>JAHRHZ010000289.1:18558770-18663229 GCA_024137785.1 Ginglymostoma cirratum
CAGCTTGTTATCTCGGATTCTCCAGCATCTGCAGTACCTTTTATCTCTGATACAATTCATAGAGCTGCAGGTTTTCTAACAAATAAAATCAATGGCTAGTAATTCAGGAGCATTATGAATCTGGTATATTGAACTCTTTTGTCTGATTCTACAACATGTGCTCCTGTCAAGCAAGACTGTCAGGAATCAAACCTTCCAATTTCTGAAACACAAACAGAAATTGCTTGAAAAACTCAACTTGTCTGGCAGGATCTGTGAAGAGAAGGGAGAGTTAAAGTTTCAGGTCCAGTGATTCTTCTTTAGAACTAATTATAACTAGGAAAAGGTTGGCATATATGCTGAAGATTGGATTGGTGGGGGAGGGGAGAAGAGTAAATGATGGGTGGAAATGGAGCCCAGAGAGAGATAGAGATTAGTTAGGCAGAGAAAGGAATGAGTGAAGGTCAGCCTAGGAGAATCAAAAGCAGCCAATGGGGATCATCAGTAGCTGACAATGGGATGGTTGTGGTAGCAACCCATGTGATGATAAGGAGTGATGTGTGGAGGTTGAGGTAAGGAGGTGGAAGGCCCAGAAATGATCCAACTTGATACTGAGTCCCAAAAGTTGTAAAGTCCCCAAGCAGAAAATGATATGTTGGTCTTCCAGCTTGCGCTGAGCTTCGCTGGAATACTGCAGCAAACCTGAGACATGGATATTGGCCAAGGAACACAGCGGTGTGTTGAAGTGGCAGGCAAAGTTTCATGTATCATATTTTAGTCAATTTCTCCATATTCCCCTGTGACAGAAGATTCAGTGAAGCCCCTCTCCCCTCAATTGCCATGCACACATTGGGTGTCATTTAGTACCCTCTCCAATGGTGGTTTTTGAGGCTGAGAATATAAGGTAGGAGAGTGCCAAGTGTGGACGCAGTCAACTTCCCATTGACACCCTGAGGAATTCTAGGCTGAGAAGGCTGATAATGTCCTAATGCTGGAATTGCGGTTTTAAACCAGGCTCACCTCCACTGCTATTCAACCAGTGGGGCAGCACATTTGCCATGTAGGGAACCCAAAAAGATCACATTTGCTTGTCAGATCCCAAGGATATACTTCAGTAAGAGACACTCTGGCTGCATCTCTGACCTTATGGTGAAAAACCTTCCAAAGCTCTGGACACAACTTGAATTTATCTAAAAACAAATGAGATTGAGCACAATATTTCAAGTTAAAAAACAGAAGCTACAAGACTTAGTAGAGTCTGTCACATTTGTAGTGGAGATAGCAAGAACTGCAGGTGCTGGAGTCAGAGATAACACAGTGTGGAGCTGGAGGAACACAGTAGGCCAGGCAGCATCAGAGGAGCAGGAAAGTTGACGTTTTGGGTCGGGACCCTTCTTCAGAAATGGGGAGAGGTATAGAAGCTCAGAAATAAATAGAGAGAAGAGGGGTAGGGCTTGGGAAGGGGTAGGTGGGATCATGATAGGTGAATGCAGGTACAGAGTGGTCAGTGAGATAGATGGGGCGCATAGGTGGGAGAGAAGATGGACAGGTTGTGTCAGGTCAAGGAAACGGGGATCAGAGGGAGGGTTCGACATGGGATGAGGCCGGGGACGGGGAGATTTTAAAATTGGTGAATTCCATGTTTCAGCCATCATGCTGTAGGCTCCCAATGTGGCCTCCCCTACATCGCCGAGACCAAGCATAGACTCAGAGGCTGTTTTGTAGAGCATCTGCTCTCTATATGTGACAAACAACAACACCTTCCGGTCCCCTCCACTCCCTGGGTGACATGTCCATCCTGGGTCTCCTCCAGTGTCATGATGATGCCACCCGCAAACTGGATGAGCAATACCTCATATTCTGCCTCGGGAGCCTACAGCCCAATGGCTTAAACATGGAATTCACCAGTTTTAAAAGCTCCCCACCTCCAGCCTCATTCCCATGTTCAAGCTTCACTCTCATCCCCACCTCCTTGACCTGACACAACCTGTCCATCTTCTCTCCCACCTATCCGCACCACCCATCCTCATGACCAATCCCCACCACTCCCTACCTGCACTCATCCATCACCACCCCACCTTCCCCAGCCCCGCCCCTCATCTCTCTATTTATTTCTGAGCTCCCTTCCCCACTCCCCATTTCTGAAAAAGGGTCCCGACCCGAAACATCAACTTTCCTGCTCCTCTGATGTTGCCTGGCCTGCTGTGTTCCTCCAGCTTCATATTTGTAATGGAGTTCTGGTTTCTCTCAAACACACTAATATATTTTATGAAAGAGTTCTAATACATTTCCCTGAATTACATTTTAAAAATTTGTCCTCTAACTTTTTTTCAATCAATTTGGAAAATCAACCATGGAAGGAATGCTAGAAAGTGATGAAATTCATTCTGGCAGCTAGGGCTGACTTAACTTCTGAAACTGCAATTTGCACATGTTCAGATGTAAGATGTGACCAAGATTACAGACTCAGAGTTCTGAAAAACATTTACAATTTCAGTGACAGATATTTGCTCCCATGCTTAAAAATAATGAATGTTTTAGAGAGAACATCAAATTAAGGGTCAAATGTAATCATGTTAGAAATTGTTTGATGCACTTATTTTATGCGATGCTTAAGGACATAGAACAGTACAGCACGGTACAGGCCCTTCGGCCCACAATGTTGTGCCGACCTTAAAACGCCAGTTTTTGAAAAAAAATGGCTGATGTATTTTTCACAAGGTGCTTGATGGCCTTGATTGACTCACTTTCTTTTCCATCCTACAATTTTATTGGCACATCCCTCTAACTGGTTATTTATGATTGGCTGTGTCCAAGCATTCTTGGTTATTTTCTCACTGCCTGTTTTCTAGCTGTTTTCCATTTGAATGTTTCACATCCATCCTGGAAGTGCACACAAGATTAAAGACCGATAACATATTACTGGTCAGTTTTGCCAGTAAATGGCATAAAATAGATTCAAAGAGTCTACTACCCTAAATGCACCCTGAAGAACTGCACCTCCCTAAAGAGAGTCATCCTCCCTAAAAAGAGTGGCCCCTTTAAGGATCATCAAAAGGTCATGTTCACCTTTCTTGCTCATTTTTCCCAAACGTCAGCCCTAAATGATAAGTAATGGACCTTGAAGACTTTGAAAAATAAGCAGACTGATCTTAGGCAAGCAACTGTCCCAAATAAATAATTTTCCAGTAGTCTTTCCTTGTACTACACCTATAACTGAAACTCCTTCATGTAGAGGGACCGAAAGACAACTGGATCGATGCCACACTTGACAGAAAGATACATCAGTTCCAATTGGAGTTCGGCACAGGTGCGGATAAATAACTGTTGTCTGTCAACATTGCCTTAATAGTTCACTACAATCTTAATTGTACCAAGCTGGTATTGCAACTCCTGTGAAAGTATCATGTTTAAAGCATCATTGTGAGCTGCTACTCCAGATGTTATCATCTCCATAAGCAGTTCATGGAATTTTAATGCCAAAGGAATCTCCCTGCTTATCTTAGAATCCGGGATGTTCCACAAGTCATAGGAAACCTCTTGCAGCATGTGACGTATTAAAATGGACTCTACTCAGTAGTCCATACCATTCTGATTATGTGCGTGGATTTTTTTTGCTTTGGCTGCACATGAAATCAATTAATCTTAATGACTATTTTAACTTCCTTAATTAATATTTTAATTCTTAAATAGTTCTTGAACTGAGAGCCATTACTTTGTTGTATTAATGACCTACTGAGCTGTGGGATGTTAACAGTTGGAATCTCAAGTCACTTCCAACTCCTCCTTTTGTGCTCCAGAAATTATGTGGCTATATGCAGGGTTGTGGTAACTTACACACAGGGAATAAAAGGACCCTATTAATTGCTGATTGCTGTAATCCTCAAGATTTATTTTAGCTTCCTCATTAGTTTCTTAGAGTGCATAGTTCCACTGCCCAGTATCTTATTTCCAAAATACAGTTTAGTGATATCTATCACTGAAAAGTGCACTAAAACTCAAGTTTTTAGGTGCACATATAAACAGATTCCATAATAGCTCAAATGAATGAAGAATCAGGGGGCCTTTGTATTTGACACAATAGATTTCAGCCATCACCAACAAAGAGGAGAATGAAAAAGGCTGGAAGATGAAAAGATGCATTTCTGAGGGTCTGGATCACTCAACAGCCCCTACATAGAGTCTGGAAACTGTTTCTGTTTTTTTGAAATGTCATGGTTGTCTATGAGATTCCACATGTTGTCTTGTATAAATTAAACTGAAGTATGACTATTGAATGAAAATAACAAATAATATGAACATTTCAATAAATTTAGTTTTGAAATTAAAATTTTGAATATTTCAATGTTGATGTCCTGTGGAAAGTCAATTTACTGTGTGGAGAAAGATGACAGGAAGGTTATTGTCCAGGTCTTTTCAATAGGAGAGAAAATATAACATGAAAACTCAATCATCCAGAACATCAAGACAAGCATCAAATGAAACTTAATAAACTAATGGTAAAATGGAAATCAAGGAGAAACTTTTCTCTCAGAGGGGTTTTAATTTATGGAATAAATTAACGTCTAGTTGTTAAATATATGAGGTATTTATAAGTATATATCTATTTCAATTTCTCAGCAGGCTCTAACTAAATAACTTGACAAGACCTATTCCTCACAGTGCCTAGAACTCTGTGATGTGACAGCGCCTGCTGAGAATGCATTGCATCCTCAATGGTCCTTGGAAGGGCACATCTTAACCAATTAGAAAACTACGTGTTCCTGTCTTTTAATTATTAAGATCAACTCTGGAACCAATCTTCTGTAAGAAAATCATATGTTTCACTGTAGTATTCTACATCAACTGTATTAAGCACTTGTAGAACAATAGATCTTTATATCACCACTATTGTAAATTGCAAAGTAGCAAAACTGTTCTAGTAATAACCATATCTTTCATAAGAACCATTCAAGATCTAGCAACCAGCATACAAAGAAGGGAGGGGTCTTTTATATTTTTATTTTGCACCTGACTGCAAAATGTGCTTGATCATGGGATAGTGATTAATGTTGCCTTTTTATGGCAAATACTTCCCAGTTGTGTACAGACCAACTTATTTCAGTTACAAATATCTTATTTTAAAATTTACAGCAAATTGTATGTCAACAGAACAAAAACATTACACATCCACCTTGAGATTTGAAGACAGGTCATAGATAATATTATTCAAGATTAATGCGCATATCTGAGTTCTCACTAGCATTTATAGTAAACATTCATGGTCTGGTTGGTCTTTAATTAATTGTTGACTAGAACAGCTTATTAAACTTGCAAGATACTTGGTGGAAGTCAAATTATATTTGGATACAGAATAAAATTAACAATAGATTTTAAAGCATAAAGTTTGAACAAATTAGTGATATACCTAATTATTGTGCAGTCATCTAATTCCCAAGAATATGACCTTAACATTTGATTGATGTGAGGCATATCATTGATGTGGTCTAGTCGCAGTGCAGACAACGTTCAAAATATTTTGGAAGCATACGAAAGATATGCAGCCGATAGAGATGTGCATTTTGAATTTCTATGCTAGTGTTTTGTACTAAAAATGCAAAGTTTCAAAACCATGCTACTTAACGCAACGTCTTAACACTTTAAAAGGATGATTGGGTAAATATCTGTGGCAATGTGGTCTCAGAACAATATATGCCCAAACAAGACAGCTGCAGGGTACCCCGTAATTGGACTGAGCTATAGTAATATTAATTGGATAAATAGCTGATGTTGTTGTATCTGTGCAGGTAGATAATATTCTTGCCATCTAAGTGCTAGGCAATGACCATCTGCAACAAAAGGGAATCTAACAATTATCCATTGACATTCAACGGCATCACAATTTCTGACTTCTCCCACTATCAACATCCCAGGGGTTACCATTGACCAGAAACTGTACTGGACCAGCTGTATAAATAATATGGTTACAATAGCAAGTCAGAAGTTAAGAATAAAACAAAGAACTGCGGATGCTGGAGATCTGAAACAAAAAGAGAAATTGCTGGCAAAACTGTACGAAGAAAGGAGAGTTAATATTTTGAGTCTGGTGACTCTTCTGATCAAACGTTCACTCTGCTATCTTCCCACAGATGCTGCCAGATGTGCTGAGTTTCGCCAGCAATTTCTGTTTTTGGTTCAGAAACTAAGAACACTGCAGTGAGCAACTCACCACCTGTTTCTCCAAGAATTGTTAAAAATCCAAGTGATCCAAAAAAAATCAGTGAAGCAACACACTGGGATGGACTTTTGAAACTGATTCATGAGAAGTGGGCGGCTCTGGCTGAGTCACAATCTATTGCATATCCCTAATTGTCCTGGAGAAGGGGGTGGTGAAATGCTTTCTTGAACTGCGGCAATCCAAGGGGGTGGGTACACCCACAGTCTGTTAGGAAGGGAATTTCCACCATCTACAATGCACATCTCAGGAGTGTGATAGTGCATATTTGCGTTGTCAGCTTAAGTACAGCTCTGTCAATGTTCAAAAACCCCAGTGACATTCAGGACAAAGCTGCCAGTTCGATTGGCCCCCTTCAAGCACCCTCCACATTCACTTCGCCACCGATGTATTGTAGTAGCAGTGTGTAGAAGGTGCACTGCCAAAACTCATTAGGCTTCTTGAATAACACCTTCGAAACCAGGATGGTACAGGAGCATCACCAACTGCAAGCTTCCCCTCTAGCCACACACCATCCTGAGTTGCAACAGTATTGCAGCTTCTTCATACTTGCCAGGTCTAAATCCTGGAATTCCCTTCCTAACAGACTGTGGGTGTACCCACCCCCTCGGATTGCAGCAGTTCAAGAAAGCATTTCACCACAGCCTTCTCCAGGTCAATTAGGGATATGCAATAGATTATGGCCCAGCCACAGATGCGCACTTCTCATGAATCAATTTCAAAAGTCCATTCCAATGCATTGCTTCACTGATTTTTTTTTTGTTTTGGATTATTTGGATTTTTGACATTTCCTGTCAAATTTTTGTTTTCTGCACAGACTAGATATTTTTGTTGCAATTGTACATCATTTAAAAGAAAAAAGAACACAGCATTTGTCAACCTAAAATTTGTTGGGTTAGTCAAAATGAGAAAACCTGACAGACTAAAGCAAGTAGGAACATAAGCAGACACCTTTCACAGCTTCAAGGCGCTCAAATCACTTTACACTACAGCCAATAAAATATTATTGACGTATCATCATTTCTTAATGTAGGAAACACAGCAGCAACCTCACACAAACAGTACGATAATGACCAAATGATCGGTCTTTTAGTGAGCTTGATTCTGGAATAAGAATTGGCCAGGGGAAGAGAACTCTGGGATCTTCATTGAAATAGTGCCGAGGGATTGTTTAGAGATTTCTTTGCCTTTATTTTGGGTTGCATGAATAATGTTTTGTGTTTGAAATGAATTTGAAATGGCGGGGAGCATGTAAAATTCATATATCCACATAATTTCCATGATTGCAGCATAGTCATGAGTGACTTCTGTGTCCACCTGTCCTCCATAGCTCTGCCAAAGGATTGCGTGTGGGACAGGAGGCAGTAGAAGCCAATTCCTCCAGGGAGCTTTCCATTTTAAATACAGCAGTATCGTTCTAGTAACACTGCAGGCTGCTGGGTAATCACATTGGATCACTGAGTGGATAAGAACAATGTCATACCACCGCAGGGAAATGACCTCCATTTCAGTGATGCTGACATGGACACAGTGGTCAGAAAAGTGGAAGCCAGGAAGGAGGCTATGTTTCCATCGGGGTTGGGGCAGGAAGCATTCATGAATGAGTTTCCTGAAGGGAATAGGAGCAAATGGTAAAAGTGGTTGATGCCTACTGTGTGGCACTCCAAACATGGAAGCTACGTTGCTAAATGTTTGAGAACTTCACTTATGGTGGAAGATATCAAGTTGAGTGAATGGACCTGTCCAACACAATGCAGGTTCGCCACCACAACATTGTACAGCCCTCAGCCTGCTCAATACCCCTCGCACTCTCTAACACTCACATTCAGAAGCACATCCACAAAGTCAGGACTTGCCTCAATCATCCTTAAATTACATCACATTCACACACACTCATTTGTAACTATATTGCTTTACCTTCATTGTCACTGGGTCAAACTCCTGGAGCTCCCTTCCTACCAGCACTGAGTGTACCACACATGTTCTGCAAGGGTTCACCACCACTTTCAGCAGCACAATCAGGAATGGGAAACAAATGTGAGCCTTGCCAGCAGTGCGTACAGTCCACAAAAGAATTTAAAGAAACCTTTGACATACCTGGGCACAGTTCTACAGATCTCTTTAGACATACGTTTTTTCAGCTACAGAAGGTACGTCATCTAAGTAGTGGGGAGGCGATGGCCTAGTGGTATGATCACTGCACTGTTAATCTAGAGACCTCGATAATGTTCTGGGAACCCGGGTTTGAATCCTGCCATGGAATTTGAATTCAATAAAATATCTGGAATTAAGAATCTAATGATGACCATGCATCCACTGTTGATTATCAGGAAAAGCCCATCTGGTTCATTCATGCCCTTTAGGGAAGGAAACCGCCATCCTTACCTCGTCTAGCCTACATGTGACTCCAGACCCACAACAATGTGGTTGACTCTGAACTGCCCTCTGGGCACTTAGGGGTGGGCAATAAATGCTGCCTAGCCAGCGATGCCCTCATCCTGTTAATGAATAAAAGAAGTACACCAACACACAGTCTCTGACATGTTGCCTCTCTCTTCAGGAGAAGGTAGCCTCCAATAGGAAGGAGACTGACAGGACCAGTGAAGGACAAGCATGACTGCATCCCTCACTTACTGGAAGAATTGGTACATTGAATTACTGGGGCTATTGCTACAGTCCACTGCCAAAAACATCCAAAATAACGGTAATTACAGCCTTATTCATTTTTGCCATTCTCTCCCCCCTCCTGAAAGGTTCCATGATATGGAAACTGCAGACGGATTCAATGTAAACCTTTTATTTTCCCCTTGACCTGACATCCCTCACCTCAACTCTTCCCTTATATTTTTGTGCTTTCAGAGAGTCAAGCATTAATGCCTGATCAGCTACTACATCCTCAGGAGGAAGATGTAAATCTACATTCACGTTCACTCTCACACTCATTTGTTCAGATACCCACACTGGAAGAAGCTTAGGGTTGAGCACAGGGTTGGGATCTGCAATATGGTGTGTCACCAGGCACGACAGAGCAGAAGGTAGTGCAAGGGGCATTTTTACAGCACTTGTGCAAACTCCTTCTGTACAAGGTCACACACCAATTCTAATGCAGGAGATTTAGATGAATAATACTTTCATGTAGACTAGAGGAGAAAGTTAATGAACATGCACACAGGGATGTCTGGCACATTGGCAGGCCTATCAGATCACTTACAGCTTGGAGCACAGAGGATTTTCACTCTGCTATACCATAAGGCCATGTGCAGACTTTAGTATTTATTCACGCCATAAGTGTTGGACCCCTCCACAGCTGCACTATCAAACCAACTCCTGAAGGAATATCTGCTGGCCACCATCTTAGCTTCCACTGCAGCACAAGCAAAGGACTCCTGATGGATCAGCTCAGACAAAGTTCATGAAATCCTTGGCTGCTATCATTGTGCCACAGGCAGCTGCTATCTTGACCGGGGTTCTCAGTGGTCAATGGATCTTGCAGGCTCCAAGAACAGTCCAACATTCTGTGCTGGAGCAGATTATGAGGATTACCAAAGTATTTCCTTGTGGAAACAGCAGTGGACCCATGGATCACAGTCTGCTGCACCCTCTCAGCACCTCCAGTGCCTTCTCTTAGCCAGCTGACCCTGACTGTTGAATTCAATACTGAGGTGACTCCAAAGTCAGGCCCCCGTGGCTCAGAACAGCTGAGAGACTTCCTGCAAGGTCACCTGCAGTTTCTTCAAATAAAAGTCATCAGCCTTCCACCAGCTTTGCTGCAACTACTAAAGTAACGTTGTGTAGGAACACCAAGTCATATAAGGCACCTAAGATAGGCACTGTGTGACGTACATGATTAGCTCTGTTTTCTTCTGTGTTATCAATATATTGCTGGGTAAAGTTATCAAATGAAGGTATTTGCCATTGTTCTTTATCTGAATGATATTGGCAAAAGAGAACTTGGTCTGAAATGGAAGTACTGTTAGGGAATGATATGCCTATATTGGGATGGGGAAGTTCATTTCAAAGCAAAGTGAAGTCTCACAATAAAGTCCCTTTCACTCCATCCAGTTTACAAGATGGATATGCCTCTTCAAAAATTGCTTCTATCTCAATACTATGTAAGAATAGCGCTCTTCAAAGACCCTTTGTATATAGGGTCTTCAATGGAGAGCCCTCATTCTCCTCTTTTCTTATAGAGGTTTTCCTGTTTGCATCCTACACTACATGTTCTTTTCAAATTGCAAGGCACATCAATTATTGTCCCTTTACCCATGCAGGACAATGTTATTTTCTCCCTTCCTGTCATCAGAAAAATAACCTTCAAATTTCTCCAGCACATCACAAAAGTCCTTCCACAAACTTTGCCTCAGTGCATTTAAGCCAAATCGTTTTAAGTGGTCCTTTAAATAACCCAAGAGCAAGGTTTATCTTGTTTCAGATAGCTTCCTTCAGGACTAATTAACAAAATTATTAGTGGCATATGTATGACAAATGTTGGTATCCTGGCTTTGTATTAGGCAATTTGGGTCACAAATGTCAATAATGTCATTTTCAATGTCTCTCGGTGCACAGAATGCAGGTGCACCTCTTACTTACACTGCTCCAAAATGTTCTGCCCCCAAGTTAACAAGACCAAAAATGCAACACACACATCAGAGTTTATCTCTAGGGATATCAGAATAAGATAATAAGGATGAATTTAGAAGAAAATTCTTCGACCACAGAATGGTGTGAATGAGGAACTTGTTACACAGGGAGTGGTTGAAGCAACAAACACAGAAATTGCTGGAGAAACTCAAAGGGTCTGGTAGCATCTGTAGAGAGAAAGCAGAGTTAACACTTCACGTTCAGTGCGCAGTTCTTGATTTTATTTTCATAGTTGAAGCAAGTTGTATTGATACATTTAAGAGGGAGCTAGACAAGCACAAGAGGGAAAAGGGAATTGAGGGTTATGTTAATAGATTTAGGAGAGGAATGACAGAGGGAATCTTGGTTACAGTTGTTTCTAAGCCATAAATTTTATGTAATCCTATGTACTCCATTAATATAGCGCTGAAAGAAACCTGTAGCACATCACACAGATGAAAAACCCAGGCAGGCCTTCCTAGCAGCAGTTGAAATAATTAAATTTCACACACTTAAACTCCACCCTCAAGAGTAGATCACATCCTTTCGTCCAAAAGATGGATCTTCAGCGGAACAGCACTGCAGTGTCAGCCTGGACATTTTACTCGAGTTCTTGAAATGAAGTCTTAATCCCATAACTTTATGGCTTGAGGCAAGAATGCTAACAATTTAGACAATCCTGACACCTGAATTTATATAACCATTTCTGCAATATTTTTGGGATGTTAAAGAAGTTTTATTCCCCTTTACTTAGCTTGAAGTACAAGTTTTTAAAGATCATTCATTGTATTTTCGAGAAAAACAAACTGACACATATTTCCTGAGACTTACAACATACAAGGTACAGAATCAATCATTTCTCTTCATGTTTAAGAGATATACGGCTTGATAATCATAAATTTTCTCAAAATGAGAAAATAAACCACATTTCATCTGCATATTGACAGTGAGCTACTTAATTATTTGAAACCGAAATGCAACATTACAGATGTTACCACAGTAACAACTTGTGAATCGATATGTGGAATCAATAAAAAAGACAGGACAGAATAAGATCAAATGAGGGATTAGGGGGAAGAGAACTAAAATGTATGAATAAAGCAAGCAGGAATGGGGTTGATTTTCTATCTCAAATGACCATCTTGAAGAACAAACTGCCTGATTGCCTGTACTTGAAATGCAGAAGTGTCAATGATTTTGAGCTATGACTATATAAAAATTGGCTTGGCAAACCGTAGTGCATTAAATAAGTCTCCTGATTCAGCTCATCAGATCCCAGATTGCCAATTTAGAACATCCAGTTCCTGGTCCCACAAAAATAGTATCAAATGTACATTTTGGCACTCTAATGGTTAGAGGCACTGCATTGGAAAATGCGCAAGGGTATTTCATCGTAATACTTCTACTAGAGTCCACTTAGCAACCATTCTGCATCCTCTTCTCATGCAGGATAAACTGTTGTTCCCTCTGGATTTGAGATTTTTGTGAGTGAAAGAAAGAAAAGCTTTGATAGCATATCTCTTTTTCAGCAAACCTCGAGTTCTATGCTAAAAAGCAACAATAATATTACTTGTTTTAATCTTGATTAACAGTAAATCTCACTATTAGAATCCTTTTTTGCACAAATTTCAGTTGTGGCAAAGAATTAAGATTAACAGTGATCTTCAGCATTTATTAAATGTAATTCATAGAAAAAGTAAATTCGAACACCATCAGGGTATATGGAGTTAAAACAGCTACAAAAACAAACATTAACTGAGGCTTAAAATAAATCAAGCAATGATACTTTAGGGACAATTCTGCATTTCAATAAAGAAATACAAATAATATTGATGCAGGGGTCTTCTCTATAATTTCATTGGTCTTAATAATCTCTTCCTTTTCATTTAATTTTCACCTCTTTTCACTTCTGTCCAAGGACAAAGACATTGATTGTCCTCCAGTATGTCATTGTTACTTTGTTGTGAGCCTTGACAGCGTGGTCTATGACTTGGTCTTTTTGAGCTTGCCGATATGAACAGGCAGTGAGCATAATTAGATGGGAGATCCACTGGACATAAGGCCTTGGGCTTTGGGCCCCATTTATATCAACCAGAGAGCACTGGGGATCTCCTGGTAACACATGAGCAAAGATAATGCAGGGGCAATAAAGATGAGTAATAATTGCTGGCCTCACCAGTGGCAATCATATAGTATGAAAGAATTTTTAAAAATGTTGGGGAAGAGGAAATTTTGAGAGAGCAGCGGAGCACGCACTACGTCTTAAATATTGTAAACAAATTTTTAATTTCTACGAACAGGAAAACAGGACCTCAATTTATTATCTTTTGTCATTTAACTCTCCAGCCTTCCATTCCTTCACAGAACTTCCCAGTTCTACTTTCTGCCCATTCTCCATTCACTGCTTCTGTATCAACTTAAAACCTGTTATATCTCTAACTTCTTTCAATTCTGAAGAAAAGACATCAACTTGTTTCTCTGGCCACAGATACTGCCTAATCTGCTGACTATTCCCAGCAGTTTCTATTCTCACAGCAATTTTCTAACCTTGACAGTATTTTAGTTTTGTTCTGTTTAGGTTAATGTCCTATCATGGTATATCCAATGATAAAGCACTCCCTCAAAACCACACAGGATATCCAGACCAAGTTTTAAGATCAACCCAAGATGCAGAGATCAAATGTACAGCCTTTGATCAAAAGGTGAAATTATTTCCAATTGAGCCCATCTATCACAAACATAGCTGCTATCATATCTTACTTATTTATTGCCCTTTTGAAATGCCCTGTCAGTACAATTGCTTTGCATAAGAAAAGAATACGTACATTAACAACTCCACAACCTGTGTCATTCCAGAGCAGCACCAACATTCACAGCCAATTAGAATAAAGAGCAGTGGAAAATAGAGTCTGAGGCCTTCATTCTTCTTCCCCAGTAGAAATACCACAAATGGAAACGTAATGATGCTATGCCCTCCAGAATAAACATCTCCTGTTTCAAGTGTTGGTTGGAAATTGAGGAGAATGAAGATTGTTTAGAGAAATACATATGTACATTGTACAATTGTGACTTGCTCTGGTCATGTGATCCCTGCTGTAACTTGCTTTCACTTTAGAAGTAATAGTCATAAAAGTACATTACTTGAAGTGTAGTGCCTGAAGTGTCCAGCTCAAAGTTTGTGGATTTTCAGCGCTGTAAGAGAGCCAGCTAGAGCAAGAAACAATAATGAAGGATCTGAACAGCTGTTTGCAACTTCGAATTACTGGGTGAGTCAGAATAGCTGTGAATTTTGCAGTCCCTAGTGAAAGACGATTTGAGATAGAATTTGAATTTCTGCCAGTTTCTGTATCAACACTGTAAATCAGCTAGAGAAATGACAAAGAAGCCTGAGCAAATAGAGTGAGAACTTCGTTATCAGTGTGGAAAGAGAGCTACAGGCAGGATTGCAACGAGATCTCAATAAGGAGCAGAACAACCAGATTGGAGAGATATTGAGGCTTGAAAACAACGCTTGAATCCTCTGTTAAGAAACATTTGCAGAAATGGCAACAAAGTGATCTATGCCAGTGTGCAGGATGTAAACATTTTGTAGAGGATCACAACAAAAAAGAAAACCTGTTTAGTGCGGAAAAAACAGTGCTCTAACTACAAGAAGCTGAATCACTGTACATGCAAGTGTGAGGAAAACAAGCTTATGAGGATGGCTGGTGGGTGTAGTAGATCAGTGGACCAGGAAGCTCAAATTCAAACACTACCTGCCTCTGGGGGGATATCATAACATGTACAAACAGACTGATTTATATAACTATAATATTCAAATAATGCTTTTAAAGGGCTGTTTAGGTATAGGTGTCATGTTTCTTCCTCTGGGCCGGAAGGTCTGTGTTCAAGTCCCACCTGGCCTAGACAAGTTTTAGAACATGTCTGAATTGGTTGATGAAAACTAAGAAGCCTATTGGAGAAATATCAGACAATGACTCTGAGGAGTCATTCATATCCATCCAACAGTTTGGTAGACAGCAAGAACTGCAGATGCTGGAGTCAGAGTTAATACAGTGTGGAGCTGGAGTCCTGATGAAGGGCCTCGACCCGCAATGTCAACTCTCCTGCACAACAGATTAGTATCATCATGTCAAATGGTTGGTGACTGTTTAAATGATGACTGCAGAAAGAGAGCATCAGAATGAGAACATAGAATGCCAGATAGACACCAGTACTTCATGCAATGACATGAACTTCTCTAACCTGTGCAAAGTTGCTCAAGAAAATGATCCAAAAATGAAGCCTTTAAGCTAAAGCTGAGGTTAAATGATAGAACAAAGGTCATCCCAAGAGAACAAATGAAGCTGAGAGCTCAATGAAATGGTAAGATTGAAGACCTGCAGTTCCAAATAGTAGACATTAAGTAAAATTCACTCATTTCAGCTGAAGCAAGTCTAAACCTCGAACCGGAAATCCTACATGTACCAGAAGAGATTTGTTACATATCACAGGTGACTAAATCATTGACTCTTGAACAGATCCTAGAAGATCACAAAGATGTTTTTACAATCTTGATTGTACTCCTAGTGAACAGTACCTCAAAGTAAATGCAAGTGTGAGGCTAACTATGCATCTATTCTGGACAGTTCCAGCTGTTCTTAAGTCCAGGCCGAAAGTCAGTCCTGTGAGCCCACTGACCCAAAAGGTCACAAAAAGAGGAAAGCAAGGAAGGACAAGAAATAATTCTTTCTATGTTGGCAGCTTGTGATAAGCAAGTGAAAGTGGAGAAGGCTGTTGTCATAAAAACCATAGAAGAAAAATGTGATGATCAAAAATAAATTGTATTTGAAGGTGTCCGAAGTCAAGTATATATGTCAGATCCCGACAAGGTCAAAAAACACACAATTTGTAGTCACAGTCATTCAGTGTGGCATCTTATAAATTCCAGCTTTTAGAATAAAACCAGCCTGAACCCAGGTCAAAACTCTGAGACAGATTCTGAACAAGGCCTCAGACCTACAATTTAGTGTCTGACCTGAGATGTCACCTTTTGTGTATTCCTGTGGCTCTGGCTGATTGTCGTAAGCACTGACATTGACTTTATAAACACTTTACATTCTGGCTAACACTCTTGTTCACCTGCAGTGACTTGTCATCTGACACTCCACTCACACCAGTTGTATGATCTTTTGACCTCTCTGCCCTTGATCTCTCTGCCCACAAACTCTGTGTCTGTGTGCTCTCTCACTGCACCTGACAAAGGGCCTGCACTCCAAAAGCTTGTGTGATTCCAAATAAACCTATTGGACTGTAACCTGGTGTTGTGTGACTTCTGACTTTATCTCCCGCACCCCCCACCCCCATCAACACTGGACCCTCCACATCAGGGACTGACAAGATGGGAGCTGTAGCTGAGATGCAGTAACCTACAAATGTGAAAATAGTGCAATGATTTGGTGGATTTGTCAATTAGCAAAAGTCCTGCTCAATCTCTCATCAGACCATGATCTTTCATACCAGATCACTGAAGTGAATTCAGGTTGGGAAAAAAAATTAAATAGAAGGACCTTTCATCAGAATCAAATAACTATTGATGACATTGTCAGTGCTGAGGTACTAGGATGTCAATGATGAAGTCATTTTGCAAAGTAACACCAGTGAGACAGGATTTGAAGCAACAAGGACAACCAGTTAACTCTTGCAACCAAGGCATTACACAAATTTAATGATGATATGCACAGATTGGTAAATACTGCCTGGTTATTACAAAGAATCTTACTTCATTTGCAGAGATTTCATCTGGAAATAACATATAAGCAAGGGAAGCAGATGTACATAGCTGACATGGTACCAAGAGCAGCAGTCCCGTGTGAAAGAAATCGAGGATACTAAGACAAGAGTGTGAAATCTGCCAGATTCAATCAGTAGGAGCTGGTTGACATGATTTGGAATCATCAAACCAACAAAGAATTGAACCTGAAAGGTAAGTGTACTGTTCAAAAAAAGCAAACTACATGACAAGATGCAACTCTCCAAAGTGTTGCAGAACATTGTGATGGAAGGATGACATGAAAGCATTGAGGACACAATAATTGCTAAAATACAGTATTGATGCGACCTTAAAAAAACTAAGGTTGTATCTTGTGCAAACATTCATTAACCCTAAGGGGATGAGAAAAGAGATTGTAGTGTTTGGGACCAGGTTGACCTTGTTAACTTGGAGGTTCTTGATTGGGCTTGTTAACCTGGACCAATCAGGAAAGCCTAAGCTGACCAATGTAACCAGGAGACAGCAGCTCCCATAACCACAGATTGCAGTGGTTCACAGACTTCCAGTCCAACTGTCTGTTCTGCAGAGCTGCAAATTCTGTGGACCACATAAATATTGGGTGTGGGCACTTGCAACCCCTTTTCAGTTATCTCAAAGAACTCCTTTTGTGTTTTTGGTTGCACTTCAGCCCCACGCTCCTGATCATTGGACACCAGTAGGGAGGGGGGCGGGCAGGTCAGAGGATCTCTTCATGGGTCTGCCCCTGGGCTTGGCCAAGTTGGCCATTATTAGGTCCAGGCAGCGGGCCATGGAGGTGTCATTATGGCCGACTGCTTGTCCCTCTTCCGTGGCTACGTCCGTGCCCAGGTATCCCTGGCGAAGGAGCACACAGTGTGCGCTGACGCTCTGGATGCCTCTTGGGAGAGGTGGGCACCATGGGGTGTGGAGAGCTTTCTTCCCCCTGCAAAGTCTATTTTGATTTGATCCCTACCAACCCCCACATTTTTTCTTTCACATAGGCATTGGCCCTACAGGGGTTCTGCTTGATACTGGCTCCTTAGTCACATGGGTGTCTTTCCTGGTGGTGGTGTGCTAATAAAGTTATTTGCACACTTGGTGTTTCTACTGCGTCTCACACCTGCTCAAACACAACAAGGGTGCTGGGGAAAATAAGCACTGCTGCTGTATGGCAGTAGTGTAGGGAGAAAAAAAACATAACCAGGAGATCAGAATTTCTTCAGTTAAGTACTGACTCTGAGCTGGCTGGCCACAGTCAGTGTACTGTGCACTAGTAAATAAAGGGTGACTTAGTGATGGGACACCGGCCTCTGTGCTGTTATTTCAGAGATGCTAAAAAAAGCCCACGAAGACAAGAGAGGTAAGATAAAGGTATAATCAATGCAGCCTCAGAGGTCCATGGAGCTACTCTCTCATTAGAGCAAAACAACTGGTGGCGGATTAACCTGAGGGCCACTATGTCTCAGATAAAAGGCAAAAGGCAAGGTTGAGAAGGTGGACGCTTGTGGTAACCTTACCTGACCCAGGAATTGAACCCATACTGTAGGATCACTCTGTATCTCAAACCAGCCATCCAACCCACTGAGCTAACTGACCCCCAAGAGCCTCCCTCCTGGCCAGGTGCGTACAATTATATTAAGGACCTCATCAGCTAGAGTGGAGCTCATAATGAATGCCAGAATAACAATGTGAAATTCATGGCATTGAAAAAGACAGACCATGGATGAAACTCAGAGTAGACCTCTTCTTTCTCACAGAAACTGATGACTTCATCACCACTATCTACTAGTCTGCTTACTAGCACTCAGATGAGATTATGCCAATGATTATCGGTGTGACGTAGAATACCTGAAAGCATACTTACCTTATTAACACATTCCAGTTATTGTGATGAGTGACAATTGTCCTCAATTCACACGCTTCATAAATGATTGGGGAATTCAGCAGCGCATATCGTCTCTCGTGTTATCCCATCAAAAAGGCTGAAGTGGCAGTGAAAGTCACCAAAGAGATCAAAGCATATGGAGCAAATTCAGCACAGATTTGTATAATGCAATCCTACTGTGGAGAAACACCCCTACTAAAGGTGTGGAAAGTAATCAAATCCAGAGACTAATGTTATGCCACATCCAAGCTACTCTTCCAAGAGCTAAAAAAAGATTGAACCTAGAAGTAGTAATAGGTGTAAGTGACTCAATCAAAGTGAAATGAGAGAAGGTCAAATTTCACTTTGATAAAACTGCGAAAGCATTACCAGAAGTGAGCATTGGCAAGCCAGTCAGAGTATAAATGTTCAAAACTCTTAATAAGGGTCAGCCTACTGCCAAAGTGTGTACTGTGAAGAACAGTTGTCATATCGATTATACACGAGGAACATGAATGAGCAGTGGGATCATCACAATTGCAGGCATATACATAGAACTGGAGAAGATTCTCCATCACTGTGAAAATCTGTTGAGAAAGGTACGATGTTACTAGTTACACAGAATACAGGATGAACTTCAATACCAGAGGTCCATCATTTACCAACTATGGCAATGAATCCGCAGCAACAATTAACATGGCAACAGCATTTGCCATAGGAGTAACACTCTCTGAAGGTGGAACATCACCTAGGAATGACTAGATGCTAGGTAAACAGCCAATGACAACATGCACGTATAACATTAGATGACCTGCGTGGTTTAAGGACTGGGTGAGCAATGCACATGCAGAGACTGATGGAAGTGGGACAGTCTGGAATGAGCAAAGAATTCTTGTTCAAGAATTATAATTTCCATTATTGTCCATGTACGTGCAATAATTTGGAACTGCAATAATAATGCATGCAAATTTTCTTTTTGTTTATTCAAAAAGAGCTGAAATTTTCAGAAACACATTTGTACACTCCACAACTGTGGCTTGCTATAGAGACCTTTCCTGTAACACCATGAAAGTCCTTCCAACACTGGCCTAAGGCAATTGTTAGAGGTGGGAGAAATTCTTGGTCATTGATGTCATGGAAAGGAAGCTGGAGCATCCACCTTCATGATACATGTCTCCAGATTACAACACATTTGTAAAAGTGTGTTTTCCCACAGCAAGTTTGACTCTAAGTTCTTGTTCATCCTTCAAGGTGAAGATGATCATGTTTCTGGACAGTTCTGCTGCCAGTATGATTGAACCCTGAAGCCGATTGAGTTTTGGATGACTTGCTAGCTTGGATTTCTTCATCTTGCAATTCTGTCTAACTCTGCAATGCACTTGCATTTGTAGATGGTCACATCATTTCTTACTTGGCTTTGCTACACGCAATGATCTTGAACAAACTTCTCTGATGACTCAAAGTCAATCTCAGACATCTTGAGTGAAGCCTTCAGTGTCTGTGAGAGATAAAAGGTACTGCAGATGCTGGAGAATCTGAGATAACATGCGTGGGGCTGGATGAACACAGCAGGTCAAGCAGCATCATAGGAGCAGGAAAACTTGACGTTTAGGGCCTAGACCCTTCATCAGAAAACCGAAACGTCAAGTTTTCCTGCTCCTATGATGCTGCTTGACCTTCAGTGTCTGTAGTGCTTCCTTTGACTGCCATGAGTTGGCACTGCAAATTCAAGCTCTGTGTAGAAGGTTTGCTGTGTAAGCAAGTGACAGCTATTTTGGTTACATTATTAGCACATTCAGTGACTGTCTCAGTATGGAGCAGACACTTGGCAATTCAGCTCAAGAGAATAGCTCAGTGTTAGGTATTTTGTTCTGCTTCTGATCTGCAGAAGCTTCCATATTTAGCTCAAGTGAAAGTGGCTGAATTACTTGGCATGACACAAGTATATAGTCCAATTTTCTTTCTGCTAATGGTAAAGCCAATTGATAATTGGAAATAGGTCAGAAGACTCACCATAATTTAGGCCATGAGAAAGTAAACCTTAATGGAAGTGTTGCTCAAGAGTGATGAGTTTTCTCAATGTAACCAAGTTTTTTCATTACCTTCCAAAGGTCCTCATGGCTGATTGTGTCAAAGACCTTGGCAGGTCAATAATCATGAAGTAGAGGGTCATGTTTTCCCCTGTGTGCTGTCTAACTGTAAAGTACACAGCAGTAGTTTCTTGGCCCCTTCTGAACTTATGCTGACTCGGTGACAGCAGGTCCTGGTTGAGATGTTGCAGTAAGCAGTTTAGAAGAATACCATTTTGCTGGTAATGGAGAAGAATGAGAACAACCCAAGTTCTTAAAAGATAGGCCTTCATTCATCAAGGAAGGAACAATCAATAGTTTCCATCAACTGTTATTTTGATGACCCTATTACACAATTAGAAATAGCAAATGCTATCAAACATCTGTCTAGTGTCAAAGCTCCAGGAGCTGCTGCTCCCTCAGCTAAGTTCTACAAGCATGGCTAAGAATCGCACCAAATACCTTTGGTCTATCTGGCAGTACAGAAACAGCCTGTAGGAGTACAAAAGATGCCTTTATTTTCCACTATATCAAGCAGAAAGGAACTCACTAGTATTTACATGATAGGAAAATGCTCTCCATGTTGTCTCAAGATGACACCAGGCTTGCCCTTTATATTGCTCTTACCATTTATGGAAAGCCCATGAGTGATTACTATGAATCTTTAATAACTAGGTGATTTCATATATAATGGTGATATGTGCTGGCTACAAGGGAAAGATATTTTAATGTAAAGATATGTAGGATGGTACTGTAGCTAATTTGAATTTTATTAGTTTTAATAAAGGAAGCCAAGCTTGCTGCATTTCTTATTCACAGTTTTAAAATTTTCAAATAAAACTCATAACAGTATTAGAATTACTTTGGAAATGTATGATTTTAATTTTGGATATAATTAGTATATGACAGAGCCAAGGTAAAGCAGCTAAATCATGGATTGAGTTTAGCTCCCAAATCTAATTTATAAACGCCGGACTACCCATCCACCAAACCAGGAATCACTGCTGGACCTGAAGGCAGTATCAGAAATTGGGTAGCAAGGGATCATAAATATTGGTCTGTGGAAACAGGTTCATGCACAATACAAGCACATCCAGTGTGTCCAGAAAGAGAAACACCACCATAAAGTGGAGGGAGAAAAAAGGGGAAGGTTGACTTAAGGTAATTTTGCATGGTTTGAGGACTTTCCTGTCAGATGTGATTATAGAACATACCTTGCAGGGTCTCACTTAAATCTGACTGCCACTTCCAGCAGGTATTAGCTTATAGTGAAATTTTACTGATTGCCTACTTAGGCATCATGTTAAAATATGGTAATAGGCTTGGATTATGTGATTGGATGTCAATCTAGAGACATCTGGTTTGCAATACTTGTTGATATGACCAGGTGAGGAGAGATAAATCAGCTCCCCTCTTTTAAAACCAGCTCACCTAGCTGCAACAAAGTTTTTTTTATCATTGTTAGTACATAGATATGTTGTATTTCAGTTAAAACATAGTACCAGTTAAAATCAAGATGACAATTACAAGGTTTTCTTAGGTGAAAGAAAGAGGAATTTTATTATTCACTAACCATAAGAAAAATAATAAAACATATAAAAACACAGTTGTAAAGTTTTAAAATAGTTTTTCATAAAACAGGAAAATCAAGAATAGGCAGCTTTAAAACAATCTGTAGAATCCACAAGCTGTTAAATTTTAACCTAAGATCACAATTGTTTAATTGGTGGTTTACATTCTCAGCAGTGGAGACATTTGGTGTTTACCTTCCGTCGTTGGTAAATTGATATCTTTTCCAATTTTATTTTGTCTAGATGTTTTTCTTTGAGAGAAACAGAGCAACAGAAAGCAAGATTTCCAGTTCTACTGCTATGAATCCATCATTCATTCCTTTGTTTCTGTATCAAAAGCTATTGTCTGAAATACAGTTCCTTTGTGAATTCCCATGTCTGGGCTCATCGTTTATTTTCCAAGCTGAATAATCTACAAACAACTGGCTTCCCAATATGTCAAACTTCCAGACAGGGGCGGATCAAACAGAGATTTCAGTCATTATGATGACATGTTCAGACTGAGTTGTGTTTTTTCTAATTTTATGAACTGGCTCAACCTGTGTTCAGGTGATCACAGCAGCCATTGTAAGTCAGTGATTTTCTTGTTTTTAAAACCCATTTTATTCCATGAGTGATCCTATATAAAACAGGCCATTTTTACTGCTTTTATAACAACGTCCTTTATGTTTGGGACTTAATGTTGCAGTTGAACAGATTGCATTTGAAAGCATTGGCTACCCCCAACATTCCATCTTAATTGACCCCTCTGACCCCCTCCCTTACGCCCGGAATGTTGCCTAGCAGAGTGGGTTAGAACCAAACTCTGGCCCCTCTCAACCGAGTTGAGTAAAGCACCTGTTCTGTCTTTAAAATTAAAACGGTTGAATCTAATTAAAGAAAATGTCTGTGTATATTAATTACATTGTGCTAAGCTGTCTTTCTCAGATAGTTCATTGTTTATTGTGATATTAGATAACACACATACTGTCCTTCCATTTCTATATTATCAGCAAGTGTAATGGGCATTGTTTATTGATTTCAGACTCAATGATCCATATTTGACATAAACAGCATGAAAGTGCTTATACTTGTCATATTGTCAGTTATAATTTAATAACTTTAATATCCTTATTGGTGTCAACAGTTGAAGGATATAGTATTGACTTCTCCTGATTCATCACATCTTCTGGAACACCATTAAACTTATGATCTGCCGTATATAACTCTGTGCCAGCGTATCTCAATAAACCCATTTTTCTTGCATAGGACTGCCTTGCTTTTAATTCTTAAACAAGTAGCAAAGAAAAGAATGTGAAGAGAAACTAAGTTGGAAAAGTGCAGCATATAAAAGTAGGAAATCATACAGGTAGAAATTGATTTACTATTAGTTCAGCAGCAGATATTTGAGGACTAATTTCTAATCTGAAGCATTCCAAGGCTTGCCCACAATAGACTCTAATAGATAAAATAGTTTGCGTAATTTAACTACTTCTCATATGAATTCATCATAGAAGCCATTCAATTACACAAAAGAAGACAATTAATGATGCAAAACTTCTTAAAAAGCTCCAATAGTTAAGGGAGTCAATATATTTTCTTGGTGAGGTAACAAGGTGTAGAGCTGGATGAACACAGGAGGCCAAGCAGCGTCAGGCGAGCAGGAAGGCTGACGTTTCGGGCCTAGACCCTTCTTCAGATTTTTCTGAAGAAGGGTCTAGGCCCGAAATGCCAGTTTTCCTGCTCCTCTGATGCTGCTTGGCCTGCTGTGTTCATCCAGCTCTACACCTTGTTATCTAAGTTTTTCCCTCTTCTCCGTTCCTTCTATTTCTGAAACATATTTTCTTGGTGTCTGACTAATGGAACCCAGCAACTGGATGACCTCCGAGAACTATCCCTTTCAATGTAGAACGTTTGAACATATTGTCAGGGAAAAGTTGTTTGGGAGAAAAATGTAATCTGTACCAAAGTGGCTTACAGCGCTCTGTGTCGTCATGTGCCCTCCACTATGACATATTGACTGGGAGCTGTCGTTTTGAAGCGAATTTTCAATGAAATCATAGTACAGGTCAGACTGTTGTCTTGACAGTTTGAAACATGGAGTCAGAAGTGAAGCTGGGATTAAGAGTGGAAGAGTTGTCAAAAAGCATAGCTACTGATAGAGAGACATAGGAATTTTCAGGGCTATGAAAACGGCTACTAGAAACTAAAGTAAACCGAAAAAAAAACCATGAAACAGTCCAAAGGTGAAACATTGGGTGAGTCATAACTTTCTTATCCTAGTTCTGGTTGAAATGAAAGATGACATGAAGCTGAACTTGTCGTTTTTCATGTCAAAGTTACAAAATAGCATAGATTTGCTTATCGAGCCACAGCAGTTATGTGTTGCTATATATTTCATATCCAAAATTAAAATCATATATTTCCAAAGTAATTCTAATACTCTTATGAGTTTCATTTGAAAATTAAAAAACTGTGAAACTCCTAATTAAACTATTCAGAAATGTTGTTACACACCTCTGGAGTAGACGGCATTTGAGCTCTGGCATACCGGCTCAGATAGGGACACTACCATTGCTATACTCTTATTGTTGTTAGGAAGAGTCTGTTTCAAAGTGCATTACACTCTAAATCTCTCTGAATAACTGAAAACTAAAACAGACTGCAAAAATATTGAAGGGATTAAAGGCAGACTTTAAAAACCAGGTCATTACCTTTAAATGGTGTGTGTTTGCTATCAGAAACCAAGCTCAGGAAAGAGCTCACGAATCAATATGTGACATCATTAACTCAGCTTGCAGAATCTTGTGAATTTGCACAAATAAAGGATGATGTAATTAAGGAACGGATTGTATTATCATTCAGTGATCCTGCAGTAACAGCATGTCTACTAAAGAGAAATGTACTATCAGGAAGGTGATTGGTATATGCAGAAATGTTAACGTTGCAAATCAGGAGTTAGAACACATTCATGGCAGAACTAACCAGGCTTTCCATTATGCTGATGTATAGTACATACCCAAACATGAGAACAATCACAGAAAAAGGGCAGAATGAAAATATTGTGAAAGACATCACACAAAGGATGAGAAGGCATGCCCAGCATTCTCACTGCTAGAAGCAGAGTCTTTTTTTTCTAAGTGTATGGTTAGAAGCAAGCTTAACAAGCAGGCACTGATGCTACTGGAAAAAAATGTCAGCAAAAGATTGCGACAAATTACCATAGACTCTACGAGGTTATCTCAGATACAACGGGATCTTGAACAGATGGGCTGAGGAGTGGCAGATGGAGTTTAATTTATATAAATGAGACGCGCTGCATTTTGGAAAGGCAAATCATGGCAGGAGTTAATCTCTTAATGGTAAGGTCCTGGGGAGTGTTGCTGAACAAAGGGACCTTGGAGTGCAGGTTCATAGTTCCTTGAAAATTGAGTCACAGGTAGATAGAATCATGAAGAATGTGTTTGGTATGTCTGCCTTTATTGGTCAGTGCATTGACCATAGGTTTTGGAAGGTTTTCTTGTGGCTTTACAAGATATTGGTTAGGCCACAATTAGAATACTACGTACAATTCTGGTCTCCCTGCTTTAGGAAGGACTTGAAAGGGTTCAGAGAAGATTTACAAGGATGTTGCCAGGGTTGGAGGGTTTGAGATAAAGGGAGAGCCTAAATAGGCTACGGGTATTTTCCCTGAAGTGTCGGAGGCTGAGGGCTGACCTTATAGAGGTTTATAAAATCATGAGGGGCATGGATAGCGTAAATAGACGAGGTCTTTTCCCCAGGGTGGGGGAGTCCAAAACTAGAGGCCATAGGTTTAAGGTGGGAGGGAAAAGATTTAAAAGGGGCCTAATGGCCAACATTTTCACACAGTTGGTGATGTCTGTATGGAATGGGTTGCCAGAGGAAGTGGAGGGAGGCAGGTACAATTCCAACATTTAAAAGGCATCTGGATGGGTGTATGAATAGGAAGGATTTGGACGGATATGGACCAAATGCTGGCAAATGGGACTAGATTAATTTAGGATATCTAGTCAGCAAGGACATGTTGGACCAAAGGGTCTGTTTCCATGCTTTACAGGACTATGACTCTATGATTCTGTAACTGTTTGTTTAACTCATGTCAACACATGATAAATAGTTGGTGACTGTTGAAGTAATGCCTGCTAAAAGAGAACATCAAGACTACTCAAAGAATCAGGTAATCACTGGTGCATCATACAATATCATCACCTTCACAGATTAGTGTCAAGTAGCTCAACGTGGTAATCCAAAAATGAAACACTTGTAAACAAGGTTGAGGCTCTTTGTTAGCCTCATTCTGAGGCTAAGAAGGCAGATTATTTGGTAAACTCAATGCAACAACAAGAATTAAACTCTGGAGTTCCAATTCATAGATAGAAAATGAGTCAGTCATCTCAGCTGAGATAAGTATAAAGCTTGGACTGGTAATATTCAAGAAGCCAAAAAAGATTTGCAAACTAAGCCATTGAGAGCAGAACAGATCTGGCAGGATTGCAATGATATGTTTACAGTGTTAGGAAGTTTTTCTGAAAAATATCATCTCAAAGCAGATAATAGATCAAGACCAATTCAGCATCTGCCAAGGAAAATTGTAAATGCCCTCAAGCCCAACTTTAATGACAAAGAGAGAAGAGCTGAAAAAGGACATAGTTAAGAAGGTGACAACATATACAGAATGAATATATAGCATGGCAGCGGTGAAACAACTTGGAAAGCTTGGAGAATGCACCAACCCAAAAGCTCTGAAGAGATCTCACTATTCCATGCCAACCATTGAAAGAACTTTTCACAAACTAGGAAGGCAACAATCTTCATGACCCTAGATGTGAAGAATGGTTGCTGGATAGTGAAGTTGGATGAAAGGAATGTCTTGCTAAGTACATCTGGATGATCTTCAGTTGATATAGATGATTGCACATCCCATTTGGTATTTCCATGGCTCCAAAGAACTATCAACGCAGACAACATGAAATGGTTAATGATCTTCCCAGAGTGGAAGCTATAGTGCATGATCTGCTAGTTTAAGGATGCAGACACAGTGGAAGAATCTATTGTTGACTATCATCAAAATCTAGTGCAACTGCTCACAGACTTTGCCAGATGGACCTGAAGCTGAACGATAAAAAATACAAATAAAGATGCCTGAAGTCACCTTTATAGATTATGTACTGACAGCAAATACCTGATCCCCAAAAAGGCGAAAGCTGTAGCAATGCAGTGGTGATAACCAGAGGTAATAGTACAATGATTTGTTGGATTCATCAACTATTTAGCATTAGTCTTGCCCAATTGGTCATTGAAATTTGGACAATTTTGCCATTTCACAGCAAAACTTTTCAGTGGTAATGTGGCATGGAAAAAGAAACAGCATTCACTAAAATTAAGCAAGTGGTGACAGCAACACTAGCGCTGAAACACTAAGATGCAGATGTTCAACTCACCATGCAGTGTGATACCAGTAAAGCAGGACTTGGAGTATCTGGAATGCAGCAATGACAACCGGTTGCACGTGCATCCACATGTGAAAATAAATAAAGACTTCATATTCAAAATGCTTTCTCCTCAAATAAAAAATGGGGAACCAAGTGATGGCAAGGGAGTCAAATCAATACTTTGAATCACTCTTCAAGGTAGACGATTTTATAACATTTCAAAAAATATTAAATAGTCAAGGAGCAAAACAGAAAAAGGAAATAAATACTATAGCAATCTTTGGGGAAAAGTATTAGCAAAGTTAATAGGGCTAAATGACAATATGTCCACTGGACCTGATGGGTTGCACTATAAGATATTAAAGGAATTAGCTACAGAAATAGTGGCCACATAATTGGCAAACTTCCATGAATCCTTAGATTCAGGGACAGATCTAGAAGATTGGGAAAAATAAAACGTAATACCTTTACTCAGAGAAGGAAGGTGAGAAAAATAAGCATATAACTATAGGCCAGTTTGTTTAATATCTACCATTAGGAAAGTATTACAGTGGGCAAAAACTTGGTAGATGCAATATAATGTGGACAAATATGGGGCCTTGCACTTTGGCAGGAATGATAAAGGAGGTAAACATTATTTAAATGCAGAAAAACTGCAGAAAGCTGCAGTACTGGGGGATTTGGAGATCCTTGCGGATAACTCACCTGAAGCTTGCATCCAAGTTGAGCAGGTAATAAGGAAGGCAAATGGAAATTTTACCTAATTATAAAGTGAATAGACCATAAAAATAGGAAAGCTTGCTAAAACAATACAAAGCTGCAATTAGATCACACTTAATATAATTTTGAGAATAATTTTGAGCCCCTTATCTAAGGAAAAATATATTGACATCAGAGACAGCACAGAGAATGATCACTGTGTTGATCTTGAGTGTGGAAGGATTTTCTTATGTTGAGGGGAGATTGAATAGGTTGGATCTATATTCATTGGAGTTTAGAAAAATGAGATGTGATCTTATTGAAGCATACAAGAATTTCAGGGTGCTCAACAGAGTAAGTGACAGGTTGTTTCACCTTGTGGGAGTTTCAAGGACCAGAGGGAACAAGCTCAAAATCAGAGGAGGCCCACTTATTACATGCCCAGGGGGTAGTCAATCTGCAGAATTCTTTACCACAGAGGACTTTGAGGCTGGGTCATTAAGTAAATTCAAGGCTGAGATAGACAGATTCTTAATCAATAAGGGAATCAAAGCTTATCAGGAACAGGCAGAAAAGTGGGGCAGAGGATTCGCAGAACGACCATGATTTTATTGGCTGGCAGAATCAATGGCGAGAATGGCCTAATTCTGTTCCTACATCATGTGATCTTATTGGTCCCTCTGTATTTGTAGCCCAGAAGAATTGTTGGAATTTGATGGAAGCATATAGAGATTGAAATAACTTTTCCAAGGCCAGCATCTTATCACCAATTGCCCTTTATTTATAAACTCATAGCCTTTGACAATAGCACTGCAGCTAACTGAGTCAGGTATTCAGGGGCTCAATATCCCTGACATTCATCCTTTTATGTCAGCCAGGGCTCCCTGATTGAACCAGATTAACAGCTCCAAAATGGAGCTCATAGTCTATGATGTCCAGCTGGCTGACCTCTTTACAATCAGTAAAGAAAATATCATGTTTATATAGAACAAGCGAAGCACTAAGATGTAGATGTTCAACTCACCATGCAGTGTGATACCAGGCTGTAGATGACATGGATAGGGACAAGTGATACTATGGAGGGGGTTTGAAAGCAAGAATGAGAATTTTAAAATTGAAGTTCAATCAGGGACCAGTGCAGGTCAGCAAGCACAAGAGTGACATGTGATATGGCAACACTTTTCCAGTGACGGAGGTGAACATAAAACATATACCAAAGAAAGATGAACAGAAGAAAATCAGCAGAGGGAATAAAAATCGTAACAATCAAAATTCATTTGGTCAAGTTATAACGTGATTTTCACTGATCAAAGCAACCAAACATCAGGATCCTTCAATAGTTTATTGCTCTCCTAATGCCTGTTTTACATATGTTCTGAACTAAGCAAGGTCTGTGCTGCAAATCAGCATGCATAATCTGGATTGGGTACAATTAACTTAATTTGTAAGGGACAATGAGGTCTGTGCACACAAGAAGCTGCATCAATATCTTAAAAATTGTTTACTCCAGAGAATTGGGATTCCTGTGTTGAGGGAACTGAGGCCTGCCTTCCTGATTTAATTTTGTGTATGCTGCTGGTAAGGGGCTCCTATCTAAGTAAACTGCTATGATTTCAATCCTGTTGTTACTTTCATAAAGTGTTTTGATATGCATTTTATCCAAAGGCTGAGAGTTGTGTTACCAGAAAAATGTGTTAATTTACTCACCTGTTTTAATGACGTATTGATTTTAGCAGTTCAGTTCTTGTTGGGTGTGCACACAGCTGTCATTACTGCAGACCGAGCAGAGTATCTGAGCTAAGCAATATATGCCCCTTGTTGAGAGAAATGCAGAGACTTAAAAGGAAAACAGATATTGAAAGGTCATTCAAGGGCTGCATGCAGTAAATTGACAAATCTCTTGAGTTCAAAATCAGTTAAATAGTCAGCAAATTGGATTTATACACAAAAAATGACTTGAACTCAATCTCAGTTAAAGTCATTTTTCTGGAAAAAACTCATTGACTGAAAAGGATTGAATAGCTTGTCGTGGACAACCAGAATGGGAAGGTGAATTCACTCTGCTCATAATCCAACATACATGATAACATACTGCCTGTGATAAAATCCATTTTCAAATTCCTGTGGAAAGCTAACAAGATTTTAACTTCTTCCTTGGTCCCAGTCAATCTGGTATACAGGAAGTGAAAAGTGTTCATAATTCCTTCATGTTATTGAGACTAGAGAATTTCTAACAGAAAATAAAATGATTTTAAACTAAGGATCCCAGAATTTCTATTTGATTAAGTAATTTTACTGTAACTAATAGACGTGGTGATGAAATTGCTATCCTGGAATTTGCATATTTTGATTGTGCATTCCAAGGATCTATTGGGCTCCCACTAAAATTGGAGTAAAAAATTGTCTCTTTAATTTTCTCAAAATAAGAATTTTCGCCGCACCAGATTTGGAAAGTTATTTTGTGTCCCACATGTTGAAAAAAATAAAAGGACATGTTTCAGCTTTTTGATAAGCCTGATGACAGAATACAAAATGTTGTGCCAAGAGAAACATGTGTGAAAAGAAGCCTTAGGTAGAAGACCAAAGCAGAGCTGCAGGCCAGTGACAGAGTGACAAACAATCCTGACTCCAATTTCATGGCTGGACAAGTGGAGATGACTGTGAAAAAGTCTGTCATGTGCCGATGCTATGGGCGACCATCCGCAGAGGTCAGCCGCACTCTGTGTGACAGGAGATGTGGAGCCTCATACTGTGCATTCCATTTGCTATACCTGAGGACAGATGCAGGCAACTGGACATTCGTGAAAAATTTTCAAGAAGTTTGCCAAAATTAGCATTTTACAAGAAGTGAAATCTTTTTAAAAATCCAACTCTGTGAGCTGTGTCAACAGAAATATAAAACTAGACTGGTTACTATCAATGTCAGTGACGCCTCATTTATTTTTAAGAGAACTTGAACTCATTTATATCTCTCTTTACCCACCAAAGGATGGTGTGGTTCAGTACATCGATGCAAGTTTGGGCTGATGTACTTCGCCAACTACACTGATGTGAAAGGAGACAGCACTTTCACTGTTCCTGCATATCTATTGGTGCTAGTCAGCAGTGGGTCCTATTCCTGTTAAGCCCTGTGACACCAGCTATACTGTAGTCATGTTCAAATCTAGTATTAAGAAGAGTATATCACTGAAGCTTGATATATATTTTCTGGGATTAATGACCTGAGAATTAATTAGGCAGTCATTGACTGACTAACTTCACCTTTCGCCTTTAATCTGGCTGAACATTGCAAGCCCATGGCAAACTTATCAGAGCCAAGCACAACAAAAGCAGCTGCCCTCTGCTGCCAGGAGATTGCCATCCCAACCTGAGCCCAGAGACATCATTAGCCTGCAAAGCTGATGACCAGAAATATTTACATTGGGAAGTGAGCAAGTAAGTATGGATTGTACATGATGCTCCATTTAATTTTCAGTTGTGGTATTATTTTCTGTGCAAGTTTGCTGTTGGTGTTCACCACTGAGCACAAACAACAGTTCTTTTTAATAAAACGTTGAGTTGTATTATAGAGAATCTGCGGAATCTTTAAACTTTGGAGCAGGGCGGGTACTCAAAACCATATATTTTGAGGGTCTCACAAGAGAAAACCATCCAACAGGACAAACCATGCATTAGATAGACTAAGATTGCAATGCACAAACTATTGCCTGTTCACTAGCTCTGCATTCTCTTCTCACATCTGTCAAACCACACATAAATTTCCAAACCTTCAGTTTCATGGTAATTTTCCTGGTATCTCAGCAGGGCTTAGGTGGTCACTCCTTTGAAATGCCATGAGATGTTTTATTAACCTAAATGTGCGAGATAAGTTGAAGTTGGGTGTGTCTTCACTAAGACATCAAGGGGATGTTTTCCTGGATCACAGGCATCGATGGCATCGGTGAGCAGAGATATGAGATGCCTTACACCCTAGAGGATGCGAGTCCAGAAAGTGAGGGTGACACGGAGTCGATGTCATCTGCTGTGCTCACCGCCAACATGGACTCGCGCTCCTTGTTAGTTTGGTCACGGTGACAGTAATGGCAGCAGCGAGTGACAGAGGTGAGTTTGAGTTCCTGGTGGCGTCCATGTTCAGCACCGATTCATGGAGGCAGAGGCGTGTTTGGGCCTGAAGTGGACTCATAGTGGTGGCAGAGTCAAGTTTGGGCTGGTGCAATGCCCGGAAGCAGCAGTGGTATCTTCGTTGGCGAGATCCAGTAAGGACTCACAGTGCAAGAATATCAGGAGAGACAGGATGGTGGCAAAGATTGGCAACTTCTGTCCCAGTGACAGTAGCATGGCAAAGCAGATCCATGCCTAACCACCAGGCCCATAGTCTATGGTCTAGCACTTTTGTATTGGTTTATTTTTCTGTGTTTTAAGTTGGCATCAGAGAGCAGGAACACTATACAACACATTTCACTGTATTTTGTAACAAAAGACACATGACAATAAATAAATCAAATCAAATTAAAGTTGTGTTTAGTAGAATTGAAAGCTATGCCAAACTTACAAATCTGTTTGTATAGTGTGTGGATATTTACAAACATCCAGTTTTCATGACTCCATCTGTTCAAGAATAATTTTCAAATAAGGAGTCACAGAACTCAACTATAGAAAAGCCTACTGAGGAATTGTACGCAGGATTCATGATTGAACATAAGTTGCGAAACACAGAGTAAGTAACATTTATGCGCCTGCAGCTGCTTGTAGCTAAAACTAACAGGATATTTACTTTTAGGGTTTGTCACATTGTCTGTTGTTATGACCACATGAGTCTCCCATCTTTTTAATCCCCTCTCAGTCATTTTTAATAATTATATCTTTTTTATTTGTTAAAATGTAGCTATCGCATTTCAAATAAACTTAGCTAACCAGTTCAAAAATGAAGGAGAAGCAATTCCAAGGTTTTTTTTGATGAGAGAGTGAAGATTTATTATTTGTTAATCCCGAGAAACTAAAATGCAACCTCAAACAAATACAAAAACACAGGTGAAGAAAAACACTGAAAGAAAAGCAATAGAGGGAACTTTAGTTTGGATAGGAAGGTGAGGCAATTGCAGTTTTAGTTTCTGTAGGCTTTGGGTATTGAGAGTAAAACTGGAGTTCCAGCTGTTCAGCTGCTGTGCTGTTTCCTATGTTTCCTCCAAGTGCGTAGTTCTATGTCTAACTTACTGGAATGCCCCTATAGCTTCCTTTGGTAGCACCTGCTCCCTTCTCTTCTCTTTGGCAATGAATTTTCCTCAACCTTGTCTACTTTCTCTGAAACACAACTGCCATCATTTCTGCTTCTGCTATACTTCCCAGTGGCTTTTCCATAAACAGAGGCAATACCTTTATTTCCCCCTTTTTTTTTCCCTTCCTTTATTGTTATTGACCTAGCTCTGTCCTTTTAAACTCCTCCTGGGTCTGTCCTGATTCTTTCTGACACTTCCAGCTTGACTTCAGCCTTTTATAAGTCAATTCACTCTTCGTGGGCAATCCTATATTTAATGGATTCTACTGCTTCTTATAGTGCTTCTGAATGTCTCAAAGTTCCTGCCTCTTTGCCCTTTCCTGCTGGTTTAATTTGAGTGACCTTCTTGAGCTACTCCAACCCTCATTTGTTTCTGTAGCTCTCTGTAGTGTTTCTGAAACCTTTTCATTTCCTGGTTTTCTTGCCACTTGCTGCTGGCTTTAAAATGACCCTTGCCAGCTTCTCTGGGCAATCCTTTTTATGTTGGATGTGTATATTTTTCTACCAGCTCATTCATTATCCAACAAAATAGTTAAAACCTGGCATTAAAAAGCTTGGGATTACCTCTACTGTTACCAGACCCATAATAAGTTATTCTGAAAATAAACTTTAGCCAGTTGCATACCTAACTCTTTCTCACAAGCCCTTTTATCAGCACATTGGGATTTTATCTACTTTCTGGTGGATTTCTTTTTACTTTCCTCAATGGCAAGGACTATGAGCAACTGAGGGGTACCTCTGAAAATGCTGATTTCTCCCTCGCTGGCAGTTTAAAGCTGTGGTCACTGTTCCTTTTGATACAACTGTTTTGATACAAACTGCTGATAGCCAATGTAGTCAACATTGCCTGAGCAAACACTGACCACCCCTAAAACTACAGACACTGGTCTTGTAGCTTGAGTTTCTGGAGACATTGAAACCAACAACTTTCAACTAGCAAATGTGTTTTGGTACATTTATTACATCAGTATCTACCTGACAATTTGGAAATTGTGCCCCTGTATGACCTGTCCAGAAAAAGCAGGAAATATCCAATCTGGCCAATTACCACCCCATCAGTCTACTCAGCAAAATGATAGAAGTTTATCACTGACTGCGGTCTCCAGATGCACATGGTCAGCAATATCATGGCTCACCATTGCTCAGTTTGGCTTTGCCAAGGGCCAATTGGTTCCATACATCATGCTAACATTGATTCAAATATGGACAAAAGAGCTGCACTCAAGAGATGAGGTGAGGCTGAATGCTTTTAACTTTAAAGCTACATTTGAACAAATATAGCAACTAGGGACCCTTCAGCATAAGGCAGTTTAATGGACAGCAGTGAGCCTTCCTCTGACAAGTGAGGGCCACTCAGAAGCTGGCTACACTGACACATGACAGAGCCACCAATAATGGTGTGGCCCCTGTTGTTTATAATAACCAAGGAGATTCTGGGATCAGGGGCCACAGAGAGATGGTGGCAGGGAGGTGTTGCAAGCAAGGCCCAGGAAAAGCCCTTAAGCAGTCATTAATTCATCACTTATAGGTCTCTGCACCATGTATGACATTATCTGCCTGTACTGTGCATAAAATAAAACTTTTCACTGTACCTAGGTCCATGTGACAATAAATCAAATCAAATCAATTGGCAGCAGAGTAGGAAGGTTGACATAGGACCTTACCATCAAGTGATTAATTTAATTGAAGACAATAAGGCAGCAGAGTTCAGAGACACTTCCAACCTATAATTAAGTTTTCTTCTGACTTCCAGGTCCACCACCCTCTCCCGGACTGGAAGATTCTGGTCATTGTGCTACTTCAAAGAGTTTAAAAGGGCTCAGAGCTATCAATCAAATATAACTAACAAATTGTGATAACTGAATGCTATGAAGTTGGTGACATAGCACCAAACCTATAATTATAACCCTCAGGATTATTCAATAGACACCACAAAATAACAAGCAGTGACTTTTTTTTAAAAACACTTAAGATTTTCTTCAAATATCTAGAGGATAAGTTTAGATTCCTTGAGAGCTTGACAGCTGCCTGGTCACTTCCCTTGGATTTCCAATGAGCTGACAGCTCCAATGAGTTTATAATCTATTTACATTCACTCATGTCTTCTTTTAACAATCCCAAAGGGCACTTTTCCTTTTGCAAAGGGTACTTGATCATTCCCAAAGATGTCGGAGAACCATATCCAAGAATGTGACCTAAAACTCCAAAAGCATACCCTACCTTTCCAAAGAACTTTGGTAAGTTTAAATCTTCTCCTAACAGGTCAACTGTGGATAGATGCAAAGTGCAACAAACCACAATGTTCCACCAGCAAAAATTGTGGGATCCATCTATATTTAAGTTCAGAATTTGTAGATTTGGGTCGTCAGCGCTATTTAAGTTAATCCAGGGCTCTCTTTATTTGTGGAAAAAAAATCATCCCTCAGTACTAAGTTCAAACAGACCTCATTTTCACTGGACCAAGGGCCTTATGCCATATTGTGTGAGTTACGCATTTTTGGAGTGGATGTAAATACTCATAAAGGACCAGATAAGGTGTGTGGAACCATCAATCTATCACACTATTTCAATGCCCAGATCTTTAAAATTGAAAGAAGGAGCCTGTCAATGCTTGTGAGTTGAAGGACATCTGCATTTGCTACTTCTGAATCTGTTGGTTGACATAACGCCAAAAGCTGTTGTTATAGCATCAATAACGACTGACAGCTTCCACAGCTAATTATCATTGAAGTGGAGGGCTCCAAGCACACAGGTTGACAGTTCCAAGTAGTTATTAAATGATAGCTTTATTTCATGTGGTTTTATAATACAAAAGCTTGTTTTTGTGTTTAGGAATTAAGTTTTTGAGGTAACTTAAGTGTATTGAATGGTCTTCCATGAATGCCCAAGCATCTTTCTTTACGTATAATGAAGTCTGTAATAGATATTTAGAACTTTCTTTTATTTCATATCAGCATGGCTCCTAGGGTCTGGCCATAGTAGATACCAAGTGAGTTGAAGGGAGTAAGGGGAATGAGGATGTGTGGAGGGACCATATTGGAATGAATGTGCATGGGAACTTGGTGGGATTGTAAGAGATGAAGCTGAGCGAGGCTAAATTTTAACAAAACTACTGGGAAGATGTCCCGGAGCGATGAGATGGGCCTTTTAACCATTGCTCATTGGCACTCGCCAACCCTGCATGCCCCCTCCGATTTGTGTCCAGGGTGCCAGACTTCAATCCATTACTTACCTAACCATTGTCCATGCCAGCCCCACTCCTCCCAAACCCTCCAAAATGAATATCAAACCATACAGAGCACATCTTTCTGAGATTACCTGGCTATGTACACAGCCCTCAGAAGTAAAATTCCAGGTTTGGATGCTAGTCAATCTGCATACACAAATTGTAGTACAACATGATTAGTGGGTTGGACTAATTTCTAAGCTTAGATTTTCTTGTACTTCTAATATTTTCATGTACCATTGCACTTTTGGCAAATCCATTAGTCCTGAACATTTTTTTTCCCATTATCACTGTTTTTCCTTCAATAGTCACACAAAAAGCACAAGGAAAGATGCTTGTGGTTAAATGTGTGAGATTAGATCTTAACCCTCTGACTCACAATGGAAAGAAATCTAGGCAATTGTTCTCATTTTCCGTTCTGGTTGTCATGGTGATATGTGGTTAGACATAACAGGTCTCCAATCCTGCGACTTTGGTGAGAATTATGATTTCTTTCAGGATCACATCCATCACCTTAATTATGTCATCACACAGTCTCATAGTTCTGATTCTCCTTTCTTAAGTCTTCTCATCAAGTAATCCCCTTAGTAACCTTTCTATAAAAGTTCCAATGCTATTTTGTTCGGTGTTTAATACAGATCTTTTTGCGTTCATGATAGGACCAAGATGACCACAGCATTTAAACAAACCTGGAAATTATTGAGTTCTGTGTAATCATGTTTAAAATCATCAGATGTTTTCATAGAATGATACAGCATGGGAGACCATTCAATCCATCAGGCCTATACTGACTCTTTGATTGAGGGATACAATTTTTTCCCATTTAGCTGACTTCTCCTAATAACCCTTTTCTTTCAAGTATTTATACAATGTTGAAAATTACAGTTGAATTTGCTTCCACCACCCTTTCAGTCCCACGGAGTTGTTTGCTCTGGAATGTACTGTCAGAAAGATTCTCCTCCTTTAAGTCCTTCTTTAAACCTAGTTCTGTTCCTTCCAAGTCATATCTTTGGCTTGGTATCCATTTTCATCAAACAGCACTGAAGCATTTAAGATGGTTCTTGTATATTAAAGATGCAATACTAGTTGTTGTTGGTGAAATGCCATGTCAAAAAGCGCTTTTTATCTCCCATACTGCAGGCTGCTGGGGGGCACTTGCTGGATCGCTAAACTAGACAGGGCAGGTATAAGACCCTCTCTCCAGAGTGATCATTAGTGTTAGAAATCATTATTAGTCATGACAGCTATAATCCTTTCTAAGTCCTTGTGTGTAGAGAACATTTGTAAAGCAGCTGTTGACCTGCAACTTTATTTGACTTGAATATCAATGCTGGTATTTGTGTGGCTGAAATTTATTAGGGAGTGAAAGAACTGGGAGAATTGTCAGGCAACGTTGTTAGTGTGGGAAAGCAGGAGTTGCTCAGTTGAAATGTCGTACAATGAACTACTGCCAAAATGATTTGGCTGTGGACAAGCAACTATTTTAGCCCTCCTACTTTCTCCGCACTTGCTCCTATCACATCAAAAACTTCTTCATTATCCTTTGGAAGGTCTTTATCCAATAGATATTCTCTTGTCACAGCGTCAGGGGCCTGGGTTTAATTCCAGCCTCAGGCAACTGTCTGTGTGGAGTTTGAGCATTCTCCCCATGTCTGCATGGGTATCCTCCTGGTGCTCCAGTTTCATCCCACAGTCTAAAGATTTGCAGGTTAGATAGATTGGCCATGTTAAATTGACCATAGTGTCCAGGGATGTGCAGACTAGGTGGATTAAACATGGGAAATGCAAGGTTACAGGGATAAGGTAGGTTTGGGTGGAATGCTGTTTAGATGGGCAGTGTGGACTTGATGGGCTGAATAGCCTGCTTCCATACTGTCAGGATTCCATGATTCTATAATAACAGTTCTTGATAAATGTCCACAAATGCAACATACTAATGTACTGATGATAATGATTCTTTTTAAGTTACAACAGATGATCTGCCAATCAATTCACTCAAGCAGTGTTTTTTAACTTTGACAGTTCCAGTATTTTTTTTCAAATTTTAACGATATGGAGGAATTAAATATCTTCAGATCATGACATAAACAGATCCCATCTGCTCTAAACATTTAGAATTAGAATTGGAATTAGGTCATATTGTTTTTGCTTCCTCCATAAATTCCTGACTCTTGCACTCTGAGATAATGGTGTTGGAACAGTGAAAAAATTTAAACTCAGCATTAACTCCAAATGGCTCTCCTGAGTTTGGATTTTGCATCTGTGTGATTCATGACCCACTTTTTCTCACTGCTGGCAAATATAGGATCAATTGGAAATGGGTCCAGTGCCTCTGCATCCCGACATCTTTAAAAGATTTATGAAGTTGGCCTAACTCTGCAAAAATCCATTGCAAGGAACTTCACAGGAGTATTATAAAATTAGACACCTAGCTATCTAAGATAATATTACTGCAGATGATCAAAAGATTTGCCAAAGAAGTAAGTTTTGAGGAATGTTTTCAAGGAGGAAAGAGGTGGGAGAGGCCGAGAGAATTAAGCCTCAGTTCAAATAACTGAAGGCACATCCACTCATGGTGGAGTACTGACAATCAGGAGGATGTCAGAACTGGAGAAGAGCCATGATTGCAATGAGAACTTGTGGGTGTGTTGTCGTTCTTGAGAATGCCGCAGAGGTAGGAATGGAAGAGGTTGGAAAGGAATTTGAAAACCTTAATAAGAGTTTTAACCTTGATGGAATATCTGTGGTCAGCAGGGAAACAATGAAGGTGACAAAATTGTTTATTCATGTAGTGTGTCCATACAAATTGTGACATTTTACAGTATACAATAACTTAAAATATATTTTATTCACTATAACCCAGTAGTTCATTAGGATACTGTCCTAGGCTCAACCATCTTAAACAATGTCAATGATTTTCTCTCCAACATCAGTCAGAAATGGGGATGTTTGCCAATGATTGTACCTGACTGCATCCCTCAATGAAGACTCTCCAAGGGAATGCTTGCTGCAAGACTTGGGGAAGTAGACCGTCCAGCAACCCAAGAAGGCTCAGGTGAAGATCCATCCTGACCGGTAAGACCAAACTTTGTGAAAGAAAGCCAACTCTATCTTGGGAAAGAGGAAGATTCCAAGGGCTTAGCAGGTGGATTGTTGTGGGTAATATCCTTTTTCAGGTAGATAGAGACAATTAAGGAGTAAATATTGTGGGAATTTGGGGAAAGCTCTCATGGTGTTTTTAATAAGGAATATTTTGTTAATAAAATTGAGTTGAACTGCAAATTGAATTCTGTGTTCCTTTCCCCCTGTCACCAACAAGAGTGTTTGGGTAAAGTGTTTTTAATACACACACTGGTAAAAGTGTCCAAACATGAAAAAAGCACCCTTAGTACAACCTAATCTTAGCTCATTAGTAAGGAGATCACATTCCCAAACCTGCTGGGTGAACACTTGACATTAATTTTCAATATGGAAATCAAAGCGGGTACCTGGCAACTCCAGCTCACAACTAGCTCCTCTGGACCTTCTGGAAACCCAGCACCTATGTCCCGGGCACTCTCTGTTGGTAACAGCCATGCGACCCCCAAGTTGAGGCACACTAGCTTCTGACATGAGCCAGCCTCTCTGTGCCATCATAGGACATCTCTCTCTGATCAACTTACAGTATGCTTCTGCACTTCTACACTGCATTCTCAAGCATGCTAGCACCTTTCATTGAAATGCTGCTTCAAGAACACTTTTTGTGTGTAGGAACAAGTACCCAGCTCACATACTGGACCAGGCAACATCTCTGGGCTGCTCGCTTATTCTCTTAGCGCTCGCTCACTTTGTGCCTACCTGGATGCTCACAGCACCCCTGCCTTATCTTATCCTGCCTTTCCTTTTACCGTTTCACTGTTTGAGCCCCACTTTAAAGGTTCACAATGCTTCTGTCCTGCCTTGAAGTTGAGCATTGACACAAAACCAGGCAACTTGTCATGCTGGTCAGCTGCATTCCATCAAGGGGGTGAACACGTTACTGTGTGGCACCATGTTACATCGACCTCACACCTGCACCATGTGCCAGCCTCCAATGTGCCAAAGGCATTGCATATGATTAAAAAAATGGCCTTGTCTCAGAGTCTAAATGGAGTAGTCCTCAGTCAGGTCTGGGGCAAACACACTCCTGGAACAGTAAACCAGAGCCACCTCCAAAACCAGTCTAGCAGTTTGGGCACAGTCAGTCGGCATGTCAAGGTGGTCACAGTTTAGGGGTCCATACCTCTACAGCCTGGAGAGCTCATCCCAGTCAACCCTGTAGGACCAACGCAACCACTCTGGGACCTGTACCGATATCAGTCAGGGATCGGGTTACTCACTGTTCAGACCCGTCTACCCAAGTTTCTCAAGGTGGAGTGGGTCACAGTCAGCCATAGTCATAGTTTTGGTCATAAAGTCACATAGCAGAAGCAGACCCTTTGTTTCAACCAGTTCATGCCAAAAATAGTCTCAAACTAAATTAGTCTCGCCTGCCTGCTCCTGGGCCATATCCCTCCAAACATTCCCCATTCATGTAGTTATCCAAATGTCTTTTAAACATTGTAATTGTGCCCACATCAACCACTTCCTCAGGAAGTTCATTCCACAGGTGAACTGCCCTCTCCCAGAGATCTGTTCACTGAAAAAGAAGAAGAGCAGGGGCCCCTACTACAGACAGGAGGCTAAAGTGTGGGGATTGAAGTCAGAAAGCTGGTATGCAAAGGGGGTGCAAATACTGAAGGGGCAGTAACTGCATTTCAAAGAAGTGTTGAAAAGAAACAGTATGGGAGGGAAGGGATCATAAAGGAGGGGGTTATTTTGCCTTGTCTGATCTGGCTTCCAAGTGGATTACAATGAACTACCAGACCCCACATATTTACTTGCAAGAGAAGTTTATGCTTGGAGATTCATGAAGACAGAAAGACTGAGCATCAGAATAGCCGTTTGAGGAGGGACTGTTGTTACCTTCCAAATATGCAATGGAATTAAAAATAGCTACAACCATACCTGGTGTGGTTGGGGTAAATATTTCATTCTGTGAAACCTGGACTATGCTTTCTATCAATCTGTGCCTGAAAGTCAGGTAAATTGGAGAACTTTGTATACATTATAAAAACATTTGAGCCATCTCTGGGAACAGTAAGGCTCAGATTGCTGAGCACTACCCCAGCAAGCCATCACAAACTTTGAGGGTTTGTCTGGAATTGGATTGGAAACAGAGGCAATGACAATTTGGGTGTTGTATAGGTAAATAAAGCACGTGAAGGAAAACACCAGGTTCTGCGCTGCATTTGAAACAATGCACCAAAACTACAAAGGATTTTTATCAAGTGGCGAAATGGTCGCTGGTGATCCCAAAGGACATTTCAAAACCAAGATTGGTTAACTTGGCAGGTAAACTGGAGGAGTATTGCACAGCAGAGCTAAAAGGAGAGAAATATTTGAGATATGGGCCTGGCACTTGGGATTACAGAAAATACAAAAGAGGTTGAATACTCTGGTAGTGAAGTACTGGAATCAGATGATATTCAGTGACAATAAAAGCTGCTGGAATATGAGGCCAGAATGAAAATAAAACCAGGAGAAGGAATTCCAAAGGGTAAGAGATGTTTGGCATATCTTCATCAATTGAAGTTCAGGAAGCAGATTCAGAGTTAAATAAGTTAGCATAGATGGCTCTCACTGAAGCTGAAGCTGTAAGTATTCCTGAGAGTTATCATATTAATTTCTGAGTTTTGATGAGGAAGTAGAGGCATCTGCACAGATGTGGACAAAGGATGAATGACTGTTTACCAAACAATAATACCACCCAGACATCATCAGGAGATATTGCAAGTAGCACGTGATGTTCCAATGGCAGTGCATATATTCTATAGATGGAATATGGAAACCCAGGCATGATAAAGAGGTATTGTACATGGCCAGGACTTCATAAAAATACAGTGCAGTTCTGTAGAAAATGTCATACATATCAGGTGACAGGAATACCTCAGGATATAATCAGACCAGCACCTTTTGATATCTGTACCAGACTTTAGGGAACGATTCAGTCAAGTGTTTGTGGACTGTGTAGGGCGGTAACCCAAAACAAAAGCAGGGGGCTATCAGTATATCCTCACTATTATAGATATGACAAACTGCGGTGCCTGCAGAATACTGACAGTGGAAGGCAGGAGAGGGCAGAGGAAATGAGGGATGATGTATTTGATTGTGGCATCCTGCTGAACATTTTCACCTAAACTGATATGGACAGATAGGTCAGGGGAGGTGATGGCCTAGTGGTAATATCACTGGACTGTTAATCCAGAGACCCAGGTAATGTTCTGGGGACATTGGTTCAAATCCTGTCATGGCAGATGACAGAATTTGAATTCAATAAATATCTGGAATTAAGAATCTGATGATGACTGTGAATCCATTGTCAATTGTCAGGAAAAACCCATTTGGTTCACTAATGTCCTTGAGGGAAGGAAACTGCCATCGTTATCTGGTCTGGCCTACATGTGACTCCAGACCCACAGCAATGTTGTTGACTCTTAACTGCCCTCTGGGCAATAAATGCTGCCTGGCCAGCAATGCCTTCATCACATGAATGAATAAAGGAGAAGAAAATGGATAGATTAGTGAGCACATTGTTAGGTAGATTTTTGAGGTACACTCAAGAGCCAATAGTTACTTTTGAAATATAGTCATTTTTGTTTTATAAGGAAACACAGCAACTAATTCACACAAGAGAGTCAAGTAGTGAATGACCGATTAATCTGTTTCAGTGGTGTTTGTCAGAACATCAATAAAATTCATGTTCATCAAAAAGTGCCAAGGGAATTTTTTTTAAGATTTCACCTGAAAAATAATTTAGCACTTTCTCAGAACTGCATTGAAATGTCAATTTAGACTATGTCTTCAATGTGGAATGGGGCCTAAAATCGCAATCTACCAACACAGAGGGAAGGTATTACTAACAAACCAGCTAACCAGATTCTAAGACGGTCTTGCTCTGATATGTGCTTCATCATATCTATTTTCTGCAGCAGTATAACGTTGCCTCAATGGAAAAGTGAGTGCATATTGGTTGAGTAACATTTTCCCTTCAGTGAACATGACAAAAATGAAGGAGATACCAAGAAATGAAGGATGATTTCTGAAGGACATGGAGACTCAGGACTGCTGCAAAATGAAGGTGCCATTTGAACAATATTGACTTGCATCACTACAGCTTACAGTCACAAATTTCCAGCATTTGATGTAAAACCTGGATTGCTGGAGGGGATTTGAACGGCTGTATAATATGTGACTGAATGTTTTCCTATATGTGGGTTGCTGATGTGTATCACTGAAGCTTGTCTAAGCACCACTGCTTCATCATTTTTAAGCAACTCTGATGTTGAGAAGAATAATTTCAGAATGTTTTGCTTTCCTAGTCTTCTTAACTGTGATATTCAAAACCTCCCAATAATAATCAGTGAGGGTACATGACATAAATTGTACATGACTATTGTGAGAAACAGGTTTGATGCGTTGACTAGACTTTCTTAATTCATATCAGAGATAAAAGGTACTGCAGATGCTGGAGAATCCGAGATAACAAGCATGGGGCTGGATGAACACAGCAGGTCAAGCAGCATCATAGGAGCAGGAAAACTTGATGTTTCGGGCCTAGACCCTTCATCAGAAATGGGGGAGGGGAAGAGGGTTCTGAAATAAATAGGGAGAGAGAGGGAGGCGGATAGAGGATGGATAGAGGAGAGGATAGGTGGAGAGGAGGCAGACAAGTCGAAGAGGCGGGGATGGAGCCAGTAAAGGTGAGTGTAGGTAGGGGGGTAGGGAGGAGATAGGTCAGTCCAGGGAGGACGGACAGGTCAAGGGGGCGGGATGATGTTAGTAGATAGGAGATGGGGGTGTGGCTTGGGGTGAGAGGAAAAACAGGTTAGGGAGGTGGAGATGAGCTGGGCTGGTTTTGGGATGCGGTTGGGGGAGGGGAGATTTTGAAGCTTCTGAAATCCACATTGATGCCATTGGGCTGCAGGGTTCCCAGGCTGAATATGATTTGCTGTTCCTGCAGCCTTCGGGTGGCATCACTGTGGCATTGCAGGAGGCCAAGGATGGACATGTCATCTGAGGAATGGGAGGGGGAGTTGAAATGGTTCGCGACTGGGAGGTGCAGTTGTTTGTTGCGAACTGAGCGTAGGTGTTCTGCAAAGCGGTCCCCAAGCCTCCGCTTGGTTTCCCCGATGTAGAGGAAGCCACAATGGGTACAGCGGATGCAGTATACCACATTGGCAGATGTGCAGGTGAACCTCTGCCTGATGTGGAAAGTCTTCTTGGCGCCTGGGATTGGGGTGAGGGAGGAGGTGTGGGGGCAGGTGTAGCACTTCCTGCGGTTACAAGGAAAAGTGCCGGGTGTGGTGGGGCTGGAGGGGAGTGTGGAGCGGACAAGGGAGTCACGGAGGGAGTGGTCCCTCCGGAAGGCAGATAAGGGTGGGGAGGGAAAAATGTCTTTGGTGGTGGGGTCTGATTGCAGATGGCGGAAGTGTCGGAGGATGATGCGTTGGATCCGGAGGTTGGTGGGGTGGTATGTGAGGACGAGGGGGATTCTTTTTTGGTTATTGTTGCGGGGATGGGGCGTGAGGGATCTCCCCTCCCCCAACCGCATCCCAAAACCAGCCCAGCTCATCTCCACCTCCCGCACCTGTTTTTCCTCTCACCCCAAGCCACACCCCCATCTCCTAGCTACTAACATCATCCCGCCCCCTTGACCTGTCCATCCTTCCTGGACTGACCTATCCCCTCCCTACACCCCCCACCTACACTCACCTTTACTGGCTCCATCCCCGCCTCTTCGACTTGTCTGCCTCTTCTCCACCTATCATCTCCTCTATCCATCCTCTATCCGCCTCCCCCTCTCTCCCTATTTATTTCAGAACCCTCTTCCCCTCCCCCATTTCTGATGAAGGGTTTAGGCCCGAAACGTCAAGTTTTCCTGCTCCTATGATGCTGCTTGACCTGCTGTGTTCATCCAGCCCCATGCTTGTTTTCTTAATTCATAATTTCTTTTGTTCCTGTGTTGTTTCATGTTTAATAGTTTAGTCAAGATCCTGGGCTTGACAGACAGTTCCAATTAGATTGAATTGAATATTCAAGTAGCTTTTTAATTTCCACTTCAAATATTCCCAATGCATCAGTAACATTATATTTACAGAACGATGGTGGACCTGGTCTTTGAAGATGGGAATACCTTTGCTTGTCTCAAAACATTAAAGAGGAAAAAAATGTTAGAATTGCATTTGCTGTGTATGTTAGAAATTCTTATACATTGAATCTATGTCAAGGCATTTGATCTAGCGTAGATTGTCCACATTTTAGACAAAGGAGAAAAACTGTTGAAAATAATATTTAGTGTCTAGTGGGAACAGATATCTAGTGGGAACAAATCACTTTAATTACTAAATGTTTTATGCAAGACTATCCATATACTTGCTAGCCATTAAAAGGCAGTATTCCCAATGGTAATTAAGAAAGCTCAGTTTTTAACTGAGTACATGAAAAAGATAAATGTTGTTATAAAACAATTTTCTACACTATGTGGTGAATTAAATGAGTATAAAATTCTCAGCCCCTGAACCACATGGGTATTGGTGACAGAATCGTGTCAGATGGCCAATGACAAGCTTCTGCCATTGAGAGCAACAGACCCTGTTCTATAACCAAACCTCTCACTACTGAGCAGCAAGAGGCCTATTTGCAAATATTTAGAAAAGAGTAGTCGCCATAGTCCCAGAGGACCTCAGGCCGCTCTCTCATTAGAGAGAGACAGTTGGTGACAGTTTAACCTGAGGGTCACCAAACCTCAGGGGAGGGAAGAGGCTGAGGAGGTGGGGCCTTGCATGTATTAGCATTCTCATTATGATGTCATTTCACCTCATTGATATGTTGCTTCCTACTCTCCTACTTACCAGATAGGAAGTAGATGTAGAGAATTCCAATAGGAAGGGCAGACTGGGGACTGCAGCCCACTGCTCCAAACCTCCCCATCAGCCATTAACATTGCAGGGAATGCTCAAATAGGCAGCAGCTACACACAGCCAACATCCAGCAGCTTCGCTAGATCCCCTACAGTAAAATGAGATACCCTCTGTCTGACATGTCTGCGACAAATAAAATGAATTGCGCAGAGCTATGGACTGCCAGTGCTCGATCAATTGATTGGTTGGGCTTTTAAGATGATATTGTAAGAGGTCCCTGCAGTAGCCAATATTTCCACCTGTGGCGAGTGGGAGAATACAATAAATGGTGCACAGGGGCAGTGTGGTTTATACATAATGAGGTGTGTTTGGAACATAGCTTGCTACACCTGCCTCGGAAAACATGTGGTCTGACCAGCGGGAACTTCATTTTGGATGCAGGTAAACGATGGAGTCAAGCCAGGAGACTGGAGTGAAACCACAGGAAATTTCAGCACATTTGACGTTGCTGTGTGGAACCTTGATTCATCAAAGTTAACGTAACAGCCGTCTTAAGTTCTGAGCAGTATAAGAGAAGCTGTGAGATACCATTTTAATGCAACTGCAGTGAGAACTCTGAAAGACATTACAAAGGAGAGGGCTCTCAACAGGGATATGGAAGAAGGACTGTTGCATTGAACTAGTATACTGAGGGCCCTTATATCATTAAAGTGAAACAAATGAGCTTTATTCCCTCCCAGAGCCTGTTTTGCTCAGTCCATGGTGGGAGCAAACCATCAATGATTCATCTATTGATGTCAATACAGCTGCTGAATCTGGCTTCCAGTTTTCAACACATTTACTTCCAAAAGAAAATCTTCATCATTTAAGTACTTATCCTTCTCGTCTTTTAATCTTTGTATCTTATTTTACTATTAACTTCATCACTTTTAGTTGAGTAACAACAGAAGTTGCTTTGCAATATTAAGATTAAAGCTTTTCTGTTGGAACTTTTTTTAAAAATTGAAATACTCAAACTGAAAGGGAGCCACAAATAATTATACAATTTTAAAATTCACAGGCCACTCTGAGGACACGCATGGTGTGGTTATGACACTACATCGATTTCATTAGAGGCATAAGTCTGGAAATCTCTTTGCTGTGAAAATTTGAGCTATTTGGTTGAACTAACTTTAACCTTAAACAAAAAAAAACACATAGAAAGAACTGCAGATGCTGGAAATCTGAAGTAAAAACAGGGATTGCTCAGAGCTTCTGTGGAGACAAAACAGAATTAATGTTTCAGTTCTTGGAAGGTGGGGTAGGAGGCAAGGATTGACAGGACAGCCTGGTAGGGAGAATCACTTAAGGGGAATACCTTTTGGGAGGTTGCTGATGGGACAGGGTGCTTGAAAAAAGAGCATATTCTGGCACACTCATGATGCAACTTTGTGCTGTTTTTTCCCATTGGAGCTAAAATTCAAGCAATAGTGGTCAAGGCCCTTAAATAGCCATTAATTGGTATGTGTGTGAGTGGCATCTGACACCTCCCTTGTTGGAAATTGGGGTTCTCCCTTAAAACTTTGTGCTCTTATTATTTAACATTTAGTATTTCCTCTGTGGAATGAGACTTTATTTAGTGTGTTACATGAGGAACTAGCTTTCTCACGGTTTAAACCAAGAATTTGTAGGGCGCCACATTACCCTGTTATTAGTTTATAGTTTTCAAAGATAAGAAGGTTTAGTTCTAGAAGGAATGAAAACTAACCTTCAAATGGAGAAGGGCAAGGAGACAATGGTCATTGAGTCATAGAGATGTACAACGCAGAAACAGACCCTTCGGTCCAAATTTTCCATGCTGACCTGATATCCTAAATTAATCTAGACCCCATTTACCAGCATTTGGTGCATATCCTTCTAAACACTGCCTATTCACATACCCATCAGATGCCTTTTAAATGTCGTAATTGTACCAGCCTCCACCACTTCCTCTGGCAGCTCATTCCATACACACACCATGCTCTACATGAAAATTTTGCCCCTTAGGTCCCTTTTAAATCTTTCCCCTCTTATCTTAAACCTATGCCTTCTAATTTTGGAGTCCCCTACGCTGGGAAAAAGACCTTTTCTCTTCACCCTATCCATGCCCCTCTGTAGGGTTATCCCTCAGCCTCCGACACTCCAGGGAAAATAGCCCCGGCCTATTCAGCCTCTCCCTGTAGCTCAAATCCTCCAACACCGGCAACATCCTTGTAAATCTTTTCTGCACCCTTTCAAATTTCACAACATCTTTCCTATAGCAGGGAGACCAGAACTGAACACAGTGCCCTAAAGTGGCCCAAACAATGTCCTGTCCGGCTGCAACACTGCATCCCATCTCCTACATTATATGCACTAATGAATAAAGGCAAGTGTACCAGCAACCTTCTTCACTCCCCTGGAGAAGTGACTCCACCTTCAAAGAACTATGAACCTGCACCCCAAGGTCTCTTTGTTTGGCAACAGACCCCAGAGCCTACCATTAACTGTATAAGTCCTGCCCTGATTTGCATTACCAAAATGCAAAACCTCACATTTATCTAAATTAAACTCCATCTGCCTCTCCTCAACCCACCAGCCCATCTGATCAAGGTCCCTTTGTACTCTGAGACAACTTTCTTCTCTGTCCACTACACCATCAATTTTGGTGTCATCTGCAAACTTACTAACCATACCTCCTTTGTTCACTTCTCAATCATTTATATAAATGACAACAAGCAGCTGGCGCAGGACCGATCCTGGTGGCACACACTGGTGACAGGCCTCCAGTCCAAACAGCAGCTAGCGTTGTGAGTTACTGCCTTTGGCCTCGGGTCAAAAGGGTTCAAACATATATAAAAAAACAGTTCTGTAAAAGGGTCACTGGACCCAAAACATTAATGCTGCCTTCTCTGCACAGATGCTACGAGACCAACTGAGTTTCTCCAGCAATTTATATTTTTGTTACTTCAAATTTCTGTTACATAAAATAAGGTTTGTAATTTATCTCTTGATCTTTTTTTTTGCAGCCTGCTCTTTTAGGTATAGTTCAATGGCTATGATTAGTACTTGATATGGGCCAAATATTCCCAAATGTCAGTTTACTTTTAGGGAGATAACATTAAGGGAATTAATGCTAGGCAAATTGCATATTCAATGTTGGTGAGGTCCAGGTTCAGCCATAAGTATCCATCTGACATTGTCATTGACATTATTGGGGGATGGATTGATAAGTCTATCCGCTGCATGTATAATTTATGTTGGAGATTAAAAATTGCCTCTTATTTCATAGGTCTAATTTAAATGCACTGAGGAGTTGATCATTGGCCAGACTGCAGCATTATTTAATCATTTTCGTATTGATGTTATGTTGATAAGAATAAACCAACTGCAAATTAAGGAGAAAACAAAGATTGGGGTGAATTGGCAGTCCACTTTGCAATATCGCACAAAATCACAGTTACCTCCAAAGTACCATAGTTAATTCAAGAATTTAACACAGTTTGAAATGAATGAGAATGTGATGTACTGTCAGACAACATTTATTTGTAGCTATGCATTGATCCGGATCAGCAGAACACTCAATCATTTAATTGCACAAAGGTATTCTGAGAGGTTTGCTGATTTGCATTTTCATTTTGATATATTATGTGTAGATTACTGTGAAATCTGAAGTATAAAAGTTAAATCACTTCTGAGAAGTGAACTTCTGAGAACTGAGTGCATATTTTAATGCAGTTATAAGACAAATATTAGAAATTGCAAAATAGAATTAGAAAATTGCATAGTAACATTTAATCAAATACATTACTTACATTCTAAGGCTTGTGAATTTTCCTTTTTCAGTCCATGACAAGTGATGGGCCTGCAGTAAACAATCCATTTTAGATGTGGTCACTTCATGTGGCACACTGTTGTTGATGGCTGAAGAGGTCAATCTTTAGGAGGTAGGTTCTGCCACAATGCTGCCTGTGATGCTACTGGATCTCATTGAGAGTTTGTTGTTGTTGTCGTCATCTCTTGCCAAAGCTACTATGTGCCCTGGTAATTGTGGTGGTGCAGGCCAGCCCACAGAAAGTGTGTCTCTTCCTCTTTATTGATTACTGGCTTCTACATGTGATCGTCATAGAATCCCTAGTGTGGAAACAGGCCATTCAGCCCAACAAGTCCACACCGAATCTCCGAAGAACACCCCACCCAGATTCAACTCTGCCCTACCCTATCCTAACCCTATCCCTGTAACCCTGCATTTCCCATCATTGAAATACAATATAAGTTTGTAATGTACAACTGAAACAGAACCATAAGTCAAGAAAATAAACCTGGAGGTGGATTTCTAACACAGTAACTGAATTAAAGTGTTTCACAAAGGCTGCTCCAGTGGCAATCATGTTTCCCATTTATTACAGGGCCCAGAGACTTGAAAATTCTGTCTCTGATCTTCATGCTACAAGAAAGGATATTGAAGTTCTGGAAGTAGAAAAGATTAATAAGGATGTTGCCAGTTCTGAGAAGATGCAACTTGCAAGAAGAACAATCAGGTTGAATCAAAGAACAACAGCTGATGATCTTAGAATTGTGAAGGGGTTTAATTGTGTGGATGTGTATAAATGGTGGATACATGTAAACAATTTCCATGTGTTGGTTTGTCCAGGACATGGAGACTTAAGTGTAAGAAAGGTACTTACTAATCAATGAATAATTTAAAAGGTATTTCTATATCCACATTCCTACCTCACCTAATTGCTGCTAGTACACATTCAGCTATCTCTCACTCAGTCCCCATTCCCTGGCTACTGCTACCTCCCAACCCAAACTCCCTCTTCATCAGAGTCACACCATTACTGATCCCCAATGATCATTTATGTAAGAACCATTGTTGGCTGGATCCTTGGTAATGAAACCTAATGCCCAATAATGTATCTTGGACTTCACTGGAATTGATTCCGAATAGGATACAACCAAATTTCTTGTCTGTTATTTTCATAGAATGCAGCCTGAGTTAGTCAGTTGTCACAAATGGAGCAAATTTTATTCGTAATTTTATGATACACTAATTTGAATTGCTAATTGTAAACCTGTTTACAGAATATTGGATTGCATTTCAATTCATTTTTAATTTTGTTTTGTTGCACAAGGGGATAATTTAGCATTCTATATCTTTGAAGTGATGACATTCTCTAACAGAAAGATTTATGATGGACATCTGATGACATTATCCCTTTACACAACAAGAGAGCATAGCATGGAGGCATGATCTAAAACACTCCAGGTGTAATTTCTTTTGATAAACAGATGGTTAGTTCCGCAGACAGAAGATTGTGTCTGAGCCAATTTGACAACTACATAATGAAGTTGGAGGAAAGCATAAAAAAATTGTTTTTCCCTGTGCTATGTTTACAAGGCCTACTGACCAGGAAAAAGAATTTGGCCAATTATAGACTGACTGACAATAACAAGACAGACATTACTCTCTCCTTCTAGAAATCCCACAGCTGTTGATGCCTTTTTTTTGCCTTCGATAGGATACTTTGCCTGATTTGGAAATTCTTATGCTTTCACTGAGGTATATAAATCTAGGTATGGATAATATTGCATTGAAGAATTCAACACATATTTGACATACTTACTATTATATATTACTACGCAAACATTATACTTCCAGGCATATCAATCTAGGCCAGCATTAAGCTGTTAGATTATAACTGGATAGCATGATTCCAATAGAGTGCCAGGCTTCCAGAGATGGAAGGATGGAACATAGGATGGAGTATGAGACCTCTATATACTCAGATCACACATGATGATGCAGTGATGGTATCATGAGCATTTCTTAAAGTTATATTGACAAACTGTGAAACATAACATAATTTATAGTTAAATTCAACCTTTATATTTCACTCACTTACTATCAGGCAGGTCAGCCATCTGTTGCTCCTGGAAGAGATCTACTGCACTTTAAAAATTGGGCTTCTTTAGCGTACATTGACTGAGCAACATCACCTAAACTGACATCCTCCTGGTGTCGGGCAAGCACAATATTGAGTGGCTCAGAAGCTGACCAGCAAGTAGTAAGGTAGCTATGTCAATGGTAGGGTGCTGCAAAAACAAAAGGAAGTTTTGTGAGAGCAAAACAGTGAGTCAAACACTTTGCCACAACCCTGTTTTGCTGGGGAGGGTAAATTAAGAAAGTGCAAAAAAACAGGTGATTTCCAGGTAGTTTCACAAGAGTTTTCAGGAGGAAGGTAGAGTACAGTTCATGTTCCAGCCTTAGCAGTTCTCATGTATTTGATATATGCCAACCTTTTCTGGTCTGGCCTACATATGACTTCAGGCCCACAAAGGAATTGTTGACTCTTAATTCCTTCTGAAATTGCATGGCAAACCACTCTGTCATACGAAACTGGTACAAAGTCTAAAGAAAAGAATGAAAACTGACAGACTACTTGGCATTATCTAGGCACAGAAAATAACAACAACAGGAGACATAACCCTGTTACCCCTGCAGAATTATCATTACTAACATATGGGGTAAGTGTCAAAATTGGCAGAGCTTTCTCACAGACTAGTCAAATTTTAACCAGTTTTGCCACTTGTTTTTAAAGAGTGTTTTGTTTTATTACAAATGTATTATCTTCAGCTAATTAAAGAAATAGAGTTAAACTCCTTTAATCTAGACAGCAGCACAAAAGAAAACAATTGGCCATTTTGGTGACTGAAAGAAAACATTTATACCAATGATGTGACTCATGGAATAGTGGGGCTTGATTATCAATACATTTCTCCCATCTCAGTTGTGACACAATGATCAAGTCAGGAGTGCGATGGAATACATTCCATTTACCTTAATGGATACAGCTTCAACAATAAACATGAAGCTTGACACCATCTAGGACAAAGCAACGCAACTGATTGACACCCTTTCCACAACCTTCAACATGCAATCCCATGGAGTGGAGTAGGGTATACCTCAAGACTCTTCACTTGCTCTTTCTGCAGTAATTCACTTTGCACCTGATTGTCTTACCTTGCTTTTTTGTGCTTTGCTGTGAAGGGCAGCTCCTGACTGACTGACAACACTTCACCCAGTGCACAGCTGGTGGCACCAGTGCTGGGAATCCCTGAAGATCTCAGCAATGGCAAGTACTCCTGCCTCTCATGAGCACATGATACTGTAAGTGGGGCAACACAGAGGCATGGGATTATGGACAATTGTGTGTGAAAATGCACTGGAGCTCACGGAGAAGCCCTCAATGAAATTCCCCAAAATTAGCTGATTGTTGGTAAAATTCAGTCTGTTGATTTTGCTGAAATCTACATCTACAATATTGTGTCATTTGTATACAATGGAATGCAATTCCTGGGGGCTAAAAAAAATAAGAAATGGGCATTTCTCTCAATCCAACATGTGTCTAGTTACAGAGGTGGGGTGACAAAAGGTTATACTCACCCTAAGCCAATAAGAAGAGTTAACTTGGACTGTTTCCTAATAATTAGGGACAAATGGTAAAAGCTCAGTTTTCTTTGGCACAGTTTGATCAGTGCTTCATTGCAGTAATTATTCTGTGATACAATTCAACATTTCATCAGAGAGACACAGTAAGAAATGCATTGCCAATGCTGTCAGCACTCAAGAAAACCTGAGTCTTGAAGGAAAAGAATCTTTCATGCTGTCTTCTCACTTTTTATTAAGTAAGAATGTAAAATCTTGTTTAATAACTTCTATGTGATTTGTCAATACTTGTTCATGTACATACATTTTTACGAAAGAACTGAGGACAGTTGTTATAAGTTAAGAATTTGAAACATAGATATTTGAAATTAAAAGGTTGATAAACTTCAAAAACTCACTTCAGTTTTGATGGAAAGCCTAACAATTCGTAAGCAATCCATGAAATGGCACCAAATATTCTGCCATTGAAAAAGTATCGTTGATGCTGTATTATTTATGAGCCTTACATGTGTTATTAATTTATTTCAGCCCTGGCAGATTTAGTGTGGAAAAAGTGCAACATGCAGTGTAGTTGTAAATACCCATATAATAACCACATTTTAATACAAACTCAGCCATTGTGAGAGCTGTGTACATTAACAGGGCGAGGAGGAGTAAAATAAAATAAGGAGCAAGAAAATAAACACAATGAAGGAAAAACTAAAATCAGGAAAAAGGGGGAAAATACAAGTTGGATAATGAGGAGGAATTACATAATGTAGGCGTGTACCCCCTGGAATATAAAAGGTTAAAAGGTGATTTAATTGAATCTTTTGGGATTTTGAAAGGAACTAATAGGATGGAAAGAGTGAAGCTTTTGTTCTGCTGGTAGGCAAATCTAGGATTAGGGAATAAAACCTTAAAATCACAACCATGTCATTCAGGAGAGAAATTGGCAAACAGTTCTTCACACAAAGGGTTGTAAAAGTAAGGCATTACCTCCTGCAGATAAAGTAATATACGTTAGCCCAATTAATCATTTTAAACCAAAAATCATTACATTTGCTAGCCAGGGGCATCACAAAAAAAATTACAAAATTGATCAGCAAAGAAAGACCAGCTGGTCCAGCAAGCCTGCCCTGTGCTGTGATAGTTCAACTATCAGTTAGGTTATATATTTTTCCCTTCTCTTACATCTTTTCTGCACCCCTTATCCCAGTCATCACACTGATCCCGATAGCCAAGGAGAGGCATAAAAGAGAGAAATAAAACATCCAATAAGTAAAAACAAAAGCTGTAAAATTCCTCTCCAACACATTGGATAGTTGAAACCAGTCCAGGCGATCAAATGAGCCAAGTGGATCAATATAAAGTTATTGCTGCTTCAGTCCTGCTTCTTTTTTAGGTATGGAGAGAATCTGTAATATTCACACCTGCCAATGATGTATTCCAGAAGCTCAGTAGTCTCCTGGAAAAGAACCATCAAACATCTAATCCACAATCCTGTTTCCAGCCTAGGCTTGTTGCTTGGCCCTCCCTGATTCATTCATGTAGAAAAATCTATCACTGTTCATACCTTCAATGATATTGTAAACGTCTATCAAGTCATCCTTTAGTTAATTTAACTGTCAAAGAGATGAGTAGAATTAGGATACAGATCATCATGACCAACAAACTGGAAGGGTCTAGGCCCGAAACATCAGCTCTCCTGCTCCTACGATGCTGCTTGGCCTGCTGTGTTCATCCAGCTCCATACCTTGTTATCTAGATTGCCGATTGGAAATTACATGATCAGGCAGGTCAATAGCTTTGTCCTCTTTCCACTACTTTCCATCAACATCAATGCAGCATAAAACCAGGTGCAGTACAGAACTGAGTTTAGGCCTAAAATCACTTCATTCTCACCAGTTAATAATATGGCAACCCCTTTCTATTTAGTCCTTTTATAATTTGTACCATCGAAATCCTCCAAATGCTTCGCTTTGAGGACTACTGTATTTCTAGTTAATCTCTAGACAAGAACAATTTTATATCAATAATGCTATGAATCTGCACTGCTGGCGTATGAATTCTGTTAGCTGGGAAACATATTGAAAATTCACTCAGACACAGTAAACTTTCTGTTCATTCATTTCATAACTGCCTGTGTAATCTTTATTTGCACTCTCATTGGGTTCCACATTCTGGAAACAAAATATGTAAAAAATTTCTCTCAAATAAAATTTGATTTTAAGTTAGCTATTTCCACAATACCTTTTTCATTTCAGAAATTAATGATATTCTTAGTAAAAGGACAGACAACTCAAAAATTGGAAGTGAAAAAATGAACATTTTCTCTTTTAAAGCACCCAGAACACTTGTGAAATCCCACTTAGCCTATTCAATGCAGGTCTTTCAGGAAAACAGCAGAGAACTGATGAAGAAGCTATAAAATATTACCACTTTTTCACACAAACACAGAGGCAGCATAATGTAGCATTGATACAAATTGCAGGAGACTATAATGGCACACAAAATAGAGACTAGTAGAAATTGATTAGTAATTTGATTCCTACCTCCACTCTTTATTTTACGTTTGGAGTCAACGGAGCTTAAAATCAAATGCAATGTAGAGTAGGGTTCTGACCAGGATCACTCAACACAACTGTACAGAGTGTAGTTGACTTGATGAGGTGCATTTATTTCTGTTTACTTTTAAAACTAAACATAAATTTAAACACTGCTAATTTGTGGCATTGCATCTGAATAATGTGGTTAGATTCACTTGCAGTACAGTTATAGACCATGTATATTTACATAAACCACGGCCAGAATTTGAGATCACCCTGTAACACGGTTAAGGATTTGGGAATATTTCACACAATAATAACTTGTATACCCTTGTAAATAGTTTTCATCTCCTCCAGTGGTCCCCAGCATTATAGATACTAGTCTTCAGCCAATTCGATTTACTCCACGTGATGTCAAGAAATGGTTGGAGACGCAGGATACTGCAAAGGCTACAGGGCCTGACCACTTTCCAACAATAGTACTGAAGACTTGTGCTCCAGAACTTGCCGCTCCCCTAGTCAAGCTGTTCCAGTACTGTTACAACACTGGTATCTACCCGACAATGTAGAAAATTGCCTACCTATGTCCTGTACACAAAAAGCAGGACAAATCCATCTTGGCCAATAACCACCCCATCAGTCCACTCTCAGTCATCAGTAATACGATGGAAGGTGTCATCAACAGTGCCATCAAGCAGCACCTGCTCAGCAATAGCCTGTTCAGTGACGCCCAGTTTGGGTCCTGCCAGGGCCACTCAGCTCCTGACCACATTACAGCCCTGGTTCAAACATGGACAAAGAGCTAAATTCCAGAGGTGAGTTGACAATGACAGCCCATAGATATCAAGGCTCCATTTGACCGAGTGTAGCATCAAGAAGCCCTAGCAAAACTGGAATCAATATGTATTGGGGAAACTCTCCGGTGGTTGGAGTCATAGCTGACACATAGGAAGATGGTCGTGGTTGTTGCAGGTCAATCAGCTCAGCTCCAGTACATCTCCGCAGGAGTTCCTCAGGATAGTGTCCTTGGCCCAAGCATCTTCATCTGCTTCATCAATGACCTTCCCTCCATCATAAGGTCAGAAAAGGGGATGTTTGTCAATGATTGCAATGCTTAGCACCATTCGTGGCTCCTCAGATACTGAAGCAGTCTGTGTTCAAATGCAACAAGATCTGGTCAATAACCAGGCTTGGGCTGACAAGTGGCAAGTGACATTCATGCCACACAAATGCCAGGCTATGACGATCACCAATAAGAGACAATCTAACCACCATCCCTTGGCATTCAATAGTGTTACCATCACTGAATCCCTCAATATCAACATCCTGGGGGCTATCATTGACCTGAAACTCAACTGGACTCACCACATAAACACAGTAGCTACAAGAGCCGGTCAGAAGCTAGGAATACTGCCGCGAGTAACTCACCTCCTGACTCCTCAAAGCCTGTCCGCCATCTACAAGGCACAAGTCAGGAGTGTGATGGAATACTCCCCACTTGCCTGGATGAGTGCAGCCCCAACAACACTCAAGAAGTTTGACACCATCCAGGACAAAGCAGCCCGCTTGATTGGCACCGCACCCTTAAGCATCCACTCCCTCCACCACCGACGCTTAGTAGCAGCAGTGTGTACTATCTACAAGATGCACTGCAGAAATTCACCAAAGATCCTCAGACAGCACCTTCCAAATCCACTACCACTTCCATCTCGAAGGACAAGGGCAGCAGATACTTGGAAACACCACCACCTTCAAGTTCCCCTCCAAACCATTCACCACCCTGACTTAGAAATATATCACCGTCCCTTCACTGTTGCTGGGTCAAAATGCTGGAATTCCCTCCCTAATGGCATTGTGGGTCAACCTACAGCAGGAGGACTGCAGCAGTTCAAGAAGGCAGCTCACAACCACCTTCTCGAGGGCAATTAGAATGGACAATAAATGCTGGCCAGCCTGCGATGCCCACATCTCACAATGAATTAAAAAAAACAATTTGGAAGTGAATTTCTACTATTTTTCCAACTTAACTTATAGTTGCCAGCATTATTATTAGCCTGGGCAGGCTAAAGGTTAGAATAATGCAAAAGGATACTTTCATTTTTTGAGAATTTTAGAAGTCGAGATGTTTTCCATTTCTTTTGCTAAGCCCCTCCTACAACCAGGTGAGCAGAAGTGAAGCGGCTTCTCTCTTTTCAAACTCCTTAATTGGTCCAAACAAAGATTTCAGTTCCCAGCATGTACCACCTTAGCGCCTTTCTCCTATTGAAATATTGTTACTAAACTTTTGCTGCAGCAGCAAGGAGCCAATTACATAGTTTTCTTGAGTTAAAAGCAACATGCTTATTTTTTACCTGCAAACTCCAAGAAAAATATAATATAAATGCCAAATCAAGCATTGGACTTTGACACAATTTTATATGCAAATTGCTTAGTACAAAAGGAAGATAAAAGAATATACAGTTTATAGATCTTTTTTAGGTGTCCTTTAAGTATAAAGGTTTAACCTGAGACTGCAGGTGGTTAGTTGAGTGCTGGGACTGCAGTATTTGAGAGTATTCCAGCTGTCCATTGAGTTCTCAGTATTCTGATGTTTCGTTCCAATCCATATTGGCCCCAGGTATTTTTTCGACTTGAGAGACAAAAAGGCAGTGATTTCAGCCTGTGTTCAGTGTTGTCTCTTTAGTTTCACTTCCCTGCTTGTGAATAGCACCTTCTTGAAATACCAGCTTTTTTGTGTATTCTGTGTTTATGGTAAATGAGGTTCCACCTCCAACATGTGATATTTCTCGCAAAGGAGTAAATCAAAATAGGAGAGCTTGCTGGCTGGTTTCATTGCCTTTGGATAAAATGTTAATTTCGGCTCAGCTTTATATTGTGTAATCTATGTTGGCTTCCTGAAACATGTGTCTTTGTCCATTTGAAGTCAATACTTGTGACCCTTTTAAAAATAATTTCAGTCCACAAAAGTCCCAGGTATTAAATCGGATGATGGAATTCAATGAACTGTCCATCACATCACATCATAACAATAACTAATGGTTTAGAAATGATTTATAAGTCAATCAGAAGACAACACCAGTTCAATTATCAACTATGCCAAAACATTCCCTATATTAATGCCACCAGGAATATGCTAAATTTAGTTGCATCAACATCTGTAGATATGAGTAACATATTTGAACAGAATAAAAAGGAAAGAGTCAAACATCACAGTAATATCCATTGCAATAAAATGAGGGACAGATTTTACCGTCAAGCTTACAGTGAACCAAATAACACTTGATATTATGTATATAGTAACTTTAAACAATGAGCAAATGTGTGGTTAAACATAGATATACAAAGGCTGCTGCCCAAGCTATGCTGTTCTGCCATTAACTTCCCAGAATTGATATTTTGTCATCAGCTTCACCAATACAATGTATTAAATGGCATTACATTGTTGTATTTGCATAATAGAACCAAACTAAACAGACCACAGAATAATAACTAACATTATTTCAATCCTGTATAAGCTTTTAGCAATATATAATCAACCTCTCGGTCTCTATACATGGCAAATGTGAAGTCTCATTGCTTCAGATTTTGATTGTTGAATATTTTAAAAGTTTCAAATTTAAAATATCTTTTTTGTAGCTTTTGATTCCTCTCTAAAATTCTCCCTGTCTCTGGAATTTAAATATTTTGTTATTCATTCAAAAAACTTCTTCCAAAAATGCACCATTTCACTTTAATAGGGACTAGATTAAAAGTATTCCTTTAAATTTTGGGGTTCTAATTAATTTTTAAAAATTGTAGTAATTAATTTTATATTATGCATTCTTAGCCACAATTTCTATTATAACTTAAATATAATGTATAAGCAGTAGTTTGTAACATTTATGGGTTTTTTTTTGCTAATTACTGGTTAGCAGTTACACTTGTCATGTGTGGTTTAATAATCCCAAAAAGTTGACTTTCTCATATGCAGACTGCTAATAGTTAAGGCACTGTAAGTATAAAAAAAAGCAGTAATTTTGTTATTACGCAGACATTAGTACCCTGAGTTACCAACAGCTGTCACCTTTACTGACAACAAGCATTTGTAACTATTTTTATAGATTCATAGTTGAAGCAAGAAAAATTTCATTACTCTTGCATATGGAGTAATACATCAGTAACTCTCAAATTGATCTCTGCTCTTCGAAGTGTGACAGTATTTTCAGTGAAGCGGTAAAGTATTACTTTTGATTTCTGTCTATTGAGTGAAATTGCCCATGATATGCAATTGAAGCAGTCTGTTATGATCCATTTTGTCTGCAATCCTTAAACAAATACTACAGGGATCACTGCTATTCTTCAACAGCAATGATGAAACAACTGTATCTATTATAGCCACAAAACTAAAATATGAAATATATTTTATAAATATGTTTTGTTATCTTCTCACTTGAAAGTCAAAGAATGAGGTGGTGATAGAAGTTTACAAAATTGTGAGAGGCATGGATAGTTGCAATCTTTTTCCCAGGGTAAAACTGTCAATTACTCGGGGACACAGGTTTAATGTTAAAGGGGGTGTGTTTAAAGGAGATGTGAGAGGGAAGTTTTTTTTTACACAGAGGCTGGTAAGTGCCTAGAATGTGCTGCCAGAAAAGGTGGTGGAGAGAATACAAAAGCAACGTTTAAGAGGTATCTTTACAGATCTAGGAATAGGCAGGGAATAGAGGGATACAGATCGCTTAGAGGCAATAGGTTTTCAGTTTAGAAAGCATAATGAGTAAGTGCAGTCGTGGTCAGCCATAGGGCCTGTTCTTGTGCTGTACCGTTCTTTTGTTCTTCCAGAGAACTGCTTTGAGCCAGTTTCTGATAGCATGGAAAAGGTTAGAGGGCACAGGCCAGTGACAACATATTCCAAAGGACAAAAACGTAATGAATGAATGAACAGCACTAATAGCAACAGGAATAACCAGAATTGAAGGAGTAAAGGATGAATGTAGGGTGGAGACATGGAGGTGGAGGAATTACTAAAGTTGTCTAAAATAACCCATGGAAGATGTGAAAATGAAAATAAGAATTTTGAACCCAATTCATGAGATACAGAGTGTCACCAGGTTCAAAGAAAAAAGGATAGGATAGTTCGGATTTTGGGATATTTGTTGGAGAGGAAGCTAGCTAATTGAAAGTGCTACATGTTTTTGCAATAGAAGTCATATATCAGCATGGGCATTTTACATGATACGTGTTGTGCCTGACCTTCTGAAAGCAGTGTGTACAATGTAGACACTTACCTTACAGAAGTTACTACAATCTCCTGCTCTTCTACAACACACAGTTCATAAATACTAATGTTTTATCACATTCTATCAAAGTTTTTACTGAGCCTAGACATTGCAGCAAATTATACAAACCTCTGATCAAACATCTGAATAATGCATTGAGAAGGAAGTTTCAAAGTGTTTTGTGAAATCCCCCAAGAAAGCGAAATTGCATCATAGGTTATAAAACATTTCAAGATGTTCGATAGTCAGTTCTCATTTTCGAAACTTTTGATTACATCCTTCATGGCTCACACTGAGTATAAAAGCAAAACTCAAAAGGGCCTTCTACACCCATTTGGCTATGCAATCGAGGGTATGAATGGAGTTCCAAATAATCGCCACATGGATTTTTCAACCTTGTTTGAAATATAGCAGAATTTTCTCATTTCCTGAACAATGTGGGCAACAACTAGTCAGTTGGGAAAACATGGTGAGGTTGAAAAAATGATATTCTCGAAGTTGAGAAAATTCTGCCCAAAGTTTGAAGATGAGAATCTCACTAGTAAGTGGTGAAGGGTCTATTTGCATACATTATCATAGAATCCCTACACTGTGGAAACAGGCCCTTTGGCCCAACAAGTCCACACTGAACCTCAGAGCATCCCACCCAGACCCACCCCTTCCTGAACACTACAGGCAATTTAGCATGGCCAATCCACCTAACCTGCACATCTTTGGACTGTGGGAGGAAACCAGAGCACCCTGAGGAAACTCACACAGACACAGGGAGAATGTGCAAACTCCACACAGACAGATGCCTGAGGCTGGAATTGAACCTGGGTCCCTGGTGCTGTGAGGCAGCAGTGCTAACCACTGAGCCACCGTGTCACCCCCAAAGCCCAGCGTGCTAACCATTACACCATAGAGCCAGCTGCAAAGATTAACATCTTATTATTACTTCACCTTGCCTCAATTATATACAGGTTGCTATTTTGCCAGGCAGCAGAGGGAAACTAAATATCATCAATTCCCAACATGAAAGGTTTGCATGGATACCTGGCAACAGCAGCTCACCAGAATCTTCTCTAGGCTGCCACCATGACTACCATTCCCCAACATATCAGGACATGCTCTATGAACAGCACCCATCTGCATTCTTCAGACTTGGAAGTTGGCATTAGACACACACCAGCCTCACCACTTCATCACGTGACATCTTCAACTCACAATGCATTGCAGCACTTTAGAGTACACTGACAGCATACATTGGAATGCTGCTTCCAGGACATTTTGCACACTGGGATAGGCATCCTTCTCATGCATTGAAACAAGCTGCATCTTGGGACTCATAGCTTGCTCTATTAGTCCTCACTCACTTTGCATCTACTCGGATGCTCACATCATTTCTGCTTTTCCTTGCCTTGTCTTTTTGCATTTTGCCCTCACATTTGAAACATACAGGCTCACAATGCTTCAGTTCTCACTTTTCAGTATAGACACAAAGCCTATCGTGTTTGCCAGTTACAAACAGTCAAATGGGAGGACAAGTCGCTGCATGGCACCACGATATACCAATGTCATCCCTGTAGCGTGCGCCAGCAGCTTACATGCAAATGCACTGAACATATTTCAACCGAATGGCCATGTTTCAAACTCTAAGGGATCAAAGGGGATTGTTGTCACTCTGGTGATCCCAACATGGTCAGCCATTGTTACCATCTGATCTCAATTAAGGAGTTTTGACCCAGTCAATAAGCCACTTGGGGCATTCAGGCTCTGGTGTTCTGTAACAATACAGTCCAGGAATTGGACTGGGTTAGTACTGCAGGTCCAATGCAACCAGTCTGGGAATTAGCAGTAAGTCAGTTGGAGTGTTGGAGGGAAGTCAGTTAGGGTTCTGGCCATTCATCAGCTGTGTTTCCAACTCAGAAAGAGGGGTGGGCCGTACTCAGTCCTGGTGGTCTGTTAACTGAAAGTCAAGGGGGTTTATCAAGGGCCGTTTCCATGTGTGGTTACTGGGGAAATTAATTGCAGGGACTGGAGGCAGGATGCTGGGATGCAGAGGGAACAACAAATACGAAGGTGGGCAATTCATTACACAAGGTTGGGCATTTGTAACAATAGTACAGAGGTGGTGGGTCTTTTGATGGTCATCAACACTTTCTGGGGAGCAATACGTCATGATGGTTGGCATGACTAAGCTGTAGGCCCTGGGCTCAGATGCTAAATAGAGGAAATGAAGAGTTAATACATTCCTACACAAATCTTTTATTTAAGGTCAAAACTGATTGGATTAACTGGGAATGCAATGAAGAAAGAAACATGTAGGTTTTGGGTGAGTGGAGGGAGAGGGTGCAGTCTGAGGCAGCAGGCTCTATCTGTGAGTGCTGAGGCCCTTCGAGGAACAATTACATTAATCAGGCACTTACACAGCACACTTGAAAGACGTCTGTAATCACAGAACTCGACATGTGAACTACATTCAGTGACCAACTATGTTGAATAGAAATCCTGGTCATAAGCAATCTTAACCAAGTCATCGGTCATTGCAATTTGATTATAGTCGTCCTGAGAAGCAGAAATAATCATGGATGAGCTTACAAGTGTCACCTTTCAGGCCACATTTAACAAATACATTGCAATTTCTAATAGGCAAATCGCTGACAAGGACACGCAGCCATTTCCCTGTCACCTTGAAGTATAAGTGTTTTACAACATGCTATTAAAAGCCATGCTGCCTTCTAGCTGATGTGCTGCATGAGAGGTTTCAGTAAGCCTACCATACTTCCAATCTCAGACTGTTTGCTTGACACAACTTGTGCTGCATATATGGGAACAATAATACTTTGTCAATGGTCAATATATAGGCATCCCATGGTGCTCTTTGTTGGAGTCCTCCATATCTGACTGTGTTGAGGATTGTATTCATGTGTGATGTGAATGCTGATTGCTTATATTATGAAGGAGCTGTTTGCTTGATATTTCTCACATAGCTGCATTGAAATCATCACCAATGAACCAAACCACAGCAGGAATTATCATCGCTGTGGCCACTACACAATGTCAGCACAGAGAAATTGAGGAGAAGCCAGTACAGTAACAAAACTACGGCTTGCAGTAGCAATCAGCGGCTGCTGAACAGCCTTCTCATCAGAACATTGCAGCAGAAGATGCCCTCAGGATGTGGAGGAGGTACAGGAGGCCCGCAGTTGTTGCCATTTCCTCCAGTTGAACAAGTCACATTGTTACTGCTGAATGCGACACCATCATAAAACTGTGCCCTCTGATGGAGCAGCACTTGTGATCTGAAGGTGATTTGAGGGTGGCCACCCTATCCCAGCAGTCATCAAGGTGACACCTGTGCTAAATCTGTGGGTGAGTGGCTGCTTCCAATGTTCACTGGGGATCTGTGTGGGGTCTCTCAATCCTCAATCCACAAAGATAGTGAGGCTGTTACCTAGATAACAAGCATAGGGCTGGATGAACACAGCAGGTCAAGCAGCATCATAGGAGCAGGAAAACTTGACGTTTCGGGCCTAGACCCTTCATCAGAAATGCTGATATCCATTTCTGATGAAGGGTCTAGGCCCGAAATGTCAAGTTTTCCTGCACCTATGATGCTGCTTGACCTGCTGTGTTCATCCAGCCCCATGCTTGTTACCTCGGATTCTCCAGCATCTGCAGTACCTTTTATCTCTGAGGCTGTTACCTATGCAATTTATGTCTGATCACACCACTTTGTATCATTTCCCTATGACAAGGTCAGTGTTGTAGTTGGCAAAACCTAATGCCTGATCATTGCCAGCTTTTACCCAGTGCAGGGCACTTTATACTTTATACACATTGAGCTGAGACTATCATATCATATTGTGGCTGACCTCTTCAGTAGAAAACGGTTCTTTTTGGTTAATGTACAAGTCAACTGTGATCATTGGTACCATATCTTATATGTCTCTGCCAGGTACCCTGGAGGCTGCACTGATACCTGTCTCCTTCAATAACTCTCAGGTTTCTGCTTCATTTCCGGAATTGGATGTCTTACAATGGTGACTGCTGGGAGACAAAGGCTGTGCTCTGCACCCATGGCTAACAACTCTATTATTCAACGCCCAAAAGGGGCTGAGCATAGATACACTGAAGTCCATTCTTCCACCAATGCTATGAAGGAGAATATGATAAGTTTCCCCACAATAAAGTTCCCATGCTTGAATTGGTCTGCGAGGTTTCTTACAGTATATTCCAGTCAGAATGTGTCACATAATCCTTTGTGCTGTGCTGTGCACAACTGGAACAGGGAAAGAAGGAATGTGACAGATATTGAAGAGCTGGGACAGTGACAGCAGTCTCCTGAATAGGAAGATGAGGAGATTTAACAGGAGGAACATTATTTTCACCATTATAGAGTGGTGAAGCATCAGGCACAAGAAGTCAGACGGGGCATCCATTTCCATAAATCCAAGTTGGGGGAAGTCATCATTCATTGACTGTAAATTTGGTGTTGCTTGAAAGATGAGCAGCCTGTTTCATTTCAGGGCAATTGCAGCTTTTTATTTTTTCATTCTTCACTTTTTCTGTTATATAATAAAAGTTAAAATTTACAATATATAATGCTCCTACATTCAACAATGACAGATGTTATGCTACCTGAGATGTTAGGAAAGGAATAATGGCACTACTGGTAACCTCTGTAGTGTTTTTTAATTCATTCACAGGATGAGAGTGACAGTGGCTAGGTCAGCATTTATTGCCCATCCCTAAGGGTCTGGAGTGATGTGTAGGCCAGATTGGGTAAGGATGGCAGTTTCCTTCCCTAAAGGACATCAGTGGACTGGATGAGCTTTACTGGCAATTGATTCATGATTATCAGTAGACTCTTAATTCCAGATTTTTATTGAAATCAAATTCCACCATTTGCTGTGGCTGGATTTGAACCTAGGTCTCCAGAACATTACCTAGGTCTCAGGATTAATAGTCCAGTGATAATACCATTAGGTCATCACATCCCCTCTCATTAAATTTCATAGAATTGAAGCCCTGCAGTGTGGAAACAAGACCTTTGGCCCAACAAGTCCACACTGACTCTCAAAGCATCCCACCCCGACCCATCCCCCTATAATCCACACATCCCTGGACACTATGTGCAATTCAGCATGGCTAATCCACCTAGCCTCCACATCTTTGGACTGTGGGAGGAAACTGGAGCACCTGGAGGAAACCCACACAGACACAGGGAGAACATGCAAACTCCACACAGACAGTTACCCAAGGGTGGAATCAAACCCGGGTCCCTGGCACTGTGAGGCAGTAGTGTTAACCACTGAGCCACTGTGCCCCCCCGATACTTTATAGCTTCATGCTAAATCACATCTCGATAGCGTTGAGCCATACTATTTTTTTGCCCACTACCAGTAGAAATGCTCGTCACTGCTGAGTCCTGCTGGGATTTCTGTGCTGTCAGCACAATGTTAAAACCCAGCTGTGTGCTCAGGTCAAAAGTTGCCAACCCTATAGTGTTGATACAGTGGTAAGAAAACAAAACGGAAAAGCTTCTTAAGGAACAAAAGTGACATGGGTGACACTTCATTGTAAATGGAATATCAAATTCATAAATATATTTAATTTGAATCATCACCTCTGTCTGATCAATTTTCATTGCAGCTTTAAGTATGAAGCTTTAGTAGGAAAGTCGATATTCCGGGTCAGGGTCCTTCTTCAGGACTGTCCTGATGAAGGGCAACCCAAAACATCGATTTTCCTGCTCCTCTGATGCTGCCTGACCTGCTGTGTTCCTCCAGCTCCACACTGCATTGAACCTTGGCACTGGCAATTTTGAGTTGTCATTTAGCGTACCTAATCTGTGCTTTACATTATGATCCATGCAACTGGCCTCAAATCGTATCTCTCTGAATTGATAGGATACAAGAGAACTCACCTGCTGTTCTTCAAATTGTCATGGAATCATTTATATCTACCAGGAACAGAAGACATTAAGATCGTCTCTGAAAGTCGACACCTCCAACAGTGCAGAAGTCCCATAATACTGGACTGAAATGTCAGCCTGGATTATGTGTTAAAATCTCAAGAGTTTAAGCCTGCAATCTTCTGACTCAGAGGAAAGAGTACTACCTGTGAGCCACAGTTGACATTTAAAATCTGTTTACTAATTTAAAAATTGCAAATCCATATAAAGGAATACAGTCTAAATACAAAGCTGGGGCAAGTCGACTATGTTTCATTGATGAGCAATGCCAGTCACATCATTAATCTAATGCACATTTCATTAAGATGCATGCTTTTTTTTTATCTGCATATAAGTCTCTAGTATATAAAGTTTATTACTGAACACAATGGTTTATGTATCATAATAAACGAATTTTTTTTCATATTAATCTCTGTCTTGAAATAAATCATGATAACAATGAAGAAGGGATCTTCTTTCTCAATATGGTATAAAGTTATTGAAATAGACAAAAATTCCCTTATCCTACAATAATTATTATTTATTCACTGTACATGATATATCCAATTTTATATTGTATCTTTTCATAAAAGTGGACAGGAGTTTAGTAGAATCAGTACAACCAGCCATAAATATGATATACTCATAGTTCTTAATGAAGTGTTTGATATTTCAAAGAGGGTAAATAAGTACTTGGGTTACATATCGTTTAAACAATGATTTTTTTTTCATTTGGAAGCATATCACCTACTTTTGAATGCCTTTCCAGGATTCCTTCAACAGTGTAAGTGGGTACAGGAATATTGCTCCATTCCCATTTCCCAGAAGATATCACTTCCATACTTTGACTCCATTGCGGTTGCTCTGCTAACAATCATTCAGCAGTTAGTCTCAGTTAATGGATGATATTTGCTTAAGAACTCACCTATTCTATTCCATCAATTTATTGTGCACCCAGATATTTTAAAAAACGCTTTGTCTTGTGAGAAATAGAGTCACAGAGTCATACAGCACGGAAGCATAGCTTTGGTCCAACTCGTCCATGCCGACCAAATTTCCCAAACTAAACTAGTCCCACTTGCCTGCATTTGGCCCATACCCCACTAAACCTTTCCTGTTCATACAGCTGTCCAAATGTCTTTTAAATGTTGTAACTGTACCTGCATATACCACTTCCTCTGACCGTTTATTCCACATACGAACCACACTCTGTGTGAAAATATTGCCCCTCAGTTCCCTTCTAAATCTTTCTCCTCTCACCTTAAAATCATGTGCCCTTGTTTTGGACTCCTCAACCCTAGGGAAAAGATCTTCGCTATTCACCTTCTCTATGCCCCTCATGATTTTATAAACCTCTATAAGGTCACCCCTCAGCTTCCCACACTCCAGTGAAAAAAGTTCCCAGCTTATCCAGCCTCTCCTTACAACTCAAGCTCTCCATTCCTGGCAAAATCCTGGTAAATCTTTTCTAAACCTGCTACAATTTAATAACATCCTTCCTGTTAAAGGGCAACCAGATCTGCACACAGTACTCCAAAAGTGGCCTTACCAACGCCCTGTACAACTGTAACATGATGTCCCAATTCCTATTTTCAGTGGTCTGAGCAATGAAGGCAAGCATGCTAAATACCTTCTTTGCCACAACACAACTTTCAATGAACTATGTACCAGAACTCTTGGTCTCTCTGTTCTCCCCAGGCCCGGCCCCCCCCCGTGTTCCTACCATTAACTGTGTAAATTCTGCCCTTGTTCATCTTACTAAAATGCAACACTTCGCATTTATCCAAATTAATCTCCATCTGCCACTCCTGAACCAATTGGCCTAATTCATCAAGATCCCTGTGTAATCTCAGATAACCTAATACATTGGAGAAATAGCTATTTTTCAATCCCACATTTCAAGAATGATAAATTGACATGATGCACCGGATAACTACCATTAGCGTTCCCATATATGCCTGAGTGGGGAATAACAAAACATAATTACTGTGTGGAGCTGCAGGCCAAGCAGCATCAGAAGAACAGGAAAGCTGGCGTTTCGGGTCGGGACCCTTCTTCAGAAATAAGGGTCCCGACCCGAAACATCAGGTTTCCTGCTCCTCTGATGCTGCCTGGCCTGCTGTGTTCATCCAGCTCCACGCTGTGTTATCTCTGGCTCCAGCATTGGCAGTTCTTACTATCTCCAAAACATAATTACTCATTTTTTTTAACAGATTATAACAACTAACATAAACTTTGAAATTAAACTTCACTTGTATTGTCAAAATCTTGTAACTACACAGTACCTTTTATGGCTAAGATACTACAGTAAGATGGAGTCTACACTCTTGAAAATGAATATGAACATGCTTTATTAAATATAACTATATACAAGGGATTGTCAAGGAGGACAGTTTCTGGAAATCTACAGACTCTGTTCCAGTACCATATGACCTGATGTCATTATGACATTACTCCTTATTCACTTGCTTAGTCTCTATTCTTACAGTTAAGTCACCATAGTCCGACTCTCTGATTGGGGGAGATGACTGGTGACGAGTTTCACATGAGGATTGAGAAGGTGAGACACTCATGGTAAGCTCAGCCAGTGTAGGAATTGTTAACATTAGGTGGCAGAGTGGCACAGTGGCTCAGCGGTTAGCACTGCTGCCTCACAGCACCAGGGACCTGGGTTTGATTCCACCCTCAGGTGTGGAGTTTGCATATTCTCCTTGTGCCTGTGTGGGTTTGCTCTGGTTTCCTCCCACAGTCCAAAGGTGTGTGGGCTAGGTGGATTGGCCATGCTAAATTGCCTATAGTGTCCAGGGATGTGTAGATTAAGTGGGTTGTAGGGGATAAGTCTGGGTGGGATGCTCTGAGGTTTGGTGTGGACTTGTTGGGCCAAAGGGCCTGCTTCCACACTGTCGGGATTCTGTGTCACCAACCAAGCTAATTCACACCTATATTCCCATAGTAAACTCTTCACTTCATAAACACTGTTTCCTTTTTGTTCAATGAGTCTTCCTAACAAATCGATATTCTAAAGACCATTGAATATGCAGTTCTCAGTCAGTGACACTTCCATAGGAATAGAAAAAACAGGAGTTGAATCCAAATAGTCATGGTTGATTTGACACCCTCGCCAGCCTGGCTGAACTTGGGGAGCACCACTTGAGTAAAGGCTGTTGCAAAGCCTCACTCTGAGCATAATCTGAACAGAAGGGCTCAAGTCAACCCACAGCTAAACCCCAAAACAAAGCTAAGCTTTTGCCAAACGGATCACATTTTCTTCAGGCTCCTGGCTAACAAGCCAATGTAATTGCTGCTGGCATGCGGACTCAAGACAGCAAAACTACAAGACCAAAATTAAATTAGAGAACTCATAGGCTGGTATCCAGGAAAGTGCACACCCTGGAAAGCCTACCTATGCCTGGCTTGGAACAGCTAAATTGCTTAGCAACATCCAAATTAGAAACAATCAAAATAAATGTCTGGTTAAATGGTCCCCCAATTTCAATGGAGGTTGATACTAGCGTGGTTATATCAGTGATTGCAGAACCAGTCTTTAACTGGGGAGAAGACTCTGCACCAAGTTTAATCTGATCTTTCCGATTCTTGGTTGGGGATGGGGGTAAGGTGTAACAGCATCAGGACCGCCAATGCCGGACGCAAGACTCCGCTAAGTGAGAAAGACAGTTGACTTCAGGGAACAAAGTTTGGTGCTGAAGCCATGGAAATGGCCCTGCATGGGTGAGAGGCATGTTCGACACAATGTCAGATCCTGTGACATACAAGGTTCGGGTAGATAAGGTGGTCCTGAATAAACATGTTTACCAAGTGAAAGCTGAAAACCTGCAAACGATGCGGGAGCAAAATGTGCCCAGCTCCTTGATAGCCTTTCCAAATGTTCCAGAACCAGTGGTTTCTCCCCCTCCATCTAGTGTTGAAGATACTTCAGAGTCTGAGATGGACACAGTTGATGTCACAGTCTCAATGCCCTTACTGCCTGAAAAAGAGGATGAATTTCTTCTGAGACAATCTGGGCACAAGAAGTAGAGTACGGTCCGGTACATGCCACCCATATCTGAGGCTGTGTTAGTGGAAACTGACGCAGTGCAAAAATGTCCCAAGGAGAGGCTACAAGAGAAAGAACAGGACCTGAATTTGGAGGGGGAGGGATGTAGCGATTGTGATGAGGTCAACCAGGTGGACCTCATAGAATATGAGTTCCCTGATTGGACAAAGTTAGCAGCCCCAGTCAGAGATTCTTGGCAGACAGATATTAACAGGAGCTTCAGAGGTTTTGCTCACTCCAAAAGCTGGCTCTGAGGAAGCCAGACCAGTGTCAAACAATATGCACATGCAAATAAAGGGTGACTTGATGACGGGTTACCAGCCTCAGTGGAGTTATTCTAGTATGGTTTCTGACTGCTTTGGATTGCAATGTTGGCTGGACTTTGTTTTTGAACTCTCTCATCATCTGTTATCTATTCGACATTACTATTCTTTTGAGGATGCTGCGATATCTTCATGTCAGGTTTACAGACTTGACTTCATCTTCAGCATACTTTTGTGTATATATGAATAAGGAGCAGATATCAGTCATTCAGTCTCTTGACGCTGATTAGCCATTCAATAAGATCTTGGTCAATCTGATTATAATCTCAAACATGCCTTTCACCTTCTTACTTAACAAGAACCTACCATTGCCATAAAATCGTTCATGGAGTCTGTTTTCACCATGTTTTCCGGACGAGAGCTCCAAAAACTCAACCCAGATCAGAAAAATCTTTGCCAAATCTGTTTTAAATTGGTGACACCTTATTTTCAAATAGTGATACCTTGATTCTCCCATAAGAGGAAGTATTCCCTCCATATTTATCTTGTCAAGATCCATAGGATCTTGTAGATTTCAGTCAAGTCTCCTCTCATTCTTATAAACTCCAGTGGACACAAGCCAAGTCTATCCAAATTTTTCTGTTAAGACAACTCACCCATTCAAGGTAATAGTCTTGTAAACATTCCCTGAACTTGATTTACATCCTTCCTTAAATAAGGTGACCAATACTATGAACAGTTCTCTAGAAGTGGTCTCACTGGAGCACTCCATAACTGAAGTATAACCTCCATACTTTTTGTATTCAAGTCCATCATGACAAATGATAACATTTTATTAGCCTTCCTAATTACTTAATTAAATACTTGTACACTAAACTTTGTGTGATTCATGCACCAGTCACCCAGATCTTTCTATATCGCAGAGTTCATCAACTTATTCACTATTGCGATAATTTGCTTATCTTTTATTCTTCCTGCCAAAATGAACGAATTCAAATTATCCTGCATTATACTCCATTTGCCATTTGTCTACCTAGTCATTTAACCTATCTATTTCATTTTCTGGCCTCTTTAAGTCCTCTTCACAATTTACTTTCTTACCTTTATGTCATCAGCAAATTTGGCAAAATATCTTCCATCCCTTCATCCAAGTCACTTATATCAATTATAACAATCCTAGGACTGATCCCTGTGGCACACCATTTGTTAACATCTTGCCAACCTGAGAAAACCCCATTTATGTCCACTCAGGTTCCAATTCCTTCTTCACTGTCCACTATACCACCAATCTTGGCACCATCCGCAAACATACTAAGCATGCTTTCTACATTCCCATCTAAATCATTTATAAAAATGACAAGCAAGATTGGAACTCTGCTAGTCACAGACCTCCAGTCCGAAAAACAACCCTGCACCATCACTGTCAGTCTCTTGTCGTTAAGCCAATTTTGCGTACATCTCACCTCTTTTCTCCAAGTGTACGAGTCCTAACCATCGTACCACCCATTAGAATCTCACCCATTCACAACCTTTTTCTTATTCAAGAGAATACAACCTATAACAGGGCAGAGGGAGCTCACATGGATGGAGAGGTGCCCGACATCCATGTCTTCATTCCCCATGAGGTGATAATCCCGGCTATTGCAGGAAAAGACCAGGACTACTCCTGCAGGGCTGCAGAAACATCTATGTCCCACCATGAGTAAGTCCAATTCCTCATTCCACTGCAACTGTTATGCTAACCATGCAATTATTGCCCACCGCTTCCAACCAATGGCTGCAGCCCTGGACTGAATGCATCTTCAAAACTGATCTAGTCTTCGAATGTGCTTGTTTATTTACATAATTTCTTACTACCTAAATTTATGGCTTGTTTTACTGAACTGCACTACATCTTTGTATGATCTTGGCCATTTAGAACACCTGTTTATCAATGTTGCATGTATGTATTCCTAATAATGTGCCCCACTATAGAAATTTCATGTGCTACTGGCAATATCTCCTTACAATATCTGGGTGGTACCATTACTTGAACAACCATCTATTCTTCATCTGCAGGCCTATGAGAATGTCTCCACTTCCTCATCAAAACTCTGTTTTAGTATAATAACACTCAGGAACTCCTTCAGAATCAGGTTTAATGTGAGCTATCTGTGCTCACTTACTTAACTCTGGATCTGTTTCCTGACCCTCAATTGATGAAAACTTGCCAAACCCCTCTTCTGAACTATCCTCATTCTTAAATAGAGTTTCAGCTTCCCTAACGTCTACTTATGGTGATACCATGTATTCGAGCAATGGAATCTTTTTCAGCCATTGCTCTGGTCACTACGCACAATGGAAACATACCTGGAACCAACTCTTGCGACGGTTTTGTTTCTTTACTGCATTCGGACATTACACGTTTATAGGTGAAACTACAACTTCTGGCCCTTTCAAATAATTCCCCAGGAATAAATCAACTCCATCTACAAGTAATTCATTAACAATCCTGATTACCATTGGTCTCGATAACAAGTCACACTCCAACTAGACTTCATACAATCAAACCAAAATATCTCCACTTAATCCATTTACCAGCACTTTGGTCTTTGAACTCTCTTGAGGAAACCTAATTTCCTCTCCAAGAAAATAATTTAAAAAGTTTCCATATACCTTAATATATTTATGTGATTGGCAGCATAATTTGATGACAAAGAGGTTATCCACCTTTTATACAAAATCCGTTTATATCACTCATCTACTCCATTCACTCCTCCTACATTCACAGTAGCGTTTACTTCTAGTCACTTAGTTGTTTTTACAGGTCCAGTTTGATCCATGGCATTTTCCTTTTCAGATCCCCTTTTGGACTCATTCTTACAAACCCCAATAAATCCCATGGATGTCCCTCACAACTTCCGGCATTCTGAATGAATATGTCCCATCTTGTTACAATGGAAACACTTAGGCCTTTGATTTTCACCTCCATCCTCAGTACTTTCCTTTCTGATCTGAGGAGAAAACTTGAGGCAATCCCAGATATTGTCTCTTTTCCTTTCATTCTCCCATTTTTTTCTCCTATCAAATTTATGGTGGTGATGTAAAAAGGGTTTAATTTTACAGATCAATATTGACTAATACAACATCTGATAGACCAATACTCAGGTTTCACTATCTGAAGCACCTGGTCTCTCCTGTATTTCCACTAAAGCCATATCCTGTGCTAACCCATTGATTATGTCTGACTTCTTAGTTTTTGCAGGCAATTCTACTCCCAACTTACTTTCCAATTCAATTAATCTGTCTTTTGTCATTTATTTCAGTCTGTTAGGGAAAATTCTGTGATCTGTAGGAAGGCCTTTACAGTTTTCATTGCCATTTTTTATTTGTAATGCAGAACCCTTTAACTTTTATTATATACCAATGTCACACCCAGATCATCATTGTCTCTGTAACAAGCTATCACAGCAGGAGCTCCAACTTCTTACCGTGACCCACTTGGGAAAGTGCACAGATACTCAAGCCACCCTAATCTGGGATTGTCACAAAAATTAAAAATGTAATCAAAGTACTCACACTCTCCAATTTACCTGTCCGATGGACTCTGGTTAATAAAAATGCAGAGCAGATTTCTGTACTTAACACAAACTATGATGAATAAATCAATTCTAATAACAGGCAAACAAAAATACAGGCTATCAACATATAACTCTCCAAATTGAAACACTAATCACCTTCTTAATCCCTGCACACATATACAGACAGACACAAAAGAGCAAACAAATATGGGTATTATGGGTGCAGGAAAAAGAAGTTAGAGAAGCACAGTTCAATAGCACCTGTCCACAGGATTTGATGAGGGGACTTATTGCTTCTCAAGACCTTCTGTTCTCTGATTTCCTTATTTTCAGATTACTTCAATCCTTTACAGAAGACACAGGACAGATCACATATTAATTGTAAAGTTTTCCAGCGATTGGATAGGGGCAACAGCTTACAATAACTGTTGGGAGAGAATATCTAGCTGTCTTCCAGGATTTGTTTGCATCCCTACAGGGAGTGGGGGTGGGGGGGAGAAAGAGACTTTCCTCTTCTGCATTGTGGAGTCTTCTCCTCCTGTTTCATTGCTATACAAACTTTCAGCTGCCCATCAGAGAGTTGACTTCATGCTGATAACTTCTGGCATTCACAACTAGTCCTGATTGCACAAACCAATCAGTACCCTGACACTGGATGAAGCTTACTGTACACACATATCCCAGATGTGGTTGCATCTTATCTCTCTTTCCTCACTATTTGAACAACAGTGTAGCAACAATGTAAACACAACTCACATTGTGTTCCACTACCATGTCTTGAAACATGCAGCAATTCCTTCCACGGTACTTGGTTTAAAACAGTCCTTTTTCCATTTTAGCCTACAACTGAAAATGAAGAAAAAGAGAATGATGTGGTATTTACAAACTTTTATTTCCTTTAGGCTCCAGGAGTTATTTTGTTTTGCAAACAAACCCCTTTAGACAAAGATTTATTGTACAAACAATTCCCTTATCAACAATAGAAGTTTGTAATCATTTGTATAAAACATTTCAATCTCCTCCCTTAGACTCTAAGGCAATCTGGAACATATGTTAGTATAGCATAATGTCTTCTTAAATTGTAGGTGTACTGTCCTTCAGATAGCATTGAATCCATACAGTGTGGAAGCAGGCCATACTAACCCGCCAAAGAGCATCCTGCCCAGGCCCACACCCCTGCACTTCACATAGCTAATCCACATAACCTATATCTGTAGGCACTACAGACAATTTAGCATAGCCAATCCACCTAACCTTTGGACTGTAGGAGGAAACTGGAGCACCCAGAGGAAACCCACACAGACACAGGGAGGAGGTGCAAACTCCACATTATCATCCAAGGATGGAATTGAACCCAGGTCCCTAATGCTGCTGGGCAGCAACACTAACCACTGAGCCACCTTGCCACCCAAATGGTTACTAGATCAATGCAGTTAGCAAACCCAGCTGAATTTATAATGGCTGTAGTTTAAAGATAAGGTCATACTGTGTTGAACCTGTTGAGTTCAAATCTTTCGCAAATTTACTTAAAGCTGAAACAGAATCCTTAAATTGCAGAAAAGGAAATTAGAAGAAATGTGAGGGCTGTCTGAGGCAGACAGAATCACACTCTGACAGCTGCAGTGACTGTTCTCAGTCTGTTTTAACTGTTAATTGTCACACTCAGCAAACAGAAATTCCAACTGGGTGACTTGAAAAGGTAGCTGAGGCAAAATTCTAAAATATAAGTTCAAATAACATTGAACATCTAAAAATTAGTAATATTATCAAAATCTTACAAAGGACATTCATAAGCCATTTCTAACTTTTATACTATTACATCAGCATATAAAAGTGTCAGGTTTTTGAAATCATAATGACTGTTTTTGTTTTCCCAGTTTACAAGAGCTTACTAACCAAGGAATAGAAACATCAACAGTACAGGGTAAGCTATACACTATTACAGAGCTTGGAAAAGCAATTACTCCAACAGTCAGACTTAGCTTGTCAACAAATTCCACTTGTCTCTGCTTACACTCTTTATGAAGCAACAACTAGCAGGTGGACCTTTCATTCCTCAAGCTAAAGATCAATAAAAAAAGTACTTTAATTATCGAATCATCAATTCAAAAAGCTTACTTCTGATTGAGCAAGAGGCAGTGATTCTTTACCACTGGCGAATTAGGGATATCACACAAACAAATCAAGGAACATTTATTACCAATTCCAAAGAAATCAGTGAGGTTATCACAAAATTTACAATGAATTAAATCCATTTAAACTTTTATGAGTATAAAGATGCATTTTCAAATTGCTTAGGTTCCTGCATGAGGCCATCTGTACTAATGGATCCTTTTGTCGCTATTCAGCAATACAGTTCCTATTACATGCTTCAGTAGCCTTTGAAAGATGTAAGTTAATATTTTGAGAACCAATGAATCTGTTATGAGAAAAGCATCTATGATTGAGGTCACAAAACAAACTCAATTCCATTCACACTTTAAACTGAGCAACGTGTGAGAACCAATTAACGTTCGAGAATATCATTAGAGAATTTGTAATGCCTAAAACGGTCCCAACTGAGTAGTCAGGCTTGGAACTTTGTGGGTGATTGGGTGATACATTCTCCTGGATACCTTTCCTGTCCTTGCAACTAACCCGTTGCTCTTTCTGACCTGACATTTAATTATTCCAGACTCTTCTTCCATGCTTAATGCCTATTTTTCTATGACCCTACTCTACAATCCACTACATCCCCAATACTTTTGCATTGCAAGATCACCCACAAGGATGATTATGACTACCTTCAACAAGAAGAGACACACTGTCTCCTACAACACTCAAAGGCCACCACTAAACAACTTAGAGTCATCACTGAGCAGAACCTTAAATGATCAGTGTGGCTTATAAGGTATTTTATGTATAAGACTCACATTTTGAGAACAATTAAAATAAGAACCAAGATCACTGAAATACAGTTTTCATACAAGAGTTCCAAATTTGATCTCCAAGCTCTAACAAAAATTTCCAAATATTGTGGGAAAGACAGAATTTCACTTATTCAGTTTTTGTAATGGTCTGTAAAAGTCAATGACCTAATAATACAGTAAATTACATCACATAACACTTCTATAATTTTAAACAGCATTTTCATGAATTCTCTGTGAATAATGTGCTATTCGTAATACAATAGCATTTCAGATGGGTAAAGTTACACTTTGGTGGAAGCAACAATATGTGTAAAACTTGCCACCCATTACCTTCCCTATCTGATTTTCTTTTCTTTTTTGTAGGTTGCTCTGACTTATTGAAAAAATCATTGACTAAACAATCTTCTACTGTTCAATACTCAGACATTCTCAGTTTATGTTTAACTGTTTAAATAACCCTGCCAATATTACATTGTTACGCTGCCGCAAAAGTTATTAGAGTTAACAATTGGACCCAATGATTAGGAGGGGAATGTCTAGCTGATGTTGGTACCAGGCTGTTATGTACTTTATAAAATACCGAAAGAACTGCAGATGATGGAAATGAGAAACAAAAATAGAGATTGCTGGAAAAGCTCAGCAGGTCTGGCAGCTTCTGTGGAGAGAAACCTGTGGAGAGGTGTTCTGAAGAAGGATCACTGGACCTGAAATGTTAATTCTAATTTCTCTTCACAGATACCATAAGACTATAAGACCATAAGACATAGGTGTGGAAGTAAGGCCATTCGGCCCATCGAGTCCACTCCGCCATTTAATCATGGCTGATGGGCATTTCAACTCCACTTACCCGCACTCTCCCCATAGCCCTTGATTCCTTGCGAGATCAAGAATTTATCAATCTCTGCCTTGAAGACATTCAACGTCCCGGCCTCCACTGCGCTCCGTGGCAATGAATTCCACAGGCCCACCACCCTCTGGCTGAAGAAATGTCTCCTCATTTCCGTTCTAAATTGACCCCCTCTAATTCTAAGGCTGTGCCCACGGGTCCTAGTATCCCCACCTAACGGAAACAACTTCCCAGCATCCACCCTTTCTAAGCCATGCATTATCTTGTAAGTTTCTATTAGATCTCCCCTCAACCTTCTAAACTCTAATGAATACAATCCCAGGATCCTCAGCCGTTCATTGTATGTTAGGCCTACCATTCCAGGGATCATCCGTGTGAATCTCCGCTGGACACACTCCAGTGCCAGTATGTCCTTCTTGAGGTGTGGGGCCCAAAATTGGACACAGTATTCTAAATGGGGCCTAACTAGAGCTTTGTAAAGTCTCAGAAGCACATCGCTGCTTTTATATTCCAACCCTCTTGAGATAAATGACAATATTCCATTCGCTTTCTTAATCACAGACTCAACCTGCAAGTTAACCTTTAGAGAATCCTGGACTAGCACTCCCAGATCCCTTTGTACTTCGGCTTTATGAATTTTCTCACCGTTCAGAAAATAGTCCATGCCTGTATTCTTTTTTCCAAGGTGCAAGACCTCGCATTTGCTCACGTTGAATTTCAGCAGCCATTTCCTGGACCACTCTCCTAAACTGTCTAAGTCATTCTGCAGCCTCCCCACCTCCTCCGTACTACCTGCCTGTCCACTGCCAGACTGGCTGAATTTTTCCAGCAATTTCTATTTTTATTTCTGTTACGTCATTTAGTTGGTGTATGTTAATTTAGGACGGTGTCCCTTGAAGATGTTAGTCATGTGACACTGATGAGTCATCAGTTCCTGGCCTTATTCAGGCTTTTGGAGTCATAGAGCTGTGCAGCATGGAAACAGACCCTTTGGTCCAACTCATCCATGCTGACCAGATAGCCTAAATTCATCTAGTCCCATTTGCCAGCATTTGTCCCGTATTCCTCTTAACCCTTCCTATTCATATATCCATCCAGACACCTTTTAAATGCTGTAATTGTATCAGCTTCCACCACTTCCTCTGGCAGCTCAATCCACATACACACCACCCTCTGCATGGAAAAGCTCTTCCTAAGGCCCCTTTTAAATCTTTCCCCTCTCCCTCAAAGCTGTGCTGTCATGTTTTGGACTCCACTAACCAGGGGTAAAACATTATCTATGCCCCTCATGATTTTCTAAAAGTCTGTAAAGTGACCCCTCAACCTCTGACACTGGGGGGAAAATAGCCTCAGCTTATTCAGGCTATAGCTCAAACCCTCCAACCCTGGCAACATCCTTTTAAATCTTTATGGCATCCTTTCAAGTTTAACAACATCTTTTCTGTAGCAGGGAGGCCAGAATTTCATGCAGCTTTCCAAAAGTGGCCTAACCAATGACCTGTACAGCCACAACATGATCTCCCAACTCCTACACTCAATGCACTGATCAATTGTTTTACCAGTGATTGAGCAATCCCAATTGTACCCATTTTAAAACATGATAGATTGATCTGAATCTGTGATGACTTCAAAGTTACTGATAATTGAAAGCTTTGCGCAGACAAGTACCCACTGGCCTTGATCAAAGATCTGTTCAGTGGCCTGGCACTGGGACAAAATTTCACAAAGATGGGTCTTTTGCCAATCTACAGATGGGAGGCTAACACCTCCTGACTGCAGTGACTCATCAGGTCTTGTTTCACTATAAAAGGCTCCCCTTAGGGATCATGTCAGCCCCCACCTTATTTCAGAGGTCTATGGACCAAATCCTAAGTAGACATAGGGGGTGTAATGCTGCTATGACTCCATCTTGATCAATGGCTCCACAGAGGAAAAGCACTTAAGACATTTAGAAGAGACCCTAAAACAGCTGTAAACACACTGGTAACAAGTAAATAAGAAAAATGAGACTTCTTCCAGAATTCGATTGATGTGCCTGAAGTATTTATCAACAGCAAGGGATTGCACAATGCACCGAAAGGAAATAGAGGCAATCATGGAAGCTCCTCGGCCTACAAATGTGTCCCAAATAAGGTCTTTCCTGGATTTCATATTATTATGGCAAATTCATTCCAAATTTGGTGACCCTTCTGACATCATTGCACTATCTTCTATGCAAAGGTCAGCTTTGGAAATGGAACCTTGGGCTGTGAGCGAATGTATCTCACTGTCAAACAGCCACTGCAGTTCTCAGATTTTGTTGGTTCACTTTGACCTTAGGCTGCCCTTGCATTTGGCATGCGATGCAATGCTGTCACACACCCCATGCTGCAGTGCTGTCACACACCCTATGCAAATGACTGAGTGCCTTCTCTTTGCAGTCTCTTTCTTTAGTGCAGAGGCGAGATATGGCCAACTGGAGAAGGAGACTCTCAGCATCATTTTCTGCATGAGAAAATGTTATCACTATTTATATAGCTGCCACTTCTTTCTCCAAATGGATCATTATTCCCTCATGTCCAACTTTGACCTATACATTGGGATTCCACCAATGGCAGTCAGTCACCTTCAGAGGTGGGTCCTACTTTTCTCAGCATTCTGGAATAGCATCAAATGCAAACAGTTGGATTGACACACAAAAGCAGATGCTTTGTCCAGGCAGGCCCTGCTCTCAAATGAAGGTCAAATCAGTAGTGGTTTGAATATTCTCAATTCCTCCCAATTAGAAAATATGTTAATGATGGTGGCACAACTAAAGAATGATACCAGAGGCGTCATTTGGGGCGGCATGGTGGCTCAGTGGTTAGCACAGTACCAGGGACCCAGGTTTGATTCTAGCTCCAGGGCACTTTCTGTGTGGAGTTTGAACGTTCTTCCTCTGTCTGTGTGGATTTCCTCCCACAGTCCGAAGATGTACAGGCTTGGTGGATTGGCCATACTAATTGCCCATAGTGTCCTAGGATGTTCAGGCTAGGTGGATTAGCTATGGGAAATTCAGGGTTACGGGAATGAGGTGTGATTTGGTTGGAAAGCTCTTCGGGGAAGGTTGGCATGGACTTGATGGGCTAAATAGCCTGCTCCCCCACTGTAAGGATCATATGATTCAAGAGGTGACCCTGTTTTAAGCAAGGTGATGGGTTGATCCTAACTGGGCGGACTGGCCCAAGCCATCCAGAAGTCAAGCCACACATACCTGCGGGGTGGGAGTTGTTGGTTAGAATGGCTGTCTACGATAGAGAATGAAGGTGAAGTCTCCTCTGATTTATAATACAAGCTGCTAGATGAGTTGCATCAAAGCCATCCTCAGTGGTGAGGTTGAAAGAACTCACCAGGTGCTATTTTTGGTGGCTGAATTTGGATGCCCAGATCAAAGAAAAAGCCAGCCTGCGCCAGGCTTGTGCCAAAATCAGAAACCCGCTGCCACTGTCACTGTTACACTGGGAATAGCCCATGTTGCCTTGGCAATGTGTATACATTGATAGTATTGGCTTGTCGGGTGCTGCTGGTGGTAGGTGATGTTCATTCTAAGTCACTGAAGATGGCAATAATGAAGTCCACTTCTGCAGACGTGACCAGTGAGAAACTGGGTGAAACGTTTGCGAGGTTCAGTAACCATGAGTAGGTGGTCAGCAACAATGGTCCTCTGTTCCTCGCCCAGGAATTTACTGATTACGTGAAATGTAACAGCATTCATACATTAACATCCCTCGACCAATGGTCTCAAGGAAAGGTTCATGCAATTGTCAAAGTGCTCATTGAAAGCGCGATGGAGAGAGGGGTCACAAGTTTGTGAAGTCAGCAGTTTCTCAGCCATGAACCAAAACACAACTCGTTCCACTACCCAGAACTCACTAGTATACAGCTGTTTAATATGAAGTTACAAAATCCACATTTGACCTATTGCCACCTAAAGAAACACATAAGATTGCCCTTGAGAATCATTTAAACCAGATGTCCATAAAGAAAACGGACTCCAAGAGGCACTTTTATCATCAGGGTGATGAAGTACTTGGCTGGAGTTACAACACAACTAATAAGTGGGTACCTGCCATGTCCTGGCCCAGACAGTTCCCATAGCCTACACAGTCCAGGCCTGGGACCAGATCATATGGCTAAAGCATGCTCACCAGCTGTAGTGATGCACCCTCAAATGTAAGAACCAGCCATTACCACAGAGCATCAAGAATGGACCCCAGCTGCACTTTCTTAAGGCAGCACACCATCCCCAGATTAAGCCACTGTATCCAGTAGGGATACGGCCCCTAGGGAAGAGACTGTCTGTATGTCCCCTAGAATAACTCCTCTTTACCTGAGGTTCCCAGTATCCCGAAGGTGAGTGCCGCACCAGAGGTAAGGCAGCCCATGCAAAACAGCCACTCACCGAATAGACTCTCACTGAATGGTGCCTTCTGTTTGTTATATCTAACAAAGCTGTGTATCATGTCCATGTAAATAGTTTTGTTGTTTCTACATGAATGTTGTGTTTGGAACTATGCAAATACTGGAGTAGCATGTTTCAGGGGAAGTTAGAAAGTAAAGGGTAGTTGGTGTATGTTATGTTGGGATGGTGCCCCTATAAGAAGCGAGTCATGTGACACTGCTGAGTCATCAGCTAATGCTCCTGGGTTTGTTCAGACTTGTCTTGGGCTTTACAGAGTACACAACTCTTGAATAAAATCTTCATGTTGAGTTATAGAGCATGATGACTTTGTGTGGTTTTAAATTCTGTCTGGAGTCTAGATAATCAGGCAAGAAAGATTCCGAACAAGACCTGATTGGTTAGATCAGAGAAATCCCCTGGGTATATGCCAGAAAGACTGCTTTGCTGATCTTAAAATACTTGCTGGAAGGCTGTTTCTGAATCCAAATTGTTAATTTTGTTTTTCTCCAGCTTAAGTGATCCAAACTACTGATCCCACAGCATTTCTTTCTCCATTGCAAATTCCACAAATACCAGATTCAGTTTCTTTCTTACAGTGATAAATTTCAATTGATAAGCTGAAGACACAAACTCATAAGCGTTGGGTACAGCCAACTCAGCAGTCTCATACTTTTTGTAGATTTTTCTTCGGACAAAATGAAGTGCAGTGTCATAGCCTTACCTGTCAACACATTCAGTGGCATAAAAGTCCAAACTGCTTTTAGCCATTTTATTTGTCTGGCTATCCAGTACCTTTTGACTCCATCCTCATTAAATTTAGGGACGAAGTGTAGATTCTTAAATAAATCAAATCCCTCACTGGGATCAGAATCATCATTCAAGCCACAATGTCTTTCTTCCGTCTTTATTCTAAGCTTTTCTTTGGCTAACTATGTTCTCTAATTTCCTTCTCTTTTTGGAGCTCGAGCCATTTTAATTACAATCTTTTAATTTCTAACTCTACTTTAGCTAACCCCAGCTGTGACAGCCCACTTTCAGGTTTCCTTTCTACCGATTCAAAATGTTAAACGATAATTTGAAGCATCTCATTCAAATAAGATCCTGGGGTTACATCAACCTTCAATTTATCTGCTTACTCCCTCAGTTTAGCTTTAGGCAAAGATTTTTTAAAATCCACTGTAATCTCTCCATTCCTAGAAACTCTTTGCAACATTCAAAGCCATCTTTAAATGTTACGCAATGAACTTCCCCATAGCATAACTGCTTTCATGTCTCAGCATCACTTTGTAGTTATTAATTCAAAAATCCAGATGTTGAGCACCCAATTATTTTGATCTCATAGAATCACTATAGTGTGGAAGCAGGGCATTTGGCCATTGAGTCCACACCAACCCTCCAAACAAAATCCCACCCTATCCCTGGGCACTATGGATAATTTAGTATGGTCAATTCACCTGACTTGCACATCTTTGGAATGTGGGAGGAAACTCGAGCACCCAGAGAAAACCCACAAAAGACACAGGGAGAATGTGCAAGCTCCACACAGAGGATTGTCTGAGGCTGGAATTGAACCAAGATGCCTAGCACTGTGAGGCAGCAGTGCTAACCACTGAGCCATCTCATAGTCCCACTTGTTAGGGGAAGATGCCCAGTTAATATTAGTACAGGACAAGTTAGATTCACAAAAGAAACCCGATACAGCAAACTTTTTATTAACCAGCACCTATGGGACCAGGAGTGAATTGTTTGATCAGAGGTCCCTGTAATCAATATAAAAGCACACAATGAGTAAAATGAAACAGAATGCAGGGGGTATACACATCATTGTTATACTTTATTTACAGCATAAATCACTTAAATAATAACGCAACTTTGCCTTAAATAAACCTTACCAGCAGAGAGCCTTCTCACTCGCACCCTCAACTGACTACTAAGAGATTGCGCTAATACAGTAAACTTCCAGTATTTCAGGTATATAATTTTTGCTGCTTTATCAAGATTGGCAGTTCATAAGGTGCCAGTTAATACAAAGTTTGCTTATATGTATAAAATAATATAACAGGGTGATCTTTCACTAAAACATAAGTAGCCAATGTCGTAGTCTTTGTTTAACAATTTTTAAAAAAATTAGTTGACAACAGAAATGAACATAAACAGGGAAATAGTCTATTCTTTGACATCACAGATTCAGAGACTTCTAAATACCCAGTGGATATGATCCATCTGAAATCAGTACACCCTAATACAGCTTCACAAACAGAGTAGCAATTCCAAAAATATCCAGTACAGCACCTCCCAGTGTAACCCAACTCAGTTCATTGCCAAGAAAACAAATTCTGTTAGTTTTAAGACTTTGGGCTTGCAGTGATTAAAATTTCAATTTATCTGCTTGAAAGCCTTCTGAAGAAGGGTCACTGGACCCAAAATGTTAACTCTGCTTTTTCTCCACAGATGCTGCCGGACCTGCTGAATTTTTCCAGCGATTTCTGTTTTCATTTCTGATTTCCAGCATCCACAATTCTTTTGTTTTTTTAAGGTTCCATAGGAACTTTGGGTAATTTCCTATTACTCAGAATTATGGGTCTTGTAGATTATCCCCTGAAAAACCAATTGTCAACGTAGACTCAGCCAAACCCACTCATCCAACCCACAACTCTTTGAACCCAAAGTGGTACTGAACAACACCGAAATACATATATACAGATCTCAGTTTCATCACAGGGCAGACTAGTATACAGCAAATGTTACACTATTAGAAGAACTGTGGAAGAATTTATTCTGTTAGAAATGACTAAAATCAGATCAGTAAAGCAGTGGCTTTTGTTACAATTAGTTCTGGCCACCTTTGTTATGCTGAATTACATAACAGCTCTAGTTTAATTGGCAAGTGGAATCTTATCGCAAGAAAAGTCAAAGTTAGTTTATCAGACTATTGGGTTAATTGTCATGTAGCCACTTCCACTGTTGGAGATCAGTGTAATGATATGCCCTCTATAGGTGGAAGTTATACAAGGCCCAAACCATTTTCCTGTTATCATTTCATCATTTATGTTAATGTTTATTGTCATGAAGGTTGTTATGATGTTTTTAACCATGCTGCAATGCACTATTCAAGTCCCCATGCCTCAAAACCATTCTTTATGATGGTTGACTAGTGATCAAGGATATCACTGAAAGCTGGGCTGAAGACTCCATTGTGGTATCTGCAGACAGGTGGGCAGTTCAAATATAATGAGGCCTAGGGGACTACAAGACATGAGACAGAGCAAACTACTGGCATTCTGAAGTCATGTCACTGCCAGAACAAATTTAGTGAAAACCTGCAAAAAAGCAAGACTGTCTTGGATTTCTATTGTACGCGGCCTGATATTATAAAGCAGAAAGGCTTCTTGATTACTGAAGCTGAACAGGGTAACAGTCAAAAAGGAGGAAGGAAGCGTCTGTTGTTAGAGCAGGAAGAAAGAGGAATTGAGGTGCTAAAGGAGATCCATGAACATTCAGTCAGAGAAGGCAGCATACAGCTTCTTCCTGATGGCTTTCAAGCAAAATAGTTTCACAGAGAAATAAAATTTTATGCCTTCAACTGCCTCATTAAGATCAATATTTTATACCTTTGATCAGCAATCTCATATTTCATCTATTCGGTCCGCCAAACTGAAGACATGTACAGTAATGGACTTTGAAGGTTAGGTAGTCAAATTATTTTCACTTTTCTATATAATCTTTCCCATTGAATAATACAAATGGGTGAATCGCAACGATATTTGATTGTGTCATTTTCTCAAGTTTCTGGAGAGTTTTTCTGCATGAGGCCTAATGAGTTTTCTCATGCACTCATCCCAAACTCACCTCATTAACTACCTAGCCCAGCCCATGGCACCTCTCTCAACTGATTGTAGTCCAATTCCCATTTGCCATTGACGGAATCACTTGCCAGTGCCAGGATATCCCAGAATATACTGACATCACTGGCACCAAAGCTATCTTTAAAAGGCCATCGAGCACCTGGTCAAGTTCTGTCAGTGCAGAGCTCCCTGCATAGTTTGGGACATTTTCTACAAACATGGCCGGTAAGGGGAATATGGCACCCTGCTTTGCATTCAGGAACTCAGAGGTTCTGATGATCCAGATAATGCAGAGAAGGAATGTCCTTTTTCTCAGGACTGGCAGAGGAAGCCATGGCAACAGATCCTGCCAGCCTGATCAGAGGTTGCCACATGGGTCAGTGCAGTCTCAGCTGTCTGGAATGCCAAGCAACGTAGGAAGGAGGTCAATGACCTTCTCTAGTTCTCCAGGGTAAGTGCCACCATCTTCTCTCTGCCACCTCACACTCACCCTGTCTCTGCCATTGTACCAATCTATCAATCTGCTTCAGTCTACCATTCTTACCATTGCATGCAACACCTCCTCTCTCTCTCTCACCCACCTCAACTTCAACTTTACTAACTCTGTATGCCCTCTCCTTTGCCTACTCCCTCAGCCAATATACCTCACCAACTTTCCACCACCTGCGCCAAAAATAACAGCTGGGCCACCCGTTCTCTTTTCCCTTAACACTTGCTTCTGGCTCATTTCTGGAGGAAATTAGCCTACGAAAAGGCAGAAAGAATTACAGGTGGTTGGCTGCCTGACATTCGGCTCTCCAGTCCTTACAAGGATAGGACCCTGACTTTGACAGCCCTGAGTAGCCAACTGACTGCTCAAGCTCCTGAAAGCTCTTGGCATTTTGTGCCAGGATAGCGGCAATGCAAGGTGCTGATGCTGTGAGAATCCTGTTGGGCTGTAAGTGAGTGAGCACTATGACAGTGAGCAAGCAGCCCTGAGATGCAGACTGTGAGCGGGAGTCTGTGTTTATGTGCAAAGTGTTCTTACAGCAGCATTTCATTAATCGTTGCTGGTGTGCTTCAAAATGCAGCCTGGAGTGCAGCAGCCTGGTGTAAATGGATCAGAAATGCACCATGAAGTAGAGGTTGGCAGTTCTGGGATGCTGGTGCCTGTGGACATGGAGACTGTGAGGTCAATGCGCTGGAGCCTGCCTTAAGACATTGGTGTCAGGCATCCAACCCAGAGGTCCAGAAAAACAAACAGCGAACTAGAGTCACCAGATACATGCATTGCCTTTCATGTTGGAAATTCATGTGTCTAGTTTCAAAGCATGAGAGGTAGGATTGCAGGCTGCAATTTAATGAGGGTGATAACAAGCAATCATCATTAATAGGCTTCTCCCCACCCCCTAGTGAGAACCTCATCTCAACATCCAGAACTCTGTAGGAAAATGCAACTAGTTGTTCCCAACATAAAGAAAAGCCTCCCTTGACTTCTCACACGATTCTCCCAGATCACGTCGTTCAGGGCCCTGCACGATTCTGCCCTAGTTTCTCAGGGGTTTGTGACTCTTTGGAATTCTCTTCCTCAAAGGGCAATGGATGCAAAATCTTGAAATATCTTTAAGGCAGAGGTAGACAGATTCTTGATTACCAAGGGATGAAAGATTAACGGGGATATACCAGAACGTAGAGTTGAGGTTAAAATCAGATCAGCAACAATCTTGTTGAATGGTGGAGCGGGCATAAAGGGCCGAGGGGCGTACTCTTGTTCCTTGTTTGTATGTTTATAGTTGGCAAGAGTTTCCAAAGAGTGTTCGTTTCCTGATCACCTGGGCTATCAATTTTTATCAATTTAGACTATTCATTGAGAAACTCAGCCAATGTTTGGGGACCCAGTTCAAATCCTGCCAAAGCAGATAGAGTTTGAATTCAATGAAAAACACATTTGGAATTAACAATCTACTGATGGCCATGAAATCATTGTCAACTTTCGGAAAAACCCATTTGGTTCACTAATGCCCTTCAGGGAAGGAAATCTGCCATCCTCATTTGGCCTACCATACATGTGACTCCAGAACCACAGCGATGTGGTTGACTCTCAACTGCTTTTTGAAGGCTTGGCAAGCCATTCAGTTGTATCAATTTCTATGAAGTCTCAACAAAGAAATGAAACCAAACAGACAATCTGGTATTAACCTTGGTACTGCAAACCTACAGCGCATGGACTGCTGCAGTTCAAGAAGGCAGCTTGTCACCACCTTCTTCAGGGCAAAGAGGGATAGGCAATAAGTGCTGGCCAGCCAGTGATGCGCACATCCTACAAGGGAATCAAAAAAGTCTTATTTCTACCAGACGTAGTAGGAACTGCAGGTGCTGGAGAATCTGAGATAACAAGGTATAGAGCTGGATGAACACAGCAGGCCAAGCAGCATCAGAGGAGCAAGAAAGCTGACGTTTCAGGTCTAGACCATTCTTCAGAAATGGGGGAGGGGAAGGGGATTCTGAAATAAATAGGGAGAAAGGGGGAGGGAGATAGAAGATGGATAAAGGAGAAGATAGGTGGAGAGGAGGCAGACAGGTCAAAGATATGGGAGTGGAGCCAGTAAAGGTGAGTGTAGTTGGGGAGTTAGAGAGGTGATAGATCGGTCCTAGGAGGATGGACAGGTCAAGGAGGCGGGATGAGGCTAGTAAGTAGGAGATGGGAGTGGGGTTTGAGGTGGGACGGGTGGATAGGTGGGAGGAAGGACAGGTTAGGGAGGCGGGGACGAGCTGTGCTGGTTTTGCGATGCGGTTGGGGGAGGGGAGATTTTGAAGCTTGTGAAGTCCACATTGATACCATTGGGCTGCAGGGTTCCCAAGCGGAATATGAGATGCTGTTCCTGCAATCTTCGGGTAGCATCGTTGTGGCACTGCAGGAGGCCCAGGATGGACATGTTGTCCAAGGAGTGAGAGGGAGATTTGAAATGGTTCGCGACTGGGAGGTGCAATTGTTTGTTGCGAACCGAGCGTAGGTGTCCCACAAAGTGGTCCCCAAGCCTCCGCTTGGTTTCCCCAATGCAGAGGAGGCCACAGCGGGAACAGCGGATACAGTATACCACATTAGCAGATGTGCAGGTGAACATCTGCTTGATGCGGAAAGTCTTCTTGGGGCCTGGGATGGAGGTGAGGCGGGAGGTGTAGGGGCAGGTGTAGCACTTCCTGCGGTTGCAGGGAAATATGCTGGGTGTGGTAAGGCTGGTGGGGAGTGTGGAGCAGACAAGGGAGTCATCTGAAGCTACGCTGGCCCTATCCCCCACCTCTTCCTCCATTACGTCGATGACTGTAACGGCACCGCCTCGTGCTCCCACGAGGAGCTCGAACAGTTCATCCACTTCACTAACACCTTCTGCCCCAACTTTAAGTTCACCTGGACCATCTCCGATACCTCTCTCTCCTTCCTGGACTTCTCGGCTTCCATCTCTGGCAACCACCTTAAAACCGATATCCATTTCAAGCCCACCGACTTCCACAGCTACCTAGAATACACCTCCTCTCACCCACCTTCCTGCTAAAATGCCATCCCCATTCCTAATTCCTTCGCCTCCGCCACATCTGCTCCTGGGATGAGGCATTCCACTCCGAGACATCCCAGGTGTCCTCATTTTTCAAGGACTGCAACTTCCCCCCGACAGTGGACGAACACGCCTTCGACCGCGTCTCCTGCATTTCCCGCAACTCATCCCTCACACCCCCTCCCCACAATAACAACGAAAACAGAATCCCCCTCGTCCTCACGTACCACCCTACCAACCTCCGGATCCAACGCATCATCCTCTGACACTTCCACCATCTGCAATCTGATCCCACTAACAAAGACAGTTTTCCCTCCCCACCCTTATCTGCTTTCCGGAGGGACCACACTCTCCGTGACTCCCTTGTCCACTCCACACTCCCCTCCAGCCCCACCACCCCTGGCACTTTTCCCTGCAACCGGAGCAAGAGCTATACCTGCTCCTACACCTCCCCCCTCACTCCCATCCCGGGCCCTAAGAAGACTTTCCATATCAAACAGATGTTCACCTGCACATCTGCTAATGTGGTATTGTATCAGCTGTTCCCGCTGTGGCCTCCTCTACATCGGGGAAACCAAGCGGAGGCTTGGGAACCACTTTGTGGAACACCTACGCTCGGTTCGCAACAAACAACTGCACCTCCCAGTCGCAAACCATTTCAACTCTCCCTCTCACTCCTTGGACAACATGTCCGTCCTGGGCCTCCTGCAGTGCCACAACGATGCTACCTGAAGGTTGCAGGAACAACATCTCATATTTCGCTGGGGAACCCTGCAGCGCAATGGTATCAATGTGGACTTCACAAGCTTCAAAATCGCTGACTGCATCCCAAAACCAGCCCAGCTTGTCCCCATCTCCCTAACCTGTCCTCCCACCTATCCCCTCCTCCCACCTCAAACCCCACTCCCATCTTCTACTTACTAGCCTCATCCTGCATCCTTGACTTGTCTGTCCTCCCTGGACCGACCTATCCCCTCCCCAACTCCCCACCTACACTCACCTTTACTGGCTCCAACCCTGCCTCTTTGACCTGTCTGCCTCCTCTCCATCTATCTTCTCCTTTATCCATCTTCTATGCGCCTCTCCCTCTCTCCCTATTTATTTCAGAATCCCCTTCCCCTCCCTCATTTTCTGAAGAAGGGTCTACACCTGAAATGTCAGCCTTCCTGCTCCTCTGATGCTGCTTGGCCTGCTGTGTTCATCCAGCTCTACACCTTGTTATCTCTTATTTCTACCACTTTCTCAAAAATCACAATGGCACAGCAAAAAAATCATTAAAATGCTTCTGCCCAGAATTTGATTCGTGAAGTGGCAAGAGGTATTGCCCTGGTGCCAATCTATCCAATTATTAACCATTCACATCATCTTTCCCACCACCTCTAAAGTCAGGAACATCTGGCCCAATTCTGCCAACTTCTTCTGACTACCAATTCAGTTCTATGTTATCTCAAATAGTACAGAGCTTAATTCCATGTGATGCCAGACTTGTAGCAATCAAAGTCATCATATTAATGTATATTTTGTTCATAGAGAATCCCTCACTAGGTTAAAGGTGATAATTAAAACGGTAAAATAAACCTTTGGGTGCAATGATGTAACAATGAAAATATAGGAATCGAAAGTTAGGCCTGATGAGACATGAACCCAACAAATAATTTGGATTTGCCTTCACACAATTTAGAATAATTTCTAAAATGTGTAGGTGTAATCATAAACTGGCAAAAATGGTGCAATTTCATGTCATAAACTGATTAATAGATTTATAATCAATGAACAACATACTATTAAAGAAGTAAGCCTGTGTAGGCATCATATTTAATCCAAAATCTCACAAAATTGACTCTTACAGATTATATATACAGCAGAGAAATTCATTACCTTCAACATAACTCATAACTTCTAAACACGTATCTTGGTAGAATACCACAGGCACTCCTTCAGCTTTAATCCAAATCACTGTCATCTTGGCTCAGTTGATAGCCTTTCAGTAAGAAAGTTGTAGGTTCAAGTCCCAAGTGAATAGTTAAGCATATAATACAGGTTGGCACTTCAATGTGACAATGAACGAATGCTGGACTATTTGGATCAGAAGCTAAATTCACCTCAGCTTTGTTACTGATAGATGTAAAAAAAAGTATTTTCTTCCAATCACTGCCTACTTTCTTTTCAATTTGCTAATGCAAAAGTTTAGATATTCTGTTTCAACCCAAGAAAAGAATTGTTGTCATTGAATTAAGCATTCAAGTGCATTCTGAAAATTTTAATTCAGTTGTAAATTTGAATCTGATATTCCCTTGTCAATATAACACACCAATCAGACAGTACGTGCCTGATTAAATTGATGGAGCACAGCATAGCAGCTGGTGAGAAACAATGGCCTGGATCTTCTAAGGAATGGAGATTACACATGGATTGTTCATTTTCTCTTACTATTTTGTGCTCCAATGGCTGGGTCTTCTAATGCCGACTTCTTCAGAAATTTGGAGCAAAAAGTCTCATGAAGAGATTAATCACAATGAATTGGTATTGGGACAGGAAGAAGAATCATGCCCCTTTTCAAGGCATTATCTACCAAAAGGTGAGTTCAAGCTTCCAGTTTGAATGTTAGTGAGTGAGTGAATGTGTGAATGGGCATGGTGTGGGCATTGGTAGGTGGGTATGGTTAGTGGGTAAGTAGGTAAGGTGGTAGGTAATTAGGGTGGCAATTGAGTAAAGTGAGTAGGGGTGTCAGAGGGTAGTTGAGTGGGGTCAGAGTGGGTTGTCAGTCTGAGTAAGACGGTAGGTGAGTTGTGCTGGATAGTCTGGTTGGAGAGTACTCAGGTGATGGGAAGTAATCAGATCTGGTTGAACAGCCTGAGATAACAAGGTGTGGAGCTCGATGAACACAGCAGGCCAAGCAGCATTAGAGGAGCAGGAAAGCTGACGTTTCGGGTCTAAACCCTTCTTCAAAATGGTGGAGGGGAAGGGGATTCTGCAATAAATAGGGAGGGGGGGAGGTGGATAGAAGATGGATAAAGGAGTAGATAGGTGGAGAGGAGACAGGCAGGTCAAAGAGGCGGGGCTGGAGCCAGTAAAGATTGAGTGTAGGTGGGGCGTTAGGGAGGAGTTAGGTCAGTCCAGGGAGTACAGACAGGTCAAGGAGGCAGGATGAGGCTAGTAGGTAGGAGATGGGAGTGGGGCTTGAGGTGGGACGAGTGAATAGGTGGGGGGGGACAGGTTAGGGAGGCGGGGACAAACTGGGCTGGTTTTGGGATGCGGTCGGGGGAGGGGAGATTTTGAAGCTTGTGAAGTCCAATTTGATAACATTGGGCTACAGGGTTCCCAAGCGAAATATGAGATGCTCTTCCCACAACCTTCAGGCGGCATCATTGTGGCACTGCAGGAGGCCCAGGATGGACATATCGTCCAAGGAGTGAGAGGGGAAGTTGAAATGGTTCGCGACTTGGAGGTGCAGTTGTTTGTTGCGAACTGAGCATAGGTGTTCCACAAAGCGGTCCCAAGCCTCCGCTTGGTTTCCCCAGTTGAACAATCGGGTGATGGAGACAAGTCAAATCAGGCCATGTGGCTAATCAGAAAGTGCGGGCTTAGCAAGACCTTATCAGGGGTTAGTTAAGCAGGTCGGTAGACAGGAAAGCTGGTTAGGTCAGGAGGAATAGTCAGGTCTGAGGGAAATCTGGGGACGGGAGGGGGCATGGACAGTGTGACTGATTTAGGGGTCAGTTATGTAGTTACTGAGGTGTTAGACCAGGACTTTTTCTGTTCAGCGTTCCCTGGGAAAATATCTAGTTAGGTACATCAGAACTGTCTGATGTCTCCAGGTTAGAGATTCTTTTGGAGGATCATGGGAAGCAGGGGAATTTCCTGTCAGATGTTTGATGTTCTGGACAATTCTAGATCAATGGGTCAGGACTTGTGAAGTGTCCAAATTCCAGCAATCTGAAGACCAAAAGATCTGGGTCATTGATTAATGATGATGCCTGTGACCATACAGGTGAGACATAGCGCTTCCCAATTGTTGTTATTTCACAGAACCTTCTGACAAAATTGCAACTGATAAAAGTGTATAGCATCATTAGAGTTTAAAAGAACCCAACAATTTGGGTCAATTTATATTAAAAATTACTGTACTTTTTCACTCATGCACAGGATGTGGGCATCACTGGCCAAGCTAGCATTAATTGCCCAACCTAGTTGCTCTTGAGAGGGTAGTGGTGAGCTGTTATCTTGAACAGCTGTATCACTTTGTGTATGAATTTCCCCAATGCCAACTGGGAAGGCATTCTAGGATTTTGACCCAGCAACAGTAAAGGAATAGTGATATATTTCCAAATCGGAATGTTAAATGGCTTGGAGAGGAACTTGCAGGTAGTAGTGTTCCCATAAATCTGCTGCCCTTGTCCTTTGAGATGATCAAGGTCGTGGGATTTGAAATTGCTAGATAGGTTAAGCTGTTCCATAGCTAGCCTCAAAAAAGCTGAAGCTGGCCCTCGTTCTCCTGATGAGTGGATGAGTACAGCTCCATCAACAGGTGAGAAGTTTGACACCATCCAGGGCAAAGCAGCTTGCTTGATTGGCACCACATCCACAAAAATCCATTCCCTCCAGCACTGATGAACAATAGTGTGTATCTTTAACAACATGCTCCGCAAAAATTCACCAAATCTCCTTAGACAGCACCTTTCAATCACCAAGCACCATTTCCCAGAAGAACATGAGCAGCGCATATGTGGGAACAATAACACCAACAGGTTCCCTTCCAAGCCACTTACCGTATTGATTGGAAATATGCCATCATTCATTCGTCACTGGGTCAAAATTCTGGAACTGTCTTTCTGCACTATGGGGTTAACCACAACAAATGGACTGCAGTAGCTCTAGAAGGCAGCTCACCACCACCTTCTCAAGGGCAGCTAGGAGTAGGACAACAGTCAGTGATGCCCAGATCCCATGAATTAATTTAAAAGATATGCGTACTAGATGGATTTTTACAACAATTGTTTCATGGTAGTCATTACTTCAATACCTTTTAGTTCCAGATTTATCAATTAAATTTAAACTCCTCCAGATATTGTGACCAGATTTTAATCTATATCCTCACAGCATAAGGCTGGGTTCTAGATTACCAGTGGCATCACCATTAAACCACCAATTCTCATGCTTTGTTTCATGATAAGAATGTACTACCAATAGCAAGATGTTACTCTCAATTGAAATATATTTTCTAATTTATTAATAGTCGTAGGTTTTTTTCTCAGAAACCTGGATAGAATTGTACCAACTTGTGACGTTCAGAGCTGTACACTACGCTGTATTTCTATCTGTCACTTCAAATTAAAGATAATATCTCAAATGCTTCATATTTAAAGAAAAAAGTCTGTCACGCAGCATGATGTAAATGTTATGGTACCTTCTATGCAATTACAATCAAAGTTATGTTTAAATTAGCAATTTTGGGACTTTTTTTATGGAAACTTTTTTTCTGGTTGAGGTAAAGGTTTAATGAAGCAGATTTGAGTTTTCTAGAAATGAAGACAATTTTCATTTCCTGATCCATTATCTTATCATATTTGTACAAGAAGGCCCATTCAGATCTAAAATAATGGGCTGGAACTCATAGTTATTCCTTGCCCTCCTGGCAGAAACATTAGTTGTCAATATGCCCACTCAAAATTCGATATTTTCTTGGGAGCAGCTTAATTGTTTCAGAGTGGGACTTTCTCTTGTGAGTGAGCTGCTGTTCAATCAGTTTGTACTCCCATGGACAAGTCCAAGGTCATAGAGCCATACAGCATGGAAACAGACCCTTCAGTCCAACTCATCCATGCCAACCAGTTTTCTCAAACTAAACTAGTCCTATTTGCCTAAATTTGGCTCATATCCCAAGTGGACAAACAAGATTAGAGCTGGAGATACTACCAACTTGCACGCTTCACTGGATGTCTTCATAGCTTTTTCAAATTTGATGGCTGACATCTTATTTACCTAAAATGAGGATATACCAAGGTGTGGCCACTTCTGGAATTACAAGCAGTTTCTGAAGAAGAAGAAGAATTAATCCAGACCAAATTTAAATGCCAGTCTGGGATATTAGACAGGACTAACTTGAAGATTCCAGCGGAGGGAGGAAGGTGTGCTGTGTTCAAGAGGCCACTGAGAAGGGCTAAAGAGAGAATAATCTTAGGTTGCGAGGATGTAGTAATCTTCTAATGGTCACAGAGGACACCCCCAAATTAATTACACCCCCATCCTACCTGACGGCAGCCACACAATGAAAATTTCTAGGCTCTTCACCTAACCTCCACCTGCGCATCACATGCAAAACAGCTATGAAGGCAGAATCAGGCCCTTATGTTGCTCTTGATTGACCTCTAAAGGACCTCGATAGGCCGAGGCTGGGTGGGATTTCTACATCTAACCCACCCACCATAAAATGGGGCACAGATTTGGATTGAACAGCAGGTGGTGAGTAGGCCACCCACTTTATTTTACTCATTTCCTGCGCCTCCAAACACACTGGTAGGGGCCATACTGTGCAAGTTGGTAAGAGTAAATTGGCATGTGCTTTCAGGCTGGCTAATGAAGTAAATAACATTCATGGTTCATGTGGACAGGGGGAATCATCAACAGAAGGTGTTTGAGGCTAGAACTTGCTGGGACATCTTAATGTTTGTCAAAATTGTTGCTGTTACTTTTATTAATTGCAGTGAACATACCACAACAATATAATTCAATGTAAATTAATTATCAAAAATAAACAAATATTCTTTTGACTATTGAAACAGTGAAGAATTAATATATGTTTTGTGTCGTGCTGTATTTTTTCATGTTCAAAGAGTAAATCTCGTTTATTCAATGTTATTGCTCAAATATGTATAAATTCCAAGGAAAAAACAGGAATACTTGGAAAAGAATGTACTAGTCACAGTGGAGCTCCATTTTGTAGTGCACAAGATGAGTTAGGCCAGTGTGTCTCAGTTGCCAGTTTCTTTTTAGCTCTTCTTTCAGTTGGAGAACCAACATTCCCTCTAGTCATTGATATTTAATGGCACCAGTGCAGTTGGTGGTGAACATCTATAAATATTTAGCCTTAATGTGCAAGGACTTCAACATTTAGATTTTTCTGTTATGATATTCAAATAATAATGGTGCATTGCTGGAAAGACAGACGTGTCTAAACCACCAACTGTGTCAGTATGCCAACGCCCCTGCCCTCAATCTGACAGACATTAAATTTCTGCCCACCAAAAGACCATGACATATCATGTTGTTTTGTATTAGGAATTGCATACAGACAGGACGCCTTCTTTATGATTATCTTTGTTGAGGTATTTGTCTGATGATAGTGAGATACAGAATGAAGCTTGCACCTAAAGATAATATTTTCACAGATCATATCTGTGCAAGCATAGGCAAGGTCCAGAACAGTGTCCATCTGGCTTTTAAATCCATTGAGTTTGACAAATTTCATACTTGTCATGAATATTCATTTAGTTTTAGTGGGCTAATTAGCAAATTACACTCGGGGGCACATATTATAGGAATATATTTGCATTTTATCAATGAATTTTAAATGATATTACAATTTATATGCTCAAGAAACATACCACAACAGCAGTTTTGTAAAGAATGCAGACTAAATTATTATCATTATTACCAAATTATATCATTAAGCTGGAGAGGGTTCAGGAGAGATTTATAAGGATATTGCTGGGAATGGAAGGTGTGAGTTATAAGGAGAGGCTGGATAGGCTGGAACTTTTTTCACTAAAACATAGGAGATTGCGAGGTGACCTTATAGAGATTTATAAAACCATGAGGGGTATAAATAAGGTGAATAGCAGGTGTGTGTTCCCCAGGGCAGGGTTTTTAAGATCAGGGGCATAGCTTTAAGATGAGAGGAGAAAGATTTTAAAAAGACATGAGGGCCAATTTTATACGCACAGAGTATTTCATGTGAGGAATGAAGTTCCAGAGGAAGAGTTGATGCAGTTACCGTTACATAAGTACATAAATGAGAAATGCTTGGAGGAATCTGGGCCTAGCGCAGGCCGGTGGGACTAGTTTAATTTGGGATTATGGTCAGCATGGACTGGACTGAAGCATCTATCTACGTGCTGTATGACTCGATTACAAATTGCGGCTTTTTGTTCTCGTGACTAGTTTTCTCAAAATGCTCAGCATAGAATAACTGGTGATATTAAATGCATATTTACCTCCTCCCTCCGGACAAACCTCAGGGAATCTTTCTCCCACTGTAACTCTCTCATAACCTCTTCGGCCTTGAAACTGCTCGACCACGTCCTGAAGCAAACCAGGTACTACAGCCACATCACCTTTCTTAGTACCTGCCTACCGCTCACGCTTGGATATTGAGCAGTTTTTCTGCCGCCTCCGCCTCCTCCTCTCCACCTATCCTCTCCTCTATCCATCCTCTATCCACCTCCCCCTCTCTCCCTATTTATTTCAGAACCCTCTTCCCCTCCCCCATTTCTGATGAAGGGTTTAGGCCCGAAACGTCAAGTTTTCCTGCTCCTATGATGCTGCTTGACTTGCTGTGTTCATCCAGCCCCATGCCTGTTATCTCAGATTCTCCAGCATCTGCAGTACCTTTTATCTCTGGCACATTTATACTTCCCTGTATTCAAATAGTGTTCATGTTCAACACAGAAACTCTTTTTCTAACAAAGTACGTGCCTAACCTTTATCAGATACTATTGATAAACATGTAATGCATATAATTTTTTCCATTGTTGTCAGAAACATGATAAATGTAAAAAGCATTATCAAAGACATTTATGTATTCCAAAGATACTTAGGGAATAATGGATTGCCGAGTCTGACTTCATCATGGTAATAAAATAAAGGGAACCATAAATGTGCATTTAATATCGCCAGTTATCCTATACCGAGCATTTTGAGAAAACTGGTCACTTGGACGAAAAGCATAATTTGTCATAGTGTCATACAGCACAGAGACAGACTCTTCAGCCCAGTCCATGCCAATCATAATCCCAGAGAAGCTTGCAGTAGCTTAAAACTACTTTCTGAACCAGTGATCAAACTGTCACTATTATATATAGTACATTAGTACAATACTAACAAATTCTGATCTATAAATGCTTGAATACCTTTATTGACACAAAATGAGTGCACACGTCCTCTATCCTATTAAATATATTGTAAAATAGCTGTGGTGACAATGAATTCCTAAAATAATATTCTTAAATTTTTGTAGGATTTTTCTACTACTTTACTTCAATCTAAGTATTGATCGTTCTCTGCATGAAGAACCTCTTGATATCAATTCTAAAATGATCTTCAGTTAAGTTGAACTTATGTCAATATGTCACCTTACAACTCTTTAATTTGAAGTATTATTTTGATTAACCTTTCCTTTATAACTTAAAACAACAAAGCCACAAACGACTTAAAGTTCAATTTCCCAGAAGGTCAGTTTTTCAATTTTCCTTTCGAACAATAGCTGGGGCATTAGGGACAAAACAATTTGGAGAAAGAAAGAGAATGTCTCACTGGCAGAGTAAGCGTTCTTGGCTCATTTTTGCACAACAATGAACATAACCTGTTATGAACTAATCAGCAGATGTTCAGAATGTTGCAGTTACCAAAAGGTATTAAAACATTAACTAAAATTGCCTTACAATTATATGTGTCCAAATCTTAAATCACCGGTCACTGTCTTAATGAAATCCTAGTGCCAGATATGAGAAAAAGTGAAGCGTTGTAGCAGAGGAAACAAATTGATATTGTTTATGTGGTCTGAATGAAAATGACTCTTTGAGTAGGAATTTTGCTGCAGGCTTCTAAACTCCAGTCACTATGAAATTTTAATTTGTTAAATTTTAATTTATTGTATTTACATTCACCGAGATATAGCGAAAAATGTTGTTTTGTGTGCTATACAGGCAGATCATACCATACAAAGTGCAGAAAGGTAGCTGAACAGAATGCAGAATCTAGTGTTATAGGCACAGAGAAGATGCCGAGAGAGAGATCAGAATTAACATTTGAGAACTCTGTTCAAACGTTTGATAACAGAGTGGAGGAAGCTGTTCTTGAACCTAATTATACATTTATTCAAACTTTTATATCTTCTGCCCAATTGAAGAGGATGGAAGAGAGCATAATTGATTATGTTGGTTGCTGGCTTGAGGCAGCAGGAAGTATAGATGGAGTCAATGGATGAGAGGCTGGTTTGTGTGATGGACCAGGCTGTGTTCATGACTCTGTGTAGTTCCTTGCAATCTTGGGAACAGCAGTTGCCATACCACACTGTGATGCATCCAGATAGGATGTATTTTATGTTTGATGTATAAAAATTTGTAAATTCTTTGTGTACATGCCAAATTTCCTTAGCCTCCTGAGGAAGTAGAGATGTTGTTATGCTTTCTTGACCATCACATTGATGTGGGTGACTAGGACCAATTGTTGGTGATCATTACCCCCAAGAACTTGACACTCAATCATTTCCACCTCAGCACCATTGGTGCAGACAGGGGTGTGCCCTGAACTCCACTTCCTGAAGTCAATGACCAGCTTCTTCACTTTGCCGACATTGATAGAGAGCTTGTTGTCTTTACACCATGCCGCTAAGCTCGCAATCTCTTTCCTGTGCTCTGTCTCGTCATTGTTTGAGATCTGACCTGCAATGGTGGTGTCATCAACAAACTTGTAAATGGACTTCGGGCAGAATTTGATCACACCATTGTGAGTGTATAAGGAGTACAGTAGGGGGCTAAGTACACAGGCTTGCAGGGATCGATGATGAGGATTATTGTAGAAATACAGCCAGGAATTTGCATGGTGTGGGAAACGACTACCCAGTGTGGTTATCCTTTGAGCAGACAACTGATAATCAGACAGTGTGCTTCCTGTCTAAGTAAGGACGACCAGCAATCTTGCAAAACCTGAAAGGCCCACCAAAGGCCTCCAGCTTGAAAGCAGCAACAGGATGTCACAGCAAGCAAATTAGAGTGACCTCCTCCCGACAAATGGCTTTTGTGGCCAGCCTACCACAGTGATAGGAAGAGGAGGTGGGAAGGAAGAATTCTTTACAGGCTGACTTCCTGCTTTATCCAAGAAATCAGAGAAGACCTCTAAACCTGTCTGTATCTCTGCACCCAGTTCAGAGCAGGTTGTATGATTTTAGGGCCACACCTGAGAGTTTAGGTTCAAGACAAACTGGTCAAAGAGTAGGTAAAGCCAGGAACTATCTTTAAGCCTTTGGCTTCTGTAGAATCTATTTAGTGCATTATTCACATCCAATCATGGTCATCTGAGATGTACCAAAATCAGATCAATCATTACATTGAGAGGCTGTTATCTACATTCTGACTATCTTCCATCTTTGATCTATATAACTAACTCCACCCACACGGTGCTATTCAAATGCTGTGGGAAGCAGCTCTGTGACATCATCATAAGGTTGCTACAGGGTCTTAAAGCATAACAGAAAATCCCATTTAGCTACATTTGGCTATATGCAGGTAGCCCTGCCAACACTCCCCGATTCCTGTTTCCAGAAAATTGGCTCAGGGACAGAACAGAGCTGAGAAAGTGGCACACCAGACAATTATATGATTCTTAGCATTCAACCACCTCTGTTCATGGTCCTGGAGGGGGCTCAAAATTCAGTCATTTGTCTATTAACATGCACCAATAGTGAAAGCCATGAAAATGCCAAACTTTAAAAAGTACGTGGTTAAGCACTTGAATGTCATAACATTCCAGGGTATGAGCCTGGTGCTGGAAAATGGGAATAGTGTAGATTTAGTTAATTTTTGGCAGTGCAGACTCAATGAGCTGAATGGCCTCTTCTGTATTGTATGATCCTATGATTCTATCAGTGTGTACACCCTATATTGCTCAGCCAGTACCTCCATCAAAAGCAATAGCCACAGTAGAAAAAAACACATCAACCTCTGTCTTAATGGTAGCCAATATTAGTCTAGTCTATTTATAATTGCTTAAATCAATTATTCTGAATTCAATAATTTTAGCACTAAGTTTTCATTTTGCAATGTATGTTGTTTGACGTATTATTAAGTAATTCAATTTGGGTGCAAAAGCTTTAAATGAGCAGAAATAAACTAGTTTCTTTAATAGGGCAATGTATTATTTTCTTCCAAATTCTACTGAAATCAGTCATGGTTGACATTTTTTTCTTATTCAAGATGTATCCTAAATGTTAAAATAAGATTTCATTTGTTATTTTATTCTGACATAAATACAAAGAGTATAATTAAAACAAACCTTGCTCATTTTTCTCCAAACATCTGCCAGTATTATAGATGCTGTAACCAAATTTGTTGATTTGTTAAAATTCTCTTTGTGCTTGAACTTAAATTTTGTTACAAATGCAAAGTATCCTCAAGGGTGTGGTTAAAAGGCTAATTCTAAGCAAGATCTCCAAGACTGAAATTAACAAACAGATACTTGCATGTTTATCGATGTTGGATTCCAAAGCTGTGTGCACAACAATTATGTTTGCTTTTTTCTACAGTGCCCTAACATGTTAATTCTTTTTAAGTAAAAAGAGGCTTATAACTAAATACTGTTCCTTTGCATCTCCTAGCAGATTTCATGAATGCTCTGTATGAAAATGATACATGAAAATTGGCATTTAAAGCTAGAGATTAACATTCCAAAATTCTGCAGAATTGATATCTGAGCTTGGTTTTAAGATTGACATAAGCAAGGTTAAGAAAAGGCAGCATTGTCTATTAGAGAAAAGCTCAAGTGCTTTCTTACCATCTATCTGCGTACTTCATAATTGATTGCAGCAACACAGAAAATCACTTAAGGAAATTTGTTGCTACTCACAAAATACTGCTTCAATGTTATTCTGTTATCCTAGTTTTCACGTCAAGGCAACAAAAGAATTAGTGATACACAATTATTGGTTGTATTTTGACCATTAGCTGGAAATCTAATGTACCATTTTGTAATGATGAGTTTTATGAGACTACGTTTAGGGCCTACGTCTTTAATTTACAGTAAAATGAAAAGGGAATATGACCTGTTCCAAAATCTACCTGACATGGGTGATTCAATTGTCAGAGATTAAGAAAAGCCTAAGATAACAAGCATGGGGCTGGATGAACACAGCAGGTCAAGCAGCATCACAGGAGCAGGAAA
>JAHRHZ010000289.1:18673229-18738899 GCA_024137785.1 Ginglymostoma cirratum
GGTGAGGGAGGAGGTGTGGGGGCAGGTGTAGCACTTCCTGCGGTTGCAGGGAAGAGTGCCAGGTGTGGTGGGGCTGGAGGGGAGTGTGGAGCGGACAAGGGAGTCACGAGGGAGTGGTCCCTCCAGAAAGTAGACGAGGGTGGGGAGGGAAAAATGTCTTTGGTGGTGGGGTCAGATTGCAGATGGCGGAAGTGTCGGAGGATGATGCGTTGGATCCGGAGGTTGGTGGGGTGGTACGTGAGGACGAGGGGGATTCTTTTTTGGTTATTATTGCGGGGACGGGGTGTGAGGGATGAGTTGCGGGAAATGCAGGAGACGCGGTCGAGGGCGTTCTCGACCACTGCGGGGGGGAGGTTGTAGTCCTTGAAGAATGAGGACATCTGAGATGTGCGGGAGTGGAATGCCTCATCCTGGGAGCAGATGCGGTGGAGGCAAAGGAATTGGGAATAGGGGATGGCATTTTTACAGGAAGGTGGGTGGGAGGAGATGTATTCCAGGTAGCTGTGGGAGTCAGTGGGCTTGAAATGGACATCAGTTTCTGGGTGGTTACCTGAGATGGAGACAGAGAGGTCCAGGAAGGAGAGAGAAGTGTTGGAGATGGTCCAGGTGAACTTCAGGTTGGGGTGGAAGGTGTTGGTGAAGTGGATGAACTGCTCGAGCTCCTTGTGGGAGCACGAGGCGGCGCCGATACAGTCATCAATGTAACAGAGGAAGAGGTGGGGTTTAGGGCCAGTGTAGGTACAGAAGAGGGATTGTTCCACGTAACCTACAAAGAGGCAGGCATAGCTTGGGCCCATGCGGGTACCCATGGCCACTCCCTTTGTCTGTAGGAAGTGGGAGTAATTGAAAGAGAAGTTGTTGAGCGTGAGGACAAGTTCGGCTAAGTGGATGAGGGTGTCAGTGGAGGGCGATTGGTCAGTTCTGTGGGACAGGAAGAAGCGGAGGGCCTTTAGGCCATCTGCATGGGGAATACAGGTGTATAGGGACTGGACGTCCATAGTAAAAATGAGGTGTTGGGGACCGGGGAATTGGAAGTTCTGGAGGAGGTGGAGGGCGTGGGTGGTGTCACAGACGTAGGTCGGGAGTTCCTGGACCAAGGGGGTGAAAATGGAGTCTAGGTAGGTGGAGATGAGTTCGGTGGGGCAGGACCAGCCCAGCTCGTCCCCGCCTCCCTAACCTGTTCTTCCTCTCACCTATCCCCTCCTCCTACCTCAAGCCCCACCCCCATCTCCTATCTACTAACCTCATCCCGCCCCCTTGACCTTTCCATCCTCCCTGGACTGACCTATCTCCTCCCTACCCCCCCACCTACACTCACATTTGCTGGCTCCATCCCCGCCTCTTTGACTTGTCTGTCTCCTCTCCACCTATCCTCTCCTCTATCCATCTTCTATCCGCCTCCCCCCTCTCCCTATTTATTTCAGAACCCTCTTCCCCTCCCCCATTTCTGATGAAGGGTCTAGGCCCGAAACGTCAAGCCTTCCTGCTCCTATGATGCTCTTTGGCCTGCTGTGCTCATCCAGCTCCACACCTTGTTATCTAGGCTTTTACCAGAGTCCTTTAATGAACTCAAAAATAATCACGTCACCATAAAACAAAACTCATTTCTAAAACCAAGTTGCAAAATTGGTTATCATGTAAAGTATAATCCAGAATTAGAAATAAATTCCATATTAATTGCAAAACAGACACAGTCTCTCAAAATAAAAGATAGTAAAGATTCTGCAAAGATGATATTTTCGAAAGGCAAGGAGAAACACCCTTATTGGTCAATGGTCTGAAAATCTAAAGATAGAACTTGACAAACTCTCACAGTTCACAGCTTCCTCTGGACAAAATCACATTGCTGACAGCTATTGACTGATGGAAGGTTTTCCAAACAAGCTTCAGCACATTTGGAAATCAAGCTGGTTCCATATCTTTGGAAACTGGGCACAGTTCAGTTTCTCAGGGCTTACAGATCAGTCAAAATAATGAAATTTGGAAACTTAAGCAGGGCCTCAAGTACTTCAACAAGAGAAGGAGAGAGAGAGTGTCCTGCAGCCATATTTCATCTTTGAAAGTTTTCTTCCTTTAACCTCCTAAGTTTGTGAAACTGTAGCCAAAGAAAGAGAAGTTGGCACCCTGCTTTGAAGAAAGGCACCTGGCAATCCTGGTGGACAGGGTGACAGAAAAGAGGGCCTACACACTTGGCTGTGGACCGTCATAGGAGCCTCAACACCAGGGATAGCCAGCCCAGAGCCAGAAAAGCAGTGTAGGTGTGTGCTGTCCTTGACAACGTCATCAGCTTTCATGCTCCCATCCAACTCTTTAATCTAACAGTCATATCCCCAATAAGTTGTATGATCATACCCTCTGTTGATATCAACTCTCTACCCATTGAGGCCAGAGTGGAGGTGACTTTTGCAAATGGGCCCCTCCCCCACTACTCCATGCTTTCCTCGGCTATATCAGATCCCACCATTATAATTGGAATGGCTGCTTGACTGTCATTATCTGTTCAGCACCATAAAATAACACATCCGTTCCCCAATACAGGACTTACCCCCCCCCACCCCAATAATAACCGCTTCCACCCTGCCCCCTTGATGTTTACTGTTAAAAGCCCCAGGACTGACCATGGCCCACTACCCTGGAAATGACTTGGGAGGAATATCCATAGCAGGCCCAGCCCTGGACTGACATCTCCAATCCTAACCTGGACCACAAGGACATGATCCCAAGACTCAAGCACCTGACTAACCACGGCCAACTCCCTGCACCGAGACTGGAAGATGCTCATGACTGAGTGCTGCAGTAATCTTTCACTGACCATTGTCCCCTTGAATCCACTACGGGCTGTCCCCCTTTGACATTCAGACTGAGCCATTTGGTTGAAGCAGCATGTTTGCCATGTAAGCTGCTGGCACATGCCATAGCGGTGACATTTATGCAGCATGGTGCCATACAGCAGCATGCCCACTGTCTCTACAGCTCTGGCAACCATGACAAGGTGCCGGCTTTTCTGTTTGCACCAAAGGCAGGGCATGACATAGATATTGTTCATCCAAGAAAACACAAAGTGAGAGAAAGTTATGAAATCAAGCTAAAAGCCTTAAAATTGAACCTGTTCAGGTGCATAAAATATTTGTTTGTCTGTGTACACAGAGCAACCTGGCAAAAGAATTGCAATGCATAATGTCTATTAGCTTAAAAGTGTAGTAATGAAGCCTTGTACTATACTACGACATAGTCCAAGATTTCCCATTGTAATTAAATGAAGTTGGTGTTTTGAATAATAGCTGAAGTGTTGAAGCATTTGAAGCTTACGGACCATGCAGTGAAATGTTGGTGAATGGACTTTAAAATGGAGACCTGAGGAAGCAAGAGGTGAGCTACATCCATCACGTAATTGTCCTGACTTTCAAGTCAGGAACTGTTGTCATCTGAATTCTCATCAGTGCATAAGAGATTCATGAATTGCACATAAATGAAGTGAGATTAACAAATAATAAGATGCAAATGCGTGGAAATAAGGTGCTTGCCACTTTTCAGGGAGATTCAGAACTTGTCATTTAAATTTGAGGGAAGCTGGGCTTTCTTTTCTTGAATTTGCGACTCAACTTTTTTTCATTATTGCTGTATGTTCCCAAATATTTCACTGCTGAAGAGCTGGGAAAATTCATCCCTTTGTAAAAATCCTTTTTAATATAGAAAGTGTCCAGGAAGTTCAATATTTTCCAGGATTTCATGTCATCCATGGATATAAATATGTATTTGCAACTGCACTTGTTGTGCTTTTGGAAGGTCCAAAGATTTGAAAAGCAATAAGATTACAAGTTTTGACGGCTATACCTAACAATTTTTCAGTTGTCATTTTCATGAACCATTGTTCCAAATTCAGTTTATTCTTTTTGCTCTAAGTTCCACTTAATGACATTATAGGGCTTGACGTGAAATTCTCCTAGCCAGGGCATAGCTAGAGTGGCAGTGGGAGTCCAAGTCAGGATGCCTGAAAGATATGTTGTACCTTTTATTGTTGGTTGCACTTTCTATTGTGAGAGACAGCTTGCTTGGCTTTGATAACATTGGTGGACTTCCTTCTCTGTTAGAAGATGTCTGGTGGTATGTGAACACCTAATCAAATTGTATATGGATGGTTCTGTAAAGACATTTTAATCACAACATGTCATGTTTTACATTGTGCTATGTGAATGAAACATGCTAAGGTGAGCATTGCCAAATGAGATTGGACCAAAAAAAACTGAATCCTGTAACTTGAACGCAGCAGTATAAACTGATTAGAATAATTGCTGCAGATAAATAACCAATCCTAGTACATTATGCAAATTTTATTGATTTCTTTAAGAATGGTTTCATTAACTGTTCAAGTCTTTAACACATTACCATATACTGTAGCAATATTATTTTCAAATAGCAACCTGATTGGGATATTTCTTTGAAAGAAAAGCAAAATTTGCCAGATTGTGGTTCATTTTCCAGCATTAATAAAAGATGTCCCCTTGAGGTCATGCTGAAACATGAGGAAAAAGTTGATTAGCTTGACATCATTCAGATAATTTTTGACCTGTTTTATAAAGCAAATCAATAACCTTTCAAAAAATATCAACATTGATCTTCTTCATAAAACATCTTTGAATCTTCAAATAGGTTAATGATTGAAGAGTATGATAAGTCATTTTACTTCCAGAAAGACACTTCACACTTTTTCACTCACAAGTTGGAATCTGCAGTTAGATACTCGCAACACCGTTTCAATGTCATTGCTAATGTACCCTGCAATGCAGGTCTGTACTTCTTATGCATCTGCAAATGAATCAAAAAGATGCCATGATGATCCTGAAGGGCTGGTGCATATCAGTTGCCAATGTCTATGGTTAGTGCCCATGGATCATACTCTGACGTTTTATTTCTTGCTGAGCTACATGGAGGACCTTTGCAGCTGGTGGCAAGCTGAAGCCACCAGATACCCGCTCTGGCTTCCATACTGAGAAATCTTGGCATCTTAGTTTGCTTATAGTGGGTGGTAGGATGGGAAACTGCATATTAATGAGGTGAGATATGCATTAATAAGGTCATTAATGAGCAATGATCCCCTTCAGTAACATTTCACTGCTCCCTAATGAGAATCTTGCCTTGATACCCACAACATGTTTGTAAGATGTAATGAATTGCTCCCAATATCGCGATAAGGCCTCATTGTGCTTCTCACTTGATTCTGCCAAATGTGTTGCCACAGCCCTCATCATTCAACTTATTGTTACTAATACTATTGGAAGATATGTGTATCTACAAGTTTTTCAACCAGGTCCTTATAACATCATCACAATGAGTGGGCCTCAATGCAGTCTTCAACAATAACCCTTAGCAAAGCATGGCCTGATCGACTATTACCACTTCATTTCATAAATGTGCATATTTTAAACTGTGTGGAAGCAAATATTAAATTGACTGATATCTGAATTGAGCTGTGCAAGAATTATTTCCAAATTATAATTGCTCAGATTTCACTTGGTTGGAAAGATTTTTGTTCTAAACTGATAGGTCATAATAATTTATTGTCTTGTAAAGCTATTTAGTTGATTAAGTATCTTAAGTTATTTGAAATTAATATTAATGCATTTGAGCGGTTAAAATGTGAACAGAGGGGATTATTATATTTTGATTGTCTGCTTCTTTTTCATTTTTGATATTGAACAAATATGGAAACAAAGATTTATCGGTTTGTGAAGATGTATTTAATAAAGAAGTAACTTAGACTTCATCGAAGCCCATTTTTTCCCTCATAAATCAAAGTTGTGAACTCTAAATTGGAATAAATAGACTGAGATTTTCCACTCCTGAGCCAACTGGGCTAGGGTGCAAAGATATGCAAAATTCTGACCAGCGGCTCAACACAATTTTGAAAAAATGTTGTTAAACCCAAGCTGTTATTCGTCGGTATATCATGATTTATCTAAAACAGCAGTTATCGTAATCTTACACCATATTTTAAGATGGTAATCACTTCCATTAAACAGAATGACATTTGAAAAATTGCAACATGGTAAGATGAGAAACGAGGATCATTGTATAACAATATAAATGGTGTAACAGTGAAACAACTACGCCCACATTGATTACGGTATACACTGAAGATTAGGGCAAACTATGTTAAGCTTCAAAAGGGTGGAATTGTCTTCCACTGTCGTGCGATATGGGTGATAACAAATTGGCATCTTGCTTTACAACTCATCGGAATTTATCTTCTTCAATTATATCAAAGGAAAAGAAAACTACGACATGTAAAATTGCAAAAGGAGTGAAATAATACATATTGAAGTTGTGTCAGCTTGATTCTAGGCCAATGCTCTTGTCTCAGAGTTAAGAGGTCATAGGTTCACGTGCCATTGCAGGGCCAGTACAAACAATCTAGGCAGACAGTTGTGCAGCATTGAGGAAATTCATCAATGCCAGATATATTAACTTTGAGACAAAATCTTAAACAGAAGCTCTAGTTGCCTGTTTGGGCTGGAATAATCGCTTGACAATGTTTTAAAACAGTGACCTCCTGATATACTAAATTAATAAAGCATTTGGTTTTAACAATGTATGAAGGCAACAAATGAATGCACCAAATACATCCTGATAAAATGTTCCAACATCTTTACCTGTAAATAATGAATGGCTTTATTTTTGAAGTCGAAGAAGTGCCAGGACATAAAAGGCACTGTTCGCCTGAAATCAAAGGGCCTATTGAAAAATCTCAAAGAAGGAATTAATTAATTGAAACTGCTAAAAAAGAGAAATCAATATGAATTTCTTTGAAACAGTTCAGATTAATTAAACTCCCACAGTAAAATGTGAGAAAAGGAACACTATTGCAGTATTTAAATATTACCTACAAAGGATTAGCTTAGGTAATAAAAATAGAACATTTCTGTGCTTTGGTCCACATGAGGAAATGAACATTCTATTGTGAGTATACAACTGCATATTTTTATAAGTAAGTTTGGTTGATATTTAAAACTAAGAATTAAATCTGCTGAGATTATAGACTGCACATAAAGACATGTGTGAGAATTCATGGAGGCAGGCTTCAACAGCCAAAAGTGACTATTAGATACAGATTTATTGTTGTTTCCTCGTTCATTACGGAAAGCTTGCCTTGATGTCAAACTAAGAATAAACACTTTTAAGCTAAGATAATCTGTAATGGTGGGATTCAAATCCAGGTCCCCAGAACATTACCTGGGTCTCTGGATTAACAGGTACATCACCTCCGCTGATGCCGATGATGTCACTGACATCACTTCCGCTACTGTGACAGTCTCCAGCCCCACACCCAGCTCCAGCTCTACAACCAACTGTACACCCAATCCCAGCCCTAAGCCCTACCGGGTATTCACCATCTCACCAGACCTCCCCCTCACTAAGGACAAACGGTCAGTCCTCAGCAAAGGACTCACTTTTATTCCCCTCTGACCACACATCAATGAATTCTGTTCACATTTGGATAGCGAACACTTTTTCTGCTGCCTCCGCCTCTGTGCCTATTTCTTTAATCGCGAGTCTACAGACCCTCTACAGACCCCTTCTCCCACCTCCGACACACCCCATCCTCCTGGACATCACCCCACGGCCTCCTACTCTCCCCTGACCACTTCATTTCCAACTGCTGTCGCGACATCGATCACCTCAATCTCTCCACCCCTCTCATTCCCTCCAACTTCTTCCCCCACGGAACGTGCAGCCCTCCGCTCCCTCCCTTACCTCACCATCAAACCCATCAATAAAGTGGTAGCAGTAGAGAAATGGCACACGGACCTTTACATCGTCGAGGCCGGATGCCAACTCTCTGACACCTTCTCCTACTGCCCCTTGGTTATGACCCTATCACTGACCACCAAACCATCGACTCTCAGACCAGTCATAACCTCATCACCTCAGATGACCTCTCACCCACAGCCTCCAACCTCATTGTTCCCCATCCCTGCACCACTTGTGTTCATCTCCTTCCCAAAATCAACAAACCTGACTTCCCCGGCTGACCCATTATCTCTGCCTGCTCCTGCCCCACTGAACTCATCTCTGCCTACCCTGACTCTGTTTTTACCCCCCCTTCCAGGAACTCCCCACCTACACCCGGGACACCATCCACTCTTCCCCCCACTCCAAGACTTCCGATTCCTTGGCCCCCAACACCTCATTTTCAGTATGGACATCCAAACCCTGTACACTTGTATCCCTCACACAGATGGCCTAAAAGCCCTCCGCTTCTTCCTGTCCCACAGGTCCAACCAGGTCCCCTCCACTGACAACCTCATCTGCTTAACAGAACTCATCCTTACCCTGAGCAACTTCTCCTTTAGCTCCTCCCACTTCCTACAGACTAAGGGGGTGGCCATGGGCACCCGCATGGGCCCAGGCTATGCCTAACTCTTTGTGGGATATGTGGAACAGTCCCTTTTCCGCTGTTACACTGGCCCCAAACCCCACCTCTTCCTCCGTTACATCGATGACTATATCGGCACTGCCTCGTGCTCCCACGAGGAGCTTGAAAAGTTCATCAACTTTACTAACACCATTCACCCAAATCTCAAATTCACCTGGACCGTCTCCGATACGTCCGTCTCCTTCCTGGACCTCTCTGTCTCCCTCTCTGGTGACTGCCTCAAAACTTTCAAGCCCACCAATTCCCATAGCTACCTGGACTACATCTCCTCTTCACCCACCATCCTGAAAGAATGTGATCCCATACTCTCAACTCCTCCACTACGTCTGCTCCCAAGGTGGGGTACTCCACTCCCGCACATCCCAGATGTCATCCTATTTCAACGACCGTAACTTCACGCACCACCCTCGCGCGCCCCACCCCCCCAACCTCCCCCAGGTGATGGAAAATGCCTTCAAACGCATCTCTTGCATAACCCGCACTTCTGCCCTCACACCCCCTCCCCCCAACAAAAATAAAGACAGAATCCCCTTTGTCCTCTCATATCTCCCCACGAACCTCCACATCCAAGGTATCATTCTCCATCATTTCCACCACCTACAATCCAACCCCTCAACCAAAGAGATATTTCCCTCCCCACCCCTATCTGCCTTTCTAGGGACCACTCTCTCCGCAACTCCCTCATCTGCTTCACATTCCCCACTAATCCCACCACACCCAGCATCTTTCCCTGCAACCGCAGTAAGTGCTACACCAACCCCTACACTTCCCCCCTCACCTCCATTCGAGGCCTAAAACAAACCTTTTATATCAGACAGGGGTTCATCTGCACCTCCGTCAACTTGGTCTTCTGTACCCGCTGCTTCTGACATGGCCTCCTCTATATCAGTGAGACCAAGTGGAGACTGGGAGACCGATTCATAGAGCGTCTGTGCTCTATATGCGACAAACAACAACACCTTCTGGTCGCGAACCATTTTAACTCCCCCTCCCACTCCCTGGGTGAAATGTCCATCCTGGGCCTCCTCCAGTATCACAATGACACCACCTGCAAACTAGAGGAGCAGCACCTCATATTCCACCATGGGAGCCTACAGCCTGATTGCCTAAACATGGAATTCACCAGTTTTAAAAATCTCCCCACCCCTGGCCTCATCCATGTCCAACACTCCCTCTCATCAGGTCTCCTTGACCTGAAAAGACCTGCCCTTCTTGTCTCCCACCTATCCACTCCACGTATCTCACTGACCAATCCCCACCTCGCCCTACCTGCACTCATCTATCACCACCTCACCTACCTTCCCCAGCCCCATTCCTCTCCTCTCTATATATTTCCCAGCTCCCTTCCCCTCCCCATTTCTGAAGAATGGTCCCAACCCAAAACGTCAACTTTCCTGCTCCTCTGATGCTGCCTGGCCTGCTGTGTTCCTCCAGCTTCACACTGTGTTGTCTCTGACTCCGGCATCTGCAGTTCTTGCTATCTCTCGTGATGAAGGTTGACGCACTTCACTGTATTTTACTGCTTCGTTCATTGTAGAGTACAAGTGACAATAAATCATCATTCATTCATATCCATTTTTATCAATATTTTAAAAATCCCATCATATTCATTTGGCTCTAATGCAAAGGTATGGGGGAGTCTGACTTGGTCATATGAAAGGATTTAAATCCCCTAAAACAGACATCAAGTTAGGACCCCGTAAACACCCACCCTTTTCTGGATTCTTCTGAATGACTTTGTGTCCTTTAATGGTAAACATTTTAAATTAACCTGTTCAGATGAATTGTCACACCTTCTAGAGCAGATGGGACTTGAATCAAAGCCTCCTAGCTCAGAGATAGGGACACTACCACTAGACAACGGGAGCCCTTCTGAATTATTTTGAAAGTGAGTAGAGAGGGTGTCAGTTAAAGTACTTTAAAATCTTATTGGTCATTCATTTGTGTTTTGAGGATTAACAACCAGTAGACCTGGTTCTCAATGTCTATAGAAAGTGCTAAGGTGAATGTATAGTAGGGAATGATCCTTCACTGAATTTAGCAGGTTGGAAAACCTTTGACGAGCAAAGGTGAAGAGTTGCAGACCAGGTGATGGCCAGGTGAGAGGCTGCTGCTCATGGGACTCTAAGAGAGTGATTTCAGTGCTTGACAGGTGATTGCCTGCTTCCTGGAAAGCACTTCACCTGTGTGGAATTTCACCAACCTTGAGGTTTCTCAGTTGCCAATCTTCAGCTCCACTCTGATGAAGAGAAGAATCAGGGAGAAGTACCAACACTAGCAGAAGGAGCAATGCCATAACAGTACCAGCTGCCTTCTCCTCAGTCACATGTCCCTCCAGAGGGCTAAAGGATAAATGTAGAGATCCAACTCTAAGACCCTGGCTACAGAGTGCACATTACTTACAGGGTGAATATGAGCTCTCTTGACATATGAGCAACAGAGCCTCAGAAGGCTTAGCCTTTCAAGGCAGAATAGTTGACGCGTCTAACTTTCTGCAATGAGAATTCCCCCCAGTGGAGCAGATGGTCATTTATTTCCAGTGGCTGCAAAAATGCCTGTCCCTAGAGGACCATCATCTACCCCTTGCAGAAACCCTCTCAACAGGCTTGACAACCTGAAATTGTCATTCTATAAGCACCCTCCTGAGATCCTGGAGCTCTTTAGTTCACTGCGTCCGGTTAGGAGGATCGCATTTCTGCTCTTGATTTCCATAGCTCCATCCATTCATGCACATTTCATTCCTCTTCTCCACCATCCTTGAGAAAGTCTACCTCACTGCAGTTCCTCAGATCCTGTAGAAGAACCTCCAGGTAAAAGTAAGAGATTTGAAGGAAAGACTTCATCCCTGTGGTTGCTGTAGCTTTAAAAATCAAAGCAGTGATGAACTGTTCTAACTCTTCGTTGGATCTGTTTAATTAGAAATCCTTCCCTTGACAGGTCTAACACCTAATTCAGCTTGTCCTCCCTGATAGATTAGGGAAACCCGATGGAGGATAATGTCACAATAATGTCTAATAACAAACACTTGAAGCTTTATTCAGCAGAGTGCAGGAAAACTACATTCCACAAAATGGTAAGAACAAACTGAATAAAAGTGACTCTCATGGGTGAATAAAGATAAAAGGGATCAATTGGGAATTAGGAAAGAAGCATACATTATGAATATCGATAGCAGAGCGCTGCATGATAGGGACACCTAAGGAGAGAAAATGTAGGGAGTATGAAATTAAATATCAAGGAATATGCAACAAAATAGCACAATATTTTCAGCCACATCAATAAAAAGGCTAATTTATCAATAGGATCATTTTAGAGAGTATAACGCTACAGGTAATGATAGAAAGATTGCAGAAATAGGAAATAATTTTGTATAGAACAATTTTATCATTTTGGCATTTACCATGGAAATAGATAGGAACATGGACATAACACTGAATGGCGAGATGAATGTGTGAGGTGAATAATAATGTAAGTGCATTTAAAATAACAAGGAGATGTATTGGACACACTAATCAAACATACAGAGGATAAAGACCATAGTCCAGATGGATTACATCTACGTATTTTAAATGAATCTCAAGAATTGGTATCAAAGGTAATTAATACATATATTTAACCATTGGTTAGAAAATGGTGTAGTGCCAGGGGACTTGCAGACCGGCAATATAATTGCTGTATTTAAGAAGAGAAACAGAATATGCCCTGAGATAAATTAGTCAGCTTAACATCAGGAAAAATAATGCAATCTCAACTAAAGGAGAGATCAGAATGACGTCTACAAGATTCATAAGAACATAAGAACTCGGAGCAGGAGTAGACCATCCAGCCTCTCGAGACTGCCCCGCCATTTAATAAGATCATGGCTGATCTTTTTGAGACTCAGCTCCACTTACCCGCCCGCACACCATAACCCTTCATTCCTTTACTGTTCAAAAATTTATCTAGCCTTGCCTTAAAAACATTCAGTGAGGTAGCTTCAATCGCTTCACTAGGCAGAGAATTCCACAGATTCACAACCTTTTGGGTGAAGAAGTTCCTTCTGACCTCAGTCCTACATCTGCTTCCCTTTATTTTGAGGCTTTGCCCCCTAGTCCTAGTTTCACCTGCTAGCGGAAACAGCCTCCCTGCCTCCACCTTATCTATTCCCTTCATAATCTTATATGTTTCGATAAGATCTCCCCTCGTTCTTCTGAATTCCAATGAGTATAATCCCAACCTACTCAGTCTCTCCTCATAATTCAACCTTCTCAACTCTGGAATCAACCGAGTGAATGTCCTCTGCACTCCCTCCAGTGCTAATATATCCTTTCTCAAGTTAGGGGCCAAAACTGCACACAGTACTCCAGGTGTGGCCTCACCAGCACCCTCTACAGCTGCAGCACAGCCTCCCTGTTTTTAAACTCCATCCCTCTAGCAATGGCAGACAAAATTCCATTTGCCTTTTTAATTAACTACCTGCTGCACCTGCAATCCTACTTTTAGCGATTCATGCACAAGGTCATCCAAGTCCCTCTGCACAGCAGCATGCTGCAATTTTTACCATTTAAAATATAGTCCATTTTGCTGTTATTCCTACCAAAATGGATGACCTCAAAACTTATCAACATTGTACTCCATCTGCCAGACCTTTGCCTACTCACTTAGACTATCTATATCCTGCTGTAAACTTTCAGTGTCTTCTGCACACTTTGTTCTACCACTCATCTTAGTGTCATCTGCAAATTTTGACACACCACACTTAGTCCCCAACTCCAAATCATCTATGTAAATTGTAAACAATTGCGGTCCCAACACTGATCCCTGAGGCACACCACTAGCCACTGACAACCAACCAGAAAAACACCCACTTACCCCTACTCTTTGCTTTCTATTGGTCAACCAATCCTCTATCCATGCCAACACATTACCTGTAGTACCATGCAACTTTATGTTATGTAACAGCCTTTGGTGTGGCACCTTGTTAAATGCCTTCTGGAAATCCAGATACACTATATCCACAGGTTCCCCATTGTCCACCATGCAAGTAATGTCCTCAAAGAATTCCACCAAATTAGTTAAACATGACCTACCCTTCATGAACCCATGTTGGGTTTTCCCAATGGGACAATTTATATCCAGATGTCTTGCTATTTCTTCCTTAATGATAGATTCAAGCATTTTCCCCACTACTGAAGTTCAGCTAACTGGCCTATAGTTACCTGCTTTTTGTCTACTTCCTTTTTTAAACAGTGGCGTCACAGTGGCTGTTCTCCAATCTGTGAGAACCACCCCAGAATCCAGTGAATTTTGGTAAATAATTACTGTGCATTTGCTATTTCCCCCATCACCTCTTTTAGTACCCTGGGATGCATTTCATCAGGGCCAGGAGACTTGTCTACCTTTAGCCCCCATTGGCTTGCCCAGCACTGCCTCCTTAGTGATAATGATAGTTTCTAGGTCCTCACCTGCTATAACCTTCTTGCCATCAGTTTTCGGCATGTTATCTGTGTCTTCCACTGTGAAGACTGACAAAAAATAATTGTTTAATGTCTCGACTATTTCCTCATTCCCAGTTATTAAATTGGCCTTCTCATCCTCTAAAGGACCAATGTTTACCTTCACCACTCTTTTATGATTTACATATTTATTGAAACGTTTGCTGCCTGTTTTTATATTTTGAGCTAGCTTACTCTCATAATCTACTTTACTTTCCTTTACAACATTTTTTGTGGCTTTCTGTTGGCCTTTAAAGATTTCCCAGTCTACTAGTTTCCCACTACTCTTTGCTTTTTTGTATGTTTTTTTAAAATCTGATACTTCCCTTTATTTCCTTAGACATCCATGGCTGACTATTTCTTTTCCTACAGTTCTTCCTTATCACTGGAATATACTTCTGCTGAGCACTGTGAAAAATCGTTTTGAAAGTCCTCCACTGTTCCTCAATTGATCCACCATAAAGTTTTTGCTCCCATTTTACCTTACCTAACTCCTCCCTCATCCCAATAACTCTCTCCTTTGTTTAAGCACAGGATATTGGTACTGGATTTAACCTTCTCACACTCCATCTGTATTTTAAATTCGACCATACCGTGATCGCTCCTTCCGAGAGGATCCGTGAGATGATCTGTGAGATCATTTATTATTCCTGTCTCATTACACAGGACTAGATCTAGGATAACTTCCTCCCTCGTAGGTTCCATTAAATATTGCTCAAGAAAATTATCACGGATGCATTCTGTGAACCCCTCCTCAAGGCTGCCATGACCGACTTGGTTTGACCAATCGATATCTAGATTAAAATCCCCCATGATAATTGCTGTACCATTTTTACATGCATTAGCTACTTCTATGTTTATTGCCCACCCCACCACGATGTCATTATTTGGTGGCCTATAGACCACACCTATAAGTGACTTCTCCCTGCTATTCCTAAATTCCACCCAAATGGATTCAACCTTTTGTTCAGTAGAACCTATATCATCTCTCACTACCGCCCTGATATCATCCTTAAAAATCAGAGCGACACCACCTCCCTTACCTTCCTGTGTGTCCTTCCGAACAGTTTGACACCCCTGGATAATTAACTCCTAGTCATGACCACCCTGCAACCATGTCTCTGTGATGGCCACTAAATCATATGCATTTGCCATGATTTGCACCGTCAGCTCATCCACCTTGTTTCGAATGCTCCGAGTATTCAGGTAAAGTGCCCTTATGCCAGTGTTTGCACCTTCTTTTTGGGTCCTATCACCTCCATTACTAACAGCTCTTGAATTCCCCTTCCCATTAACTATTTTCCTAATTTTCAATGGAGTTGAAGCTTCTTTGTCACCTGCTAATCTGTTGCTTTGCCTTATATTAATTGTTAGACTCACTGTACGCTCACTCCTCCCTTCCTTCCTACTTACGAGTTTAAAGTCCTATTGACCACCCTATTCACCCTTTTCGCCAGAACACTGGACCGGGCCCTGTGCAGGTGGAGTCCATCCCAGCGGTGTAGATCCCTCCTATCCCAGAACAGATGCCGGTGCCCCATGAAAAGCAAACCCTCTTTCCCACACCACTCTTTTAGCCATGTGTTTACTTCTGTGATCCTCGCCTCCCTATGCCAATTTGCATGTGGCTTGGTCAGCAATCCAGAGATTATGGCCCTTGAAGACCTGTTTTTTTAGTTTTGATCCTAGCTTTTCATAATCCCGAAACAGGTCTTTTTACCTAGTCCTGCTTATGTTGTTGGTACCTACGTGGACCACAACAACTGGATTCTCCCCCGCCCTCTCTGGTATCCTCTCAAGCCGGTCAGAGATGTCTCGCACCCTGACACTGGGCAGGCAACACACCATGCGGGACTCTCTATCCTGCTTAAAATGATACTGTCTATCCCCCGATGATGGAATCCCCTACAACTACAATCCGTCTTTTAGCTCCCCCCTCTTGAATGGCCTCCTGGACTATGGTGCCATGGTCAGTTGACTCATTCTTCCTGCAGCCCTGTTCCTCGTCCACGCAGTGCCTCATGTCTGTGGGACCATGTCAAGGGCTGCAGCTCCTGTATTCCTGTCTGCAGGGTCCCTCTACCTGCCTCACTCGCAGTCACACACTGATGTCCCTGCCCACCGATCGAATTAACATTAGTTAATCTACTAGGTGTGACTGCCTCCTGGAACACAGCATCCAGGTATCTCTCCCCCTCCCGGATGTGCCGCAGTGTTTGGAGTTCGGATTCCAGCTCATCAATTTTGAGCCAGAGCTCCTCAAGCAACCAACACTTGCTGCAGATGTGGTCCCTGCCGTTCTCAATGGGATCAGCTAGATTCCACACCATACAGCTACAACACATCACCTGACCTGCCACATAAATCTATAGTAAATAGTCAAATTGGATTTGAAAATGTAAAACATATTTGCTTGGTCAATCTTATTGACTGTTCTGGGGAAATAAGAGAGAATAGACAATGGTAATGCGGTAGATTAATTTAGTTAGATTTTTAAAAGACCATCAACAACATGCCCTGTAATAGAATAATAAATAAGGTTTCAGACTAGGCGGTCAGGGAATAAATGCTAGAATGGCTTACTAGATGGGTTCAAGGCAGGGTGGGAGTAAAGAGTAGTTATGTAAGGTTGCAAAAAGTTGGAATTGATGTCTCAAAGGACGAATATTTTAATCGCTGCTGGTCGCAATTACATTAGTGATTTAGACTTTGGAATTAAAAACAGAACTTTTAAACTTGCAGATGCTACTGCATTGGGAAAAGTAGTTAATACTGAAGTGGACTGCAAGAAATTAAACTTGCAGAATGAGCAAATAAATAGTGAATAAAGTTTGACACGGATAACACAGAAGGCGTGCTAATCTTATCAAACCTTGATTAAACCACATTGTGTAATGTGTGCGGTTCTAGTTGCCATTCTTAACAAGAATAAAGAGCCACTTGGGAGAATGCAGAGCAGATAAAATTAGAAATCCATCGACTTATATGTGGGGAGTAAAGAAAGGCTGATGGTGATTTATCAGACACTTTTAAAATTGTGAAAGATTTTGATAGAGTGTATGCAGACAGAATAACTAGATGCCATCAACATAAGATCAAACATAGACTCATTGAGATCTATAATACAGGAAAAGGCTGTTCAGCTTATCACATCTGGGCTGATCGAAAACAATCAGGAACTATTGCCCTAAAAGGTATAAGGTCGATGAATTAATGATGCAGACAATTATTAATGGACATGATGTAATTGGGATCACGGAGATCTGGCTCCAGGGTGACAAAGGATGGGAACTCAACATCCAGGGGTATTCAATTTTCAGGAAAAATAGATGGAAAGGAAAGGGAGGCTGGGTAGCCTTGCTGGTTAAGGAGGAGATTAACACAATAGTAAAGGAGGACATTAGCCTGAACAATGTGGAATCTGTATCAGTGGAGCTGCAGAACACCAAACGGAAATAAAAATTAATGGAAATTGTATACCACCAAATAGTAGCTGTGATGTTGGGGATGGCATCAATTAGGAAATTAGAGATGTTGTAGTAAAGGTACCACAGTTATTATGGGTGACTTCAAACTGCATATTGATTGGACTAACCAAACTGGTAGCAATGTGATGGAGGAGGATCTCTTAGAATGTATGAAGGATGGTTTCCTCAACCAATGTGTCAAGCAAACAGCTAGAGAACAGGCCATCGTAGACTGGGCATTGTGTAATGAGAGAGGATTAATTAGCAACTTTGTGGTGTGAGATCTTTTTGGGAAAAGTGACTATAATATGGCAGAATTCTTCATTAAGGTGGAGAGCGATACTGTTAAATCTGAGACTAAGGCCCTGAACTTAAGGAAAGCTAACTTTCATGTTTTGGCTAGCATAAGCTGGCCAAGGATATTTAAGGGGTTGATTGTGGATAGGCTTGGCAGACACTTAAGAACACATGGATGAACTTCAACAATTATTCATCCCTGTCTGGTTTAAGTGTAAAGTAAGGAAGATGGCTCAACCATGGCTAACAAGGGGAATCAGGTATAGTGTTAAAGGCAAAGAGGAGGCATATGAATTGGGCAGAAAAAGCAGAAGACCTGAGGACTTGGAGAAATTTAAAATTCAGGGAAGGAGGACTAAGGGTTTAATTCAGAAGGGGAAAATAGAATATGAAAGTAAGCTTGCAGAAAATAAGACTGCAAAAGCTTCTATAGATATGTGAAGATAAAAAGACAAATGTAGATTCTTTAGTTAGGATCAGGTGAATTCATAATGGACAACAAAGAGATGGCAAAACAGTTGAACAAATGTTTTGGATCTTTCTTCACTAAGGACAACACAAATAATACTCTGGAAATGACAGGGGACAGAGGGTCAAGCATGACAAAGGGACTGCAGGAAATCCTTATTAGTTAGGAAATGGTATTGGGGAAATTGATGGGATTAAAACCCATAAGTCCTCAGGGTATGAGGACCTGGAAACCAATGTATTTAAGAAAATGGCCCTAGAAGCAATGGATGCAATAGTGATCATTTTCCAGCATTCTATTGTGTCTGAATTAGTTCCAATGGATTGAAAGGTAGCTAATGTAAACCCATCTCTTTTAAAAAGGGAGGAGAGAGAAAACAGGGAATTATAGGCCAGTTAGCCCGATATCAGTGGTGGGGAAAATGCTGGAGCCAATATTAAGGATGTAAGAACTGAGCATTTGGAAAGTGGTGACAGAATCGGTCCCTGTCAGCATAGATTCACTAAAGGGAAATCATGTTTGACAAACCACAGGGTCCTCATGTACAAACCTGGTGACCTCTTCAAAAAATGTAATCAAATTCGTCAGACGTGATCACTCTTTAACAAAATCATGCTGACGGTTCTTGATCAATCCCTGCCCCTCTGAATGCGGATTAATTCTGTCCCTCCGAATTGCTTCCAATAGTTTTCCCATCACCAAGGTTAGACTGTCTGGCCTATAGTCTCCTGGTTTATCTCTTGCTCCTTTCTTGAGTAACAGTACTACATTGGCTGTCCTCCAGTCTTCTGGCATCTGTACTATGGCCAGAGAGGAATTGTCCTCACGGAGAGGAATTGAAAACTTTTGCAAGTACCTCTACTATTTCCTGCCTTGCCTCACTCAACAACCAGTTTGTCTACTTTTCAGATTGCCAGACCACTTAGAGCTTCCTCTCTGTCTATTCTAATTTCTTGAATTGTATCACAGTCCTCCTCCCTGATTTCTACATCCATAGCATCTCTCTTACTAGTGAACACCAACTGGAAGCATTCAATTAGAATCCTACTTACATCCTCTGGCCCCATGCACAAGAAATCCAATAGGTAATTCAGCAGAAATGTTTTTTATGCAAAGACTAGTAAGAATGTGGAACTGATTAACACCAAAAGCAGAAGCAAATAGTATGCATCCATTTCAGGGGAAGCAAGACAAGCAAATGAGGGAGAAAGGGATAGAAGATTATGGTTATATTTTTAAATGAGAAAAAACTAAGAATAAACTTTAGTGAAGCAGAATTGCTGGCAGGGATCGGTTGGATCCAGTAGCCTGTTTTTGTGCTATGTTCTCTCTGCAAACCTATCATGAAAACAGGAGGTGAGGTTTTAACTCATACAAAACTCATTCTCATAATTCTCTTGGAATTCAGATGAGGCCCTACATAATCAAAACTTACAAAAAGGAAAATCAAGAAAATTAATCCATTCATTCTTCTAACATAAGAAGCACCAATAAATGAAAAAGATTACCAATGTGTGTCGTGAGGCACTGAAATTTAATGACTGGACTGTACTGGAAGTTTCAAATTTTTTTATAACATAAAACAGCTACAAAACTCAAAACATAAAACCAAATAGATAGTTCAGAGGTCAAAAGCTAAACTGCAGAAATATTAAATGGCAAAAATGTAAAGTCAACCAGCTGTTACAGTCCAGCTGCCTCAATGAAGTTTTTTAAACATTGGGTAAGATTATTAACTATGCCACAACAATGTTAAGTAGGTCATTAATAGTGTGGGACTGGTGTGCATCTGCACCTTTTGTCACATTGCACCATTTGGCACTCATCGGAAGAAGGGGTATTTCTAGCTGTAGTATTTTATTTGGCAGTATTTTATTTGCCTTCCAGCTTTCATCTGGTACCATGTTGAGATGATACTATATACAGCCCAGTTTTGGATGGGAAAATAACTTCACCCAGAAATACCCTTATCTATGAGGGCACTGGAAACTCAATATCACATTTACCAGCAGGATACTTTTTGTCATTGATATCAATGATTTGGAGGTGAATATAAGGGGTATGATTCATAAGTTTGCAGATGACACCAAAATTGGTGGTGTAGTGGACAGCCAAGAAGGTTATTTCACAGTACAAAGGGTCATTGATCAGAAGGGCCGATGGACTGAGGAGTGGCAGATGGAGTTTACTTTAGATAATGTAAGGTGCTAGATTTTGGTAAGGCAAATCAGGGCAGGACTTATACTCTTAATAGTGAGGTCCTGGGCATGTTGCTAAACAAAGTGACTTTGGAGTGCGTGTTCATTTTTCCTTGTAAATTCAGTCACAGGTAGACAGGATAGTGAAGGTGGTGTTTGGTACACTTGCCTTTATTGGTCAGTGCATTGAGTAAAGGAGTTGGGAGGTCATCTTGTGGCTGTACAGGACATGGTTCGGCCACTTTTGGAATACTGCCTTCAATTCTAGTCTCCCTGCTATAGGAAAGATATTGTAGAACTTGAAAGGATTCAGAAAAGATATACAAGGATGTTGCCAGAGTTAGAGGGTTTGAGCTATAGGGAGAGGCTGAATAGGGTGGGGCTATTTTTCCTGTAACATCAGAGGCTGAGAGGTGACCTTATAGACATTTATTAAATCATGAGGGGCATGGATAGGGTGAACAGCCAAAGTCTTTTCTCCAGGTTAGGGGAATCCAAAACTAGAGGGTATAGGTTTAAGGGAGAGGGGAAAGATTTAAAAGTGACCTAGGAGGCAACCTTTTCACACAGAAGGTGGTCCGCGGGTCAGCAAATCGAGGATCCAGTTGAAGTGGGTGGAGTACAGTCCTAAGTCTCGGAGTTTAGAGATGAGTTTGATTAGAATTATGATGTTGAAGGCGGAGCCAAAGTCAATAAATAGGAGTCTGACCTAGGTGTTCTTGTTATCTAGATGTTTCAGGGATGAATGCATTGCCAGCGAGATGGTGTCTGCCATGGACCTATTGTGACGGCATGTGAATCGTCATGGATTAAGGCAATTTGAGAGGCTGGAGTTGATATGAGCCATGGCTAATCTCTCAAAGCACTTCATAATTATGGATGTCAGAGCCAATGGGCATTGATCATTAAGGAAGTATGTTCGTACGCTTAGTCTGGGACTCTAGTTTAGTCTGGTGTTTTCTCTTGGCATCCCTGATGGCCTTGCAAAGATTGTACCTAGATTTCCTGTTTAGGTCAGGGTCACCCAACTTGAAAGCCTCAGACTTGGACTTCAGTAGGGAGTGGATCTTCCGGTTCATCCATTGTATCCGGTTAGGGAATACTCAAATTAATGTAGTGTGGAGCTAGAGGAACGCAGCAGGCCCGGCAGCATCAGAGGAGCAAGAAAGCTGACGTTTCCGGTCGGGACCCTTCTCCAGAAGTTCAGACCCATTTCTGAAGAAAGGGCCCGACCTGAAATGTCAGCTTTCCTGCTCCTTGACGCTGCCTGGCCTGCTGTGTTTCTCCAGCTTCACACTGTGTAACCTCTGACTCCTGCATCGGCAGTTCTTACGAACTCAAATTAATGTCTTTGGCACGTAATCCTTTACAGCCTTACTGGTGAAGTCTGTGACGGTAGTGACTTACTTAGGGTTACAGGTACAAAGGGCAACAAGACATTGTGATGAAAAAGGAGTTGGAAGTTAGAAATGAAAATGGATTTTTCTACCAGAAAAAAAGTCATTTTCTTGTAGTCAATTCTGGAGTGCAAGCAAAAGGCAATAAGAGCATCCCCAGAATGGAAATACTTAAGTTTTAAATCATTTTTGGGAAAACAGGATGCTGATGGGTGTTGACAAATAGAATAAGGAGTAAATTAAGTAAATTCAACAAAAAGCATTGCAATTAAGTGGCAATAATAAGGTTGAAGCGCATCAATATGATACTCCTGGGAAATAGCAGATATATTTCTACATTATAAATTAAACAACAATTCAAATCTTCCACTGAGATTGAAATTTAACTCTACAATTTTGAACGTTAGATTCCAATTTCAATTAATCTTCAATAAATATAACACCAATGCATTTTAGCACATCCCTAGAGTATTTTGCTTAAGACATTGCAAAGTTTACCAGTGCACTGTTAAAGGTTAGACTAGAAGCAAATATGCGTTTATTACTGCTGCAATCATTAAATCATTATTTGTTCCTTTAAATGCTTTGCTCCTGTTGTGAATGTTTTTCCATAGCGCAATGTACTTTGATGATAAACCTCATAAAATCATCATACAGATCTTGCATATAGATCTAAATGATCCCCTGATCAGTTGTGCTTACATGCAGAAGCAATGCAAAAATTTACACAATTAAGTTTGATCTACAGTGTACAAAAACCTTGATTTTTTTCATATGTCTCTATAAAATTACTTTTTGTTTGTTTTTTAGTTTTATTAATCTGAAGTTCTGTAGTTAATTATCACTCTTGGTAAATACACTTCCAGCTAACATAAGTAACTGGAACCTCTATATGAACAAAATTATCAAATATCTGGTTGCACTTCCAAGTTGCTTCATGTAAATATACCACTTAATATGCTAGAGATTACTTTACCCGAATGAATTAGAATCTGCTTCTTCAGATCTGAAAACAGTGTTCAGAGCATTTTAACTAGGCTAGATGTTTTTACCTGTATTCACTACTGTTAATTGCTAAATAGAGAATAGACATGAAAGTGATTTTTTAAAACAGAATTTAAATTCCTTGTTAATGATTGAGAAATTCATCCATGATTACAGAAATATCAGGCTGAATCTTACAAAGTTTGGCAAAGTGCAAATGGCATGAATTTGTTGGAAGGCTTCCCACCATGAAGCCTGAGATTGCTCATTGCTTCTTACCAGACTGGCCTCATTACATAGCTACCTTGCCTCTATGATATCCCTCAAATTCGTTTCTAGCCTCATCTTACTACATGCCTCTCCGGAACAACTTGCTATGTATTGCGACCTGGATAGAGTTACCTTTGCTGCTAAAGTACCAATCACCTTCCAGGGACCCATAGCCTGTAGACGGTGCCAGAGCTGCTCACTTCACACCTTAGACTATAAAATATTGGATGGCACTAAAAGATGCTATATACCTTCATTCTTGTGGTTGCAGCTACAATGACATTTGCTCTCACTGCTGGCGATGAAAATTGAAGTTATATTTACAGATGCAACAATATATTTTCAGTGACTTGTCACCGGTGCCACCTAAGTACCCTCAGAAAGTTGGCTTCTTCCTTTCACTCCCACTACATCCCGGTGCAGTCCTAGGTTCTGCAGCTGGATGGAGAGCGCATGCCCTGGGGTTTTTTACAGATTTGTTCACAGGATATGGACACCACTGGCAAGGGTAGCATTTATTGCCCATCCCTAATTGCCCAGAGAGTAGTTACGAGTTGACCATATTGCTGTGGGTCTGGAGTCACATGCAGGCTAGAACAGTAATGACAGTAAATTTCCTTCCCTAAAGGACATTAGTGAACCAGATTTTTTTTAACACCAATCAACAATGGCCACACGGTCACCATTAGGACTGCTCTTTATTCCAGATTTTATTACATTCAATTGTGATCATTTGTCATGAAAGGATTTGAACCTATGAGGCAAAACATTGGCCTGGGTTCTGGATTGCTGGTCTAATGACATTCCTACTATGGCACCATCTGGCCTTAGCATGTCTGGAGTGTCCTCTGAGACTTTTATGGGGCCTCTGTGTGATTCCTAATCCTATCGAATGCCTACTGGCATTGCCTTGTCTTCCTGTGAGGAAGGGGCATTTGGAATGAGCTCAAAAGTCCCCCGCACCCCACCCTCTCACCTGGTCATTGGTACTATGCACCATTTGCTAGGGTGATAGAAGGCAGGACAGTGCACAAATCAAGCATGATCTGAGGCCACAGTGTCCCAACCATGTTGCTGCAGTCCTGCAGACTTTGTGCCAGGGTTGTCCAGTGTCCTAGACGAACCTGCCTACTGTCCCTATGTCTGTTTGTGCATTCAAATGAAGTTTCCAATTGATGCTTAGTAATCCTCCTGCCTGTTGCTGAGCAGGTGCCTGGTCTCCAGCAGTCCTCAGAGTACGAGCAATGTGGGCCGTTTCTTCTTCAACCAACTGCCTAGACACGACAATGTGGTACTCATGGTAGGGTCTCCTTACTCTAATCTAGCTAAAATATGCAGCAGAGTGTTAGTATCTGAGCTGGTGGAGGGTGCAGGAAGCAGCCTTGCTGGTGTTTCTTCCAAAAGGTTTGAGGCTATTTCCTTAAAGGTGCAGGAGGAGATGTCTTGCAAGGCCACAGTCTTGAAAGTAAAATGTGAACGAATAAGTCATGAAAAGGAAAATGAAGTCCAGGATTTTAAGAGTACATTCATGGTGGTGGTAATGGGAGAACAGCACAGCGGTGGACAATGAATTTTACTTGACTATTGGGATATGAAGGTTTTGGGATCACCACATGAGTCATCACAGTCCTCACCAGCTAGGGCAAGAATCCTCCCTTGTAGGGTTTAGGGAGATGAATGTCCAGTGTAAAGAATGCATCTTTTTAGTTTTTGTGTCTTAAGAAATTGTATAATGGGAAAGAACTGTTTTTAAAAACAGGATTTACCGGCGTGGCTGCATAATTTCATAGCAAGGAATTTGGCACTGACCGTGAACTCTGTTTTTGTGGCTGTGATTTCTTGCAACGTACAGATGATCAGGAGCCAAAGAGATGTTTTACAAGTGAAGCTAGTTGGTTAGGTTGGAACTGAAAACAAGTTGCAGAGTGAGAATGACACAGAAGTGTTTGCTGCTGTTCTCCCCAGCAGAAGTTGCCTGTTCTCTACAGTGAACCCCCAATTTCAACTTAACGAAAGTGAGTTGCCTTTCCTGCAGCAATTGCTGCTAGTTGTGTCTTTTGAGTTGATAAATTTTCCAAGTGAATCAGTGCTCTGTATTTCTAATAAACCAGGGGAAGTTTCCAGAGAAAGACAACTGAACAGGGAGATTTTATAGAAACATATAAGATTATGAAGGGAATAGATAAGGTGGAGGCAGGGAGGTTGTTTCCGCTAGCAGGTGAAACTAGGACTAGAGGACATCACCTCAAGACAAAGGGAAGCAGATATAGGACTGAGGTCAGGAGGAACTTCTTCAACCAAACAGTGGTGAATCTGTGGAATTCCCTGCCCAGTGAAGGGGTTGAAGCTACCTTACTGAATGTTTTTAAGGCAAGGCTAGATAAATTTTTGAACAGTAAAGGATTGAAGGGTTATGGTGAGCGGACGGGTAAGTGGAGCTGAGTCTCAAAAAGATCAGCCATGATCTTATTAAATGGCGGGGCAGGCTTGAGGGGCCAGATGGCCTACTCCTGCTCCTAGTTCTTGTGTTCTTATGTTCTTAACACCAAGGGTCTGGACAGCAGAAAATGGGGTCATCTCAACATTGGAATCAAGCAGCCAATTGAACTGACTTTCCAGTTTCTTTTTCTTTAACTTCACCGATAATCTATTTTCCCTGTTTGTGTTTGTGTGTGTGTGTGTGTGTGTGTGTGTGTGTGTGCGTGTGCGTGTGCATGCGTGTCTGTGTGTGCGTGTGTGCATGTGCGTGTAAGTGCACATGCGTGTGTACATGCATAAGGGGATTTTGATAAGGAGACTAAGGTTTTAGCTAGTGTGTCAGTGGTTTATATCTGTTTACCTGTTTTGTGACTGCTAAAGGCCGCCAGCATAACAACAATAATTTGATTAGGTCCTAGGTAGCTGAACAGCTTGTAGGTGTGAATGATACTGCCAGAAGCCTTTGGATTGCTGAAAGTTTACATGGTGCATCTCTCTCCCTCTTCAGTAAAATTCCTAAAGTCTGAAGAAAGTCAGGTTACTTTCTCCAACTAGTTGCTGTAAACTATTGCTTCTAAGCAATCAGTCAGAGGCTTCATAATTTGTTTTTTAATTTCTCTGTGCCTTTTGTGAAGAGGTGAGAGATTTGAAGGAAAATATCCAAAAACCGAAAGACATAGAAACAAAGGGAACATTCCATCATAATATTTAAGAAGTATTTCGATGTTCACTTGCGATGTTAATACTTACAAGGCTATGGGCTAAGTGCTGGCAAATGGAATTAGAATAGTTAGGGGCTTGTTTTGACTGGCATAGACTTGATGGGCCAAAGTCTAAAACTCCCTTTGTCATCGCACTGTTTGTATATAGAATTACAGAAATGTATAGCACAGAAACAAGCCCTTCGGCCCAACTCATCCATGCCAACAAGATATCCTAAATAAATCTAGCCGCATTTGGTCCATATCCCTTTAAACCCTTCCTATTCATATACCCATCCAGAAGCGTTTTACATGCTGTAATTGTACCAGCCTCCACACTTCCTCTGGCAGCTCATTCCATGCACTCTCAACCCTCTGCATGAAAAATTCCCGTCTTGAATCACTTTTGAATCTTTCCCTTCTCTCCTCAAACCTACGTCCTCTAGTTTTGGACTTCCGATCCCAGGGAAAAAACCTTGTCTATTTATCCTGCCCATGCCCGTCATGATTTTATAAACCTCTTTAAGGTCACCCTTCAGCCTCCAACACTCCAGGAAAAATAGTCCCAGTCTATTCAGCTTCTCCCTACAGCTCAAACCCTCCAAACCTGACAACATTCTTGTAAATGTTTTCTGGACCCTTTCAAGTTTCAAAAGATCCTTCCTATAGCAGGGAGACCAGAATTGCATGCAGTATTCCAAAAGTGGCTGAACCAATCTGCTGTACAGCCGCAACATGACCTCCCAACTCCTATACTCAATGCACTGACCAATAAAGGCAAGCATAGCAAAGGCCTTCTTCACTATCCTATCTACTTGTTACTCCACTTTCAAGGAACTATGAACTTGTGCTCCAAGGTCTCTTTGTTCAGCAATACTCCCCAGGATATTACCATTAAGTGGTAATCAAATCCTGCCCTGATTTGCCTTACCAAAATACAGCACCTCACATTTATCTAAATTAAACTCCCTCTTCCATTTCTTGGCCCATTGGCCCATCTGATCAAATCCCATTGTACTCTGAGGTAACCTTCTTCACTGTACACTACACCTCCAATTTTGGTGTCATCCGCAAACTTATAACCATACCTCCTACGTTCACATCCAAATCACTTATATAAAGCAGTGGACCCAGCGCCGATCCTTGAGGCACACCGCTTGTCACAGGCCTCTATATCTAGGGCAGATGAACAGCAATGGGTTATAAAGAACTTAGCAACATCTTCTCAAGTGCAATTAGGAATGCACATCAAATACTGGCCTTGCCAGTGACATTAGCATCTCAAGAAAGGATGGAGTGACCATTTTGAAAGGTTTGTATACCAATTTAAGAATCTCATTTATTACTGATGGTTACTCCTTACAGCTATGCTAGTGCCAGGAATAAAATAAAACATTCTTTTGTAATTGCGTCTGCATAATAACCGACTTGTGAAAGCTGCTTATCTGATTTTCGATCAGGTGGCTGTGGAGTAGGGCTTTTAAGCACAGGGCTCGTCCACCGCGTCCACTTTTCATTTCTTTTCTTTTTTCTCGTTCCTTTTTGCCTTTTATTTTACCTCCGTCTTGTTGAAGAGCTCAGGAGCTTGTAGCGACAGAATTGGCGGCAGGAAGTAGGCCCAGTGCAGGCCTGTGGCGGCGGTGTCAGGGAGAGTTTGGATTCCCAGCAGCTTCTGCATCAACAAGGCAGTCCTAGCACCGACTCCATGGCTGCTGCGGCGGAAATGAGTTTGGGTTCCTGGCAGCGCAGAGTTCAGCACAGATTCATGGAGGAGGCAGCAGCAGAATCAAGTTTGGGCCGTTGCGGTATCCAGCGTTGGTGACGTTTGCGTTGGCGAAGTCAAGTGATGCTCATAATGGCGAGGGTGTTGGTGGAGGCAAGATGGCGCCAAAGAGTGACGACTTTCATTCCAGCTATGGCAACGCCGCGAAGGGACTGGTGCCTGGCCACGAGGCACATGGTGGAATAATTAACAAGATAGACTGTAAAGTTGAACACTTGTTCTTCTTCATTTTTCTGCCTTTATATTCTATGTTTTGGTTTATTTTTCTGCACTTTTAAGATGGCGCAGAGACCATACAATACTTTTCACTATATTTTGTAACAAAATACATGTGGCAATAAATAAATGAAATGAAATCAGATCAAGCATCAATATTTGATGTAACAGGTTCAGCAAACATATTACATTTACAGCAACAAAAACAGAAGTTGCTGGAAAATCTCAGCAGGTCTGGCAGCATCTGTGAAGAAAACATCAGAGTTAATGTTTCAGGACCGGTGACCCTTCCTATATATTATATTCTATATATTACATTTACATATTATCAGAGGAGCTAATGTTCAGCCTCAATGTCATTGAACAGCAATGAAAATAGTGTCAATGCTTTGCATTATTTCAAGAAATAAACTTAACGAACATCTTTGAACCATGACATCTCAGTTACAAAAGTCATCATAAAATTTGGCATCAGGTTTAGTTTATTTTACAAATCAGTTTGTTATATTTAACAGTTCATAAACTAACAGTGTGCATCCAGAAATGAATATAACAGTTGAAGGAGAGCACTGATGTAAATATTGCTTGTTATCTCCACCTAAAGATCACTGTTACTTCTGGTAGTTGCACTCATCAAGCCTAGAACCATAGAAAAGTGAAAAAAGCGGTGATTCCAAAGAACATATTTGGGTATCACAACTGAAATTTTATCCTCAAATCTAACCTGCGCTGTACATAATTTGCCAACTCTGGTTGGAGGCATTCCTAGAGGTTTCATCCATGCGACAGTCAATGGCACAAATATTATAGCATTTGTTCTATAATGCTTAGTATGGAGCTGAATATCTTTATCTTTGATGCACACAAACAGCTACTATGTGAAAAGGTTCAGGAAAAGTGAGGTTATCTGTGAGCAGGGGAAGAATAGAAACTGATGAAGAAGAGATGAAACCAATGATGGGGAGCAACGCAGAGGCGAAACCAGAGGAGAAAGGGACTTTAATTTCACTGTTTTTTTATTTTCTTGTTGGATTTGGGTGTCACTGGCTGTCATTTTTTGCCCATCCCTAGTTGCCCCTTGAGAAGGTGATAGTGAGCTAACTTCTTGAACTGCTGCAGTCCACATGATGTAGGTACACCCACAATGCCAATTAAGAATAACTTTCTGAAATTGTGGTGGTAACCTGGAGAACACTCAGACTCTCCTCAATCAAAAGTAACTCAATAGGTCACTTCTGGTCCATGTGTTGCAGGGAATCAGTGTCAGAATTGCCTGCACTGCACAAGTAGGTCTGACATGCTCGTTGATGCCACTTTTAGAAGGCCTCATTTGCCTTCATTTCTCCTGACTGTTCTGTATGTAGGAGACAGCTCTAATCTAGGAACCTCAGTCAGTTTTATATTTGGATCTACGCTTCAAAATTGGCCAGCACAGATCAATCTCAACTGAACCATAAACTCGAAAATCGACAAGTAAACTCAGTGTTTTGAAACATTTCATATTTGAGTCTAAGCCCAACATTTTGAAACTATTCCCTTGGTTCAGATTTGATACATTTCAGGTTTTTTTTAGGATGGTAGGAAGGACAGCAAAGGAAGAGGCCATTCAACCCACAGTGTCTCAAATGGTGCTAGCAGTCTCTCCTATAATCAATCATCCCCAAACCCTTTTATGTCCTTCTTCATGAAATCCCTAACACATTCCCTTTCCAACTAGTTCCAACTAATATCTCACCGTGCAAGAACCTCCTTCATCTTTTATTTTTGATTCCCCAGTGACATTTTCTTGTTCTCTAGTTCATTTATCCATTGTTCACTTTTTAACTATGACAAAGTCCTGCATGTCATTTAATCGTTTACTGGCTACTCCTAACTTGGAGTCATTTCCATTCACCTGTGCTGCTGCTAATGACGGCATAGAAAATACTGATCCTTACTCCCACCTGGGTCCCTGATTACCCGCAAACCCCCTACCCTGACCTCTTTGAGCCTGAAAAATGCCCTGCCTAAAAACCCTGTCTGCCACATTCCCTGAACACCATTCTCCCTCTGTACCTCAACTGCAATCACTACTGTCCTTGGTCACACCAACTGTCAAAGCACTGATTTGTGAGCTCCTTGTTCTCCCTCAAGTCTCTCTTAACTCGTGACTGTTCCTGGCATTTAACTGTCCACCCTATTCATTGTGGCTGGGAGTGACATCATTGAGGCCCATTATCAACACCCTCATATCAAAATCCCCCAGAACAATTTAGTGCCAATTTATTAGTACACATTTTACACACTGACATACAAGATAGAATCACATCATTATTTGAACAATCCAATCTTCATTTCACATTTCTTATTACATTTCAACTCATTTTAGCCCAATGCACAAATTATATTCATGTAGAATTTTCATCCCGTTCATACAGAAGTCTACCCTGGTGTAAGCAACGAGGGATTATTTACTCAATTGGTTTTGGACTGCAAACTCTTGCTTTTTGCCTCAGGCATATCAAGACTAGAAATTTATACAAGGGTTATATAAATGTCAGAATTAAATCTCTTTTGGATATGAATGGGAAATCAAAACTCAATACATACTCTGGGGTAATAATTTAATATCTCCTATCTGAGGTTTAGCTCTGAACAGTGTTGTATGTAAAACCTGTGTTCTTGCATTCAAATCCAGTCATTCAGTCTCAGATCTGCATTTTCCCTTAAGAGATACGGCGATATAAATAATCTTCTCCATCTTTCAACCTTTTCTTTAATTTTTTGATGTTTATTATACAATATATTAACAGACTAAAGATTATACATAGATTGAAGGAAAGATAATTCATAAAACATGAAAGCTGAATAGGTATCAGCAATTACAATAACCACTTTAAAGGGATGCTGGCAGTAATACACTGATATTGAATGATATAACAATCAATTGTTGGCACCAAGCTGCCAGACACCCATCTTATAAATAACCTTAGTGACAAAGTTAGCTCAATAACAAAATGGAAATTTCATTTTATTTTCACTCTATCTCTGTTAAAACAACCAGTTGGATGAATATCACTGAACTATAAGCAATGCTTGAAACAATATGTTATTTTCTATTATAGCCTAAAGACTAAAGTTTTCATTTGTTTAAATTCATACTTTAATATACATTTACTTCAATATTGTGAAACATTGTTTTAACAAATTGTAACCATGACATTTTTAAATAAATGAAGGAATTAGCTCTGCCCTATAGATTGTTTAGGCAATTGCTACAGGGACTATGGAAATACATATTCTGTTCCCTCAAACTTTGATTAGTATGCAATTTACAATCCCATTAATTCTGCCATTTTCTATCTCTTTCCTCTGTCCCATTTCCCTTTGCAGATTCCAATGTACTGAAGAACTATGGAATACCAAATAAACGGCGCTGGCTCCAAGTAGCACCAGCTGAGATAGCCATGATGTAAACCAGGAAAACTGCTGGGGTGCAACAACAAGGAATAATCTGGCTGTTTGAAGCAGTGAAGGAAACTAGAACCTGATATTTGTGGGGAGAGCAACTAGAGTTAAGCAAAGTCCCATGTTAAAGATCAAGGAACAGTATTACAGCTGAAATGAATAGTGAGCAATATTACCACGAACTTAATAGCTCAGTGATACTTCATTACACAAACCAACACCACTTCTATTTGTCATTAAAAGCCTCTACAGAAATGCGACAGTAATTTGTCTCTGTTGCACAATATGATTAGAAATCATACCTTTGAAACAATATTTTTGTAAGATTTGGCACAGAAAACTGTTTAAAATTAAGTCTGCCTAATATCATCATTTAAATCAAAGGGGAATTTTGGAAGGTTTTGTCTTTACAATCGAATCACATGCAATTTCATCTGCCACCCACAGACAAGACAACAATATTGAATCAAATAAGTGATTGGATCAGTTTGCCTCTATAGTGAAATGTAAGTGAGCATCACAGAGCAGGCTGTGAACTCAGAAGTTCTTTCTAAATTTACTGCAGGCATTATTTAATTAGGGCTCAAAGGAAAGTGATAGAAGGTGTCATTGACAGAACTATTAAGCAGAACTCCCACAGCAATAAACGCTCACGAATAGGCAGATTGGGTTCCACAAGGGGCATTTGACTCTGGATCTCATTACAACCTTGGTCCAAAAATGGACAACAGTGCTAAATCCTAGAAATGAGCTCAGGCTGCCGACCCTTACCATCAAGGCAACATTTGAACAAATGTGGTATTGAGGGCTCCTGGCAAAATTGAAGTAAGCAGGAAACAGGAGGTTGAAATTGCTGAAGTCATAGTTAGCTCAAGGAAAGATAGCGGTGGCTGTTGGCTGGGGAGTGAAGATTGCAAACAATGTCCAGAATTGCAGCCCTGGAAATTTCTGTTAAGTCTCCAACTCTAGGACCTTCACCTCTTTTCTAAAACAAGGTGGCCAGAAATGAGCATAATTCTGTAATTGGGATGTAATTAGAGCTTTATAAAGATTCAGTATTTCCCTCCTGATTTTATCCCTCAATGTTCTTATTTCTCATAAGCTTTGCTAACCAGTTTCTGATTATGTTCTGCCACCCTCAAAGATCATCTCCTCTAAATCTCCTTATGTGGCTTGGTGTCAAATTTTGCTTTATAATGGTGTTGTGACATGCCAATGTAAAGTTACTTTATAAATCCAAGTTGTTATAACCAATGATTTATAAAGGTTCCAATGTATCAAGTTCAAAATCTTTATATTCAAACCCTCCCAGGCTCACTCCTTCCACCTCTTCGAATTTACCCAGCCCTACATCCATTTGACAGACTTTGTTGCTCCATCTCTGACTTGCTGAACATTCTGTTGTTCCTACCACTGGTTACAGGACTTTCGGTCAACTTGCCTCCAAATTTCTGGAAGTCTTTCCTAATTATATCTATCACATCCTAATTATCTCATCTTTGCATCTTGGTTAAATGGTCACAGTTGGAATCCAACTATCCCAGCCACAGAACTCTTCTGCAGGAGTTTTTCAGGGTTGTGCCCTGGACCCAACCATCTTAAGCTATTTCATCTATGATTTTTGCTAGCATTTCTAGATTCTGAAACAATCCATATCTGTATGCAGCAAGATCTGAGTCAACAAACAGATTTCGGCTGATAAGAAACAAGTAACATTTCCACTGAACAACTTCCAGCAATGGTGAGTTCTGTCAACAGAGAATCTAACCATTGCTCTTTATTGGCATTACCATCTCTGAATCCCTTATCATTAACATCCTAGTGGATACCATTGACCAGAAACTGGACCGAACAAGCCATAAGTCAGTAGAGTGATGGAATATTCCCCCAATGTCTGGATAACTGTCAGTGCAACAGCTAAGAGCCTTGGCACCGTTCAGAAAAAAGCAACCTGCTTGATTTGTATCCCATCTATCACCTTCAACATTCATTCTATCCACATCAGCACTGAATGACCAGTGTATACCATCTACAAGATGCTCTGCAACAATTCACCAAGCCTCCTTTAACAAAAACTTCCAAACCTGCTTCCACCCCTACAAAGCCAAAAGAAGCAGATATGTTGGAACTGAGTTCCTGCTTGAGCTACCCAGCAGCTCCAAATTTGGCATAGTTTGTTGCTGACAGACTCAGAATTAAAGCTCATGGAACTTCGTAACATTACCGAAGAACTCATGAGAAAAGGTCAGGACTGTGTAAGTGCATGTACATTTTTATTGTGTACAGTTCTGGTCACCACACTACTAGAAAGATGTGGATGCTTTGGAGAGGTTCCAGAAAAGATTTATCAGGATGTTGCCTGGCCTGCGGGACTTTAGCTATGAAGAGAGGTTGGATGGATGGGTTTGTTTTCACTGGAATGCAGGAGGTTGAGGGGCGACCTGATAGAAGTTTATAACATTGTGAACGGCATGGATAGAATGCAAAGTGTGAGGCTTTTTCCCAGGATGGAGGAGTCAATTACCAGGGGACAAAGATTCAACGTGCAAGGGGGGACGTTTAAAAGAGATGTGCGAGACACGTTTTTCACACAAAGGGTGGTGAGTGCCTGGAACGCACTGCTAGAGGACATGGTGGAAGCAGACACAATAGCAGCATTTAAGAAGCACCTGAATGAATACATGAATAGGAAGGGAATAGAGGGATATGGATCCTGTAAGTGAAGACAGTTTTAATATGGAAGGGCAAAACATGTTGGTGCTGGCTTGGAGGATCAAAGGGCCTGTTCCTGTGCTATATCGTTCTTTGTCATTTGTCCTTTGTTCTTTGTATGGCATGTTTTAATTTTTGCAAGCAACCTTTCTGGAACTGAAAACTAATGTTCACAAGTGAGGAGTTTTATTCATTCAGGTTTTTATTATTATTAATGGAGATTTAATGCATTTAAATTTACCCTTTCTAATCTTCCTCATTACTACAGCTCTCTTTCCCTATCTTCATTTAATTTTCTGTACATTACTAGGCTTTGAATGAAATACTCGTAACTAGCACTTCCTGGTTTAGACTCCTTATTGCTCATTAATGGGTAAGGAGATACAGTTCATAGGTTCCTGCCTTATTCATGTGGATCTTCACTTCCTTATTGAAGATGTTGTGCCGACATGGCTTTCTAATTTTCTGCACAGAAAGAAAATAATCCTTTGAACATAATTATGTTCATATGCATATATACATGTAATTTATCCAGTAGTTATGCAGAATTTATCCTTCATAAGATGTTAATTTCCAAATACTTGGAAGAATAATATATTGTTAGCACTTTAGTTCAAACTTTTGCATTAAATTCTTCTTTTACTCTAGTCAGTAACTTGTTATAACCATATTTGGTAATAAGAATGCAAAACCTGCCAATACTTTATGCAGTATATGCCCTGATTGCTATTGCAGACATCTTACCCTCTACCAGTATGTGGCACATGGTAAAGGATTTTTGAGGTGGTTCACTGCTATCAATCTTTATTTGCCTACACTGTGCCTAAGACCTGTCTAATTATTAGGGAAAGAGGATAGACAACTATTAAGTCCAAACAGAAGAGACACTTAGCTAACAAAGTCATTTAGTGCATGATAGCATGTAAATACAATTTACATTGCATGTCACACATATTACTAAGGAATCTTAGGAGCTGTGCACAATGTACCTGCACACTATGAAGGCTCATGCAGAACCCCCAACTCCACCCAAACGCTCTGCGCAACATTGTCAAATTAGGTAGAGCTAATGCAACTGCAATGTTAACTCTTTTGGAACCATTACCTTTCACAACACATCTTATGTTCTAAAATACTTTGTTCAATCATAAATGTATACCATAGCTTTTAAATATATATGCTGTGAGGTTGGAGGAGTTTGCAGTCACTCTCTGGTCCCACTCCTCCACAAGTTGCAACATAAATTTAAATGCCTTATCCATTTACCAATATGGCCAATTATATGCTCTATCAATAGTAGATTTAGAAGAAAAAGATCCACCAACCAGGTTTCTTTAATAATTGAATTATTGTGAAAACAGGACATAAACAGCAAAGATGTAAAGCTAATAAGTACTCAGTTTGAAAGAGTAAAGTACACTATAAATATTTACCCTCCTTTGTAACCCAACACATACACACACACAGAGACACACACACACACACACACATACACACACACACACACTCACAGACACACACACACACAAATACACATGAAAAGAACAAAAAAAATCACCTCAGAGACTGACTTTTATTTAAAAAATCACTTTGCCCAATAACTGTTCATTCTTGAAGAGTTAGGGATAATTTAGGAAATGTTTAAGATGACTTTCAGTTGGTGTACGGGTACACATAAATAGGTGTCACCAAACACAGGCAGTTGTCACTTGTGTGATTAATTCCAGTTTGTTCAGGAGATGACAAGAATTCGGAACCTTTTCACAATCTCACACTAAACTCTGCAAAAGGGCTTTCGTGAAAGATAAAGGATGAGCTAGTTAGTTTCTATTTCAGTCAGTTATACCCAAATTAAACTTTAAACAGAATCCAAAAATGAAGATATAATATGCGATTCCTAATAAACAAGTAGCTTAATAAACAGGGCATCCAAAATGTGTATTTAAAGAAAAAGTGCCCCAATGACTTTCAAGATACCCCTTTTAAAGAAGATCTAGGTATCTTTACAGTGAGCCATAAACTCAATTCTTTAAATGAAACCTGAAACAAATGCATCTTCTTTGCATGTATTGATCTATATGTCACTCTGTTTTGATTACAAGTTTTCCATCTGCATAGTTTACTAATGGTTTAAAGGAAGCATAGTCAAATTCAGGCTTTCCATATATTGTTCTTTTAAAAACTACCACGTAAATGTTTAGAATATGAACTTCAGAACATTGTGTTTTAGTTTGGAGTCAGACTGGTTCTACTTCTAAAGTGGGAATTTATAAAACAGCATATTGACTGACTGTCTGTAAATTGTGTGCTTTCTGAACAAAATAAAATGTACCTGCAAATATAAATTCACTCCATAAATTCATGTGTACGCGTGTGCGTGTCTGTGTGTCTGTGTGTCTGTGTGTGTGTGTGCGCATGTGTGTGCGTGCGCGCGCAAATGTGACAGTGTATAGTGTGGTGGGGTCACCTGTCGTGCGACATGAACCCAAGATCCCAGTTGAGGCCGTCGTCATGGGTACCAAACTTGGCTATCAGCCTCTGCTCGGCGACTCTGCATTTTTGTGTATGCCAAAGTCCACCTTGGAGGGCATTTACCCAAAGATCTGAGGCCGAATGTCCTTGACTGCTGAAGTGTTGCCCCAATGGGAGGAACATTCCTGTCTGGCGATTATTGCGCAGTGTGCATTCATCCATTGTCGTAGCCTCTGCATGGCTTCCTAATATACCATGCCCTGGGGCATCCTTGCCTGCAACATATTAGATAGACAACATTGGCAGACCCAAATGAGTATCTACTGTGCATGTATTGGGTGGTGTTCCCACGTGCAATGGTAATGTCCATGTTGAAGATCTGACATGTCTTGTGGAGGTTACCATGACAGGGTTGTATAGTGTTGTGGTTGATGTTGTCCTGAAGGCTGGGCAATTTGCTATGAACAATGGTCTGTTTAAAGTTTGGTGGTTGCTTGATTGAACCATGTGAGATCAGAAATGGAAAGAATATTTCCTGCTGTGGGAGGGTCCAATGCTGGGTAGCTACTGCTTAAAAAGAAGGTTTTACCATTTAAAACAGGTGAGAAGTTAGTTTTTTTTTCTCAGAGTCATACGTCTTTGGAACTCTTCCTCAAAATGCCACAGAAGCAGAATCTATGAATGTTTTTAAGGCCTATAGATTATTGATAAGCAAACAGGTGAGAGGTCATTGGGGGTAAGAGGGAAGTCAGAGTAATCAGATTACCCATGATTTTATTGAATAGCAGAGCAGACTTGAAAGGCCAAGTGGGTTACTCATGCTCCTAATTTTTACATTTGTATGTTTAAATGTAAACACTTTTCAATATGTTCTGTAATCTGCAGTTTGTTTCATCTTCTTTAAAATGAATAATGCCTCATATCATTTGACCTCAAGAGCATAGTCATAGAAGTCTCTGGCATGAAACAGGCCCTTCAACCTAACTTGCCTATGCCGCCCAGTTTTCACAATTTAAACTATTTCCATTTGTCTGCATTTGGTCTATATCCTTCCATATCCTATTCCATTCATGAACCTGTCTAAATGTTTCTTAAATGACAACATTGTACTCGCTTCTGCCACTACCTCTGGCAGCCCATTCGAGACACTCATCACCCTCTCTGTGAAACATTTGCCCCTCTGGACACTTCTATATCTCTCCCCTCTCACCTTAAACCTATGCCCTCTAGTTTTAGACTTCTCTAACACGGGGAAAAGCTGTTGGCTATCTACCCTATCTATACTTCTCATGATTTTATAGACCTCCATAAGCTCACCCCTCATACTCCTATGCTCCAGGGAAAAAAGTCCCAGCCGAGCCAACGTCTCCCCATAAAGTAAACCTTCCAGTCCAGTCCCCCAGATAGCATCCTAGTGAATCTTTTCTGCACTCTTTCTAGTTTATCCATTCTATAGTAGGGACTAAATTAGGAATAAATTACAGACTTATTTTGGGATAAATAACAAATGTAGGTCTTACTAGTGATAAGTATGTCCCTGAAAAGAACTTTAAAACTTTCAACTTCAATCCCTCTAAACTTGGGTTCTCATCACTGAGCTATACGGTAACAAATAACAGCAACAGAATTGATGCCTGTTTTTCTATTTCCAATCTCCCTGAAACATTCTTATTTCCTAAGATGTTTTCTATTATCTGACCATTTTATAGTCCAATTTGCTATCCTCCCCCAGATTTCAAAGTGCTTCTTCTCTATTATTCTCCCATGTAATACTTTGTGAAAGGCTTTCTGTAAGATTATAAAAAAAAGGAGCAGAATTAGGCCACTCGGCCCATTCAGTTTGCTTTACCTTTAAATGAGATCATGGCTGATCTGATAATACTCAACTCCACTTTCCTGCCTTCTCCCATATACCTTGATTTGCTTATTGACTAGAATTCTGTCCATCTCAGCCTTGGATATAACTAACAACCCAACTTTGACAACCCTCTGCAGTAAAGAATTCCACAGGCTGACAATCCTCTGAGAAAAAAAGTTCCTCCTCTTCGTTGTTTTAAATGGATAACCTTTACTCTGATATCATGACTCCTGGTCCTAGACTTCCCTAATGGGAGGCAACCTCTCTGTATCCTGTCAAGTCCCCCAAGAACATTGTATGCTTCAGTAAGGTCACCTCTCATTCTTCTCAAGTCCAATGAATACGTTTCTAGTCTTCTCAATCTCTCCTGATAAGGACATCCTCCTCATACCTGGAATCAAGCAGGTAAACCTTATCTAGACTGCCTCCAGTGCCAGTATACCCATTCTTAGATAAGAGTCCAATCCATAGAAACATCGAAAAAAGTAAGTAGGGGCAGGATTATGCCATTCAGCCCTCCAAGCCGGTCCTGTCATTCATTATGATCATGCTCTATCATTGAACTCAGTACCTAGTTCCCACTTTTCCCCCATACCTTTTGATCCCTTTAGCACTAAGAACTATATCTGACTCCTCTTAAAAATATTCAATGTTTTAGGCTCAACTGCTTTCTATGGCACATAACTCCACAGCCTCACCACTCTCAGATGGACCACAGGTGACAACATGTAGGTCATGTGTAATTGCTTGTGCTTCTCAGAGATGACTAGGATTCATTTGTAAAGATCAATTTCATGGTCAACATTGCTTGGAGCCAAGATTTATAATCTACACAGTTGGTCACTGCATGATGCAGATATTTGTAATCAATTTGTTCAGAAATGCTATTACATATCTCTGGAGCAGGTGCGATTTGAACCTGGATCTCCTGGATCAGAGATAGGGATACTATCACTGTATCACATCACTGCATGAGGTACACATACCAAATTTTATGGATGCAAAACCAGTAAATATTTTTAAGACAGATGCAGGTAGATTCTTGTTGACCAAAAGATGAAAGATTATGGGGGGTTACTTAGGAATGTAGAGTTGAAGTTAACATCAGATCAGTCATGATCTTATCGAAGGGCTGAATTGCCTACTCTTGTTCCTTGTCCATATGTTTGTAAGTTTTAAGATAATTAGTGAAAACACTTGTTCTAAAGAGTCTTCCCTTTACTCTAAGGCTGTGCCCTCAGGTCCTAGTCTCTCCTATTAATGGGAACAACTTTCCAACATCCACCCTGTCCAGGCTGCTCAGTATTCTGTAAGCTTCAGTTAGATCCCCCTCATCCTTCTAAATTGCATTGTGTGTAGACCCAGAGTCCTCAAACATTCCTCAGATGTCAAGCCTTTTATTCCTAGGATCATTCACGTGAACCTCCTCTGGACCTGGTCCAGGGCCAGGACATCCTTCCTGAGGAATGGGGCCCAAAATTGTTCACAACACTCTAAATGAGTGACCACAGCCTTATAAAGCCTCAGATGTACACTCCTGCTTTTATATTCTAGTCCGCTTGAAATAAATGCCAGCATTATATATGCCTTCTTAACTACTGACTCAACCTGCAAGTTTACCTTGAAAAGAATTCTGGTCTAGAATTCCCAAGTCCCTTCACACTTCAGATTTCTGAATTTTCGTCCCATTTAGAAAATAGTCTATGCCGCTATTCTTCCTATCAATGTGCATGACCTCACACTTTCCCACGTGGTATTCCATCTGCCACTTCTCTGCCTACTCTCCTAATCTGCCTAAGTCCTTCTCCAACCTCCCTGTCTATTTAATATTACCTGTCCCTCTACCTGTCTTTTTATCATCTGCAAACTTAGCCAGAATGCCCTCAATTCCTTCATCTAGATCAATAATCTTTAAAATAAAAAGCTCTGGTCCCAACACTGACCCTCATGGAACAATACTATCACTGGCTGCCATCCTGAGAATGACCCTTTTATCCCCACTCTCTGGTTTCTACTAGACAGCCAATCTTCTATCCATGCTAGCACCTTGCCTCTAACACCATGGGCCCTCATCTTACTCAGCAGCTTCCTGTGCAGCACTTTGTCAAAGGCCTTCTGGAAATCCAAGTTGATAATATCCATTGGCTCTCCTTGGTCTAAACTGCTCATTACCTCCTCAAAGAATTCCAACAGATTTTTCAGGCTTGACCTCCCCCTGATGAACAATGCTGAATTTTCCCTGTTTCACCATGCACTTGTAAGCGTTCAAAAATCTCATCCTTCATAATGGACTCCATGATCTTACAATGACCAAGGTCAGGCTAATTGGGCTTTCCTGTCTTATGCCTCACTCCCTTTTTAAATAGGGGGTTACATTAGTGATTTTCCAGTCCTCTGGGACCCTCCTGTTTTCCAGTAATTCCTGGAAGATCATCATTAAGGCCTTCACTGAACCTTCAGCTATGGCCTTCAGAACTCTGTGGTGTAGTCCATCTGCTCCAGACCTTTCAATTTTTCTAGCACCTTCTCCTTGGTGATGGCTTCCATACTCATCTCTGCTCCCCAACTCTCTTTAATTATTGGGATGTTGCCCTTGTCTTCCACCATGAAGACTGACACAAAGTATTTGTTCAGTTCTTCCACCATTTCTTTGTTCCCCATTACTACTTCTCCAGCGTCATTTTCCAGTGGCCCCATATCTACTTTGGCCTCTTATTTGCCTTTATGTATCTAAAGAAACTCTTGCAATCTTCTTTTATGTTATGGGTTAGCTTACCCTCACATTTAATCTTCTCCTTCCTTATTTCTTTTTCCATTGTCTGCTGGTAGTGTTTGTAGGATTCCCAATCTTCTGGCTTCCAACTGCCCTTCACCACTTTATATGCTTTCTCTTTTGCTTTTCTGGTGTCTCTGTCTTCCCTTGTCAGCCATGATTGACTCATCCTCCCATTAGTAAGCTTCTTTTACGTTGGGATGAATTTTTGCTGTGTCTCCTCAGTTACTCCCAAAAACTCCCGCCATTGCTGTTCCATTGTATTTCCTGCTGGGCTGCTCTCCCAGTCAATTCTGGTCAGCTCCTCCCTCATGCCTCTATAGTTACCTTTATTCGACTGTAATACCATTACCTCTGATTCCACCTTCTCCCTCTCAAATTGCAGAGTAAATTCTATCATGTTATGGTCACTGCCTCCTAAGGCTCCGTCACATTAAGCTCCCTTATCAAGCCTGCCTCATTGCACAACACGAAATCCAGTATTGCTTGTTCTCTGGTGGGCTCCACCACAGGCTGCTCTAAAAAGCCATCTTGTAGACATTCCACAAATTCGCTTTCTTGCAATCCACTACCTACCTAATTTTCCCAGTCCACCTATATACTGTAGTCTCCTAAAATCACTGTAACCTTGCCTTTCTTACTTGCTTTTTCCATCTCCTGTTGTATCTTGTGCCCCTCATCCTGACTACCGTTTGGAGGCCTGCACATAACTCCCATCATGGTGTTGTTTTACCTTTGCAGTTCCTCAGCTCTACCTACATAGATTCTACATCATCTGGCCCTTTATTTTCCCCTGTCTTCAAAAATATCAAAACCATTGTTGACAGTGAGTAAGGGATTACCCATTACGGCACCTGGTTTGCAGGAATTATTGAGCACAACAGCATGAAGGACATGGATTAATAATCAAAATCACACAATCACTGGGTTAATAACTGTATCTGTTCTGATGATAATCAGCTGGGTCACACTATCCGACTTCTAAGCCATTTGCGTTGATGATGTAATCAGCACTTTGCACTTATATAAGATACTGAATGATAAAACCAATGTGAGTACATAGTAAATAATACACTTGTAAAGTTAAATTTCCAAAACTCCATGATGTGTCTTTAAAATGGAGAATATTGTTCCATGTTTATAAACACTGCTTGTGCAGTGATTCAAGTGACAGATGAAACTATCCTTTACCTCTTATGAATGCAATTACTAAAAAATATAAAACAACGTTGCAGATGTTTGCCATTGGGAAAGCACAGAATATTTCTGGACGGAAAACAAGCCATCCATAACTTTATTTTTGTAGTAGAAGTAATCCAGAAATTTTGTATAATTTTTAAATTACACAATTATATTTAAATCATTGGATATTACAATATTTAATATAGCCCAAGGTCTGCACAATTTGGCAAAGCCCTTGAGGTTTCACAGAAACAACAGAAACAATTTGTCTATTCCCTTTTTTTAATCTGCTTCATCTGTGATGAGTCGCTCCAGGCACCAGACATATTGCACACTTGACTATACTGTCTTATATTTTCAATCAAAAACAAAATGCCTTTTATACAAAGTTGACAAATTCAAACATGTGGCTTTACAGTCGTTACTCAAGGAACTACACTGTGATGCCGGAGAGTCGTCATGTCAAGTAAGTAAACAACAAAGAAGAAATAAAACACAGGAAATATCACTAGCAATATGCCATGCATTTATGTGAGTTTGAACTGCCTGCAGTAACTGTGCTGCTAGTTTATATATATTTCCTTTCTCAGCAAAGACAGTTTTTACTGAAAGAGTAAGATAAATGATTGTGAAGAACTGCAGTCATCAAAAATTACAATGGAAACTTGATTACTTGTCACAGTCGCGGAGATGTTCCTTTACTGTCGCTGTGCCAAAAGTCTGGAATCCCCTTCCTAACAGTGTAATAGGCATCCCTCCACCCCATGGACTAGAGGTCTTCGAGAAGGCAGGTCACTATCACCTTCTCTCAGACAATTAGGAACAGGCGTCAAATTCTGACCTAGCCAATGAACAAATTTTAAAAATCCTCAAATATTTCTCCACCAGGCAGAGTGCACTTAAACAGGTAGGCAAATGTATTGATTTTATAGTCAGCAGTTCCAATGGAATGCATGCTATAGAAATTATCAAGGGAATGTCAGTAGAAGAACATGTGGTATCATTAGTATATAAATGTATCTGGAGATCCTTGTATGATATGTGGGTTGGGTGACAGGAGCGGAGGGCAGGGTGAATGCATAAAATTAGGAAGATATTTTTGCTGAACTTTGTAGCAGCTAAGTTACAGGAGCTACGTACGAGATGTTGCAAGCCTGCAGTTCGGTTGTAAAGTCTGTTCAATAATGTAGGGATTTGCCCAGGTATCTGCTGTCCCCAAAAAACAAGACAAATCCAATTCAATTGACTATTGCCCCATCAGCTTACTCTTGACCATCAGCAAAGTGATGGAAAGTGTCATTGAGAATACTATAAAGAGGCACTTGTACAGCAATAACCTGGTCACTGATGTTCAGTTTGTTTACGCAAATGTCACTCAGCACTTGATATCATCGCACCTGTGGTCCAAGTATGGAAAACTTGCTAAACACCAAAAGAGGAGGTGTGAGTAGCTATCGTCAACACCATGGCAACATTTAATGAAGAGTGGTATCAAGGTATTTCATCAATCCTTCAATCATAATGTCAGAAGCGGAGATGTTTGCTAAAGATTGCACAATGTTAAACTTCCTTGATTTTGAAGGAGTCCATTCCAATGTGAATCAAGATATGGACAATATCCAGGCAAGGGCTGATAAGTGAAAAGTAACATTCACGCCTAATAAGTGCCAAACAATGATCATCTCCAACAAGAGAGGACCTAACTGTCACCACTTGACTTTGAATGATATTATCATTGTTGAAAATCTCCACTATCAAGATCCTGGGATTTACCATTCAGCAGAAACTGAATTGAACCAGCCAACTAAACATTGTGTCTACAAACGTATTTCAGTGGCTGGGAATTCTTAGGTGAGCAATTCGCCTCCTAACTTCCAAAGGTCTGTCCACCTTATAGAAGCCATGAGTCAGGAGTGTGATGAGATACTCTCCACTTGCTGGATGAGTACTGAGAGGAACGTGTAGGAGGAGGATCCCATGACAGGCAGTCAGCAACGCCTAATGGAATGGAATGGAATGGAAGAGATGAAGACCCTGAGACAGGTAGTTAGCAGCACCTAGAAGAGTGAGTTAGAGGGAGGGCTCCAACAAGAAATCAGCTACACCTAAAAGAGCTGGCATGATAAGGACCCTGTGATAGGCTGTCTGAGACAGAGCTAGAGTCATTGATGCTGACTGATGAATAATTTAACTTCCTGCTTTCTCATCGCCAGTTTAAATTAAGAAGTCTGAACATAGCTTTATTCATGGCAGTACAGCTTGGCTATGTGAAATGCCCAGGTTTTAGCACTCAAGCAACAGATGGAATCACTGTCATGTACTTGAGAAGCTGAGAACTCTGTTGATAGCATGTTTGACATTATGGTCACTGCCAAGGGAGAGACCAGATAGGCTGAGAGGGAATAGGTAACTGCTAGTCAGATTAGAACCACCAGGCAGGAGGTGCAGGACCCTAAGCTTGTCAGGGGTTAGGAATTTAAGAGGGAATAAAAACAAAGCTGGCACTAGGAAGTAGAAAATCTGTAAATGAAAGTGGAAAACACCAGAAACAACTTCTAGAACTACCACATGTCAAATTATACAATAGTGTTAAAAAGACAATATTAAAAACATAAAACTTAAAAAAAAGACTGCAGATGCTGGAAATCAGAATCAAAATCAGAAATAGCTGGAGAAACTTAGCAGGTCTGGTAGCATCTGTGGAGGGAAAGCAGGGATAAGGTTTCGGATTCAGTGATCCTTCTTCAGAACTGCCATTGATCAGATTTGGTGTGTGTATTCATGCAATGACCATCTATGTGGATTATAAATCCTGGCTACAAGCATATTGACCATGATATCGATGATGACAAATGATTCCTAGTCATCTCAGTGAAACATTAGTAATCACAGGTGACCTATAAAGTGCTACCTGCGGTCCATTGTTCACAAACACATTGCAAGGTCTCATAGCCCTCACAAGGGTCTAGAGCTACTTTCTTGACACATTGAACAGTAATTATTTCATACCATGTTCTTAAATGCAATGCAGCCTTTCTTGAGTCTGTTAGAGTAGGTTGTGGGGAGAGGGTGTCATTGTTCCTATCACAACGTCAATCTCCTGCCAATTATGCTAAAACGTAGCTTGTGCAGCATGTGTCTGAATAAGGAGTAGATTCATAACCTGTAAGAGGAGAAGTAGGCCATTTCGCCCATCAAGTCCGCACCATCACTCAATGAGTTCATTACTGATCTGATAATCCTTAACTCCGTTTTCCTGCCTTTTCCCTATAACACTTGATTCCCTTACTGATTAAAAATGTGTCTATCTTAACCTTAAATATACTTAATGACCCAATCTCAACAGCCTGCTGTTGTAAAGAACTCCAAAGATTCACTACACTCTTAGAGAAGAAATTCCTCCTCATCTCTGTCATAAATGTGTGACCCTTATTCTGCAAGTATGCCTTCTGGTCCTAGCTTCATCCAAAAAGGGAACAAGCTTTCCAGATCTACATGCGAAGCCCCTGAAGAATTTTGAATATTTTAATAAAATTTTCTCACATTCTTCTAAATTCCAATGAGTACAGGTCCAATCTACTGTACCTCTCCCCATAAGATAGTCCCTCCATATCTGGCATTGATTTAATGATCCTTCTCAGGACAGCATCCACTGGCATTATACCTTTCTTTAGATAATAGGTCTTAAACTGTTCACACAATGCTAGCTGTGGCCTGACTAATGGCTTGCATAGTTTTAGTAAAACCTCTCTATGTTTATATTCCCTTTCCTTTGAAATAAAGGCCAAAATTGAATTTGCTTTCTGTTGGACTAATGGTAGCTTTTTGCCATTCGTGGAAGAGGACTTCCAAATTCTTCTGTTCTGTAGCTTTCTGCAGTCTTTCTCCATTTTAATAATATTCAGTTCCTCTCTTCTTTCTGCCAAAGAGCAGAACCTCACATTTTCTCACATTATATTCTATCAACCCAGTTTTCAACTATTCATTTAACCTGTCCACATCCACCGTATACTTTTTATGTCATCGTCACAACTGGCCTGCCCACCTATTTTTGTGTCAACTTGGCAAACTTGGCTATAGTACATTCACTTTCCTCATCCAAGTTATTAATATATATACAGTAAATAATTATGGCCCTAGAACTGATTCCTGTGGCACTCCACTAGTCACAGATTTCAATCCTTAAAATGTCCCTCTTATTCCAACACTCTGTTTTCTATTAGTTAGCCAATCCTCCATCTACAGATACGTTGCACATTCTAATGTTGTGTGAAGAAATTTACTCAGACTCACGGAGTGGGATCCTCCACAAAATTGACTGAACTTGCCACTTAGACAAATCTTGGAAAATTTAGCCCCGTTTCTTTTCCATGTGCTGATGGTAACAAATAGATTTACTCATCAACTTTTAATGTTATGCGCATGAACAACTTCCCAATTGAAATGTAAAATGGATGCCATCCCACAGTGCTCCCAACTCAAAGAGAAACAATTTAAGAAGCCATTTATGTCTGCAAAGTTTCCTTACACAGTTTTTAAAAGTCGTAATGGGACTACACTTTTTATAAATATTTATGCTATAGGATGAGGCTTGAGGTTTTTGTGTATTTTTTTTTTAAATATGAGGAAGTATACACTAGATAAACAGTGGAATACTCAGACTGATAAAAGGATAAAAGCTGAAGGCAAAATTTAATGAACAAGAAATTATGAAATGGTTGTCATCTAAATGGTTATCTTATCATAGTATTTTATAAGGAAACTCATCATAATTAGAATAAGCATTGTTATTACAACTGAGCTATTGTAGATTGTTGTTCATTCTCATATTGAGGGAAATAACAAAAAATGTTATTAATCTTAGTGTAATATTTGGCCTATTTATCTGCAAATAAAGCACATTATTACCTTAAAATGTCTCCTAAACTACCACAAGATAAAATTCCTCTCCTTTCTTCTGATAAAGGCTGGTGTGAATTTTAAGCAAGGTTTTCATTTTGTATTCCGCATAGTTAAAGAAAACAGTTGTTTCATTTCACATGTTTATCTTCAATATACAAAAATGCACAACAGAAACCTAACAATAATTACAGCAAAGAAAAATCTAAATCTCTCAACAGCTCACCAGGGATCAGCATCTCTGCTGACCTGTGACAGTAGCTATGGGAACAAAGACTTTTCAGTAAGACAGCAATCCTGAATGAATACTCGACCTCCACATAGTGTCCCCAGGGTTCTTTCGGATGCTTGCAATGGCTCATCAATGTAACACTTCATCTATTAGCAACACTGAACCCTACACCTAGCCTTTGCCACTCAGACCGTATTGGAAGTGGAAATGCAACTGTCAGTTTTGATATTATCAAACTACACTTAGTTGCATAAATGACACATCTATTGTTACCTTCCACAATTTCATTTTTAAGACTCTCATGTGTCCAACAGTTTTATGAAAATTCAGTGAAAACTTTCCAGTTCTATTCCATTTGTGCACTACATCAAATTGTTTTTGTCACCTTTGCTGTATATACTTGATCAGAATTAAATAGCTTTGTGCACTCTTCTGCTATATACTTGTAGAAATAGTATTTTAGACTCATAATGCAATGTCTCATTAAAGTGAATTTTAAAGACTGTTTAATTAGTGTTGGCCTAGTCCTGTTGTTTTCTGACAGTGTTTACAATCTGACAGTTTCTTACTAGGAATAATAAAGATAAATTTCTTACATGAGTTCGTCAAAATGTCTCAAGGAATGCGTTGGGCCTGCGTTAATTATTGAGTTTGACAAACCAATTCATTGAGTTCAAAAGATACTCAGCCAAACCACAAGCAAGGACAGTTTCAAATTCAACAACACCTATTATTAAAACAAAGAACTGTGGATGCTGGAAATCAGAAAAAAAACAGTAATTGCTGGAAAAACTCAGCAGGTCTGGCAGCATCTGTGGAAAGAAAGCAGATTTAACATTTTGGGTCCAGTGAACCTTCTTCAGAACATCTATTATTAAGCTTGTTTAACAGACTCAGTTCTAAATGCTGGACAGCAAGACAACTTTACTGACGATAAGCACTCCTATTTCCCACAATAGCATCTCAAATTATTATGTGAATACCTATCATATTGAACCGCACAGACCTAAATTTGGTATCATACCCTGAAATAATCACATTTTTTCTTAACACAGTGAGACAGTTTTGTTTTCCAGCCTCAAGAGTAATTATCTTAAACTCATCTTAAAGTTGGTAAGCAAATTGCATCAAGGTAGACACTCCATAGTTGGTTATTTCTGCCAAAGTCAATCAGCACGACAATGGATGGAACAGGGTGGAAGCGAGGGAGAAACGGTAGTAAAAGGTTGTACATGGATCAACATCATACCATCAAGAGAACTCTGAAATCAAATCAAAATTTAAAAATGCCAAAAATACACAGGAGGTTAGTCAGCATCTGAAATAAAAGAACAGATTGATGTTTCAAATGAAACATTTAGAATAACCCAATGAAGTAGGCTTTAATAGGAGGGATCAGACTGGAAATACTTTTCTCATCTTCTACCCATCCAAAGTTACTCTGAGCTATACCTAATTTTTTATGGTGGTTCTATATGTCAATGTGTTTTACATATATTTTCAGCGGGTTTGTCAGTGCTTATATTTACCTGGCCATTTTCAACAAATTTTATAATACTTAAAATATGAATAAATCGATAGGATTTCTAAGTTTCAAAAGCTAGTTTAATAAAAAGCAGATTTGTCTGCTATCACGTTTTTAGACATCCCACACAGAACAAAGATACATTTCAAATGTGCAATTACATCAGCTGCAAGAATCAGGCAAAAACTAAAAATGCATCTTCATGCACTAATTATTTTCTCTCGATATCATTTAGAACATAGGTCTGGCTCAAAAGGAGCACTGAATAGTCACTGATTAGAAGTGCCACCATTTAACATACTCAACACACAGGAAGGCAACATCAAAATGATCTTCTGTCAGACATGTTAATGGCACAAAGAGCTCATTACATGCAAATTTACTACCATTTTTATAATAAGCTTGCAAGAAATGTTGAAACTTATCCCTTAGAAGATGAAAGCTTTTAGCTACAGATCCATGTGTGTAATGTACTACATTGGGATGAAATTCTTAGATCTGTTGTTTAATTGAATAAATAATGTAAAGCGTTTAATGCTTCAGCTTTTTGCTAAATTGTTATATTTGAGTGAAAGAAGTATGGAAGTATTGTATGTAACCTGTCAGACTGTGACATGGTTAACTCTGACCCCAAAAGCTTAAATAGCATAAACAACAAGGCTAAAGCCACAGTGAAGTACTGAAGGAGTTCTGACGTGTGTGTGTGTGTTTGAAATGGGGGTTTAGGATCCATCTTTCATATGAGGCTTTAAACTGAGGCCATATCTGCTCTTTCAGGTGTATGTGGAAGCTCCCCTATTTCAAAGGAGGACAATAAATTATGTCTGGTACCCTTACCAATGTTTAATCTTCAACAAACTTTAAAAAAGAAGTGCTTATCTGGCCATTATCACATCACTACAAAAGCAAAATAATGCAAATGATGGAAATCTGAATAAAAACAGAAAATGCTAGAAGGACTTAGGTCCAGTGCCATCTGCAGCGAGAGAAACAGAGTTTATGTATCCAGGTTATCCAAGTAATATCTAATAACTATCAAAGATTCCCTAATTAATTACAAGGGTGTTTACAACTACATAAGTCTATAAAAATAGTTATCAGTGGCATTTTCTGAAGAAGGATCTAGGCCCGAAACATCAGCCTTCCTGCTCCTATGATGCTGCTTGGCCTGCTGTGTTCATCCAGCTCTACACCTTGTTATCTCAGATTCTCCAGCATCTGCAGTTCCTACTATCTCCTTCATTCTAATTTATAGCTTTTGCATCAGGAGACTGACGAGGGCCTGATGCTCCACAAATAAAATGGAATGTATTGGAAATATTTATGTACAAGCATATATGCATCAGTAATTAAGTTAGTGCCAAATTCAGAGCATAATTGCACCATTATAAAATAATAACAAGTCTGTTAGCCTTGGATTTTCAATAATATTGATAATCACATATTCATAATGTATAAAGGAAAACAGCATAAATTAGGGTAAAATGTACATAGTTTTACAATCATTATTTTGTCCTTGAAAAAACATTTACAAAATGATTAGTTCAGCTAACATTCTAGTTTTTTTTAGTGTTCTTAATTAAAATAATAGACCTGCCATTAATCAATGATATTTTACTGTTCAGTTACATTTAAGTAGATATGAATGTATTTTCTTCTGGTTCATCAACCCTTTTAAATTTGTTATTCATTATGTCATTAATTTTGATTGTTTATTCATATGGATTGTAAAACATTAATAGAAATGGTAAAAATAATCTTAAAATGTTCTGATTTTTGGAAGGCAATTTGTACACATCAAAATCTGCATTTGGCACTTAGCTATGATAAGGAAAACAGTCCAAACTGATCAGTTCAGAACTACTTTGCTGGTGTTCAAATTTGTAATAATTAGGTTTGACTATATATTTTTGTATAACATCTAATTACTTCTGTCTGGTTGGATAGTGAAGAAGCTCTTGATCAGACCTAACAACCACATCTGTGACAAGCGCAGCAGAAGAATGAAAAAGTAATGATAAATATTTATAAACAGTCACTTGGTAGTACAAAAGTTGAATATTGCTGAGACAAGAAAAATGTTGCTGGAGCTTTTCATTTTGCATTCATTAGGACAAATGCAAGAATGTCAAATTTCAAATAATCACAAGAAAAAATACAAGAGAAGTGGATGGTAATTGGTTGTCAAGTCCACTCTGATTGCTGAGGCAGTACCAAGAAGAAAGCATTACCCAGGATAAAACTATAGGACACGAAAATGGAACTTCACTCAAACAGCTTCCACTTCTGACCTGCTGTCCCCAACCCGCCAACAACACTGCACAACCGTACACATTTCCATCACACCCAACCCCAGTTATACACCTTATCCTTTTGTTGCTCAAAGTTCCCTTCATCCAAAGTGACCAGATGAGCGCTTTCATCCTACTCCACTGGCAATCCATTCTGTTGTGTATTATTGATGCAGGGCACAATCACTGATGAGTGCTGAAGACCTCCTGCAATACCTCCAGCTCTCAAAGATGGGAAGTTACCTCTGCAGGAACTGGGAACCCTATCAGGAGCCAACACACTGTTGGTTTGGGATAAAATCCCAACATGAGTTCCACACAAAAGAGGAGGCTTCCAATTTATAATGGTAGTTTTGCTAGCGAGCTTGGCAAGCCAATACTCAAAGAGTCAAAGGGGTTGTTGAAGTGAGTTTTGCCCCTTCATCCGGAAGTCAGTCTACAGCAATCTATATTTGGAACAGCCAAAGAGGTTTCATTTGCTGTCCACCCCTCCTTGGAAGGTATCATACTTGCCAACACATAGTGAACAGGAGCAGACCAATTAACCACTCAAACCTATTCCATTGCTCAAAAACTATAGCTCATCCAAACACAGGAAATCTTTAAGGAAAAGGTTAGTGCCACTCCATTCAGGACATTGAAATTATGAGCAATTTTGGCCCAAAGTATGATTATTGATGTCTATTTTTCATTACTAAACAAAGATTAATATAAAATTGCTGAATTTTGCTGTAAAACCTATATTCTGTCCTATCATACAATCCACTTAAATTAAATCAATTTGCTAGTTTATAACTGACCTTATTTCACAAAAGACGACAGGAACATGAAATAAATGCAAGAGACCACAGAAGATTTTGTGTGTCAAATACATGTATCCAGACGTCTCCGTTAACAATTCCTAATATTTACCTGAGCAGTAAACACACTTTCATGTGACCAGTCTTGTAGGTGTACTGTCCACCTGAGGTCACCATGAAGATTCCAACTTCTCAACCTCTCCCCTTACCTGACATGAAGTGACCCTCAATTTAACCTCACCACCAGTTGCCTCTCTTTCAAATGAGAGAGCAGCCCTATGGCCCTCTGGGTCTATGCCAACTTTACCTTATATCTTTATATTAACAGTTGTGCCTTTGCACTCATGTATCAAAATGTGTAAAATATTCATTATTAAGTCTAGGCATGCCATTTTTGTTTAGATCATTAATAGGTTTGCTTGATAATAACTCATCAGTTCTTGCGAGACAACTTAAAACCTATCAAAAATCAATACTTGCAATTTCAATTCTATAGTCAATTTAACAAAATATTTTAGCAACCCACTTTAATTGTTCTCTGCTTGCAGGTGTCAACGTCAGAAAATGCTTGGCATGACATATTTAAAAGTAATACGTTGTAAATTTATTTAATCATATAAAGGAGCTGCGTGTATATGTTTTATGCCATTAATATCAAAAGAAGCCACAATTGAAATCTCAACAAGTCTCCTGAAATTAGCCATCCCTGTTGAATCTACTAGGACCAAGATACCTATTTCTGAATGTCATCACTAAACTACAAGGCAGTCAATTTGCCAAAAGTATCCCCTATGTGAGACTGTGATTTAGTGCTGTTTCTTTGGATGATATAGTAAGTTTGGAATTGCTAAATTATGCCCTAAGATATTTATTATAAATTCACAGCATAAATGTTGTAAAGATTCCTGTATCCATTTAATGATGTGACAAGAGAGATAAAAGTCTCACTGCTGCCGAGACTTTCCAGTGTAAAAACCTGGTGGCACCACAATTTGAAGCCAGCTACAGACAATTTCAGATGCTGCAAGCCAGGAACTAACTCACACACTGTCTTCTGAGGAAACTGAAAGGTCTCAGAAAAGAAAGCTGGTTCCTACCTTGTGGACAACGATGGCTGACAGGAGGGTCACGAGTGGAGGCAAGGCACAAGTACAGCTCCCTGAACACACAGTGGCCCTGGTCAATGCTATCTTCAGGGTCACATGGAATACACAACAATATAGGAAAATGGTTAAAGCTCTTCTGCACTTTGCAAGGGTTAGTGCCTTCAATTTCTCTCTGCTTCCTCACATTCCCTTTAATTTTGTTACTGCACACAAATTTCACCAACACTCATGCAGCATTTCCATTCAATGACTTTCGCCTACTGCATCCTCCACAACTAGTAATGATTCCTGCCCTCTGGCTAAGATACTATGCAATCCACAGAAGGTGGCACCTTCCAATGTGAACATGCACAAAAAAAAAGAAGCTGAGAGCCATAAATTGCGCAGATGCATGAGATGACTATGTCCCTGTGCACAAAGTGACCTGGAAGGAGCATGCAAGACAAAAGTTTCCCTGAGTTCCAAAAGGAAGATGGTAGCTTGAAGTTCTGAAGCTGTCACATACCGAGTTGGTCTGACATCAGCCATCACAATGTGGTCAGGCCAATGGTTTGCCAGTGCTGACTTTGGTGCACAAAGGGTAAAGGAGAATGCTGTTCCTGGAGCATTCAAGGACATATTGGTAAAGGACATCCAAATGGAGGTCTGGAGAAGCAAACAGAGAGCTGGATCCACCAGGTAATCACTTGAACTTTTCAGTCCAGAATTGCTTCTGGGGAGACAAGGGAGAATTGGAAGCAATATTTTATTCTTTTCAGAGATGTGGGTGTTGCTGGCTGGGCCAGCATTTATTGCCTTTCCCTAGTTGCCCGTTAGAAGATGGTGGCAAGCTGCCTTTTTGAAATGCTGTAGCCCATTTGGTTCAGATAGAATCACCAAGATGTTAGGGAAGGAGTTGCTGGATAATGACAGTGCAGAACAGCAATTTATTTCGACATCAAGATGGTGAGTAACTTGGAGGGGAACTTGCAGGTGGTGACAGCCCCATCTACTGATCTTATCTCTCTAAATGGTAGTGGCCATGGTTTTGGAAGATGCTTGTGAAAGAACTCGGTAAAAGCTGTCGTGCATCTTGTAGATAGTACACGCTACCGCTGTTGTGTTTTGGTGGTGGAGGGTGTGAATGTTCATTGATGTGATGCCAGACAAGTGCAATCCTCTGTTCTTTACAATGTCAAGTGTCAAGAGTGTTGTTGGCGCTGCACTCATCCAAGCAAGTGGGGAGTATTCCATCACACTCCTGACTTGTACCTTGTGGAAAGGCTCTGGGAAGTCAGCAGCTGAGTTATTCACTACAGGATTCCTAGCCTTAATTTAGATAAATGCAAGGTCCTGCATTTTGGTAAGGCAAATCAGGGCAGGACTTATACACTTCATGGTAAGGTCTGGGGCCTGTTGCCGATCAAAGAGACCTTGGAGTGCAGGCTCATAGTTCCTTGTAAATTCAATCACAGGTATACAGGATAATGAAGGAGGTGTTTGGTACACTTACCTTTATTGGTCAGAGCATTGAGTGTAGGAGTTAGGAGGTCATGTTGCGGCTGTACAGGAGATTGGTTAGACCACTTTTGGAATACTGCATTAAATTCTGGCCTCCTTGCAATAGAAAGGATGTTGTCGAACTTGAAAAGATTCAGAAAAGATTTACAAGGATATTGCCAGAGTCAGAGGGTTTGAGCTGTAGAGAGATGCTGAATAGACTGTAGCTATTTTTCTTTGAGTGTCAGAGACTGAGGGTTGACCTTATAGGGGTTTATAAAATCATGAGGGGCATGGATAGGGTGAACAGCCAAGGTCTGTTCACCAGGGTAGGGGAGTCCAAAATGAGAAGGGACAGGCTCAAGGTGAGAGGCAAAAGATTTAAAAGGAACCTGAGGGGTAACTTTTTCACGCCAAGGATGGTGCATGTATGGAACAAACTGCCACAGGACGTGGTGGAGGCAGGTACAATGACAACATTTAAAAGGCATCTGGATGGCTATATGAATAGAAAGGGTGTACAAGGACATGAGCCAAATGCTAGCAAATGGGACTAGATCAGTTTAGGATATCTAGTCAGCATGGACGAGTTGGACCAAAGGTTCTGTTTCCATGCCGTATATTTCTGTGACTCTATGACTCTATAACTGCTCTTGTGGCCAATTATTTATATGGCTAATCCAGTTCAGTTTCTGGTCAAAGGTAACTCCAAAGATAGTCATAATGGGGTTTCAGAGATAATAATGCCATTGATTATCAAGGGGCAATGGTTAAATTTGTTTGTTGGAGCCCATTACAGTGATTACAATTCTGTAAGTTTAAGATAGTTATGGATAAGGATAAAACTGGTCCTCAGGTGAAAATGCTAAATTGGGGAAGGTCAGTTACAACAGTTTAGGCAAGAACTAGAGACATTAGATTTGGGGTGCTGTTTGAATGGGAGTCTTTTAAAGGCCATTTAATCAGAGTTCAGGACTAGTATTTTCCTGTGAGGATGATAGACAATGATGGCAAATTTCTGGGAATTCTGAATGACAAGGGATATTGAAAGATTAGTCAAATAGAAAGAGGAAGCATATATAAGATTTATGAAACTGAAATTGGACAAGGCTCTTGAGGAATATAAAGGAAACAGAAATAACTTAAACAGGAAATTAGGAGGGCTAAGAGGGGCCATGAAATGTCTTTGGCAAGTAGAATTAAGGAGAATTCTGAGGTATTTTGTATGTAAATTGGAAGCTTGTGGGTAGCTAGGGAAAGGGCAGGTCCATTCAAGGGCAAAGGAGATTTATTAATGGAGCCAGAGGAAGTGAGCACTTCACACTGATAGTCACCCATGGAGAAGGACATGGATGATGATAAGATTAGGGAGAGGTATATTCCTGAACACTTTAATATTAAGAAGGGAGAGGTGTTGGGTGTCTTGAAAAACATTAAAGTAGACAAGTCCCCAGGGCTTTATGGGATCTATCCCAAGAGGAGAGATTGCTGGGGCCTTGACAGAGGTTTCTTTAGGTCCAATGCGACTAGAGAATATCCAATGTTGTTCCTTTGTTAAAGAAGGGCAACAGGATTAATCCAGTAAATTATAGGCCACTGAGCCTTACATCAGTAGTAGGGAAATAATTGGAAAACGTTCTTAGGGACAGGATTTACTCACATTTGGAAAATAACAGACTTATTAGAGATAGTCAGCATGGTTTTGTGCAGGGGACTTCTGCCTCACAAATTTGTTTGATTCTCTTTGAGGAAGTAACGAAGATAATTGGTGATGTTAGGACAGTGGATGTTGTCTACTTGGACTTTATTAAAGCATTTAACAAGGTCCTTCATGATGGACTGGTCCAGGAGATTAAGTCACATGGGATCCATGGTAAGTTGGTGACTTGGATACAAAATTGACAGAGAGTAATTGTGGAGGGGTGTTTTTCTGACTGGATATCTGTGACCAGTGGTGTTCCACAAGAATCAGGGCTGGGACCTTTTCTGTTTGTAATTTATATAAAGGATTTGGATGAAAATGCAGGTGGTCTGACTACTAAATTTGTAGATGACACAAAAATTAATGGAGTTGTGGATAGTGATGAAGGTTGTCAATGGATACAGCAGGATATAGATCAGTTGGAAAATTGGGTGGAGAAATGACAAATGGAGCTTAATCTGGACAAGTTGGAGTTAATGCATTTTGGAAGGTGAAATGCAGAGGAAAGTACATAGTAAATGGCAGGACTTTTGGAGCATTGATATACAGAGAGATCTTAGGGTGTAAGACCACTAGCTCCCTGAAAGTGTGAACAGAAGTGGATAAGATGGTAAAGAAGGTGTACGGCATCCTTGCATTCATTGGTCAGGGCATTGAGTATAACATATGGCAAGTCATGTTGCAGCTTTGTAAAACTTTAGTTCAGCCACATTTGGAGCACTGGGCGCAGTTCTGATCACTACACTGTAGGAAGGACGCGATTGCTTTCAAGAGGTTGCAAAAGAGGTTTAACAGAATGTTGCCAGGATTGGAGTGCATTAGATATAAAGAGAAGTTGGCCAAATTTGGATTGTTTTCGCAAGAGCGTTGGAGGCTGAGGGCATCGAAGGATGAGGGACGACCTGATAGAAATATATAAAATTATGAGAGGCATGGATAGAGTGGATTGTCAAAGTCTTTTTCAAATGTCAAATATGAGGGGGCATAGACTTAAAGTGAGGGGGCTAAAGGAGATGTGTGATGCAATTATTTTACGCAGACGTGGTAGGTGACTGAAACATGTTGCAAGGGGAGGTGGTCAAAGCAGAAACGATAGCAATGTTTAAGAGGCATTTGGACAAACACATGAATAGGCAGGGAATAAAGGAATACAGACCATATGGAGGCAGATGAGATTATTTTAGAATGGCATTATAATCGATGCAGACACAGTGGACCAAAGGGCCTGTTCTTTTGCTGTTTTATGTTCTTTGTTTTATTTCCTGGCACTTGTGTGGCATATGTGTTGCTTGACACTTGTCAGCCCAAGCCTGAATGTTCACCAGCTATTTTAATGAACCAGCTGAAAAATAATATGCTACACATTGTCTCCAACATTATTAATGCTGTTCTCTATAAAGCTCCCATTCAATTTGAAACAGACAAACTGGTAAATCACAATGGCAGAAATGGTAAATCTAGTGCCAATGATTGTTGGCAGGGAACATAGTGAAATGGAAAATGAAACAAAAGTGTAGCTTTCAGTATTTAATTCCTTCATGCTAAGGCATTCCAACCTGACTCTCGCATCTGTCAGAAAAAAAGACAGAAGTATGATAGCTTTGCATTTGGGACTATGCTCCCAGAAAACTGGCCATCTGCTTTGTTGTTACCATCAATCATGCTTACATCACTTGGGGACGGGGTTGGGAGGGGGGGTGCAGTGGAGCTGAAATCACTTGGATGCTGCTGCATTGTATGCTGCTGTTATGGTTTAAAGCAAGTTATATTTTTATTGGAATATTCAAAGTTATCCATTAGATTAGAAATGAATTCTTCTCCAGAAAATGTTTGAGAGTATTTTAAAGTGCAGAATTCAGCAGTTGGCCCATTTAATTTCTGTCAACTTGCAAAAATAATGATTCATTTTGTCCCATTCTCCTGCTGGTCTTGCTACTATTTAATCATTTTTATTTTGAGATATTTATCCACTTCCCTTTTAAAATCAATCTGCATTCTGCCACGACTATTAGTTCTGGCAGGGCATTGCTTGTCATAATAACCTGCTACATAAAAAAAATCTGTGAATCAATTCCATATAACTCGTTTCCAAATCCTTTTTATAGATATTGTTTAAAAACTCTACAAAATGTGTATAAGTATCAGTTCATCTTCTGATCAAATAACTTTACCCATGGTAATTGGCATAACTCACTATTAAAACATTGTGGGGTGTTGGTTCTTCAAATGTTACCTGGTGTGTGATCAGTCTGTGTGTGTTTACTCCAGAGTATACTGATGATTTGGAATGTAAATAATTTGTGTGCAGTTATGGACATTTGCTTTCATTCTTATAAACAGTAGAACTAACTAAACAAGGGAAAGACTATTAAAATTGAAGATGTTAATATCTTGAACTCACTGTAATATAAAAGACAAAACATTTTCCATACATATGATTGTCAGCGTATAAAGGATACATAGTCAAACAATCCCTAGAAGGAGATGGTTCTTAGAAATGTGGTGTTCAATGAGAGAATTTCAGCTCAAGGACATGAAGATTTCCTAACCTTCTGAGTCTAGCTTCAGTGACAGTCACACAAGGCCTCCTGTTTTCCTTTTCCCATGATAGAAACCAGGAGCTTGGTGCATAAGAAACCAAATCCAAAACCATGGCACACCTTGCAATTTTGAATTTTTTTTCTTTCTTTGCGCTAAATTAATAAGTACACTATTCAAATGTTTACACTGGTTATCAATAGATGGGTGCTAGTAATTAATTATATGAAATATACTTTTCACGGGGATAAACCAGTGATATAAATTTGCAAATTATACTTCGATGACAGGATAACAGAAAATTTTAATTAAAATAACGTGGTGCATATGACTGAATTCAGGTCAGAATGGTAACACGGCGTAAAATAGAAAAATGACACCACTCAGAATACCAGATGGCAGTAAATAACAGAAATGCAATCTAATTCGCTCTTTCATCATCAAAAGAAAGGAAGTGAGAAGAAATTGCTGAAAGGATAAAGTAACAAATGCAGCTGGAGTCCATTGATATTTTCTTTTTGGAGGCCATGACTTGCAAAGTCACTGGAAAATTTGTCAGCATTAATGATTGACACTGAAGTTCCAGCTGTTTTTAAAGTGATAATAGTCTGTTCCCTGGTATATTTGACAAGAAGGGTTAATTCTTAGAGGGTTTGGCTACTCAAATTGTGAAAAAAAAATGCTTGCCTCAAAGGAAGAGAATTTTTAGACTCAAATTCAACAGAACAACAGTACAGCCTAACCAAATAGTGAGTGGAAAGGTCACATTACAGTTGTGGTTATTTGATTTGTAAGTGTGGTGCAATAGAATCTAAACAAAACTGCTCTACGGCCTTTGATATGGACATTTTTAAAGCAGATCTGACAATATCCTCTATATTTCAACTACAATATCACAGTACAAGGCTACCAGTATCTGAATAAAAATCACAATAGTTATTAAATCAGCATGGAATATCATGAGAATGTTAACAATAACTTTATCTATTGTTATGACTGTCACAATAGACAATGTAGTTGATTTCCCTTTCCAAACCCTGCACCATTTCGATACCTAAAACTAAAATATGAATGCCAAACATATTGCTTACAAATTGTCCTCTTGGTTCATTATTTCTTTTCAAACTATCCTTCATGTACACTTCAATTTTTCACAAGTAATCTTTGCTAATGCCAAAGGCTGAATATTTATTACTACATGAATAGCAGCTCTGTAACTATCATCCGTTTATTCAAATTTCCAGAATAGGCAAGACCTATTCAGATTACTAAAGTCTTTTCATTGCATATTATAAATTATTTACCTTAATTATTTTATACTTTGATATTTCTCCTATTTAACCATACAATTCTGATGTATTATGCATTAGAGATTGCGGCACCTTTGGTATTGACAGTGAGTGACACCAGTTGGATTCTTGGGCTGTATAATTTTACACTTTCATGGTTCAGTGTATGCTCTTGTGAAATACCTTGATACATTCTAATACATTAAAGATACAACATGTTATTTCTCTTAACAATATTTCATAAACACTCATGGGACGTGGGCATTGCTGGCTGGGCCAGCATTAATTTACCATCCCTAAGTGCCCTTGAGAACATAGTAGTGAGCTGTATTCTTGACCTGCTGCCAGTCTGTTTTCGTAGGTACACCCACAATGCCATTAGGAAGAGAGTTTCAGGATTTTGACTCAGCAACACTGAAGGAATGATGACATAATTCAAAATCAGGATGCTGAGGGTTTGAAGATGATGGTGTCCAAGTATCTGCTGACTTTGTCCAAGATGGGATCAGCCATGGGTTAAGAAAACGCTTTGTAAGGAGCCTGGGTGAATTCCTGCAGTGTATCATGTTGATGGTTCATACTGCTACTACTGAGCATTGGTGGTGGAAGGAATGGATGTTTGTGGGTGTGGTATCAGTCAAGTGAGTTTTTTCTAGACAGTGTCAAGCTTCTCGAGTGTTTTTGGAGTTGCTCCTTCCCATTGTGGGCTGTTTACTCCTGCAATGTGACAAAAGGAAGGAATGAATGAGATGGAAGTTAGTGCTGGTACAGGTGAAGGAAAAGTGGTAAGGTGTTCTGAGCGAGTGAGTTAGATGAGTAATGGTGGGGCCATGCAGGGTTAGTAGTAATGGGGAATTGGGGTGGATCGGGAAAATGTTACATATATGAGTGAGAATAGAAAACCACTACTGTTAGTGATAGATGGTAGTAGATTACTACTACCTTTTACAGTACTTCTGAGGAGCTCTCTGGACTGCAGAAAAGGCACTGACTCAGGTAGCAAACTTGCACCAGGTTGGCAAAATCTGGTGATATAGTCACCTCTTCCCGGTGAGGCAAGAGGACCGCCCTTCTCTGCACCATCTCATCCATCAAGTCGCCCAGGTCCCTGTCTATAAGTCTGCCAATTCTGCCCTCTCCAAGACAAATCTTCAGACAGTTACCAGACAGGGCAGCTCCAACCGACAGTGCATACCCTGGTGCATAATTGCATTTTAAATATGGCATCTGTGCCAGGAATGCTGGGATACCATGACATTGGCGAGTACTTCAGCTTCTGGTGAGAAGGAAGAGATGATTATGTCATAGATGCATAAGGTATAGGCAATGAGGTGAGTTTCGTAAAACTGTGTGAGACATCTCACCAGGGCTCACGGAGAGATGACTTCCAGGAAATGTGCCAGTATTGACATTTAGCTGTTTTCCAGTACAATTCAGGTCCAGTGTATGTAGTTTTTGTCTCATTATTTTAGAAAGGATGTAAATATCTTCGATGTGGTTCTGAGATGGTTTACTAGATTGACGCCAGAATTAACAGGTTGTCTTATGAAAGGTTGGACTGATGGGTTTGTTTTCATTGGAGAGCAGAAGACCAAGGAGTGACTTGATTGAAGTAGTTAAGATCTTGAAAGGCCTTAGCAAGGCAGACATGGAAATAATGTTTCCATTTGTAAGACATCTAAAACTGAGGCACATTGTTTAAAAATTAGGGTTTGTCTCTTGTGACAGAAATAAGGAGATTCTCTTTGTCTCAGAGGGTTCTGCAACTTTGGAACTCTCTGCCTCAGGAGGTGATGGAGGCAGAATCATGGAATATTTTTATGGAATAGTTAAATAGATTCTTCTAGGCAGGGGGGATGAGAGGTTATTGTGTGTAGATGAGAATGTGGAATTCAAAACACAAGCAAATCAACCATGACCTTATCAGTGGTTACCATTGCTTCCTAACAGCACTAGGGACCCAGGTTCAATTCCACCTTTGGGTGACTGTCTGTGTGGAGTTTGTACATTCTCCCCACGTCTGCGTGGGTTTTCTCCAGTTGCTCTGGTTTCTTATCACAATCTAAAGATGTGCAGGTTAGATGGATTGGCCATGCTAAATTGCCCATAGGGTTCAGGGATGTGCAGTCTGGGTGAATTAGCCATGAGAAATGCAGGTTTACAGGGATAGGATAACGGGGGGAGTCTGGGTGGGAAGCTCCTTGAAAGGTCAGTGTGGGCTCGATGGATTGAATGGCCTTCTTCCACACGGTAAGGATTCTACAATTCTATGAGTATGTTCACAGGACCCGATTCCAGTGTATAAAGTGGGCATGAAATACCAATGGTCCAGAAGGTGCATGTCATTGGAGGGCAATGTTCCCTCCATCCCAGATTGCATGCATCCAAGTTGCATGCTATGTTCTCCTGCAAAGTGGAGATGTGTAAGTGATCACAATGCCTCATATGGAGAGAAAGGGAAAGGCAAAAATTAGTTGACTGAGACATGGATATGAGAGGGAATTAGGCCGAGATTGAGCGTGAACCTTGGCTGTTCATATGGGGTAGAATGAGATTTACAAAGAAGAAAAGGATGGAATTCAATGGTTACAATGGTGAGTCTGACGAGGCATTTACCTGGTCAACATCTCAACATTTTCAGGGTAGATACCCTGCCACCAAGAGTTGATAGCTAATCAGCTCGCCAGTACTGGCACCACTAGCAGAAGAAATGGCCAATGTCAGTATTGTACAAAGGCCAAGGAGCACTTTATTGCTGGAGCCCCGAAGGAAAGGTAGTTGAGGTGTGATCATTGGGGCTAATCAGAGAGATTATCTAGAAAGGGGGCAGTTAAAAAAAAAACAGGAGGTGTGTTCTTGCAACATGGGCATAGCCTCCACATGGTGTGGATCCTGTCCACTACCAATAGAATAACCCACAAGGTCCTCAATCGGCCTCCAGTATATCAGCCATCATCACCCTTCATGGTATGGATTTAATATGGAGGGATGAGAAGGTGGAACAGCTATGTCACCCCCCTGTACTTTTCTACTCCATTAGGCACATCCCAGCTGAACACTGAGTCAGGAGTATTGAATTCCACTCAATGTTTGGATCTGCAATGTGTATGATCTGAGGAGTGCAGTGCAGGAAAATACTGGGTAAATAAGCATTTGGGGTTAGGCACCTGCAAGTGTTATGTCACTGATCTGTCATATCCTCTCTAAAGGCCTATCCTCTTAATGCACAGTCCCAAAGTTGGAGGGAACATAATCCTGCTGCCAATTTTCTTGGTCACTTCAATCCACACCTGCTTGGTTACAGCAATTGTTTATTTCCTCCCATCGTTGGAAGAATTCATCCTCACTGCAGCCCCTTAGATCCTGGGCCAGGACCTCCAGCTAAGAGCATCAGACCCAGGGAACAGTTTACCCAAGTCTCCTCTCCAATATATGTTTATGGCAACGTCAAAAATTCAAATGCTGCTTAGCCTTGCACATCATTGTCAAGATCTCCTCATTTAGAAACTCTTTCTTTAACAGAATAGACACGTCATCTCACCTGACATCACTGATTTCCTAGCAGACTCAGAGGTGGAGCAACAAATAGTTTGCTCTCGTAAAGAGACATTATTGGATGTGCCATTCTGAGAACAGGATTCCAGACCTGAAAGTGGTCCTGTCATTCCAACAGCAACTAAGATGGTAAGATTCCAACCCAAGGCCAGCATTGTTATCAGTTTTACGAGTTAGATCAGCCAGAATAAAGGACAAAAAAAGTGTGGTTGACATTAAAGTAATTAAGTTATTAGAGAACATCCAAATTACCTTTCAGGTTAGTCCAATGCTCATGAATTGTGTGTAGCAATGGTAAATCATACAATTTTCTTGTACTGTTCAGAACTTTTGTCTCCATCGCACCACACACAAGTACAATAACTTCACCCAAACAATTCTAAATGAGAAATGATCGTCTTTGAGATATTTAGTAAGGTAAGATTCAAACAGCAATTACTGAAAGCAAGTTATCCAGAAAAACATAAAATATAAAGTATAACATTTAAATAAGCTGACAGCGAGAGTGATTATATAGCAGGCAGCAAAAGCAGAGGAAACAAAGATAAAATATTAAAGTTATCTTTGAATCAAACAGTAACAATTAGTTTCCAAAGGATGGAAAGTTTACGGTAAAGAACAGGTTGAAATATTCTTAATTCCATTAACATAATGGTGATCTGTCACTATTTTAGGTTTTCTTTATTCTGAGTACACTAGCTAAATTTAGGATTTAATTTGCTATGATTCATTAAACAGCATTGAGTAGATATTTTTCCGAGATGGTATAATTTGGATCGTGGTGAATCAACAGCATACTTTACACCTGCTAATTCTTATCTTAATTGAAGCCAACATGAGACAACTGAAAAAAGAAGTTTGTCATTTGAATTTTCTAGAATTTATCTGTAATGAATGTATGTTTATTCCATCCAAATTAAGAACACTTAGTGTCTTTGTGTAATTATAAGAAGTATTCAAATGCAAATATAAAGCATTCAAGCCAAGACAATAACATTAGCATACCTTTTGTTCCAAATCAAAACCTTTAAGTTATCAAACAGCTTGATGCACAAACTTTATCCGCATGAAAATGTTCATTTCTAAGGAGTTTCTAATGAGTCCATTTGGGGAAATACTTTCTGCTGTCGATGTTGGCAACAGCTACTTCAAACTTTTAAATTTTGTTGCTATGGTAAAATTGGGCAGCAGAGTTTATAAATAATCTTTATAAGTTGCAATAGCTGGTAAGTGTTGCATTACATATATAATTGAGTTTCTAACTTTCGAATGCGGCATCTTGCATAATACAACATTTTGCTATGCCTTTGTTTGTAGTTTAATGCATGCCGAAAGCTGAACAATTATCTTGTTTCCAAAATGTCATTTTAATCTTCAAGATACAACATTCACAGGGGTTTGATTTTCACAAGGACAGCAAGAGTCCTGCCACCAGGGCCAGATATGGAGGGCAAGCGTGGAATCCAGGGTTGCATTTTACAGGCAGCAGTCAATTAAGTGACTGTCTCCAGAGCTGCTGTCTCTGTTAAGGAAGATTATCTACCCTGAATAACAAGCATGGGGCTGGATGAACACAGCAGGTCAAGCAGCATCATAGGAGCAGGAAAACTTGACGTTTCGGGCCTAAACCCTTCATCAGAAA
>JAHRHZ010000289.1:18743899-18830024 GCA_024137785.1 Ginglymostoma cirratum
CCCCTCCCCCATTTCTGATGAAGGGTCTAGGCCCGAAACGTCAAGCTTTCCTGCTCCTATGATGCTGCTTGGCCTGCTGTGGTCAATGAGCAAAGCAGAGTCACTCTTGGATGTCTGGCTTATCATTGGGACTGCTGCAGGAAGAATAAAATTCAGACATAAATTTCAGTCTTACATTTCCATAAAAAAGATAAAGCACCAATTAAATCATGGAAGATTTCATGATACACCTACAAACTCATGTCCTTTACCACATAATCAGTGAAGATCAGTTGGTGCATGGGAACACCAACACTGCCAAGCCATACTCCATCTGCAATTAGACTTCCAACTGATTCACGATACCCTGTTTCACCAAATTGTGACCTCTGACGTAAGTAACCACTGAAAGGCACTTCACTCAGTTTTCAGAGAATTTGTGAATTGACAACTAGTCTTGTCAACTCAGGCACTTCCTCCTTTCAGCCTCAGACAGTCCATCTCCCATGTTCTGCCTAATAGGTCTCAGAAGACTCACAGCTTTGTCCAGTCTGCTGACCACACCAGCTGTAACCTTCTGAGACCTCACCCTCTTTTTCTGACAAAAATTTAGTTAATCAGGTTGCTCCTACCTTTGTTTCCATGTGTGACATACCGCATGTAAATTTCGGCAGCTTCTAACTCCGGCCCTCTGTCCCTACGGTAACCAAGTCACACAAATTTATTGACAGACAGAATGCATAGTAGATCACATGACTGTCTGCTTTCCTTCATTTTAGTCTGATTAAAGAGGCAGCTCAAAATATTATTGACATAAATCACTGTCGGATTGCTATTTCACAACTAATTTCTTAGCCATGTCCAATCTTCACACTTTCAGGACCATGTTCTGCTCTAAGAAGGTTCAGAAATGTGCAGCAATGCAGTTGCACAATCTTCAATTCAGCTGAATCCTCATTGTGGAGGATAGTCAGGGGAAGACAATCTACGCCCTTTTTTGTTATTCATTCGTAGGATGTGGATGTCACTGGCGGGACCAGCATTTATTGCTCAGCATTCCTGACAATCAACAATAGTTTCATGGTCATCATTAAACTCTTATTTCCAGATTATTATTGAATTTAAATTCCACCGCTTGCCATGGCAGCAATCGAACCCAAGTCCCCATAACATTACCCGGGTATATGGATTAGTAGTCTAGCAATAATACCACTAGGCCATTGCCTGCCATTTTTACAACACTAATTGCTGTATTCATTATGTGAAGAGTTGAAATGGCCCCATTGAAAACTTATGAAGAGAATGTAAGTTTTTTAGGTAAGTCAGTGAGGATGGACAGGGCAATTATGTGAGTGCAGTACAATGACAGGGTGAGAAGGGAGGTGGCAGGTGGTTGGAGGACTGGGTGTGGACGGAAATTGGGACGAGGTCTGGGGTGAGGTCAGGTCAGATTGTGCAAATGTTGGTGTTCTGTGCTAGGTGGTAGGGTGAGTTGTACAGTTACGCAGGAGTTACAGCAGGTTTAAATTCCACCAACCTCTCTTGGGTAACTATTCAGGTGCATGAGCCACAAGCCCACAAGAAGTGACTGACACTAACACAGAGTTGGAGATTTTTTCAGAGCGTTCCAAACATTGGTTATTGCCAATCATCAGTATAAACATGCTGGGTAATTCCCAGGTTACACTTCGGCAGGGTTGTGACATGCATTTTTCAGGGTTCTTTGCTGCAGTGACCATATTCCAATCAGAAAATCTGTGCCAATTATGTTATAAAAATTGACATCCTTAACAGTATTTATTCGTAGAATAGGAAAGCTGGCAGGCTGATTGTAAAATTTGATCCAATTTTATATTTGAACCAACTTTTGCATTCATTTTTCGTTAAAATATTTTGTAAACATACATCATATTACGAATGCAAGTCCAAATAGGCTAAGGTTCCACTCATATTTGCATAGTATCAGTTTGAGCCATTGCATTACTACTCCAATGCTCTGAATTACTGTGTTGCGTTTAATTTGCAACAATCTGTATCCTCCCTGGCATCTTATCACAATAGTATATCGTACATCCATTTATAAACTCACTGTTACATTTTACCTTGAAGAAACAGTTAACAAGACTCAAATGTGTGCATTCTTTGTTTAAATTACAAACATATCACATGAAAGAATTTGCAAAAGAATTATACACAGGGATCATTTTTGGAGAACACTAATTAGTCTGAAGCTCCCTGTTGCTCTAATTAAGTTTTGCACAATGTTTGAAGACCAACAAAATGGATGTAATCTAAATTACGAACAATTGCCTAAATTTCAAATTGACACTATTAGATTCATGGCTGTATGAAACCATGATGATTCAGAAGACTGATTGCAAAGTGTAGGATTTCTTTCATGCATATTTTCAATAATAACCAATAACAGAACTTGTTCAGTGAAACCTAGTTCTTAAAAGGATAATCAACAATAATAAAACATTTTTCTTGAAAAGCATGGGGGCGATCATATTCTGTTTCAGTGGTGTTGGTTGTTGTCTGTGTATTGAGAGAATTCAGGATTACCTAAATTAGAAGAGGCATTCAGCAGTGGTCTTCTCTAAAGTTTGAGATGTACTCTATTTGAAGATGAGCAAAAAGTTTATCAAGTGCTTTGAATAGTAATTCTTCCTCCTCATCCATACCTCCACAAAGCTTCAACTGGGTAAGCCAAGCTGGAGGATGGGAAAAGAGCTGCTCCCTTTTTGAGGTATTTCCAGTGATGGAGCTCACTTCCTAAAATTCTAGGAGCAGTAATTACTGTTTTATAAACTGTTGCATTGTTTTGGAATTGTGGAAAAAAAAGACCAAAACAACTGCACTTTGAAAAGGAGGAAGAGAGACAAAGCAGTAACCTAGCGGGAAGTGAAACAAACAGAGAAGTAAGCCTACACAACTGTCTAACCCAGCAGTGAACCTTCGCTGCTGACCGTCTCTGCTGTTTAGTTTCAAGTATCTCTGGACGTCAGAGTTCATCTAAGAAAAATAAATAAACAGTGAAATTCACAGCTGACCTTGGAGAAACTTGTGTGGGGGAGATCACAGCAGTTGAGCAGCTAAGAGGCCAGTTTTAAAAGTGTATCCTTACTGTTTTTTTTTGTAAATCTACAATACTGAGTAGAGTGGGTCCTTTCTTCACTATATGTTTTATTTAGATCTGTCTCTTGAATAAACTTTAAAAATATGAAACATATGGACTAAGTTAGCCTAGAGCAGTGATTTAATAGCAGTAAGACTGAGATATTTTCTGGGTCTGTAGATTGTTAAGGTGCAAAGATGGCCTTTAATAGAGTGATGTGCTCTTCCAGTTGAATGTGGGAGATGAAGGAGAGTTTCCCTGCTACTGGATGATTATGTCTGCAGGAGGTGTGTTTGGTTGTGAATCCTATCGGATCGCATGGATCAGGTAGAGCAGCAAGAGGCAATGAGGAATTTACAGGAGCTGGGGGTGTGATGGATGGCAGCTGTAAGAAGGGAGAAAAACCACAGATACAGTCAGGTAGATGGGTTACCTCCAGGAAAGATAGGAGAGGGAGGCAGGTCATGCAGGAGTCTCCTGTGGCTATCCCCATCTCAAACAAGTATGGTGTTGATGAATTCTCAGGGGAAAGTAGCATTGACAGCCAGGTTTATGGTCTGGAGACTAGCTCTACTGTTATGATGGCTATGTCAGGTTCCAAGCAATCGATTGTGATCGGGGACTCTCTAGTCAGCGGCACAGACAGATGTTTCTACGGCCGACAACAAGACATCAGAATGGTGTTTTGCCTCCCTGGTGCCAAGATCAGGGATATCTTGGAGATGGTGCAGTGTATTCTCAAAGGGAAAAAGAATCCAAAGGAGGTTGTTGCACACATTGGAACTAATGACAAAGGAAGTGAAAAGGGCAAGATTCTGAGGAGAAAATATAGGGAGTTATTTAAAATATAGACAGAAATTTAAAAAGTAGGTCCTCGAGGATAGTAATATCTGGATTACTGTTGGTGCCATGAACTAATGAGGGTAGGAATGGGAAGTACAGCACACGAATGTATGGCTAAGGAGCTGGTGCAGGGGAGAAGGATTCACATTTTGGGATCATTGGAATCTCTTCTGGGATAGAAGTGACCTGGAAAAGAAGGATGGATTGCACCTGAATTGGAAGGGGCTAGTAAACTGGTGCGGAGATTTGCTGGAGCTGCTTGGGAGGATTTAAACTAATAAGCGGGGGGTGGTGGGATCCAGAGAGAGAGTGAGGAAAGAGATCAGTCTGAGGCTGGTACAGTTGGGAAAGGAGCGAGTCAAACAGTCAAGGCAGGCAGGAACAAAACAGAGGATAAGGTGGAACTAACAAATTAAACTGCATTTATTTCATTGCAAGAGGTCTAACAGGTAAGGGAAATGTACTCAGGGCATGATTGGGTATATGGAATTGGGTTTTCATAGCTATTATAGAGACATGGCTCAGGAATGGACAGGACTGGCAGCTTAATGTTCCAGGGTATAGGTGCTATAGGAAGGATAGAAAGGGGGGGCAAGAGAGGAGTGGGAGTGGCATTTTTGATTAAAGATAACATTACAACTGTATTTAGGGAGGATTTTCCTAGGAATTCAGGGAGGTTGTTTGGTGGAACTGAGAAATAATAAAGGGATGATCACCTTATTGGAAGAGACACCCAAATAGTCAGTGGGAAATTGAGAAACAAATTTGTAAGGAGATCTCAGTCATCTGTAAGAATAATAGTGTGGTTATGGTAGGGTAATTTAACTGTCCAAACATGGACTGAGATTGCCATAGTGTGAAGGGCTTGAATGGAGAAGAATTTGTTAAGTGTGTACAAGAAAATTTTCTGATTCAGTATGAGGATGTACGTACTAGAGAAGGTACAAAACTTGACCTACTCTTGAGAAATAAGGCAGGGCAGGTAACTGAGGTGTCAGTGGGGGAGCACTTTGGGGCCAGTGACCGTAATTCTATTAGGTTTAAATTAGTGATGGAAAAGGACAGACTGGATCTAAGAGTTAAAGTTCTAAATAGGAGGAAGGCCAATTTTGACAGTATTAGGCAAGAACTTTCTAAAGTTGATTGAGGGAGGGGGTGGGTGATGCTACAGATGTTTGCAGGTAAAGGGACAGCTGGAAAATGGGAAGCCTTCAAAATGAGATAATGAGAGTCCAGGGACAGTATGTTCCTGTTAGAGTGAAGGGCAAGGCTGGTATGTGTAGGGAATGCTGGACAACCAGTGAAATTGAGGCTTTGGTCAAGAATAAGAAGGAAGCATATGTCAGGTATAGACTGCAGGGATCAAATGAATCCCCAGAAGAGTATAAAGGCAGTAGGATTATACTTAAGAGGGAAATTAGGTGAGCAAAAAGGGGACATGAGATAGCTTTGGAAAATATGGTTTGGGAGAGTCCAAAAGAACTCTACAAATATGTTAAGGCCAAAGAGTAACAAGGGAGAGAATAGTGCCTCTAAAGGACAAGCAAGGCCAGCTATGTGTAGAATGAACCACAGGAGATGGGGAGATTCTAAATTAATATTTTGCATTAGTGTTTACTGTGGAGAAGGAAATGGGAGATAGAAAACACGGGGAAATAAATAGCAACATCTTGAAAAATGCCCATATTAGAGAAGAGGAGGTACTGGACGTCTTAAAATACACAAAGGTGGATAAATCCCCGGGACCTGATCAGGTGTACCCTAGAACTCTATGGGAAGCAAGGGAAGTGATTGCTGGGCCCCTCACTGAGATATATGTATCATCAATAGCCACAGGTGAGGTGCCAGAAGCCTGGAGGCTGGCTCAAGCGGTGCCACTATTTAAGAAAGGTGGTAAGGAAAAGTCAGGGAACTATAGACTGGTGAGCCTGACATCGGTGGTGGGCAAGTTGTTGGAGGGATTCCTGAGGGACAGGATGTACCTGATTTTGGAAAGGCAAGGACTGATTAGGGATAATCACCACAGCTTTGTGTATGGGAAATCATATCTCAATAGCTTGATTGAGGGTTTTGAAGATATTACAAAAAAGTTTGATGAAGTTGGAGTGGTAGATGTTGTCTATATGGACTTCAGTAAAGCATTTAACAAGGTTCCTCATGGTACATTTGTTAGCAATGTTAGATTACATGTATTACACGGAGAATCAGCCATTTGGATACAGAGCTGGCTTGAAGGTAGAAGACAGTGGGTAATGGGGGAGGGTTGCTTTTCAGACTGGAAGCCCATGACCAGCGGTGTGCCACAAGGATCGGTGCTGCACCACTGCTTTCCATCATTTATGTAAATGATTAGGATGTGAATGCAGGAGGTTTGGTTAGTCAGTTTGCAGATGACAGCAAAATTGGAGGTGTAGTGGACAGTCAAGAAGATTACCTCAGAGTACAACGGGACCTTCATTAGATGGAACAATGGGCTGAATGGCAGATGGAGTTTAATTTAGATAAATGTGAGGTACTGCATTTTGGTAAGGCAAATCAGGGCAGGACTTACACACTTAATGGCAATGTCCTGGGGAGTGTCGCTGAACAAAGAGACCTTGGGGTGCGGGTTCATAGTTCCTTAAAAGTGGAGTGCCCCAGGTAGATAGGATAGTGAAGAAGGCATTTGCTATGCTTGCCTTTATTGGTCAATGCATTGAGCATAGGAGTTGGGAGGTCATGTTGCAGCTGTACAGGACATTGGTTATGCCACTTTTGGAATACTGCATGCAATTCTGGTCTCCCTGCTATAGGAAGGATGTTGTGAAACTTGAAAGGGTCCATAAGGACATTCTGGGGTTGGAGGGATGAGCTATAGGGAGAGGCTGAATAGGGTGAGGCTATTTTCCCTCGAGGGTCAGCTATGTGTAGAATGAACCACAGGAGATGGTGACTTTAATGAGGCTTATAAAATCATGAGGGCCATGTATAGGGTGAATAGCCAAGATCTTTTCCCCTGGGTAGGGGAGTCCAAAACTAGAGGGCATAGGTTTAAGGCGAGAGGGGAAAAATTTAAAAGAGACCAAAAGGTCAACTTTTTCACCCAGGGGATGGTGTGTGTATGGAATGAGGTGCCAGAGGAAATGGTGGAGGTGGTACAATTACAACATTTAAAAGGCATCTGGGTGGGTATATGAATAGAAGGGGTTTGCAGGGATATTGAACAAATGCTGGAAAATGGGACTAGATTAATTTAGAATATCTGGTCAGCATGGACGAGTTGGACTGAAGGGTCTCTTTCCATGTTGTACAGCTCTAATGCTTTGCAATGATAATGGGTTTCATAGATATGACAACACATCTTATAACTGAATCTTTCAGAGTTAATTTTAAGCATTGAAAATTCCAAATAAATTCTGCTTCTATAATATTAATGCAAATTAGGATATTAACGTTACTTACAGAGTGAATAAATTTGTTAAGATGTCATTTAAGAAGGTAGTGATCGAAGAAGAAATGAAAGAGCAATGAATATACTGAAACATATGCAAAAAGGTATGGAGCTTCAAACTCTCCATTCAGTACATCAGATGTTTTCAGTTTTTATATTTTTATTGAATGCATTTGAATATAACTGTTTGAACATTAATTAAACATAGTGTTTCCAGATCCTAACCCTTATTTATTCATCTGGAGAATAATTGATGTGGCCCCTCCAAGGCCAGCACATCCTTCCTTAGACACAGAACTTCCACTTTGAAAACTGATCCAATGTACCTATTCTGTTCTTCTGCCATTTCTTTGTTTCCCATTACTCCTTCTCCAGCTTCATTTTCCAGTGGTCTATGTCTACTCTTGCTCCTCTCTTACCTAGCAAAAAGGAAAGGACAGTGTTGATTCGCACTTCATTTTTTCCAGAGACAGATGAAAATTATTGTTTATTTCCTTTGCATAAATCTGAAATCAAATGAGTTATTATATTGTGGTAAGGGCCCTTGTGTTTTTATAGTTACTAGAGAAACCTTCAATGGCTTCACATCTCAATGCCATCAGCAACACCATGTACTTCCACCATTGCCCACCTGCAGAAACTGCTGTATTCATTAGGAGAAGGGATCAAATGTCCCATAACCTCATTGAAAAGTTATGAAAAGAGGTGCCAAGTTTGTAAGGTAAGCCAGTTAGGGTGGACAAGGCAAATGTAGGAGTGGAGTACAGTGATGGGGGTGGGGGGGCAAGTAGGAAGGTAGGTGGCAGATATTTGAGGGATAGGGTAGGTTCAACATTTGCCTTCATCAATTCTCCTGACATTTCAGGACTTGTCCTAGGCCTAGCCATCTTCAGCAGCTTCATCAATAGCCCACTCTCCAACATAAGGTCAGTGGTGGGGATGATTACAGATGATTGCACAATACTCAATAATATTTACGACTCCTCATGTACTGAAGTAGCCCTGATATCCAGGCTTTGGCAGACAAGTTGCAAGCAACATTCATGCCACACAATTGCCAGGCAATGACCATCTCCAATAAGAGAGAATTTAACCATTGACACCTTGTCAATAGCATGACCATCACTGAATTCCCCCATTATCAACATTGCAGGAATTACTATTGACCAAAAACTGAACTGGACCAAGCCATCTAGATAGAGTAACTACAAGAGCAGGTCAGAGGCTAGGAATCCTCTGGCGAGTAATTCGTCTCCTGGCCACCATCTGGAAGGCACAAGTCAGGAATGCGATGGAATACTTCCAATTTACCCGGATGAGTACAGCTTCAGCAATATTCAAGAAGCTTGATATCATCCAAGACAAAGGAGACCAATTGATCAGCACCACTTCTTCAAACACCTATTCTCTTCACCACCAATGGACAGTAGCAGCAGTGTATATCATCTATAAGATGCAGTACAGAACCTTACCAAGGCTCCTTATAACTTTTGTAAGCCACAACAACTCCTATCCAGGAGGACACGGGCAGCAGATACGTGAGAAAACCAGCAGCTACAAGTTCCCCTTCCAAGTCACTCACCATCCTGACTTGGAAATATGTTACCATTCCTTCACTACAGCTGAGTCAAAATCCTGGAATTCCCTCCCTAGCAGCATTGATTATGCAATTACAGCAAATGAACGTAACAGTTCAAAAAAGCGGCTCCCTACCACCTTCTGAAGGGCATCTGGGTGGGATCTTCTGAGGTTCGGTGTGGACTTGTTGGGCCGAAGGGCCTGTTTCCACACTGTAGGGATTCTATCTATCTTCTATCTATCTATCTAGGGATGGGCAATAAATGCTGGCTCAGCCAGCAAAGCCCCTTCCCCTGAGACAAATTAAAAATGAATTAAATTTTCTCCTGGCTGGCCTCCCTTCTCTATCCTCCATAAACATGAACTTATTAAAAAAAACTGATGCCTGTATCCTAACCCTTATTCAGCCTCATTCATTCATTACCCTTTAACTCGCTGACTTTCTTTGGTTCCTGGTATAACAATGACTTGTTAATGAAATTTTCAACATTGTTTTTCATAAAATGATAAGACTGTAAGATTAGGCCATTCAGCTCATCAAGTCTACTCTTTGGTCAAGTGATATGTTTCTTAACCTCATTCTCCTGCCTTCTCCCATAGCTCTTGGTCCTCTTACCAATCAAGAATCTATCTCTGTCTTAAATACACTCAATGACTTGGCCTCCATAGCCCTCTGCAGCAATAAATTCCACAGATTAATTGCCCTCTGGCTGAAGAAATTCCACCTCATATCAGTTATGAAGGGTCATCCCTTCAGTCTGGGCCTGTGCCCTCCAGTCCCAGTTTCTCCTACAGGTGGAAACACTTTTTCCTCATCCACACTATCCAGGCATCTCAGTATTCTGTAAGCTTCAATCAGATTCACCACGTACCCCCACCCACCCCTCATCCTTCTAAATTCATCGAGTACAGACCCAGAGTTCTCAACTGCTCCTTGTGTAACAAGCCCTTCAGCCCTGGGATGATTTTTGTAAACCTCCTCTGGACCGCCTCCAAGGAGGACAGCACATCTTTCCTCAGACACAGGACTTCCACTGTGAAAACTCATCCAATGTACCTATTCTGTTCTGCCATCATTTCTTTGTTTTCCATTATTCCTTCTCCAGCTTCATTTTCCAATGGTCCATGTCAACTCTTGCCCCTCTCTTACCTTTTATATATCTAAAAACTTTTGTAATCATCTTTATATTACTAGTTAGCTTACTGTTATATTTCATCTACGCCTCTTCTGCACTGCTTTTTTTGGTTATCCTCTGCTGGTGTTTAAAGGCTTCCCAATCCTCTGGCTTTCCAATGTAATCTTCATCACATTGTATGCTTTTTCTTTTGCTTTAATGCTGTACCTGACTTCCCTTGTCAGCCATGGTTGCTTCATCATCCCGTTAATATATTTCTTTTTCCTTGGGATGAATTTCAGCTGTGCCTCCCGAATTACCCTTAGAAATTCCTACCACTGCTGCTCCATTATCTTCCCTATTAGGCTCCCCCAATCAACTCTTGCCAGCTCATCCCTTATGTCTTTTAACTTTACTCAATTGTAATGCTATTACATCTGATTCAATCGTCTCCCTCTCAAACTGCAGGGTGAATTCTATCATATTATGGTCACTGTCCCCTTGAGTTTCCTTTGCTTAAGCTCCTTAATCATGTCTGCTTTACTACACTTCATTAAAACCAGAACTGCCTGTTCCATAGTGGGCTCTATCACAAGCTGTTCCGAAAAACCGCCTATGAATTCCTTTTCTTGAGATCTGCTACCAACCGAATTTTCCCAGTCCACCTACATACTGAAGTCCCAATGACTATTGTAATAGTGCCTTTCTTGCATGTCTTTTCTATCTTTAGTTTTATTTTCTTCCCTACGTTCTGACCTCTGCTTGGAGGACTGTACAGAACTCCTACTAGGGTCTTTTTCCATTTGCAATTCTTCACTGCTACCCACATAGATTCTATGCCTTATGATTCTATACCACTTCTTGCAATCAATTCAATTTCATTTCTTACTATCAAGGTAACCCTGCCCTCTTTGCCCATCTGCCTGTCCTTTCAATAGGATGTATTCATTCTAATTACTTATTTCTTAATTTGATTTTTAAAAATGTTGCTGGTCTTTTAGTTTATAGCCTGCAAATATTTCTCCTGATTACCTTCAATCTGAAAGTAACCTATACTTGATAATCAAATTAGTAGCTATCATGAACCAATCAACTTAAGGTTTTCCAGTTGTGTCAATCTTCTTTACTGGGATTCTGTTCCTGGGCTTCAAATCTTACAAACTATGAGCCAAAACAAAAGCAAGCAAAAAGCACTACTTCCCCTCTGCACCGAATTCCTATATTACCTCCAAATTTCGCGAACTATATGTACACATGGGCTGTGTCTCACTCTGGATATGATCTCTCCTTCTTGACTGTGTGAAGCTTACTGATTCCTTCTTGGCCTTCTCCCTCCCTACCTTTGTGGTCCTAATTTCAGCCCTCCTAAGCATCTACATTTTTCTGTCTTCTCCCACTGTCCATGCCCTAGGATCTTAAATTCTGTCCCCAAGTTTCTATGCCTTCCTACCATATGGTCCTACTTTAAGATAGTCTTTAAAATCTAACACTTTTACCAAACTTTGGCAACTGAGCCCAAATCCCAAGCCTCTTACTCCGCTTGGTGCCAAATTCTGTTTGATTACAATCCAATTAAGCATCTTAGCACATCTTATGGTGGTAAAGGTGTTATGTAAATACTAGCTGTTGTTGGTATTACAGTATATTTGCTTACTTGACTAATTCTTCTCCAGAAAATTTCAACTCTGGATTATAACAATAAAGAAAAATATTTTGAATATGAATAAAATGCAAATAAACTGCTCTATAATTAGAATGAAATATTCTACATCGGTGGAATTTTACACCCCATCTCATCCCACTCTACATTAGAAACTATGAAAATGGGTTTAAGATGGCTGGAGGGAAATGGATTGTTTACCCTATGTTTTCATGCCAACATATTAATTAATCTGAATCCAGATTTGGGAAGGGACCCCATCTCTGATGAACAAGGATCATAGAATCCCTACAGTGTGGTAGCAACCCATTCAGCTCATCGAGTCCACACTTACCCTCCAAAGGACATGTACCCAACTCCATCACTGTAACCCTGAATTTCCCATGACTAATCCACCTAACCTACGCATCCCTGTTCTCTCTTGGCAATTTAGCATGGCCAATCCACTTAATCTGCACATCTTTGGGCGGTAGAAGGAAACCAGAGAACCTGGAGGAAACCAGACACATGGAGAATGTGTAAACTCCACACAGACAGTCGTCTGAGGGTGGAGTCAAACCCCAGTCCCTGGCGCTGTGAGGCAACAGTGCTAACTATTGAGCCCTATCTTGTGCCACCATCTTCTCTCTGCTACTCACTCACTCATACTCACTCTGTCTCAATCACTGTACAAATCTCCTTCTCTGCTTAGCTCTACCACTCTCACTATTGCATGTAGTGATCCACTGTGCCACACTTTAAAGTAAAGGGCCAGAAAAAGTAGGAGTGCTGGCTCTCAAGAATACTTTGAGTCTTTTTTTATCCCAGGCTCCTTTCCACCATCACAAAAAAAGAACAGCGGATGCTAGAAATCAGAAACGAAAAGAGAAATTGCTGGAAAAGCTCAGCAGGTCTGCCTGCATCTGTGGAGAGAAATCAGAGTGCTGCCAGACCTGCTGAGCTTTTCCAGCAATTTCTCTTTTCATTTCTGATTTCCAGCATCTGTCGTTCTTTTTCAGTTTTTATCCTTTCCACAATTATAGACTTTAACCAATCTTCCCATTTTCCTTACACAGAGGACTGCTCTCAATGATGTTCCGAATTTTGTTTCATAAGCACAGAATTAATTGGTTTATTGCACAGCTGAATGATAATTTAAGATGCATGTAAATGAGATAAGCATTTTAAATAAAGCTGTTCTTCTCCAAAGTCCTTTTGTCAAATTTTTCAAATGACGTTGTTGCTGATGGTAAGGCACAGGCAGTTCCTTATGTTATCCTGTGAATTGTGGGTGTTTGTTGACCTATTGCCATATCTGGAAATTAAAACCAACGTGGGACCTTTGTACGTGTGATTTTCCTTTTAGGATTTTGCAGTAACATACCAGTAAATAATGTGATGATAGCTTGAAACCTTTTTACATCCCTTCTATGTGGTTTTCACACATCTTGATCCCTACCTAGTTTTAATGTGCGACAGCAATTTGAAATTACATTTTAGACTGTTTCTATTATAAGATCTGATCACAAACATTTTTGTTCATAATCAGCTGTTAGGAAACTCCTTACAAATGAATTGTCAGCATTAAGGACATACAATGTCAACTATTAAGGAGGATTTGTTACCATTCAGTGAGAGTCAACTGACAATGTCAATTCAGAATTAATTTGGATTGCTTTCAAATGCAGAAAACTTTCTAGCACATGATATTAAAAATTCATTACTGGGATTTGAATTACTGATACAAAAAAAAAAGGCATACACATTGGCCCCAGTCAGAAACTGCTTTTTCTGGCCCCAAACTTCATCGTGTTTATAGACATCCTGGCACTTGCATAGTCGAGTAATCCTCAAGCACTGCTGGTTTTTAAGGACTACTAAAATTGTCATTATCTGGAATAAAACTGGGAACATGTTTATAGCCTTTTTCAGAAGACAGAAGGACATGGGAGGAGAGTGATCTTATTAATTAAGGCCATAATTATAGCCATGGAAAATAATGCTTTTGTCAATAGTGGTGCTCCAATAGAGAGGCTATATTACATTTTAAACATAAGGGATTTGTCGTTTTATACACTGTATGTATAAAATAGAGTGACAGAAATCAAGCAATAAGTGAATTTGATCAATTCTGCACTTCATTCTTTGAAAAAGTCAGCACTGTCACTGTAGACCTGAGCAAATACATTTCCTCCGGAACATCAGCATTTTCTCAATTGTTGCTCAGTCATGGGCGACTATATAGCGTTTTCCATCATGAATGACCAAATAATTTATACCAGTTAAATGGTTCATTAGGTTCTTAAAGAATTATTGCTGGCACTTCATGATCTTTTCATCACAATGAACAAAATTCAATTACTGGCACTTATATATTACAAAAGCACGTGTTGAAGACGTTTCATCAATTTTGATAATAATGTATCTCACAATATGCATTAATTCCTACTGTTCCAATTCATTTAGAAAAGGCAATTACGCTAATATTAACTAACTTGAGTTCAAGTAATAGATGAAGATCTAACACTTTTCAGTTCTGAAGTGTCATACCAGACTCGAAACATTAATTCTGTTTCTCTCTCTACAGAGACTGCCAGACGTGCTGAGTTTCTTCAGCATTCTCTGTTTGTTTCAGATTTCCAGCATTTGCAGTAATTTATCTTTATGCTTATGCTTTTATTTGACTCATGCCATTTTTCTTAGATCATATTGACTGTTGCTTAGCATAGCAAACATTCCAACAGAATATGCTCACAAGTGCTTCAAGTTGAACAGCTTAATAAAAATTTCCTTTTACATCACTTTCAGGGTGAGAAAGCTCAAAGTAACATTCTATTGATAAAGTTCTTAATTTCCTTACACTTGAAGGCATTGCTGAAGGCACAAATCTACTTCAGGTTTGTCATCTCCCCCAGCTCCAAATTTCAGATTTAAACATAAAACTTCAGATTGAGGTTACTGCAGTGCTTCCATGATTTCTTTGCAATATACAGACTCTTCTGGTTAGTGAGAAATTAAGCTCCTTTGACTGGTTTTACAACCACATTCTTATTTTCTCTCTGCCAAAAGCAGGAAAGTGAAACTGACACATTTGTAACTAGGCAGCTGAGGATCAATGAAGAAGCACATTAAAGCAAGCCTTCCAGACACAATCAAACCATAGAAGATTCCAAAATATAATCCCTGGACCACAGTCAACTGTTAAAGTTGTCTTATAACTCACTGCATTTTGTTTGATGTATTGCTAGAGTATGCATGCACATTAGACTCTGTGTGTACGTGCTCAATTCTTACCAATAGAATCTATTATGTTCAATGGAGGGAAAGTAAAGATTAACTGAATCACACAGTACATCAAAGGGCTATTTGGCCCTTCATTCCTCTGCCAACTCTGATTTCTCCATTTCTTTTCCACCTAACTCAACATATATTTCTTTTCAGATATGTATCTAACTCTCTTTGAAAATTACAATTAAATTTTCTTTTACCATACTTTTAGACAGTGTACTCATAACTCACGATTTAAAACGTGTTCTCATTTCCCATGGTACTTTAACTATTATTTCAAATGTGTGTCATGTCAGTGGAAATAAGCTTTCTCTATCAAAATCTCTAATAATTTTTAAGTCCTCTATTAAATCTCCCCTTCACTTTGAAACAAATCGTCATTCTCTGCAAGGCTTTGACATCTTCCCTAATTGTATCTTTCTTTTATCTTGATGTGTGATGTGAGCATCGCTTGTAAGTTGCCCTTGAGAAGGTGGTGATGAGGTATCTTCTTGAATCACTCCAATCCATCTGGTGTAGGTAACACCTACTATACTGAAGGTGCTCCAAGATTTTGACCTAGCAAAAGTGAAGGAATAGACTCACAATTCGAAGTCTGGATGATATGTAGTTTGGAGAGGAATTGCAGATATTGGTGGTCCCATACTTCTGCAGTTCTTGCTATTTTTGGCAAATTTGTCCTTTTAGGTAGTAAGGAGTTCCTTAAGTTATTGCTCCATATATTGTGAATGGCACATGTTGATCCTATGCATCAGTAGTGGAAAGAATTAATGTTTAAGGTGGTGGGGTGTCTGCTTGCTCCGGATGGTGATGAGAGTTGGACTATTGTTGGAGTTGCTGTCTCCCAGGAACGGGGACAGTATTCCATTACACTCTTAACCTTTGCCTTATTGATGGTGGGCAGGCATTGGGGAGACATGAGGTGAGTTATTTGCCGTAGAATTCCCAGCCTCTAACCTGGTCTTGAAGTCACGGTATTTATATGGCTAGTCCATTTACCTATTTGGTCAATGGTAATCGCTAGAGTGCTATTAGTGGGGAATTCAGCAATGGCAAGCGGAGATGGTTTGATTCTCTCTTGTTGCAAATGATCAATGCCTCATACAAATGTTTCTTGGACTCAAACTGGATGCAGTATTCCAGCTAAAGCTTAAACAGATGATTCGCAAAGTTATTCTTAGACCATTTAATTTGTATTGTCATACTTATTCTTTCTTCCAGAATATATCACTTTACAGAACTGTCTGGATACAATGACCATAACATACGAACTGTCAATTTTTGAATTTCATAGTCTGATTTTAATATTTAGGACCGTCATGGCTGAAGTTTTTTTTTTAAATAAAGACAAAAACACTGACTTAAAGTGGCCACTTCAAGCACTTGACCAAGTAGGTTAGCCTAAAGTTCAGGAAACTAACCTGGAATAAATAAACTAGTCAGAATTAAAATTTAAAATTAACATTTTGTCAAAAAGCACTGATACCAGCCAAACCAGTTAGCCATGAAAATGCCCTCATCTCTGAAGTTGATTTACACCTTTATGAGAATTTTCACCACCTGGGATTGAAACTTCACAGACTGTGGAAGGATAATCAGCTGGGAAAAGGTCTCTATCTTCCCTCCAAAAGATAAAGCACTCAGTGGCTATACTGATCAAAATGAAATATCAAAGCATAGAGAAATCAAGACAATAACTAAAATTATGGCTACTGCTGATGATCCAAAGCATCAATGAACAGCCATGATCTCAGGTTAAATCCTTGTGCCTCAAAGATACTTTGAACTGTTATCCTGCTTTTATCTTCCCTTTTGTATTGGACATAATCCCTTTTTAACATACTATCTGTGTGCGTATATGCTTGATATTGCATCATTATTTTTTCTCAGGGGAAGTAAATGCTAAAATTGCTCTTTCTTCCATTTGAAACCTTTGTGTTTGGCTCCTTACAGCCTTAAAGTAGAAATTAATTAACTGTATTTTAATTTGAGAGAGATATGCCTAGTGTGATAAAAACAATATAAATCTTCGTTGATGCAAACCAGGGAGGTTGAAAAGAAGCAGCTGATTTATACCTTCTCACCTGGTCCTAAAAATGTTTCATACAAAGCTAATTACTTTTAAAGTAACTAAATTTGGAAAATCAATGCAATGTTGCAGGAAGCTCATTGCTTAATCTGAGTTCTTGTTCACTGCTGACATTTTACCACACAGAACAGACTTACAGCACTATAAAAAAACTACAGCAAAGTTCCATAAACTAGAATGAACCCTGGTGCTCAAAGTTAATTGGCATCTTCTACATTCATACTTAAATTGCCGACTTCTGAAGCCAAGTTCAGAGGCTGTTTACCTTTTCTGCTCTGGTCAGATTATAATACATTTTAGAATTAGACAGCTCACTGTGAATTCAGTGATATAGGACACAATCTTGCAGGGGTCTGAAAAATGTGGGCGATGACCAGATGTGTGGCAGAACAGGCTGACAAATGCAGTGAGGCTGATCTAAATGATAAAGTCACCTCATTCCACCTTTTATGCTTTTCACACATGATGTAGTGAGGCTCTCGCTAGGTAGTGATGAGATGCCAACTGACAGTCATTATAATTATAAACACATTGTTACCACAATTCACCACACTAATGTTCAGATACCAATTTCCAAAATAAGCTGGACATCAGGAAAATCGACATGGAACACGCAGTATGCTACCTAGTAGATCCAGCTCACCACTTACTCTGATGAGGATTCATATTGGATACTGGGCATAATCTGTGGGCATCAGCCACACATTCTCTTTGTCAACAGACATTGGTTTCTGGAATCTGCCAACACAGCATGAACATCATGGCATCTCACCAATATACTGGCAGGCTAATCACAAGGCACAGACCCGCACTGCAAGATGCACCAGCAGTTATTACTGAGAAAGCTGCAGCACTTTCTTTGCACACAGACACCCAGCTCAAGGACTGGACCAGGCTGTCCCTGCTTTCTTAGCACACACTGATTTTGCACCTAGCTGCATGCTCACACCATCCATGCCTTGCCTTTCCATGCTTTGCCATGCCTGTTCAACTACAGCTGTAGCCAAAGGATGTCATTAGTGCCATTTTAAGAGGCTCCCTACAGCAAACATATGGACTGGCTTCTTAAACAAAACAGAAATAGCTGAAGATACTCAGTAGGTCTGGCAGCATCTGTGGAGAAAAAGCAGAGTCAGTGACCCTTCATCAGATCTGGCTACTTGTCATGCTTGCTAGTATTGAACTCTCTTTCAACACTTGATGTGGGTGTAGGTTTGGGAAGATGGTGCTATACTGTGGGCCATCCAAATTCACTGACATGTGGTGATCACTCAGCTGGCATGGCACCTTCAGCAAGTTACTGCACATACTGAGGTGAAATATGAATGTCCAATGCAGCCATGTCCCTCATTATCCGAATCTAACATAAGTTATTGTGTGGTGAAATGTGTTCAGCCCTTATCCACAAGGTACACCTCTAATGCCTGTTCTAAGATCTTAAAAACTAATTTTGTGCCTACATGGATGTTCACATCATGTCTGTCTTGTATTGCCTTTGTGCACATTGACATCTCATTCAGAATTTCTAGCCACACATTACTTCTGACTTGTTTTGCCTTTTAGTGCAGACACAAAGCCATGGTTGTCATGGTTATCAGTGATCGGTCAAGGTTATGGACATGTTGCTGTACAGCAGCAGGCAAAATCAAAGTCACACCTTTAGCCTGTGCCAGCAGTTTCACTGCAAACACACTGCATGGGGTTCATCCAAATGGCCAGGTCTCAATACCTAAAGGGAGTAGTCCTCAGTTGAGCCCACAGGGGTCATTATCAGTTAGGGGTATACCTGCACAGTAAGTCAAAGGTATCATCCAATATTAGTCCAGCAGCTTGGACACAGCCAATTGAGCACTTGGGGCAATCAGGGTCAGAGGATCCAAATCACTTCAGACCAGAGAGTGGGCTACAGTGTGTCCCCCAGATTCAGGCCAACCAGTCCAAGGAGTAACAGTAAGTCAGTTGAGAAGCAGTAGTAAATCAGTCAGGAGTTTGGTCACCCCTCAGTCAGAATGGTCTTTCTGAGTCAGTCACAGAGTGGGCCATGGTCAGTCTGGATCTAATCACAAAATGTCAACAAGGATTTGTCAATGTCCACTGCTGTGGTGAGGACTTTGGAAAAATCAAATGGGGGGATTGGCAGCAGCCTGCTGGGATGCAGGGGAATAATCATTGTGAAGGGTGAGAGATGGTAAAGCATGGGAGCACATGGGGTACTGCCAAAAGCAGGACATCAATGATTGCTAGCAGCCAGCTGTGATAAGCAGACATTCATAATTATGTTTGGCATAGCTAAGCTGTAGAACTGGACTCAGGGGTACAGTGGAGTGATAAGCAGTGGAATGAAAAAATATCATGAAGGAACAGGGGGAAGATGAAAGACAATGGAGTTGACAGAGAGAACAAGGTGGAAAGAAACATGAAGGTTTAGACAAGGGTCATCAAGATGAAAGACTGACCCAGAATAAGTGAAGTATTTCTTCATCCGTAAGGCAGGGTCTTGTGAATGATATGAGGTCCTTCGATGGGAAATAATATCAAACAGACATTCGCACATTATAAGTTGAAGACATCTGTTTCCACATATTTCTGAATATGAACCTCAATGACCAACTGCTTCAATAAAAAATTCTGCCCCACAAGCAATCATCACTATCTCAAATTCATCCTAATGATAGCTGTAGAGGTCAAGTAATTCCTGGTGTGCTGTAAATTATCACCTTTGTTCTGTAAATTACAAAGACCATCCTAGCCTGTGCAGGGCCTAGGAACTGCTTACTTCACACCTTGGGCTATAGAACATCCAGACCATTAACCTCAAAATTGTGCTGCCTTTCTTGGGTCGTGTTGGTGTAGGGGTGGCCAGAGAAGTTCTCACTAATGTAATGACACTTACAATCTCTTACTGCATGTCTACCACATGATTCAGAAGTATGCTGCTCAAACTATGTTAGCAGTGTGGAAAGGTGTAATCCTAGAATCCATACAGTGTGAAAACAGGCCCATCGGCCCAAAAAGTCCACACTGGCCCTCAGAGAATCCCACCCAAACCCATCCCCCAATAACCCACCTAATCTACGCCTCCCTGAACACTACAGGCAATTTAGCATGGCCAATCCACCTAGCCTGTGCATCTTTGGACTGTGGGAGGAAACCAGGGCACCTGGAGGGATGTGCACCTGGATGTGCAAACTCCACACAGGCATTCGCCTGAGGGTGGAATCAAACCCAGGTCCCTGGCACTGTAGGGGCAGCATTGCTAACCACTGAGCCACCATGCTGCCATGTTGAAGTATCTTATTGTCAGAAACGTCCACATTGCAATGTTTGTTAGTTATGTTAGTATTAGCTGTGGCTGCTGAATAATCACATTACTCAGGGGCTGCTGTCTTTTCTGTGGTTACTGTACTAATAATGTCCACATAAATTGATGAGGAATACAAATATCTGCAAGACTACAACCAGCATCAATCTCCAGTGGATGAGTTTCCAGCTAAAGGTGGCCTTGTGATGCAGGGAAAATGTAGCACACTGACAATCATTCAGAATGTTGTGCACATGAGACAAGGGATATGGCACTATTTGCTGTTTAAAGGTGGTGATCAAAACATCATGTCACAATGCCCAGTGTATCTGCAATGCAATACCTTCTTCTGATGAGGTTAACAAAGGCCATAAGATGTTTCCTCCACATCAGGTTTCCATGCAGGTTTCATCTGTGGGTTGCAGTGCAGTACGGTTAATGGATGCCACTTAATCCTTGGACACCATGCTCCAGAAAACTGGAGGATGCAACAAAGCTGAGATGGATAGTGGAGATCCATGAGAACCAAACAATATACCAAGTAGGAAAATTCAGAAATTACAGCATCTTCAATCTCCTACAATATAACAAAGCAACCCAGGCAGAACATCTTTCTGAACTTCTTTCAATGGAATTGAGTTGTACGAAGTCATTTTTCATCAACTGTAACTGTTTTGGCAATGCAAAAGGTCAGCATTTCTTGTATAATCCCACCTGCAAATGCAGGTTACTGATTGATCTTTTAAATGTTTAATGTAGGTTAAGTTTACATCCCAAACGAGGTCTTCACAACATCTGATGCTCCTTCAATCATCAACACAAAGTTTCATCCATGTATGGGAGCAATAGAAAGGATAGCTATCATTCAGACAGGGTTAAAACATTGTTCAGCACTAAAGATGGCTACCCTCTCTAGTTTCATTCTTGTAGCTGTGGCTAGAATGAAGTCACTCACTGTAAAGATTGTGTCAGTAAGCTCCTCCAACTCCTCTGGACCTGACCCTGCAGGCAAATTGAGACAGGCTGCGAGGGTCCTGGTCTGATATAAGCTCACCCTTGGAGGCAATAAGGACTGCAGATGCTAGAAACTAGAGGCAATAAATGTGGAGCTGGAAAAGCACAGCAGGTCAGACAGCATCCGAGGAGCAGGAAAGTCAAAGTTTCAGGCTGAAACCCTTCATCAGGACACCTCAACTTGATGACCCCTGTCTGAACCTTCACATTCCTTTCCACCTTGCTCTCTCTATCAACTCCAGTGGACTCCTGAGAAAGGGTTTCAGCCTGAAACATTGACTTCCCTGCTCCTCGGATGTTGTCTGACCTGCAATGCTTTTCCAGCTCCACATTTATTGACGCAAGCTCACCCTTCTTGGATTGAACTCCCACTGGGCTGTGCATTGCAGGTGGGCTGGAGGTGCAGGGACAGCTACCTCTGGTGTGCTCCAAGAGGAGACTGCTGAGGGACCTGTATGTGGTTCCTCCTCTGGCTCGGTGCTGATTGGCACCACCCTGTCTTCTGGTGAGGAAGGGGCACCTGGAGTGAGCTCAAGGTCCCTTGCGCCACCTATCACCTTGCTATTGGTGCTGAGCACCAATGGATAATTCAATGAAATGGTGGCCTGCATGAAGGGCTCTGTCAGCCAATGAACATTCTGTAGGACCTGGGTCTCCATGACAGCTGCTAACCTCTCTACAGAGACAGCCCAGACGTGTGCAAGCTGGAAATAGCATAGCACAGATGGCAGTGGTGACTTTCTCCAAATCCTCCTGACTATGGAAACAGCACTAACACCTGAGATTTCCAATTAACTGGAGCTTCTCCTTAGTTCTCCTTAGAGCAGAGAAGGTCAAGAGGAGACTCAATACAGGCACTCAAAATTGTGAACTGGGTTGATAAGATAAATAAGAGAAATGTAAAAGGCAGAAGAGTTAATAACTGGAGAGCCCAGGTTTAAGATAATTACTAAACATTGCAGAGGCAAGATGAGATTTTTTAAAGCAGTAAATAATTTAAAATGGAATAATCTGTATGAATAGGTATGGAAGCAGATGCAATTGAATTTTCTCAAGATAGTTGGATGAATAGTTGGAGGAAACAAAATTGCAGCGCTATGGGAAATGACTAGAAGGTGGGAATCATTGTTTGCTTTTTCAAAGAATTGGCAAAGACATGATGAGCCAACTGAACTTTGTGCCATAAGATTCTTATGATTGCAAAATTATCCTTGACATTGTATAAACACATCTTCTATGCTTGGTGTAATTAAAGAATTGTGTACATGTCAGCTGCATCTACAAAATGCACTGCAGCAGTTACACAGCATTTTCCAAACCCATGACCTTTACCAACTCAAAAAACAAGAGCAGCAGATGCATGGGAACACCATCATCTAAAAACTCTGCTTAAAACCATATACAATCCTGACCTGGAACAATATTCCCATTCTTTCACTGTCACCGGGTCCAAAGCCTAGAAATCCTGTCACATCATTGTTAAATCTCAAGCTGCAGCAGTTCAAGAAGATGATCAATTATCATCTTCCCAAGGGGAATTTGGGATGGACTATAAATGCTGGCCCAGCCAGCAACACCCTAATCCCATGAAAGAAATAAATAGTAGATCACAGTAAGTAGAATTCTAAACTTGTATTAATCCATTTAATTTATGTAAACCACATAAATACAACGTCGCTAAATCTTGGTGATTACTGATTTTAATAAAAACTTCAGCATAAAATATTAGAAGAGGACAGACACTTGTCATTTTTTCTTACACGTCAGTGATAATTTGCTAAAATGAGCTGTCATATTAGAAGCAACAACATAAAGCACCAGATAGAAATTGATTTAAAGAAAAGTAAAGGAGGGATAAGCAATGAGAATATTTCAGGCTGGCAAGACTTAGCAAACAAATAGATATGTTTAAGCTTTTAGTAAAATTGATGAAAGGACGTTCATTCCCTAGATTTGCAAATTATACCCCAATTTGAGGCAAGTTGCATAACGAGGAAAATATTTTTAATTAAAAAGATTTAGATCTAGTAACAATAAACAAAATATACATTAATTAACAATCAAAGTACCAAAAGGCACTGTATATCATAGATCATAGAATCTCTACAGTGTGGAAACAGCCTTTCGGCCCAACAAGTCCACACCGAACCTCAGAGCATCCCACCCAGACCCATCCCCCTATAACCCACCTAATCTACACATCCTTGAAGATTACAGGCAATTTAGCATGGCCAATCCACCTAGCTTGCACATCTTTGGACTATGGGAGGAAACCGGAGCACCCAGAGGAAACCCATGCAGACAATGTGCAAACTCCACACAGACAGTCGCCCGAGGGTGGAAACAAACCCAGGTCCCTGGTGCTGTGAGGCAGCAGTGCTAACCACTGACTCACCCATCAAATGTTACAAATAAACCAATCAGCTTTGTGCTGCTCAGAAAAGGGATCTAAAGATGGGAGAGGATAAGTCTATGAGTACTTGGCTGAAATAGGAGAAAAATAAAATCATTTACTCAATTAAATTAATAAAGGTATAAACAATCAAACAAAACTTGTCAAATTGGTCAGGCTGTCTTTGCAACAATGTGTGCAGTTTGCAAAATCAAATTCCTGGCTGACAACCCTTCATTCAAGAACACCATTTTGGACAGCATTCTCTGGTCAGCTACTCATAACAAGTGTGATATTGGGAGCATATACAGGTGAGGAGAAGTAAGTCTTGCCACCAAAATTATGCAATGAGGAACTTTTATGGAATTTGAGCTGATTTTCCTAGAAGATAAGCTGACTGAATTGTGCAATGTGGTGAAATAAATTGACGAAATTGATCCACCAAATTGCCAAGTAATGTAAACTGGAAGGTTCAAATGCAAAATATGTTGCATAATAAAATATTTTTGAAATTTGTTCAGATTTACTCATCATTTCGCTACCTGAGGGCTCAGTAATGTTCTCCTTATTAACTTCACAAGTGTTACCATTCATGATCTCAAATTCATCACACTGTACATCTTCTGTTTTGGGCGCGATCCTTGGTTTTTCTTTCCTTTAATTACTCCCAATCACTCAGTGCGTTCCTTTCAAATTGCTCGCCATCATCTAAATGTCTCTTAAATGTCAACTTATTCCAGCTATCTTAACAACCTACAACTGATATATCCCAGCTCTCAATCCATGCCTTCCATCCATCTGCACATCCATCTGGTCCGAAATGTCTTCCCAAAACATCCATTTTATTCTAACCCCATCTCTTCTCAATTTCTGAATCTGCCAACAATCAAAGGAACTAGTTTAGTTTGAGATTATGTTTAGCATGGCCTGGTTAGACAGATGATTCTGTTTCCGTGTTGTACGGCTCAATAAAAGACTGCTGTTCATACATAGTTGCTCTGTGTACAAATTGGATACAAACCGTAGGTGATTCCAAGGGGGTGAAGACGTGATTGTTTTCTGAAATGGTTCATTGAGGAACCGCGCTTTTCAGTGTGACTCCAGTTGGAATCTGACCCAGTAGAATATACAACTGCGTATAATGAAGTTGACAAACTATTGTGTGGTGTCAGAATTTTACAAATAAAAGTTTCTCTTCCAATTTCAATCAAAATTCAACAGTTGCAATGTTCCAGAACTCAAACTAACGATGTTTTAAATATTCTGGAAATAATTTCAATGCATTTCTCCTATCCCAGGTTCAAGGGTTAATTAGATTCATAATTAGCACAGTTTCTTGTTAGAAGTCAATGATTCAATGGTTGAATGTGCCTGGACGTAACTGGACATTTTGAGGCTTAAAGGAATAGCAACGGTTGGTGTGGTTCCGCATAACATCTAAACACAAACCCACTCAAAGGGGTGGGGAATCTTAGAATACTGTTAGGTGAGGTCGAACACAGTCTGAAACAACAAAACCTCTTTCAAAAGCACAGTGTCATTTATTAATTATTTTGATTTGACTGAATTATACCAACATTAGTAATGAGACCTAATATAATTAATAATAAAAGCGTATTGTCCAAAAGCGGTGAAATCAGATCATGTTGGCGCAACCATTTTAATATACATGCATAGGACGACGGTCGGTTTTAAGTGTGATTTAGCCGCGTTTCCTTGCGGCTTTGTGTTAACTACGGCGCTGTTTCCTCGGCAAAATAAACCATCTGCTTAATACTGTGTAAGGCGGTCAAGGAAATGTGTTTATTCTGGATCCGTTTTAATTACCATTTAGGACAACTGATTTGCGTCAGTCGGTATACAGTACACAATGTCATAAATAAAATTTGGGAAGATTGAATTCTGCAGTGCATACGCCCTCGCGTGTATAAACACTCTAGACTTCCTAATACTAGCTTTTATTAGACTTCTACAGCGTGCTAGCTGGTTAACGTGATAATCAATCAGATGTGCTAAGCCATAAAAGCGTAGGTGGTTTAAAACACCGAGATTCTAGAAATCTGATGTTTAAATCGTCAATTAAAGATGGAAATCTGAAATAAAAGCAGAAAGTGCTGGAGAAAGTCAGCAGCCGGCAATAGTAAAATACTATGGGGTGTAGGACTTTTAAGAATAAAGACGGCGGGGCCAAGCACATTATGTGGTGCACATTTACAAAAGATGGAGGAACCTTACAAAATGAATAATTTAATTGAACATAAGTGCAACGATGTTGTAAGCAACTTACTGCCTTCCCCAAAGCAATTTGTTTCAAAGATTTTATAATCAAGTTGGTTTTTGAAAGGTCTGTGTTCATCAAACGAGTGAAAATGTTTCAAAAAGTTGGGCCGGGGTTTCTGCTAGTCAGACAGTCGTTATTTCCAGTGTAGATGGGCGTTGCACATGGAGACCGCCAGAATTCCCATCAAAGCAGACTTGGAAAATTGAAAATTCTGCTGGCCAACACCAATAATCCTGGAACACTGTAAGTCATGCACTTACATGTACAGTCCAGGGAGGACGGACAGGTCAAGGGGTGGAATGAGGCTAGTAGGTAGGGGATGGGGGTAGGGCTTGAGGTGGGAGGAGGGAATAGGGGGAGGAAGGACAGGTTAGGGAGGTCGGGACAAGATGGGCTGGTTTTGGGATGCTGTGGACGAGGGGAGATTTTGAAGCTTGTGAAGTCCACATTGATACCATTGGGCTGCAGGGTTCCCAGGCGAAATATGAGTTGCTGTTCTCACCTCCCCCTACTGCATCCCAAAACCAGCCCATCTTGTTCCCACCTCCCTTACCTGTCCTTCCTCCCACCTATCCACTTGTGCCACCTCAAGCCCCACTCCCATCTCCTACCTACTAGCCTCATCCCACCTCCTTGACCTGTCCATCCTCCCTGGACTGACCTATCCCCTCCCTAACTCCCCATCTACATTCACCATTACTGGCTCCATCCCTGCCTCTTTGACCTGTCTGTCTCCTCTCCAGCTACCTTCTCCTTTATCTATCTTCTTTCCGCCTCCCCCTCTCTCCCTATTTATTTCAGAACCCCCTTCCCCTTCCCCATTTCTGAAGAAGGGTCTAGGCCCGAAACATCAGCTTTTCCTGCCCCTCTGATGCTGCTTGGCCTGCTGTGTTCATCCAGCTCTACACCTTGTTATCTGCCAATTAATCAGGTTGCTCTTCCTGGGTGGTGTCAAACGAATGGTGTTGGAGGCGCACACATTCAGGCAAGTGGAAGTATTCCGTCCCACTCCTGACTTAAGCCTTGTAGAAGATGGTCAGTTTTTGAAGTCAGAAGGTGTGTTACTTGCTGAGGAATTCCTAGCCCCTGACCTGCTCTTGTAGCCATTGTATTTATTATGGCTGATTCTTTTTAGTTTCTGATGAATGGAAGCCCCCAGATGTTTTTAATGGGAGATTCAGTTATGGTGATGCAATTGAGTGCCAAGGGATGATAGTCATTGTGTTGCATATCTTACTTGCCATTTGTCAGTCCAAACCTTGTTCCATTGGATATGGTCTGAAGAGTTTAAATGATGCTGAACATTTTGCAATGGACCAAAGGCCTTTGAAGCAACTGAAGAGGATTGGGTACAGGATAACGTTATGTGAAGTGAACAGCAAAAACTGCTCCTTCATTCAGCATATGTAGGCTTCAATGGCAGGGCCAGCACTTACTGCTCAACTCTCATTGCCCTTGAGAAAGTGGTTGGTGAGTTTTATAAAGCTTCATAAGGGGAAAACAACCAATGATGCCAATCAATCATCATTGCCCTCTCACATAGCATAAATGTTGTATTCCCTTTGTGTTGGTATTCTTGTGATTTTTGTCTTGATGAGTGCATGTTGAAATGCTTTAATAAAATGTCTTTTCTCAGCAGTACAATTTCAGCACTACCAAATAACTATTTTACATTTAAATCCATCCGAGGAAGTGAAACAATGATGGTGGAATTAGGCTGGAATTAGGGAAACTACATAGGAGAAGATATTTTAAAAAGGTTTAATATATTGCTGTACTAATTTGCTGAATGAATGAGACTCCACACTTGTAAAAGCAAAAATAGGAGCACATAGGTTAATCAGTTATTTTCATTCAATATACTGTAAAAATATAACTATTTCTGCTTTTTCTATTTTTTAATCTATATTCAGAACTAGGAAGTGGTTAGTTAACTGAACAGCATGTCATCACTGATTTCTGCAACTTTTTTGCAATTGCAAAGACTTTTAAAATGCAGCATGTGAAGGAATAGCACATCACCAACAGCATCTGTTCAGTTCAGTGTTTAACTGCGCATGTGAAAGTACCAAATCTGCTGTCAACTTTACACTGTAGTAACAACACATCACTAAAAAGCTTGTCATTATTAATGCAGCAAAACTCAGGCCATTGAATTCAACCATTTCAGATTATAACCACTCTCATTTTTTTTTCCAGTTATTAACTTCTGTGATATCTCATTAACAGCATTTACTCCTCCTCTGATCCCAGTTTTTGTAACTCTATTTGTCCTATTACCATAGTATTTTGACTTGCACTATTATCTGTTTTACAAATCTCTCCTGCCACCCCAATCACAGACCTTCCCCCTTGTTCTTTCCTCTTGTCTATTTCCCTGCCTTTTACATTTGCTTAAAAGCTGTTACATTGCAAACCTGCAACCTCTACACCGAGAAAGATGAGCAATAGATGCATGGGAACACCACCATTTTCCTCTCCAAGTCACAAACCATCCTTCTAACACTGTTCCTCTGGTGTTGCTGGGCCAAAAATCCTGGAACTTCCTAATAGCACATTGGTTAATTTACACTAAATAGACAACAGAGATTCAAGGTAATGGTTCATCATCACTTTCTCAAAGGCAGTGAGGGATGGACAGTAAATGCTAGTAATAATGCCCACTTCCTAGGACAGAATTAAAAACAAAATGATGAGAATGGTAAAATAGGTCTCCAAATGGCAGCACAGTGGCTCAGTGGTTAGCACAGTCACCTCACAGCTCTAAGGATCTGGGTTCAATTCCACCCTCGGGCAACTGTGTGGAGTTTGCACATTCTCCCTGCGTCTGAGATAACAAGGTGTAGAGCTGGATGAACAGAGCAGGAAAGCTGACATTTTGGGTCTGGACCCTTCTTCAGAAAAAAGTTTTTGTTTTTTTTCTGAAGAAGGGTCCAGACCCGAAACGTTAGCTTTCCTGCTCCTCTGATGCTGCTTGGCCTGATGTGTTCATCCAGCTCTACACCTTGTTATCTCAGATTCCCCAACATCGGCAATTCCTAGTATCTCTCACTCTCCCTGTGTCTGTGTGGCTTTCTGCCAGGTGCTCCAGTTTCCTCCCACAGTCTAAAGGTGTGCAGGTTAGGTGGATTGACTATGCTAAATTGACCATATAGTTCAGGGATGTATAGGCTAGACATGTCACCCATGGGAAATGTAGGGTTTCAGGGAAAGGGTAGAGAGATGGGTTTAGAGGGGATGCTCTTCAGAGAGTCGATGTGGATTTGTTGGGCCAAATGGCCTGTTTCCATGCTGTAGGGATTGTGTGATTCTGTGACTGAATGGACTGCAGTTCATGTCATTGTGATTCACATTTAGCTCTTCTGATGTCAATCCCAGCTCAATTCCTGTATTTGGGCAGACCACAAATTGTATTAGCAACATGCACCAATGAATTACTAATTTAATGAAAACTCCCCGGTCTCCGATCAAAGTTGCTTCAGTGTGCTGATAATAGGACTAACAATTTGATCGTATTATATCTAATCTCTATATCAGAGAGAACCAGCTTGTAATAATCAGCTACAAATGTATTTGTGTTCAAAGTTCTCTGTTCTGCTTAGGTTTACTGTCGCTTCCCTCAGCTTTCCATATTTTCAAAATCAGTGGTAAGATTAACAGTCCTTAAACTGTAGAAGCTGGAGAAAAATGCTGAAAGATTGTGTTCCTCGAATCTTATTTGCCAGTGACTGCCCTTGTTGATCATGCCATGGATGATTATTGCAAACAATTACAAACCTCTTCGCAATAGCTGGCATGCAATTTCACATGACTTGTAACTCAACTGGGTAGCACTATCTAAAGAGGTTGGTACAGAAGAATCCTGCAAAGTTACCAATGCAAGATCAGCTTTTGGCAAACTCTGTTAGCACCTCCGGCATAAGAGAAGCATCAATCTGAATGCCAAAACATGCAGAGCTGCTTATCCGTCAACGTGTTTTATGCCTGTGAGACTTGGACAACGTATGCATATCATATCACGAAACTGAATCACTTTCACGATAGCTGGCTGAGAGAAGTAATGAAGATCATATGACAAGATACCATCCTTGATACCAAGTTCTTAAAATGGATTCCAAGCATAACAGCATTGGTCAAGTCATGTAATGTGAATGTTTGGAGAATGAATCACAATGATCTTTCATGCAGCGTTAACAGGAAAGCAGCCTCATGGTGGGCAGCAAAAGAGATGTGCAGACTGCATAATAAGAATTGTAAAACTATGCTAAATAGCTGTGCTTAAGCGAGAACAACTTGCACAAGATACAAAAGAATGGTTTAAAAAATGAATCCATCCATATACTTCCTACTGTGGCTATGTTGATTTCTTTAATATCAAAGGGATAAATGAACATAATAAAACACATGATGCAAGTAGAAATCATAACAAATAAATATTATTTTACCTTTTCTGTTTAGCACTTAATTGTAAAGTCACCATAGTCCTTCTGGACTATAGGATTGCTCCCTCTTTAGAGAGAGAGAACTAGACTTGGTTTAACCCTGATGGTCACTACACCTCAAGCGAGGGGAGAGTTTGAGAAGGAGAGTGCATTTTGGGAACCACAGCAGACATAGGAATTGAACCCAGGCTGTTGGTGTTAGTCTGCATTGTAAACTAGCTACCAGCCAATTGAGCTAACCATCCTCCTATTGCACTTATTATCAGTATATCCAAACATATCCATAGAAGTCCAATGTAATAGTCCTGGTGTCACCAAACTCACTGGAGTGGCTGCAAATGAAGATGCCTGCTGGTGATAGTCAAAATGTGGCATAATTACCAGCTGATATCCATGATCTCACACCTCATTAACATGTGTTACTTATTTAAATAAACATTGCAACGAGTGCAGGATGGCAAGCTTTTTAAATAACATACTTTTAAACCAGGTTACTTTAACAATATCAGCAATTTAAAAACATTTTTATGTTAATATAAATTGAAAGCTATATTACTGTGTATTTAAATAGGCCTAATTCTTTTAAAACATAACTGTGTTTAAACATTTCATCCTGACCAAAATCACAGGAATTGTCCAAAGGTTAGATGTTTATGTAGAACAAAGTAACTGCATATTATAAGTGCCTGTTTAATCCAAATCAAATACAGCCTTAATATTGTATATAGTGACACATTGCCAGGTACGTGTGCATAGAAATCTAATACCAAGCCAAAGTATTATTGTTAATGAGCAGTATAAATTGATCCAATTCTTTTCCCTTTTCTGTCGATGAATCAGATGGTTTTATTGTTCTATGGTTGGAAGCAGTTCACTATATCTATTCTCTGATGTTAAGCAAAGAAAATACTGGCAGGTTGATCAATTTTTGAGGTGAATGGATTACAGCTGACACAATCCTTTCCCTCAACTGATGACCAGATATGTACAGTTCCAACATGTTCCTTGATAGCAAAAAGGAATCCTGACTGTTTATGTTCTCCGTATGACCCAGTTATCTGAAAGTGAATTGCCATTCAATGTTGTTCTACTTTCACTGAAAACAATTTACTCAACATAGATAAAGGGAAAAGTTAACGTGGAGCATTCTTGATTTGATATAATCACACAAGTCATTTCCTTCATTGATTAAGTCATCAGGAGAGAAATTGAACCTAATCTCCAAAGTTTCACATAGGTGAACTGAGAGCCCAGAACCATAATTAAACTGACACAATAAATATAAGTGCAGAAGTATTTGGATTATAAAGTAATAATCTTAAAATAGTTCTCACGCATTGTCATAAATTAAGAAAGTCTGTCACATGAATCTTGAAATGAGGCCAAAGCATTGAAACTCTTCCAAAATTGCAAATAATGTTGATGCTAAATTAAAGGACCAGCAATTCTGTATAGGAATTTTTAGTCAATAATATGCAATCAATTGTAAATGTTAGCAAAAGAGAAAAATATTTTCTACTGGTGACATGATGAAGCAATTTCAGGGTACAGTTATATTGCCATTAGGACACATAAGAACATTGGGACATAAAGAAAGGGAGCAGGGGTAGGTTATATGGCTGTTTAACCTGTTTTGCCATTCAATGAGATCATGGTGGATCTGATTGTGGCCTTAACTCCACTTTCACTCCTACTTCTATTTCCCTTGAGTCCCTGGGTGATCAAAAATCTATTTAAATGAGCCTTGATATGTATTCAATGAGCCAGTCTCCATTACTCACTGGGGAAGAGAATTCCAAACATTAGTGATCCTGTAACAGAAGAAGATCGCTGGTATCTCCGTTTTAAATAGATGACCCTTTATTTTGAAATTGTGACCGTTAGTCCTACATCCCTGCATAAGAGGATATACATTCTTGCAGTATCTACCTGTCAAATCTTCTCATAACCTTATCAGATTAAACCACACGCATTCTCCCAAAGGTCAACCTTGAGGTACACTTAGTCATTTCCCTGCCTCTAAGTTAGGAGCTCCACATTTTAATCCCACTTCAGGACTCAATGACCATGGAAGGTACATTTATAATGTGCCAAACAGGTTGGTTATCAACCTATAAAACATTACACTGCACATACAATGGGGGTTAAAAGGAGAAGAGCATCCTGGTCAGTCATTCTTGATGTGGAGTGGTGCTTATCAAGCTACAGCCTCCTTAGATGCAGTCTAACCACACCCCTGTATAGTTGTAGCAAGGCTTCCCCATTTCTATACCTAATTTCCTGTTGTAATTAAAGCCAACACTTCATTCCCTTCCTAAATACTTGCTACATCAGTATGCTGACTTTTTGTGAGGCATGTATAAGGACACCCTGTACTGCAGCAGTCTGTAGCATCTCCCCATCTAATAATATTCTGCTTTTCTAGTCATCCTGTCAAAGGGGGCAAACTCACGTTTTCCCACATTATAATCCCTCTGTCAAGTTTTTGCTCACTCTCTCAAACTAATTATATCCATTTGCAGATTCCTTGTGCCCTCTTCACAACCTGCTTTCCTGCGTATCTTTGTATCATCAGCAAGTTGAGCTACTGTACATTGTGGATTTGTTATGATCCCTGATGAGGCACTAGATTTACGTTGTGGCCTGGTTATGGACCAGCAAACTGTTTTGTCGACAGTAGACGAAGTTGGAGAATCCAACTACTTATGAGATAATGCTACATGATTCAATGGTTTTGAACAAATAAAATAAACTTTACTAAACAAAGTCAGAATAATTAAGCAATCTACAACATAGATGTATAGCTTAAACTCTAACATCCAGAATTAACCTAAATGTGGTCGAACACAGCATACAGAACATCAAGAAGCAAATGCAGTCAAGGTAAACCCCATGGATTTCTCAGCAATTCCCCAGACATTACTGACATTATGGTAACCAAATCTCATTAAAATTTTGCATTTTTCGCAAGGGGTTCCAATTGTTTGCTCTCAAAACCCTAGCCGTTAAACTCTTTCAAATGCCCTCTGACACAGACTGCCTCAATGACTGTTCACATTCTGCTAATTCAGTTTTCTGCCCAAGACTGTGTTACATTGAATTCCCGAGTCTGCACTACAATATGTACTCACAGACACAATTCCAGCATTTTCAGAGACACCTGGCTTCACTAAGCTGACTCTGTCCATGCACTTTCCCCAAATTCCACTATTTCTCAACTTCTCCAAAAAGTAATTTTTGCAGATTTCCTTCACTCCCAATCTCAACTGCGCTGAGCTATCAATGGCTTTCTGAGACTTCCACTGCCTGGAATCTACTGACAGCACTTTCCAAGCACTTAACTGCTACTAAGTTCTCCCATCAAACACATTTCCAGATGAACTGAAACCAGAAAACATTCATAAGCTTCACAAATCCCCATGACAATGTCGTCTGCTCTGAGCTAATGGATTTTACAGTCTTCCAGCTTTCACTGAATGCTGTTAACTAATTTAGCTCGAACTCCTAAATCAGAAAAAAAACTTTCTGAACCACCATTACAGCAAGCCAGTGTAGACATCATGGGTGAAATCTTCCCAGCCCCTGAATGATGTGTTATTGACAAATCAGTTAGATAAATAGGACGAGATCAGCAGAAATGAGATTCTCAACACTGAGAGAAAAGTAAAAACTGAAAGAACTCCAGATACTGTAAATCAGGAACAAAAACAAAGTTGCTGGAAAAGCTCAGCAGGTCTGGCAGCATCTGCGAAGGGAAAAAACAGAGTTAGCATTTCAGGGCTGGTGACCCTTCCTCAGAACTCCAAACGTTAACTCTGTTTTTCCCTTCACAGATGCTACCAGACCTGCTGAGCTTTTCCAGCAACTGAGAGAAAAATGTCTGATTTGCCAATCAAGCTTTGAAAGGCAAGATGAGAATCTCAATAGTGAGAGGCCTATTTGCCCCTATTTGCATACATAGCACACCATCATTATCTAATCTCATCTCATTGATTTGCAATTTCCAATTCACCCACCTGTCTGATAAAAGTAGATGGCAACACTTTCCAAGACGAAAGTTAGAGTGGGTACCTAGTAACTCCACTCACTGATTGCTCCTCCGGACCTGCACTCTAGACAGCAATCCCCGTCACTGGGGATATTCCATGAACAGCAGCAGTTCCCCCAGCCCACACCCATCCACTGATATTGGTAGACGTGTATTAGTCTCTTCCTCATGACACATCTCCAACCCATCTACATGAGAATACCATTCTGTACCTCACTTTGCAGTGCCCTGGAATCTTTCATTGGACACTGTTACCAGGATAGTCTGTACATATGGTCAGACACACAGATCATGCATTCAACAGGAGTGAATCTCATGATGCCTTGTTTATTCTCCTAGTGCTCACTCACTTTGCAACTACTTGAGTGGTCATGGTATTTCTGCCTTGTTTTGCCTTTTACGTGCTCTGCTCCATGAGCTGGAGCTTACAGGTTCACAGTATCTCTTGTCTTGCCTTGTTGTTTGATACAGACACAAACCCAGGCAGCTTGTCACAGCTGTCAGCGGTAATCAGTCAAGAGACTAGGTATGTTACCATATATTACTATGGGACATTAATCCCAGACCTACACCATGTTCCAGCAGTTTACTCAACAAACACACTGCATGTGCATCAATCAAATGGCCATGCCTCAAAGTCTGCGGGGAATAGTCCTAAATCAAATCAAAGGAGACAGCCTTCATTCAGAGGGCCTTGGCACAATTAGTCAAGAGCAGTGTCCAATCTCACTTCAGGGTCTTGAATGTGGTCAGTCAGTTGTTTGAGGCAGTCAGGGTTATTTGGTCCATCCTCAGAATAGGCCATGCTGTGAGCACTGTAGGTCCAGTGTAATCAGTCCAGGGAGTTATGGTCAGTTGATGAGCTGACAAAGATCTGTCAGGGGTCTGGTCACACACAAGTCAGGGCTGTCTATCTAAATTGGTCAAGAGGTGGGCCACAGTCAGTGATATGAGTCTATCCACTAAAAGTCAAGGGGAAGGAGGGTGGTCATCAGGAGCCACAGAATGGTAGGGAAGCTGGGGAACTCAATTTTGGGTATTGGGGGTAGCACACTGGGATGCAGCAGGGATAAGAATTGTGAATGGGAACAAGTCAACATGGAGGGAGACAATAGAGCATGGGAGGAGATAGGGTAGTGTGGTCAACACTACACTGCCTTTGATACAGGTACAGTGCACTTTTTGTCAGGCCTGATGTGCCTGGGGCACAGTGGGTGAAGTGGGGAGATGAATTTTAAGTAAATACATTAGAAGGGAAAATGGAGAAGATCAAAGCTGATGGGGTTCACAGATAAAAGAACTAAGATGGCAATATGAAGGTTTGGGAGGTGTCATTTAGACAGAGAGGTTGAACCACGACTGCTGTTTCCTTCCATTTTCATCCAAAGAACACCCGTGTACCCTGGGAGGTGAAAATGGCTGTTACCAGCTGGACCGAGTGAAGTGAAGGGTCGAGGGTGATGGGCAGAGTACAGTTGGAAAGCCCAGCCACCTCTGGAAGGATCTGACAGGAGATTTCTGGGAGGCCTGTATATGATTCCTCCTCTGGCTGGGCCCTTCTGGTGCTGCCCTGTCTCATTGTGAGGAAGGGGCACCCAGAGTAAGGTCAAGATCCATTGTTCCCCAATTGCCTTGTCATTGGATCTGAGCACCAATGTTTAGATCCTAGTGTGATGGAGTGCAAATTTGTGCATATATCCTGCAGAAAGCAAGTGTGTTGGACCTGATCCCCATGGCAGCTGCCAATGTGTCCATTCAGACAGCCAGAGATTCACATGTCAGAGCCAGTAGGGTACAAACAGTGTTGGTGGAGTGCTGCAGTTTCCCGAGTGCCTACAAAAATCCTGCCTGCCGCTCCCATGCCTGCTTGTGCATTTGTATGAAGTTCTTAATGATTGACACCCACATGAGGTCCTCTCCTGCCTGGATTAAGTAAGTGCATGGTCTCTGGTAGTGCCAGTGACCTTGGCATTTCTTGGTGATGTGACAGTAATGTGCTCACCAATGTGTGCATCCAACTCTAATCTAGCTAAAGTACCCAATAAGGTGTCAGTTTCTGAGCTTGTGGATGGTGGGGGAGGCAGCCTTTCTAGTACATCCTCTGACAGATTTGTGGCTTCTTCCTCAGAGGTGGAGGAGGAGTCGACATGTGGGATTGCCCTCTTGAGAGTGGAGACCATATAGAATGCATGGTGCCTGCAAGAGACAAAAGAGAAAGTGAGCTGCAAATAACGGTAGAAGTTCAGGAGTGTTAAGAGTACATTTGTAGTGACAATAATGGGAGAGCAACACAGCGAATGGCAATGATTCTTACTTGGTGTCAGGACATGGGTTTTCAGCATCACCAAATGAACAGTTATGGTCATCTACAGCTACAGCAAGGACCTTCTCCTTGTAGCTGGTGAGGGGATGAATGTTGGGCACTCCACCTCCCAACTTAGATCAGTCAACCCCATTGTGACCCATTTCCATCTGCAATGTGAAGATAAAACTAAACCTAATTATCACATAACCTTTATTGCAAGCCCCACTGATTCTTGGTGCATATTTAGTCCTACAGTGTAAATGTTAGGGACCTGTAAACCACTCCAAACAGTGACTATGGTGCCTTACTTTTTCAAATCGCTGCACAAGTTTATCCCACATCTTCATCTTTAAAACCTAGATTTTTTCCCTGTATTGCGCTAATGTTATTCATTAGCAAAAGAGCTAATCTTGGTCACCTTGAAACCATTTTTCTGTAAAGACTATTCTATCGTACTCATTTATTTTTATTTATGCGAACAATTCATCCATCTGTTGCGAATGCTGCAAGCAATTAGGTAAAGTGTACTCAATTCTTTCTTTTGACCACACTGACCTTATTTGCTATTACAATCTTGGGTTTGTAAGCTTTGTTTCTGCCAGTCACACACTGGTTGGCATTACCCATAATGCTACCCTGCACTAATGCCTTGTTTTTTCTCTTTGAAATTTCAAATTCTCCATGCGTGCGAACTCTCACCCTCCGTTGCAACCCCTTCTCCCAACTATTGAGTTTAAATCTAATTTTAACTCTAGTTATATGACTCAACAGGAAACTGGTTCCACAGTAATTCAGGTGAAGCCCAGCACATAAGTACAGCTCCCTATTTCAATCATAATGGTGTTACTGCCCCATGAATTGAAACCCATTTCTCCCACACAAACCTTTGAGCTGCACGTTCAACCCTCTGATCTTATTCATCCTACACCAAAGTGTTTATTTGTAATATAGTAATCTTGAGATTATTACTTTTGTGGATAAATTTTTTAATTTAACTCCTAATTGCTCACACTCCCTTAGCTGATTCGCTTTTAGTCCTATCTGAGTTATTGGTGAACCACTCGAACTCCCCCTGCAGGTTGGAAGTTATGTTCTTCATGCAGGCACCCAGAACACAATACAACATTCAAGGACTCCTATTCTCAACTACAGAGCACAGTATCTAACCCCCTAGCTAAACTGTCCTCTAATTTAACTCCCATATTTGAGTGGCCACCTGCACACGGTGTCATGGTTTGTTTGTTTAACTTCCTAGCAATTCATGCTCTCATCATCACAAGCTTCAAGTATCTCAACCCCAGTTGACAATTATACGGGCTGTGTCTACTCAACTGCCATCTTCTGAATTCCCAAAACCTGCCTCAGTTACCATCAAATGCTACTGTCCCTGTCCACAGATCAAATTGGAAGTACCTAGCCAAAAGTGTATGACTGCTCCTTGGCACAAATTCTCTAGGTAACTTTCACCTTCCATAATGCACTGCAATGTCTGAACCTCAAACTCCAGTTCATCCGTTCTGCAGATGTGCAGATGTTCTGCAGATATTGGTTCCCATTAATCACAAAGGTGTTCACGCATGCCGATAAACTACAGCTGCCACACAACACCTGCCCTGCCATTTTCCTGCATTTTATCTAAGAAATTTGGTTTGGAAATATTGCTTAATGAATACCTGTAGTTGTATGAAGTGGTTTAATGAATTAACCTTTAAATCTAATGCAATACTTATATCTCCCTAGAACTGGTTTAATAATTGTCTCAATTTACATTGAGAGGAAAAACCTTAAAACACACTAACCATCTTCTCACCAGTCTAATGCTGACAGTTTTCAGCTGTCAGGTCCCGCTACTGGTCTTGTGGCACTCATTGTTTATAAAAGGTTAGGACAGGCCTCCTTCTCTGCCCCCAATTCCTTCATTTACCAAATTCTCAAACATACAGTCTCCAATTGTACTTGATAGTGAGCAGCTGTCTTTGTGCTTGCTTCTTCTGTGTGCTTTATGAGAACATATGTATATAATAGCTGAAATTCTCTAGAACTGATAGGCATTGCTAGAGAAAATAGACTGTAAGACTAGATATACGAGTACAATTAGGCCATTCAGCCCATCAAGTCTGCTCTGCCATTCGAACATGTCTGGTATGTTTCTCAACCCCATTCTCTTGCCTTCTCCCCATAATCCTTGATACCCTGACTAATCAACAACCTGTCTATCTCTGTCTTAAATACACTAAAGACTTAGCCTCCACAACTATCTGTGGTAATAAGTTCCACAGATTCACCACTCTCTAGCTGAAGAAATCCCTCCTCATCTTAGTTCTAAAGATGAGGAGGAATTTCCTCAGCTGGAGGGTGGTAAATCTGTGGAAAATATTCTCAATTGGCTGGATGGCTGGGTTGTGATGTAATGTGATGCCAACAGTGAGGGTTCAGTTCCTACACCAGCTGAGTTTCTCCTTCTCAACCTTTCCTCTTGCTGGAGACATGATGACCTTCAGGTTAAACCACCACCAGTCTTCTCTCTCTAATGAGAGAGCAGCCCTCTGGTCCGGTAAGACCAGAGCAGCTTTCACTTTGCTTTTAAGCTTGAATATCCACCGGCTTTGCACTTGCTAGATCAAGTGTCTGTGTGCATCTGTTTTCAGGTCATATTATTATTTGGGATCCAGGTGGTCCAGGCCAACAAAGCTATAAAACATGTGAAAGGCTCCAGTAAGAGGTTGTCTCACAGTAGTTTGATTTTGTATTTGTGACTCTATGACTCCATGTTGGTGTAAAATCCACCATTAAGAATTATTCAAATGATCAATGTGCCCTCGTCAGCCATTTATAAACTTAGGTTTAAATGTGAAGAGAAAATCCACTTTCTCCTTATAACCTCACATTGAATAACGAGTAGAACACAGCACCCATCTAGGCACACTTGCTCAGAGGGGCTTCATCACTAATCTCAGTGCGAACTGCAGCTATTCGAATTTCACAGGCAAACCCCAACCTGTTAGCTGCATCATTGGCCCATTCTGCAGAAACCACTTGGTACTCTTAACTACAAGATTACTGCAGCCCCACACAGACTAACAAATCGTAAGAATCAAGTGCGACGAGAGAGAGAACTCGTGATAAGAGAGCATGAATAAGGTAGCTGTCCAAATGCATACAATGCACTGCAACTATTCATTTATAATTAAGATATATACAAAGCACTGAACCCATTTTAAAGGATGTTGGCATTTGTGTAATACATGCAACAGTTTGTGACAAGGGCTCTTGCTGTACACAGCTCTCAGTTCAAATAGCTAGAAATAGCACATAGATTTAATAAAATCACAGGCTTAACTTCCACTTTCAGGTCATAAACGCAATGACAACGATATTATAAATAAAATTATGAACATTTAACACGATATTACGCAGATGAACTTAAAATAGGGAGGCCGTTTCATCCATTTAACAACTATAATTTCATCCTTCCCTTCCCATACTGTGAAATAGCAGAAACAAGGACCCTGCTACAACTGCACATTCTGTCTTTACCACCAGTTAGTTATCAGAGCAGAATGTGGATGGAGGGGGAATACAGCTATAGTAAAAATGTGATGTTGAAATGGGTGGCAATGCATTTTATCTAAGAACAGGTGTAGGTCCTTCTGTCCTTCCAGCTTGTTCTGACATTCAGTTTGATCTTGGATGACCTGTACCTCAACACCATTCCGTAATGTTTACAGCAGAATTGAGTGTAAATCTGAACATTGAAATTAGTTATGTGACACATTAATAACATGAAAGCAATGTATATAGTCTTTACAGTTCTTTTGCTGGTCACCAAGACATCTATTCCCAATTATTAAGGCGACATAAAAGATCATTAGGATATATTCATAAGACTTGGCACTGTGTGACTCTTGTGATACACATCCAAATACCTGCTTTCCATTTCTAATTTCAAATCCTCCTCGAGTGTTTTACACAGAGAGATGAAGCCCTTCTCATGGGTTAATGAGAGGATTAAAGAGGAACCGACTAAAGGCAAATCAAAGAAAGTGTTTTAATACGTTTAGCACCTCCGGTACGCACAGAATATCAAAGTTTATTCATTACATCTGAAATGTATTCCAAGTGCAGGAAAGGAGCTGACGAACTATATTCACGTAGTCGGAACGCATGCAATTTATTTCTGCACTTAATACCAGAGCTTGCTTAGAACCATGTCCCTCTGTTTTCTGTCTTCATCTCCGTAAATACTCGTGAACATCAAATAAGTCGCTGTTTGGTCGCTGTCACACTGAATGTCTGCTGTCTTTCCCTCAACATGAATTTAAACCACTTCATCTACTGTCTCGATAAACACCAATTTAAACCAATGGGCCATCAGTGTTTGGTTGTTATGCATGTTCACTAGTGATTTGCCTTTTGCACATGCCCGCATGTATTGCAAATATGTTTACTAATGCAAGTTAATAGCTTGCATTCGCCTTTAGTTAATGCTTTATCCCATTTTACCATGGACGGGGTAGAAATCTGACATCTCCTCTTCAAACCAAGGACAGATGTTTCCTCTTTCATCTATATTTTTGACTTAGAAGCAATCGGTGCTATTTTTAGTGACACAAGCCACCTGCTAATGAAAAGGGCAGAGCCCTCCACTGTCCCTCAGTGGTTTAGACTTCTATCCATTGAGTTTTCCCTTTTATATCAGCGACCAGAAATTCCGAGGGGTGTCAGTGGGTACATTTGGTGACGTAAATGAGTGCCAGCTCAAACTCGCCTGGACACTCCTGGTAACTTGTTGAAGATTACAGGCGAGGCTTGAATCAGGAGGACCTTTTTACCGTCAGTGAAAGAGGCAAGAGTGCTTCAGTCGGGTTGGTGCGAATTCAAGCCCAGGACATGAGCAGCGACGAACCAGCGGTTGCTGCTGATGTCAGTCAAACTCGCCAGGAACAATGTGGTCCGGAGGAGCCGCCTGAATCTGTCCGGACTGTGGCTGCAACCTGGCGATGAGCATCACATGCCCGTTCACACAGGCAAGGAGTTCCAGGATCTAGACCAACACGGCGGTGACGGCGACTGTCTGGGGCAGCAGAGTATGTAAGTAATGCTGTCTTTTCATGTAGGCACCGGCTTCAGCTCGGCGTTAGGAATACTGGCTCCACAAACCGGGTGTGAACGGTCATTAAAGTTTGTTCTCCCGGTTGCACGCTGCTTTGGTACATCTGCAGGCAGCATTTGTATTAGAATTGAGAAATGCAGCTTAAAATCAAGGGCCAGGAGGCAGAGCTATTAACCTTTCGTATGAAGAATTTTGTTTCTGAAAAGGAATTGGTAAAACTAGGTAGACGTTACTTAAAACAAGGAGAACTTGTTTGATGGGGTCAGTCTGCCTTAAACAAGAGGAGGTACCAAAAACACCGTTACATCTTAAGCCAGTACAGTGTATGAAGAAACTGCCTGATATTACTAACCTGTTCCGGCGGCTGAGGATACAGCAATCTGTCTATTGCTCTCACTCCACCAACGTTCATAGGTTGTGTCTTACCCTGAAAGAGATACTGCTTGAGTATCATTTTAATCAAAAGTGTTACAACTGTTTTGTCTGAGGTGAGTCTGTAGATGCCAGTCACTTTGACAAAAGAAAACCAGCTGCCCCCTGCTGGCAGCAAGCCTTGCCATTTGATTTAATATCACCTTGAAATTCCTTTTCCTATCGCCCCCGCCCCCCAACCTCCGGTCTGTGACACAGCCCAAGAAAGACTCGCGGTGTTCTGGAGCTTGCCTGTGAGCACGCAGGTTGGGATAACTAGGAGAATTACAAAATGATAAATGTCACGTCTGCTCGGGTATAATGCAAAGACTGAACTTTTAGAAAGTATTTGCACGGCTACACAAAATAAACAACGCTGCTGTCAAATAGTGAAGATAGTGGGATTTATGCTTGAACCCTCGGCATGAAGGGAAGTCAATCAGGAGTTGGGGAAAAGGCTCTGACAAGGTTCACAAATATCCTTTAGGGAAGGAAACTGTCATCCTTATTACCTGGTCTGGCCTACATGTGACTCCGGGCCCTCAGCGATGTGATTGACTCTTAACCGCCCTCTGGGCAATTATGGATGGGCAATAAATGCTGGCCGAGCCAGCGACGCCCCATCATCCATGAATGAAGCAGGTAATAACACTGCTGGGCTATGTGAATGATGGGGTAAGTAAGGTTCTCTCCAGTATGAGAGGAAATATATGTTATAGTTACATCTCCTGGGTCGCCTAGATCAAAGTCTAAGACCTGTAGAAACTGTAGCGCAATAAACGAAGCAGCAAAGACAGCCATGTCATACAGAGCGTGTGAGAACACTTATTTGAAATTAATTAAACGATACGCCTGAACAGGGTAACATTATCAACGGTATGATGGAGCTATTGCTTCGGGGAAGAGCCGTGGATTGAAAGCAAATATGTGTAATTTCAAGCTTCCAGCGCACTCGAAATGAAACCGCTGTCTACGGCTCTGACAGTTTCATTTACCACACTTGTTGTCTTTGTGATTTCCACTGAAAGGGAGATTGAGTACGGCAGCAAACAAGGCTCCGATCTGATCAGTTTTCCAAATGTCTTCATGTGAAATCTGGCCACAGAGAACACTGTTCTGCCCTTAGGTTCCAATTTCTCTCGTTCAGCCATCGCAGAAAACCCACAGCAACAGCTCGGCAATTATTTAAACGTTTGAAGATAAATTAAAAGCCCCCAAACTATAACAAGCTGAAGTTGGATTTCAATTAGACTCCGTGGCAAATGTTTACTTCAGGATTTTTTCTTCTTCTCTCATTGACTCCTTTAATTTCCCGCAGCAATGTTTGCCTCTAAAGAAAGCCTTCATCCGTCAGCTGGCTAACGCCATCTGAACCAAGAGTAATTTGAATCATTTGTAATTATATTTAATATTCATCATATTTGCTATGATTCTGTAATCAAACGTTGCCAGGTGTACATGGATTGTGGCAAGCAATGTAGCTTTCCTTCTCTAATCTCCAAAATGTAATCTCCAGTCACATGCCTGTCAGTAACTCATTGTTCTAGTAACTGGGGTTAAAGGATGAAGGATCTTTTAAACAAAATAGCTTGAAAAAATAGGCGTTGTTTCTCCAATTGACAGTCACATATTTTAATTATCCAAGGCTGCAACGTGTCATTTACTGGTGGGTGTTATTGGTAGTAAATAGGTGAGCAAGTAGGTGACCGGCTTGTTAGTTTTAAGAGTCACTTTTTCTAAACTGGGGAGCAGAAGTGCCCCATTAAATCAACAGCTGAAATAGTTAAACTGCTTAACTTCTTGAACAATATTTTCAATCTTGAATTCTAAGTTGTTACATTTAACACAGTAAAGATGGCAGGGCAGGGGATGTGTTGTTGCTGTTTCATGTGGGAGCTGGTGAATGCCAGTATAAACCATGGTTACCACCAATCAAGTATGTATCTGAAATCCAGAGAACTCTGAGGTTCTGTCTGAGTTATTAAGCTGGAGTCCGAGCTTCAGACATTGCAGTGCACCAGGGAGGGAGGAAAGCTCCCTAAATACTTTGTTACATTTCTTGGGTTAGGTATTTCAGATTTTGTTCCCAGTTGGAGACAGGAGGGTGTGATTATAATTTATGGGGATTCAGAGGGCAGGAAGGGAGGAGTCACAGTGCCTGCAATGCTCAAGCTGGTTTGAGGTACTTGCGGTTTGTGTGGATGAGAACAGGAACTGCAGGGTGAGAAACTAACCACATAACCTTGATGCAATGAACCATTTAAATGATGGGACTGGGGTTACAAAGGAATGTAGTTTTAATAGAGGAAGGTGTAGTTAAGGGGCTAGATACCATTATCTGTAGCTGAAAACGTGTGCTGCCAGAGTCAGGGTTAAAGAGATCTATTCAGAACGGGAGAGGAATTTGGAGTGAGACAGAAATGATCTTGCTCCACTCAAGCACAAACAACATAGCTGGAATTAAGAAAAGAGATTCTGCTAAGCATGTATGAGCAGGTCAGAGTTAAGGTATAAAGCAAAACTACAAGGGGACACAGCATAAATAAAATCAGAAAGTTAAATGCATAGCTCAAAGATTGGTGTCAGAGAAATGGGATTTGAGTCATTGGACATTGCCACTAATGCTGGGGACAGAAGGAGCTATAATGGGACATTGTTCATCTGAACTGCTCTGGGACCAGGTAGCATTATTGGTAATGGTAACTAGAACATGACAGGAAGGGACAGGGTGTTTAATGGTGATGATGCATCAGAGAGCAGTAAATAATAGTTTTCAAAAAGTCACCATATCTAAATGCATATAGCATCCACACTAAAATGATGAATGAGTGGCACAAATAGAAATGAACTGTTTTAATTGAAACAGCATTTCACAGATGGTTACAAGGTGAATGAGGTTGGGAAATAAAAATTCCTGGATGTATAACACTTTGGAAGCACAGGTAGAATGGAAAAGGAGGACAATTAGATGAAAAAACATATGAAGGCACTAGTAAGAAAGGATCTTGACTCAGAAAATCAGGGAGTAGAATCAGTATGAGTGGAGGAATAACAAAGGTCAGTAAATCACGTCAGTAAAAGCTGGTGCCAGTAGTTTACAGGCCCCCAACAGTAGTTATACAATTGGACAGACCACTAAGGGAGAAATTATTGACATTTACTGATACTTGTAAAAAATGGATAGATGTGTTATTGGGTAATGACTTAGCTGACAGCAACATTTACCACCACCCCACCCATCAACAGAAAAGGACAGTCTAGAGACTGGAAAGCTGGAGAAAGCCGGGAACAAGTGGTAAAAAGGTCAAGAGCTGGAAGAAGTTTGGAATCCCACGCATTACTCCCCTACCCCGCACTAGGGAGCCAATAGAATGCATGCGAGTTGATCACTTGAATTAAACAGGACTGAAAACACACTAGCAGTATCAGAAAGGGTCAGACGATAATGAAGGAATTAAGGGGGCCAACATTAGGCCAGTAGCCTTAAAAGAATGTGAGAAAATGCCAGGAAAGATGACAGGGCAGAATTAAATATCTGGTCAACTGAGTGAAAGAGCCAGAGGGGAGTAAGGCAGAACCTCCATTTGATGGCAGTGATAGTCCTGGGAAAATGGAATGGTTTAGGAAATAATTATTCCCAAAAGAAGGGGAACTCACTCCACAGCAGTCACTACTGCTAAATCCACCAGGGGCATAAAAGGAAGACAAAAACAAAGTTACTCATTGGGAAATCAGAGAGACAAAACAGAATTTCAAGCTTTAATCAGTCCAATTGATGTAAAGTTAAATAAGAACGGGGTGCAGAATGCAAGTTCAGACAGAAAACATCACCAGGTTATCAACCATTAATCCCATCAGATTTGGAAAAGTGTTCACATCCAATACATGGACTATATAACTGAGCATTGAAGGGTTATAACATGACACAGATGGCACAGTAAAGGGAACAAGCCCAGCTGACAATCCCAAAGCAGACTTTGAAACCAGGTTAGGACAAAGAGAGTGAATGCAGAATGGTGTGTTATGTTCCTATACTGTATTAACTGGGAAAGTCTTCAGTAAAAATATGACAACAAATGCAGTACCGCTCCATGCTCTCAGGAAGGATCTAGCCTCACATGGCACAATTTACTAAAACCCTTTATATGTGACCTGGATTCAGCAATTGAGCAAGCCAGGTATTTAGTACTGTGTTTGGAGATTACAAATATCTGAAATATTAAGTTGACTGCTACTTTTTCAACTTGTACATCAAAGCGTTTTTCCAATGCGAAAGGCCGATGTCCACCTTGAAGAATTTGGACTGTGATTTCTAAAAGGAATTTTCAGCTAGCCAGTTATACAAAGCACACAATTTTATATCATTAATCAGAAGTTACACATCATTGCAAAAACTGAAGACTGATATGTCACTGCAGCTGAGAGAGTTGGAGCTGTTGCCCTTTTGATGAGACATGAAACCTAGTCTCATCTGCCAAAATATCCTTTGACACTATTTCACAGAAGAACAGGGAAATTATCCCTCATGTACTGGCCAATATTTATTCCTGCATGAACATCACAAAAAAAGTCATTATAAAATTGCTGCTGAGAGAGTTTGATACAAAAAAATGTAGTTCTTGCATTTCAAATAGTGACTGAATTTCAAGAGTATTTCTGTAGTATCTCAAGAGTGCTTTGAGAAATACTTTTGAGATGTTTAATGGTTCCAAAATGTGACATATAAATGTTAAGTTTTACTTTCATTGATTTGGTTCCTCCCTCAATAGGGTTGCCAAGAAGAAAGTAGTTGCTGGTCAAATTCAGTGCTTGAAACTGGTGGAATGTTGATTTGATTAGAATATTTTCTGTAAGCATTCAGTGCTTTGTAAGCAGGTAGGAGTCCATTCATATTTTTATAGTGGATTGTCCCACATCCTGTTTTGTTTATGGGAAGTTCCTTATGTTTTTGTTCTTCTGGGTGAGGGTTTGGATCAATGCTAGTTGTCTAACCATCAATCAGCAACAACACTTGTGATTGAGACAAATCGAAGCTCTTTGTAACCAGATTTGCTCCAAGATGAAATAGAGCATTAATATTTTCAGTGAGATAAATCAGAAATTTTAAATGTGTTAAAGTTACATTTACTGTATTCTAGAGTGCTACTGATGACTGACTTGTCAAACCCATCAGTAGGGGATATGTTTCTTCATCACTTCAATCCAATGCAGTGACTCAAAGTCAGGATTTGGTCCTAACTGAAGTCGTAATTGGAGGTTTACAAGAGATCTGTGCTGTAATTTGTGTAATTCTAGTAGGGCAAACTTTAGCAATGGCTTGCATACACTTGGAAGTCTCATAAGCCTTAGCTATTTTGAACCTCCACCCAAATTATTTGTATTTAGGAAACTGGGATTTTCTCTACAGGCAACATAAATAAAACTCGCCCAAACCATAACACAATGGAGTAGGATTTCAAATAAATTTTATGACAAATGTTTGCTTTATTGTATCTTTTTTCCTCATTTTTCCTTAATTTCTCTGCAGCAATTGAATTCCTCTAAGAAAGCCTTTCTCTGTAAACTGGATAATGCAATCTGAGTTGATGCAAATCTGAAATATATATTTGATGTTACTCATATTTAGTATCATCTAGTGATCGGGTATGGGCTGATGTTTTTGCAACAGGGTAAGCAACATACTGTGAAAGCAGAGAATCATCCGACGTCAGTTTTCAATCGTTTAACTTTGAGAATCAAGCATGATAATGGATTTCCATGCATGTCAAATACCTTACTGACTGAAAAAGAACTGCACGAGTGTGTCCCCAAAGCAGTTCGGAATTTCTCTCTCCACCAATTTAAAAGTTACATTAGCATATTTGTTTGAAAATGTTTTTATGCCTCCAGAAATCATAAGGGGATCGTTTTCAAACAAATCAATTGAATATTCATATAGGAGCATTTGAAAGTCTTGTTAGAATGTACTTTGACTTTGATACTTCATCTTAACAATGCCATGACCCAGGATTTCCTAAAATCTTTTGCTATAGCTTTAGTGTAAAAGTGAAATAGTGTCTTCAATTATTGTGGAAACTTACAAAGTAACTGATTTATTTGAATGTTGTTCTTAAGCATTGCAATATAGCATACACATTTCCTTTACTGTTTTTACCACTACCGAGAATGATCAGCAAAAGCCCTCTGCCCTTTATTTATATTAGCATTCCTATGCAAAAGACAAGCTAATACAAGTTTCTTGAATTGATCCATGCCCAAATAATTAGCAACAGCACAGCCTGAAACACAGAACAGCAGTGTAACTAATATTTCTGGAGTTTAATAGTGATTATCTTCATGGTTGTTTATCTTTTTTCTTCTCAAGGCTGATAAATGCTCAGCTTGCCAAAGATGCTCACAATTCATAAATGAACAAAAATAAATTTTTGCAGAGTTTTGTCCAATTCTTAATCAAATTCAGTCTATGTGCACCCAGACTATATTGGATCAATGTGAACACACCTTAACACATTCAGAAGACTAACTCGCTGGCAATGCTTTCCCAATGGGAGGATCCTTGTGTCATAAAGATTGAAGTTTCATGAAACAGAGAACATCCCATTCCTATCGCCCCTAATCTGCAATATTTACTAGTTTTACACCAGCTTTTAATAGGATCTAAGCAAATGAGCTCCCAAGTTATTCTTCTTTAATCCCTATCAGCTAGACCTGTGCCAAAAATAATACTAATTTTAGCACAAGTGCGCTGAGTCAATATATAGCCTCAATTTCTACAGGAAAATTGCATTTTATGGTGAGCTAAGCCTTGATGTTGCAGCTTAATCAGTTTCAAGACAAAACATTACCAGAAACAATTAAGATGTTCAACTATGAAAAGCTTTTCTGTCATGATAATTATTAATTATTATTGCGGAAAACCTCTGCTGGTCCAAAACTATAGCAGCTGAAAATTTATTTAGAATAGCTGTAACATTTATTATTAATCAGCTGTAACGTTATGAAATGAAAAAATCTCATGCCATCAAGATTTTATCATCATCCTGTTCTGATTCCATTTATCATTATTATGCTAATGAAGTTGAAATTCTGAAAATGGAAATCATCCAGTAATGAGCAAATATTGTGTAAGTGATATATCTATGTGTTGAAATTATTTGTAAAATTACGCTCAATTTTCATTATGGATTTACACTTTATCTGTAGGCTAAACTAAACTCTATCTTGTGACAATCATCTCAAATCTCTATGAGCAATTCGGAGGGTGGGTGGTCTACAGCAGCAGGCTATCAGAGGAACGATTTCTGTTTAATGGAACCAGGACGTGTTTCGGAAAATCTCAGCAGAACTTCATTTTTTCAGGCTTTATCAGTCATTGGAATGGAAAGGCGATCTGGGAAAGATCTCTCCTCCAACTTGATTTCCCAATTAGCTGGTTGTCCAGGCTGAAACGATATAGTGTTTTGAGCTCTCCCAATGAGAAAAGGAAGACAATAGCCTTTCCAACAAAATAGTCTTGGTTGGACCTGGTGTAGGAAATCAGCGTCAGGAGTTCTTTCAACCTGAAAGCAGTGCACTCAGAATCCAGGGCCTCAGGACAGCATGACAAACAAGTTATAGAACAGTTTCAGACATTCGAACTACAGTGCAGGATTTAAACCATTTTTCTACCTTCTTTCTCTGCCACTGCTCTGTCTCATGATAAAAATTCCGTAACACAAAGAGTGAAGCAATTCCCAGTCATTAATGTCAAAACTACCACACTTTGAGAAGAACTTCACTGTATCTTCAAAGTTTTCTTTGTCTGCCCCTGTAATACTAATTACCAACAGCTATGAAAGCAGGACGTGGGATGTCCTGCCACATGTGCCCAAAGATTTGTTGATCAAGAATTGACCTGTTCAATCATATGAGCACCCACAGCAAAAACTCACAATCCTAGGTAAGACATCACCCCAAGTCAAGGGACAGCTGATGATGACAACACAGGATCCACATTCTAACTGACCAAGTATTCTTCTGCAGAGGACATCTTTCAGCACCTCTCAATTCTCTTTCTGAAACTACCTCACAAGAATGGGTTGGTAATTCTGCAGTGACTCGTCTCCTGTCTTCTCAATATCTGTTCATTAACTACAGGGTACAGTCAGGAGTGTGCTGGAATACTGTTCACTGCCTGGATGAGTGCAGCTCCACCAACACTCAAGAAACTTGACACTATCCAGCCCACATGATCGGCATTCCATCTACACCTTCAAGATTCACCAGTTCCACCACCAACACACCCTGGCAGTAGTATATATCTCAACAAGATACATTTAGGGTTACAATTGATCAGAAACATCAGTACAGTTGCTACAAGGGCCATTCATTTTGTTTTATTCATTCATTGCATGAGGGCATCACTGGCTAGGCCAGCATTTAATGCCCATCCCAAATCGCCCAGAGGGTGTTAAGAGTCAACCACATTACTGTGGGTCTCGAGTCACATGTAGGCCAGATCAAGCAATGATAGCAGTTTCCTTCCCTAAAAGACATTAGTGAATTAGATGGGTTTTTCCTGACAATCGACAATGGATTCACAGTCATTATTATTCTATATTTGGTTTAACTGAATTCAAATTCCATCGTCTGCTGTGGCAGAATTCAAACCTGGGTCCCCGGAACATTGCCTGGGTCTCTGGATTAGCAGTCCAGTGATAGTACCATTAGGCCATCACTTTCCTCATAGAGGCAAGAAATATTGATGTGAGTAACTAATTTCCTGATTCCCCAAAGCCTGGCCACCATCTACAAGGCACTAGTCAGGAGTATAATGGGATTCTGGCCACTGCCTGGATGGATGCAAATCCAATAACAGTCAAGAAGCTTAACACCATTGGAACAAAGCAGTCCACTTTATTGACACCACATCCACATTCAGCCACTTCACCAAGAACAATCTGTAGCAGCAATGTATACTATCAACAAGATGCACGACAGAAATTTGCCAAAGATTCTTCACACCTTCTAAACCCGTAACCACTTCCATCTAGAAGGACAAGAGCAGTTGATATTTGGGAACACGGCCACCTGAAATTTTCCCTCCAAGGCACTCACCACCGCGTCTTGTAAACATGTCACTGTTCCTTCACTGTCATTGAGTCAAAACCCTGGAAGTCCCTTCCTAACAGCATTGTAGGTCTACATATAGTACATGGATTGCCAAGTTCAAGTGGGTAGCTTAGCACCACCTTCTCAAGGGTAACTAGGTTTGGATAATAAATTCCAGCCCTGCCAGATCAACCATGTCCCATCCAGAAATTAAAAACAATGCTTGAAGCCTGATACAAGGAATACATATCCAGTAGTATCAGCTAATCCTCATGCAAGGCAAAAAAGCTTGCTATCTAGTAAGAGCCTAAAAGCACTTCTGATAGAAGGGCCAAATATTATAGACTAGGGAAGTGGTTGGGTATGGCATATCACAACGTAACTGGAAAATGTGCTAAAATCATGCCCCACTGTTTCACAAGCTACCACAGAAATTATAAATGTAGAAAATCCCGAATAGATCATTAAGCTGATCATTTGCCTGTCTGACTGATATTCAGGACCAATTCACACCAGATTTTTCAGGAACAGTAAAAAAAAATTATTTATGGCAACTCAGTCAGCTAATAAGAGCAGTGAAAATTAAGGACCTCTGAGCTATTTTTAAAAAATTAAACTATACCCCTTCAAAACCCAAAACAAACAGACATAATCATGATTAAGGTAGACAAAAACAAATGCTCTAACACATATACTATCTGTGGCAAAATAATATAGACAGGGTAAACAATATTCTGAAGAGCCAAAGACCAGCCCAAAATGTGGAAAGCTTTTTCTTCACAATCCTTTTGATTTTTACAATCATGCTACACTGCTGTCTGTACGGTTGTTCTTTGATTTGATGTTTGATCAGGTATGTTTGGGGCCTTTCTTGTATGAATACTTACTTATAAGCTTTCTTGGATTTTCTGCCCTTTCCCCACATAGAGTAAGTGGGAGAAGGAGAGACAGTTGTGTTTGATTGCAAATATTTCATCACCCTGCTAGGTAACATCGTCAGTGCGACTCTGGTGAAGCGTTGGTGTTCTGTCCCATTTGTTATTTATATGTCTTGATTTGGTAGGGTAGTTGGCATCACTTTCAGTTCTGTTTTTCAGTGGGTTTGTAGATCGAGTCCAGTTCAACGTGCTTTTTGATAGAGTTCTGGTTGGAATGACAGGCCTCCAGAAATTCCCTGTCATGTCTCTGTTTGGCTTGTGCTATTATGGATGTGTTGGATAGGGACAACACATTTAAATTTACATGGTGTTTCAGTAATAGCAATCCAACTTCCATATCAGTTTATAGCTACAAATAAAATCTGTGGTTTGATACATGGGTGAGGAGTGAACATGCAGCCTATGGCAGCAAGCGCAGAGCAGAAGTGTTGAACATTCAAGTATGGAGGCATCAAGCTAATCCCAGAGCCTAGTGAGATCATCAGTGACTCTGTTTACATCTATGCCTTGCCATATGCTTCAGGACCCCCATGGCTCACAGAAAACACACAATCACTTTACCTATCTTCTCCTTTCCAAATTATGTCAATGTGACCCTGATAACAAGCATTAGGATGACCTCAGATATTGACAGTGTAATCTGAAGGGTACAAACATGAAATATTACTGTATATAGATTGCTTAAACCTAATTCCTTAAACCCAACCTGACTCGCTAATATTGCCTCCCTGCCAAAAAAAATCACAGTTTAATTAGTTCCCAGAATACTGCTTTAATAAGTCAAAAACTGATAGCGCATCCATCATGAATATCACACGTGTATTTGAAAGTCAAACCTTTTTGCTGTTTAAGAACAGGCTACAAATGTAGGTTGAATAATTCTGAACCATATAGGAAAGACTTCATAATTAAACCCTAGCAGCACTGGTAGGTTTCTGAAATCTTCAATCTGAGCCAGAAGGTCAAACAAGAGTATAAAGCTTCAAATCAGGAAGAGACTCAACAGAAATCATTTGTATTCTACAAAGTCTGCTCCTTAACCACCCTCTTTTTGATATGTTTCCTCCATTTGAAGGAAATACACCTCTCCAGGTATTTCTGAGATAAATCACAACAATGCATAATAAATGCAAGGAAGCTAGTAAGGACTCTGTTTATATCTGCTCAACGCATAATGAGCTATAGGGAGAGGCTGAACAGGCTGGGGCTATTTTCCCTGCAGCATCAGAGGCTGAGGGGTACCTTATAGAGTTTTATAAAATCATGAGGGTCATGGATAGGGTGAATAGCCAAAGTCATTTCCCTAGGTTAGGGGAGTACAAAATTAGGGGGCTTAGGTTTAAGGTGAGAGGGGAAAGATTGAAAAGGGACCTGAGGGGCAAACTTTTCATGCAGAGGGTAGTGATTGTTTGGAATGAGCTGCCTGTGGAAGTAGTGGATGCAGGTATAATTACAACATTCAAAAGGTATTTGGATGGGCACCTGAATAGGAAGGATTTAGAGGGATATGGGACAATTGGTGACAAATAGGACTAGATCCACTTAGGATATTTGGTCAGCGTGGATGAGTTGGACTGAAGGCTCTGTTTCCATGCTGTACAACTATATGATTCAATGACTCTGTAATAAATTGGCCAAAATCCAGTGAGCAGAATGTATACATGTCTCACTAGTGTATGTTCCTATTTTGACATAACATCAAATAACTACTGAGCATGGTACACTACAACAACAATAACAACTCACCCACTGTTCTATTTTCTTTAACAAAGGAGAATCAGGGTGGTGTAGGAATTCATTCTCATAGTTGTCCAAGAATAGTTTTTGCTAAAATATTCAAGAATTAAATTTAAAACATATTCCAATGTCAACTGCACCAGACATATCAATGGTATCAGCTCCCCCCATTCTATCTCCCCGTGTCTCCATCAGATATTTTCACTGTACTTGTCAATGTGACCCTGAATGACCTCAAATATTTACAGAGTTTAATCTGAAGGGCCCAAACATAAATATTACTGTACACCAATAGCATACTCTATAAACCTAATCCTGCCATCTCACTCTCCAATATCTCATCCTCCCAAAAGTATCAGTTTGATTAGCTCCAGTTTGATGAGTCAAAGAACTGAGAGCAGGTCCCTCATGAATATCTCACATGTATTTGCAAGTCAAACCCTTTTGATGATTAAGAGGATGCTCCAAAACTAGGGCTAATAATTCTGAACTATGTAGAAAATACTTCACCAATAAACCCTGCCACCATGCCTGCTGTCCCAATATCAGCCGAAGCACTTTAGCTGAGCGGGTCACATAAAATGAATATACTCATCTGCCTCTTCTATTTCAGACGTGGCCGCTCATAGTCCCGTTCTGAGATATTGACAGGAATATCCATGTGTCACCATATACAGTCAACAACCTGAAGAATATATCCCTTAGCTCCAGCTCTCTAGATAAGATCTAACACTCAATCTACTCAGTCTTGGGTATTACTATTAGTGTTGCAGCTCCTTGGAATTAAAGTCTGGAATGTAACCTGTCATACAATGTAGTGGTTGTAATGAAGTCAGCCAGGCAAACTTCATGGAATATGACTTCCCTGATTGGGGCTGTTAATCTGGTCCAGTCAGGGAGCCCTGGCTGACAGATACAAACAGGGTGTCAGACATTCTGTTCACTCTGAGAGCTGGCTCTGAGGGAGCTGGATCAGTGTCAAGGACTCTTTGAGTGTAAATAAAGGGTGTCTTGGTGAAGGGATACCAACCTCTGTGGAGTTATTTCATACAATCCATTCAAAACAATTCTCTACATGACATGGCCTTTGTTCGCTATCTGCAAAGGCTGACTGAGATTCAGACCAGCCTTTTAAAACAGAGATACCATCAACTTGAAAGGAAATTGGTTTGCCTGAAAATAACTATTGATCCTGTCCCTCAGCTGATGCGATTAAAATCCCTACAACATTAACAACAATAACTTGCATTTCAAGGGCTTTTAGCATAAAAAAGTATCATGAGGTGGTTCATAAATTATGAATATACAAAAGGAAATGGGCACTGAGCCAAGAAAGGAAACTCTGGGAAGAGTAGCCAAATAAACAGCTCTACGGGTCTATACTTGGCTGACATGAACAACTTTGAGAGTGTAAGTTTTGGAGTATGATGTAAACAGAATAGAATGAATCAGCTTGAAGGTTCTGCCACCACTGATGAGGAAAAGGGAGATGGAATCCACAGAAGTCACTGGAACTAATGTTCAGATTTCCAGAGTCGGACCATATTCCATTCCACTTCCAATAAATATCAACATTCCATTTACCTTTATAATCACTCACTGTTCTTGCATTTTAATGTTTTGTGATTCAATTACCAGGACTCCTCAGTGTACCACTGAGTTCTGCAACCTCTCTCCATTTAAGTAATATATTGCTTCTCTGTTTTTTCCAGTCAAAGTGAACAAGTTCACATTCTTTTCATATTAAACTACAACTGTAAATACTTTGCCCTTAAACTTAGGCTGTCTATGATGCTTCCAGACGCTCTACCTCCTCTTATTAATTTATTTCCCAAGTTTCATTGGCAAATTTGGCTACCATACATTTAGTCAGTTCATTCAAAGAATTGATACATATTACAAATAGTTGAAAGATCCATTTATCTACCGATCCTCTGCTTCTTGTTAGCTAACAAATCCTTTGCCAATGCTAATATGTTACCCTTCTGCCACCCCCACATCACATGCTCTTGTGTAATAACCTGTTCGTGGCATTTTATCAAATGCATTTTGGAAATCCAAGTATAACATATGTACGTGCTCCTCTTTATCCACCTTCTTGTTAGTTACTCAAAAAGTGTAATTGACTGGTTAAACATGATTTCCCTTCGACATAGCCAAGTTGACTCTGCCTGATCACATTATGATTTTCTAAATAATCTAACATAACCTGCTTAATAATGATTCTAGCAATGTCCATTTGACAGATCTTAGACTAACTAGCCTATAGTTTCTTGCTTTCTGTTTCTCTCCTTTCTTGAATAAAGTATTGCCTTAGCTATTTTTTAAACCACAGGTTGTTTCTGGAATCCAAGGAATTTTGAAAGTTTATAAACCATGACTGTACTATCTTTTAAGTCCCTTCCTTTAAGAGCCTAAGATGCAGGCTATCTAGTCCTGGGACTGTCAGTTTCACAGTCTACTAGTTTTCCCTGCAGTGATGGCGATTGTCTAACATTCCTCTTTCCAATTCACCTCTTGAGTTGCAAGTATCTTTGGGAAGTGGTCTAAATCTTCTACAGTGAGAACAGCCATAAAATAGTGGTTGAGCATCTCCATTATTTCCTTGTTCCCCAATTCCCAGTTCCCTGACTCACTCTGTAGAGGACCAAAACTAGTTTAATATCTTTCTAATTAAGTGCTTCCCGAAACTCATACAATCTGTTTTTATATTATGAACAAACAATTTCTACTAAAGTCATTCTCCACTTGTTCTTAGATCTGGCTAATCTACTGTTTGACACTAATCTTTGCAGATTTGATTCGTGTTCTTTCAAGTTGATACTCTGGTCAACTTCCTTCTTTAGACACACAGTCTTCTCAAAGAGTCATTCTTTTTCTCAATTCCAGCCCCATTTTACCACCCACCATGCCCAGAACAATTCACCCACCACTGGGATAACCTAGAATGGACCAGCATCCTCGTGCCAGTGCTATTTTAAAAGAGCATTGGACATGAGGACTAACATCTGTCTGGACCTGCCCTGCTAGATCCTGTCATATAGACTGGATATGGTACAGGCAAAGAAATTGGCACCTCGCTTTACAGTCAGGAACCTGGAGGAACTGCTGGACAGGGTGGTTGTTCTCTTAACCCCGGACCAGCAGTGGAGGCCGCAACAACAGACCTTGATCAGAAGTTGCCACCCAGGTCAATTCACTCTCTGTCTTCTGAAGGAATGCACAACACTGTATAAAGAAGGTCAATGACCTTCTCCATGCTTCCAGGGTAAGTTCCACTATCTTCTCTCCAATACTTTATTATATCTCTGCTACCATACCCATCTCTGACCAAGGCTCATGCTCTACCACACTCATACTGGCTGCAACATAGAGAAGGAGCAGTGTCATAGATCTTACTCACCGTCACCCACCAAACCCCAACCCCACATGCCGTCTCTGCTGCTTACTCACTCAGCTGGCGTACTATCCCACCTACACCAAACCTGCTGCGCCACACACTCTCATCTCTCTCAATATTTGCCTGTCTTTCATTACAGGAAGAAAACAGCACACAATTGGTTGGAAATAATGGAAGGATCCTGACTTTGACCAGCCCATGTGGCTGACCCAGTCTATCCAAGCCCCTGTACTGCTATCAGACACTGTCCTTGACTTCCTGTGCCAGGAACCCATGACCAAAGGCTATTTCCCTACAATTTATGGTGGACTGCTGACAACTATGACAAACTTCCTGGATTTGTATCTACATTAAATGGCAAGGCAATACAGCCTTGTCTCTAGCCAAGGGGCAAGGCAATACAATGTGGGATGTTGTGAGCAGCCAGCTAGGCTCAGAGTGAGTGAACACTATGAAAGCAAGTGATAAAGCTGGAGATGCAGCTTGGTTCTTTTTGTGAGCTGGGTGTGCCTGAGCGCACGGTATCTTTGCTGCAGTATGATAATGATAATTTCCAGTACAGACCAAGGTGCTGCATTGAAGCAAAGACGTGCTGTAAGTTGATCAGAAACGTACCATGACAGTCTGAGACTGTCACATGTTGCATGCCAATGTCTACGGGCAATGGGATGCCTGTGCCCAGTGCCTATGGTGCATGCCCTGAGTTGCTGTTTGATGCTGAACAATATGGAGGGTCTTCACATCCAGTGGTGAGCTAATATCACCATGTACCCAGTCTGACTTCCTTGCTGAGAATTTTCAGCATTTTCAGGAAGTTAGGAAGCTAACTAATAATGAAGCGAGCTCTGCAGTTAATAAGGTCAGTAACAAGCATAATCTCTTTTAATAGGGAACTTGTTGCTGCTGAATGAGAATCTCAAGTTAAAATGCGCAGCGAGTTGCTCCTGAGTTCAAGATAGGTCTCACTGACATTCTCACTTACTTCTGCCATACTTCTGGCTATAGCCTACTCCCTTTAGATCCATTTAAAATTTTGTCCCTCATATCTGCATATGGTGTCATCAAGACGTGGCATGTAGATAGGGAAGAGGAGGAAGCTGAAGATAAATCTTTGGTGACTTTGGGCATGAGCAGGAAATAAAAAACATTTTTGGAGATGTACTGGCTGCTGTTTGTATATGAGTAGACCAATGAAAATGTTTACTGCACTGAATAGTTGAGGAAAAGTGTTGGCGAATAATGACTTGATCAACTGTGATGAAGGTTGTGGACAGATTGTAAGGATAAAAAGGTCAAAGTTACAGAGGAGGTTATATATGACCTTGGATAGAGAAGTTTTGGTCCCACAGGGAGGGCTTGAACAGAAATGATTCAAATAGGGATTGGAGAGAGAGGCATTAATTCCTGCTGTGAGGATTTCAAGTTCTATGTGCAACAGCAGTCGCTAGGTTAGGCCTCGTCCATAATAGAAGCCAAACAAATCCTTGTGTTACCTGTCAGGAAAAAAAAAAATCACCTCACCCAACATAACCAGTGCAGATCCACTATCTCAAAACCAAACCATTCCTGAAGGACTCAGCTACACTGCAAAGGATATGGCGACAGCTGATCCCCCTGAAATCCATTCCTGATCAGATACCTGCAACTACATCCTCTAAAGAGTCGAAGACAGTGTAAAATCTTGTCAGGTTTCTGGGAGCAAGACCAAGGATACCAGAGAGATAATAAGAATTAAGGCAGAACGAGAAGCAAACTCTGACTTGCAGTAAAATCTCCGTAAATACATGATGTACAGCGCTTGCTAATGTTACCTAAAAGGAGCTATCAGAGCCTTCATATTTTGTTTCTTCCTCTTCTCAGGAAGATCTAACAGCCCCGCAGCCTCCATCATAGATACAGTAAGGAGGTAGATCTTGAAACAACCTAGCCAAGGAATTGAACCCTGGGCTGTTGGCACCAATCCACACTGCTCCATCCACCCAAATAAATCATTCCCCCCACCCCACACCTTCCCTAAGGAGCCCAAATTGTTGTGGTAACACATTTGTAACCTGGAACTACTGCTGGGCATGGTAGATGGCTCCAACTCCAAGCATAACTACATCTTCTTGGAGATCACTATGCTTTGCTGAAATTTACATTTGCTATCAATGCAGAGGCTGCTGATAGAGACATCATTATGAGAAGATACCTTCTGTAGTGGAGTGCAGTACTGTACAGCATAAATATGGGTATAATCACTTCTCATACACTAGCTGGAATAGGTTCTGCATCTGAAATTCTGCAAGCTCTATATCATTAGGAAATTTTACTTGAAGCACAAATAAAATATCACCCTCATGCGCAGATGGTCTCTTATGAAGTTAGCTATGTACCAATTTGATCAACAGTGCAAACCAACAAAGGATTTTCTTCACCATCACAAAAGCAACACACTGAGATTGCTGGAAATCTAATATAAGAATAAAAAATGATTAAAATACTCAGGAAGTCAATCAAAATCTGTCTATAAAGAGTGAAGCAGAGTTAACCTTATAATTTTACAACCCTTTGTTGAAACTTTAACTCTTTCTTTTCCACAGATGCTGCCTGATCTGTTATTTCCAGCATCTTATATATTTTTATTGTCAAAGTATTTTTGCATTTGAGTAGATCCATATCTGGTAATAATTTTTAGACTGAAAATAATATCTCTCTGATATAAGCCAAGGAAAATCAGCAAGTTACCTTCACACCAGCGTGTGCTTAATTAGGCCAGCAATCTCGATATGATATTGCAGTTTCCTATAAGTACCACTGACATCTGAATTTATTGTACTATTCTACAAATATTTTAATAAACTATTTGATTTTAAAAAGAAGTATAACATTAACAATATGTAATTGAGCACCATACATTAAAAAGAAAGGCAAATTTTCAGGTCCTCAGCTTCATGAATGTATTCAATTAAATCTGATTGTTTTGTCAGCAAATGTTCACCAAAATAAAACTACACACCAAGAATGTTTTGCAGTTACAAACAATGGATTCTGACTATTTTTCCATTAGCTTTCAAGAGGGATTTGATGGATGAAATCTCACCCATATCACAAGGGCCATACAGGAATCTATTGAAACAGTATCAGGCAATGCAACCAGTGAAAGGAGGCATACCCTTTGTTGCAGTCTGCTGCATTTTTCAAGTTGGAAGACCTTCTACCGATTGTCCTTATTTAGGCAGTAAGCCAGCCCCAGGTCAATTAAATGGTCCCATGCAAAATTGGGGCCTATAGCTGCCTTCTCCTGAGAATGAATTCAAGACTTGAAACGGTCCCAACATGTTTCTCACCATCCCCACCCGACACCGAACGAAAAAACTGCCCTGGCATTTGAGAGACATAGAGTTCTGATGAAGAGTTACTGGACTCGAAATGTTAACTCTCTTTTTTTTCCCACAGATGCTGTCAGACCTGCTGAGTTTTTCCAGCAATTTCTGTTTTTGTTTCAGATCTCCAGCATCTTTGTTTTATTATAGACATAGAAAAGTGTTTTTCAATCTATGAGATAAGCAATCTAATCAAGCAATTTACTGTCAATATATTTTCAGCTATGGAAAACCTGGTAAAATGCAAACTCTTGTTGATCAGCTTCCATTAGTGGATTTCAGTATCCCTTGAGATTTTTTTCAATGATACAGTTACAGTACCAGGACAAAAGATGGTCTGAAGAGATTCACCTCCATTATATATTCACCTTGATTAAGTGCTATCTATAATCAAAGCAGTTGGAATTAGACATTTCATCAGTAAAGTAGAGAATGGACCATTAGGCTCTGAATCAAAATAACAGTAAGTGATAGGCTCAGTATGGACTTGATGGGAACAAATGGCCTGCTTCCACACTGTAGGCTGTCCATGTGCAATCAAAACTCTAGCATTCAAAACTAGACTCTGAAGTAAAAATTTCACAAAGTTATTAAATATAAAAATAATTAATTTTTGACTGAACAGAATTGCTATCTGTCAGTTTCTGACACATAGGTTTCTTGGAACCTGCAGGTATTGAAGTTTCAGTAAGAAATGTAATGATTTCATTTTGAAATATATACTTTTATATCTTTAGTTTATTTAAACTCTTATTGTAGTGGAATTTTTAATTCCTGAGAATAATGAAAGTATTTTGAGCCCCTTGCTTATTATTAATTCATCTTAACTAACTATTCATGATTGATTGTATTCATATCCCTTAACTGTTTCCTATCTGCAGTTTACTGACCACTTTTTTCATATTTAACTTGCATATTATCTCCCACTTCAGTTTCAATTTACAACTGTTTATTCCAATCCAATCAATAAATTGTGGCAGCAAAATGTGACATGTGGCATGCAAATATGTGTCAATGTCAAAAATGCAACAATGGCAAAAATCATGATAGTTACAGGGAAATTTTCAAATGTCAAATCCCAGCACGGAATGTCAGCACTGAAGTCACAGTACTCACAGTGATCTTCAGTAAAGCTGCCCTCAAAGATTTCGCAATCACTGTAGCAAAATTACACCAATCTTTCATAGCCTAGTTGACTGAAGTATATCTATTCTTATTGTGCCAAATCAACAAAGGTTTAGTTTTTTTAAAATTTGTTTATGAGATGTGAATGGGATTTGTTGCCCAGAGGGAAGTTAAGAGTAAAACAAATTGCATGCGTTTGGAGCTACATGTAGACAAAACCAGGTAAAGGTGGCAGATTTCTTTCCTTAAAGGTTAATGGAGCAAGGTAGGGCTTCACAACAATTGACAGTGGTTACAAAGTCACCGTAAGGCTAGTTTTTAATTCCAAGTCTTCATTAAATTTAAATTTCACTATCTAGCACAGTGGGGATTCAAATCCATGTCCCCTGAACAATAATCCGGGGTTCTGGACTATTAGTCCAGTGATACAACAACTATACCAGCACTTCTTCTTATTACCCTTCAGAGCTGTTCAGGACTTCAGTCAATAGGGAAATATATATAGATGCACAAATGCAAAATAGCATGTAAATTGGATTGTTATGAAGAAAAGTAATTTGTATGGAAAATAATAATCTCAAGTAGATGTTGATATAAACCTCAAGTATGCGTTAGAGTAATACAGAGAAGTAATTCTGAGTTACGCTGATGACAATCTATTGCTCTCTGGTGAAGCCAAGAACTCACTCAATGACAATCAGTTAAACTTGTATTTTGTACAACAAATGTTGTGTTCATCATAATTTCAATTTTAATTATACCTAATTAAAGAAATCCTTCCACTCCACAACAAGTAGACACATATCATTTTAAGATTGTACAATTAAGAGGAAGCTGACACTTTAGGAGAAGTAGAAAGATTTGTTGAAGATGAAATTTCAGCCCAAGATTACTTAATGAGATGATAATAGTTTCACATTAAATATGCAGCTATCTTTGAAACCACTAATACTCTCATAAGGTTCCTGATAATTTTAATTTTCTTGTAGCTTAATGTAACACAAAATTACTTACTCTGTATCACTCTAACCCATTATTGAGATTTGTCATTATTTTCCACGTCAATAACTTTTCTTCGGAAGTATAATTATCGTGTTGTATTATATATTCTGCTAATTTCAGTTTTTTCACACTATTTGTTTTCACAACTCCATAACCATAGGGTGTGATGTGAGGTCAGCAAAGTCAAGTAACATTGTTGGCTCCTTCATTTTTCTCAGCCATCGATAGTGACAGTGTCTGGATGAGAATAAATTCCAAATAAGTTTTATTAGGAGAGAACCAGGGGATCTCATTTAAAATTTAAAATATTCAAAATTAGATTTTATAATTGGGTTCACATGGGACAACAGTTTAGTACAATGAATCTAAACCCTATTATTATCTTCTGGGATTGGTGTCACTGTGATTTCTTTTAATATAGGTCATAGTTAAATGGCTCCCGAGACCCACGATTTATATTGCTGAATTCAATTGATGCTCATCCTAAAGTACTTTTCACTGAATTAGTAGTATTTGCATAACTAGTCAATTATCATGCTTAAATTCTTTGGGATCACTATTGACCAATAGATTTCTTACCATTAATTCCCCTGTTCTACACATCTGTACCAATGGTTAAAAAAAGAGCCTGAATTAGAAAAGACAATTTTATGTAGGTAGATTTTTTTCAGAATGCATGTTGGAAACTAATTATGTTTTATGCTTTGTTTTGAGATTTACATATGCTGAGAACAGATGGAGAGCATTTATTGTTGATGGAGCAATTAACCTCCTCAATGAAAAAAAAACCTTCTAAATCCTAATTGAAGAGGAGATAACTTTGGTCCGGATAACATTGTCAAAATTCTATGAAATAGCCAAAGTTCACACTTAATTGTATTCAGTTGCTTGGTTTATTTTTCATATTGTTTTATTTTTATCCAGAAATGCTTTCACACATCATTGCACAGTATTTTTATCCATCACAAAATTACCTGTGCTATTTTTTTCTCTTTATCCTCCACCATTAAATCACCCACGTTTCCAATTAATTCCCAATTTGCCTGCAAAACCCATCAGAGGCAGTGCAATAAGACCAAAGGTGAATAAAAGGTCATGAGAGAGGGAGGGGACTGAATCAAAATGGTGTTGGAGGGGGAAATAAGACATTCCACCCCATACAGTGCCCACCTTTCTTCAAATGTTCATATAGGTGTAGATATTTTCTAATTCACCTGGTCAGAGATGCTATTGCACATTTCCTGAGCAAGATGGGACTTGAACCTGGACCTCCAGGCTCAGAGGTAGAAGGACACTACCACCACACCACAAGAGCTTTTACATGCTAGTATGCATTTTTTCAATTGAAAGAAATCAGCTGTTTTAAACTTATTCATTCATTTGTTTATTGATCTGAGAGAGTCACTGCACAAGATTATCAATTGGTTAATAAGTAAGAGTCCAGATATGTTACCTAAACTCAAACAGATGCCTTGTCTCAGAAACAAGTGATTACAGAAAAAAAGCCTGATTGCACCTTCTTATTCATTACAAAAAAGAGTTGCTATAATTTGTAAGGCACTAGGCTGATGTGCATCTAATGAGGGTGTTTAAAATGTGGGGTGAAATCAAAACTAGGCCAATAGCAAATTGTTGGAGTAATGTGGCATTGATGGCTTTCTGGCATTGCTCAAAGCATTGCTGGAGAATCTGATCTTCTGTCATCCGGAGAAAAAACGAAAATGCATCCTTCCCAGGTGCTGTTGCACCTTTGTTCTCCCATTGTCATGCATGACAACAAAATAGCAGTATATTCTTTTTATTCACTCAAGGGATGTGGGTGTTGCTGGCTGGCTAGCATTTATTGCCCATTCTTAGTTACCCTTCAGAAGGTGGTGGTGACCTCCATTCTTGAACCATTGCAGTCTGTGTTCTTTAGATAGACCAACAATGCTGTTAGGGAGGAACTTCCAGGATTTTGACCCAACAACATTGAAGGAACAGCGATATATTTCAAAGCCTGAATGGTGAGTACATGATAGTCTATTGAGTATACAATAGCTTGGAAACTCTTCTCCATCTTCTTCTTCAAGCTTAATGTCATCCCCATAAGTATATCTTTAAGAGACATGCTCATGATATCATTTTATCATAGCATTGAACTCAAAAATACAAAGTCTCATAGTCCATATTACCTCAAACTGCCTGAATTATGACTCTTTACTGGAAATTTGTTCCCTTGGGGTAAATGATACAATTCGATAGTGAATTCGATGTAACAAAATACTCTGAGTTAGGTGATTCTATTTAACAAGTTTATTGATGGTTATAGACATATTAAGAGGTGATTGATATATTAAGTGGTAAATTTACATATTGAGCACTAAGTATATAATAAGCAGAAATATATGTAAAGCAGCATATAAATATATGTATGTATACATAGTAATATATATGTATATTAAGCAATAATCTACTTTAGATATATTTGAAATATAAGTAAACTAATGAGCGGAGCTGTTAGCTTAAACTACTTCAGACATGTTCAGCAATGGGTCTCACTGCCTCCTGCCCTTTGGGGACCCTGCTTACAATGATTAGCCTGGAGAACTCTGGGTTCCAGTCACCATTCACAATCATGGTCCAAGGTGAAGTCCGCTGACTGAGGCAAAATTCCCAATATTAATATTATTCTGAATCGAAGATTACGTAGCATGTCATCAATCCATGGTACTTTCAGTACCTTCCTGGACATTCCGTTATAGAGAAAAACACTTCCAGGTGGCTCCATGTGCCAGCCAAGCTGGACAATTCTCACAATGGTGTAGTATCACACGGTTATTCCTCAGTCAAAACAAGCTACTTTCACATTTGGCCTGTTTCCCATGTACTTTTTCACTTTATTTCATTTGCTCATTCTCATATCCAATTAACCCTTAACGGTTAACCCTTAATGATCTGGTTTGAAGATGCCATTTTTAACCCTACCACTACAGTAAACTAATATTTTAAATTTAAGTACAGACACTTATGTGCCTGAGGAATGTAATGTTTGCACCTTATAGCTAGCTGGGATAAATGTCTCTGGATTCTTCAATACCACAATATCCAGATCCAATTTCTAATGTTACAAGAGATAACATAAATGTTTCCACACCAGATAAAACAACTTGTTGGATGCAAACTCACACCACTTCATAAACTGCAAGAAATAATGGATCTAATAATCTGAGCAACAACTAAATACAATGAGTATCCGCAATCAATGTAACTGAGAGGCACCAAACCTCCTCTCCTCTGTCTGCATAGAAGAAATAGCATAGTTCATGTTTTGCTGCATTGCATTGTACAATCATAACTCATAGATTAGAGGTCACTTCCTCCACGCTGTACAACATTATACAGAAGCTTCCTCGTAGGCATCTGCAAAAACACTCAACTACCAACCATCCTGATTTCGGTGACAATATTTGTATGTCTGAAAGCAAGGGACAGTACATTATTTAGAGAATAGTCCTCCATATTTTCATATGGTGGAGCCCAGGACCCAAGATGAGCCAGGGAGGTGGATAGAAAGAGAGGCAAATGGACAAGTGTTTGTACTTACTGGTTAAAGTAAGCTGTGTCATTTGAATTAAAGCAGTAGGTTTTCTTTAACTTATTCATTCTTGGAATTGCTGTGCACATCGCTGGCCAGGTCAACATTATTTGTCCATCCCTAACTGCTCTCAAAAAAATAGCAAGCTGCCATGTTGATACACTGCAGTCAATGTGGTGCCATAGGCATTAGGAGGGAGTTCCAGGACTTGTCCCAGTGTCATAGAAGGAGCAGCAATATAATTCCAAATCAGGATGGTGTGTGGGTCTGTGGGTGGGTAGTTTGCAGGGGAGCTTGCAGGTGGTGGTGTTCCCACGCATCTGCTGCCCTTGTCATCTTAGGTGATAGACGTCTAAGTGGGTTGTAAGGTGCTGCTTAATGACCCTTGATGAATGAGGCAGAATATTTGATGGAGGAAGTTCAATGAGAACAAAAGAATCAGGGTAAGATTACCAATGCTCTGACCAAACCTATCCTTCAGAATTACCACCAGTTATGCTTCTGAACATTAGACGGATTACAGCTTAAATCCCATTTTTCTGAGCTATGTTAGAACCTAAGTTGGGGAAATGTCAAGGAAACATTTTAAACACCTAAGTACTTTTTATAAAATTCATGTATGTTTTTTATTAGGGCAAAACGGGAGGATTTAAAATTAAAGTATTCAAATTAGCATTTAAACTTATGTTCACATGGAATAGCGGAGGATCTGAAACCAATAGGTGTCTTTGGGAACTGGCTGCTAAGACTCATGAATTTTACTACAGGATTTGTATTAATATTCAACCTTAACTTTTCTGACACAAAGCAGTTAGATGTCTGGTCAATTATAGTATTTCTGTTTTCTTTAATCGCTGGCATTTCTTAATATTTTTGAAAAACTCCAATAATTGTCAATTTACCTTCTTATTTTATAATTAGCAAATGCAATACCTGTGCATTCTTCTGTTTTCTTTTGTAGTTTGGATAACAGCAACACTCAAACCATGCACAGGAGGCACACCACCCTTCGTGAGAAGGGAAGGAGACAGGCCATCAGAGGTCCAGCCTACATGTTCAATGAGAAGGGCAAAAATTTGACACCTGAAGAGGAGCGTTTCCTGGATGCAGCAGAATATGGAAATATACCAGTAGTGCGCAAGATGCTAGAGGAGTCAAAGACCTTGAATTTCAATTGTGTTGACTATATGGGGCAGAATGCTTTACAACTTGCAGTGGGAAATGAACATTTGGAAGTGACAGAGCTCCTTTTAAAAAAAGAGAATCTTGCACGGATTGGTGATGGACTACTGCTAGCAATCAGCAAAGGTTATGTGAGGATAGTGGAGGCAATTTTAAATCATTCAGCCTTTGCCCAAGGACATCGTTTGGCCATGAGCCCTCTTGAGCAAGAGCTTCGGGACGATGATTTTTATGCCTACGATGAGGACGGTACACGTTTCTCCCAAGACATCACTCCAGTCATTCTTGCTTCTCATTGCCAGGAATATGAGATTGTACATATACTTCTTCTGAAGGGTGCACGGATTGAGAAACCTCATGACTATTTTTGCAAATGCAGTGAGTGCATTGAGAAACAAAAACGAGATTCTTTTAGTCATTCCAGGTCCAGGATGAATGCATACAAGGGATTAGCAAGTGCTGCTCATTTGTCTTTATCAAGTGAAGACCCAGTACTTACAGCTTTGGAACTAAGTAATGAACTAGCACAACTAGCCAATATTGAGACAGAGTTTAAGGTAAACCATTTTACTTCTTTTACACCTCCACTGTATCCCTGATCTTGCCACCAAATATAAAGATTAAAAGTGCCCATTCAAATGTATCTATTAGATATAAGTTTTCATTTATTGTTAATTTGACCTTGAACCTGCTACAGCTGTAATATATTCTCTGGTATATAATCAGGACGATAGGTTTAAACTCTAAAAGAGGGTGCTAATATATTACCACAGATATTCTGTACAGAAATGTTGTTATTACATTTCAAAAGTGAATATTTTATCAGTTGAAGTCCATAACATAAAGTAAAATTGGTTATCATAATTCATTGATAAATAAGTATTTTGTTTTACTGTCTTGAAGTTTATAGGCTCTGCTGTTAATTTAGGAAATGAATATGTTATAAAATTTGATTTGCAATAGACACTCAGTTTGAAAATCTATAGCCCAGAGAGTTCGCTGTTGAAGCTCATTGTTTGAGAGGGGAAATAATTCAGACCAAGACCCAATTGTAACAAGTTTCTGTCCTTTTTTTTTTACAGCATTTAAAGTTCCACCTCAAATGAAGCCTTTTTTTTAAAAACCCCTATTTCCTGTAGATTTCAAGTACAAAGTCGTAACTGACAGAATTGTGCCACCTATTGGGATGGCTGACCATTCCGTCTACCACAAATGCATATCTACATGAAGTAGATTTACATGTTTGCAATGGCTAGATCTTGGCAATGAAAATTGTCCAATTAACAAAGTTGAGTTCTCCAAAAGCAGCAAGTTTAAATTTGGAATCTTGTTAAAATTTGTTATCTTCAGTTTGCACAATGGCCCGACTGACACTATGGCAAGTTGTTGTAGCAATGCCCCTCCCATCACCTCCCTGCACTGCTGAAGCAAGCAGCATAAATGACACAGCTGCCTGACCAAAATATGCTAATGTCCCAAGGTTTGGAGTTGGGACAATCAGGGACAAAACCAGCCAGTGCTCAGAGGTTCAAAATCCAATATTGATATCACTCCAAAGATTGTTACCTCACGCCCATCGAACGATTGCTGGGTTAGTGCTCGGTATAAATCATAATATTCTTATGGTGGTTTCAAAGCTTTTAGTACTAGAAGCTCCATTGCACTTAGAAATGCTGTGTGTCCCTTTTTTTAATACTTGTCTACAACTGACTATTGGTAATATATCTTCTGTGTCAGATATTTTGATCCACTGTTTGTTATTTGTATTTTTTTGTGTTGTATTTTAGCTATTATCGTAGGATTTGGCAACTATGAATGTACGTTACTGCAGTGTAGCACAGTAATCAAGTTTTTTCTGGTGTCATTGTGGAATTGGTTGGGAGTATTTTATTCATAAATTTTCTTTTAACTTTACAATTCTCTCCTGCAAGTGGTGGCCTAGAAAATGTCTGATATCATATGTTTGGCAGCTACTATGTTGGATAAGGATCTAGGGAACGCATCAAAATAGTTGAAAGTGCTCATTTAAATACTTCTTAAAAATCACTAGAGTAAGATCCTTATTATGTCGTTGGACTGCCTCAGTGCCCAACTCATCATGTGATGAACTTGCTTGGCAACATGTGATGGTAACATTTAGCAAATAATATTCAAGAGTCGTGTGTAAAGGGTTCATCAACAACAGGCAGGTTAGTTGCTGGTTGCTCTTTTTAAAACTGATTGGTGGCATCTAGATGTTTTCTGGCCTATTACATGATTTCCACAATTTATTTCTAACTTTCGTGACAAGTGGCTGCTGTACAGCCCAAACAGGGAGGTGAAGATACCCCAAAGGGGCAGAGGAGAATGCATCTGTGGCCTCACTGTCTTTTCTAGAGCTCTCAGAAAGAATACAGCTGCTGACTAATGATGTCCTGGACCATCACCACACCTGCTGGAACAGGACTTGTGCTCAGAATGACAATCTCTATCCATGGGCTGTCAAGGTCATAACTGCTCTGTTTTTTTTTTATGTTGGTGACTCATTTCAAGAAGCAACTGGGTCCAGTTGGCATTTCCCACCTACTTTAATCCATAAGTGTGATGTAAGTGAAGCTGTTTTCTCCTGAGCAAAGTCCTTCATATCCATCCCGTAGGACGAGAAGTGTCAAGCAACTCAGGCAGTGGGATGCTCCACTGTCGCAGGCTTCCCTCAGATACAGACAGTGATAGATGCATCCATCTTGTTTTGAATGTGCCCTATAATCAACCTGCACAGTTTCATAACAGAAAAGGCTTAAGCTTCATCAAAATTCAAATTGTATGTGACCATTGATTTTGAAAATTTTGAAGTGGATTGCCTGGGAACTGCTATGATGTTTACTTACTAGAGTGTGCATAGGTTCCAGCCTCTTTCCATAGTCCTTGAATCGTACAGGAATAGTTGCTGAGATTGTGGGCAATCCCCTTCAAACATGGCTGATAACATGATTACAAAATTCTCAGATTGACGCAGAACTAATATACAACATTGCTCACTCTTTCCCAGGGCCATAGTGGAATGGATCTAGGTTTCAATGCATGGGCCACTCCAGTGCATTCTTACAGTACAGCCCAGAAAGAATGTGCCACATCACTGTAGCATGTTGTGCTCTCCACACTGGAACTGACTGGGATGGGGTGGAGGTGGTCTTAGATGCAAAGGAAGTGGGGAATTGAATGCGGTCCTCTGAGGATGAAGGTGTACATAAGGATCAGACCATTGATGAGGACAGAACATGACAGCAATGCCTCATTCAGTGTGAGCAGCCAGAGTGAATCTATTTGTAACATGCTTCGAGGATGAATGAGTTGGTTTGGACTTTGTTTAATTGTTTAACATTCTATTGGTAATATGGAAAATAACCTGTGCTTGGAGCAGAATAGACGTGAACTTTGCTTTTTTTGCAGTTCTTGACTGTTACTGTTGCTGAATAAATGTCTTGTCATCCTTATTATTGTACATTTGATATCTTTAAGTGGTTCCATTTTCAAGTATCTACATATTACATGTCCTCCTGACCATTGGATATAAAGTAAAAAGCAGCCAGTAGGACATTAAATTAATATGGGGGTGGGGTGGTTAGCTAAGTTGGCTGGACAGCTGGTTTGCACCACAGAGTAACACCAATAACATCAATTCAGCAAGTTTAAGGTTTCAGTCAGCATATTATATCCCTGTGTTATCATGATGCCTTTCGTGATAGGCAACAGATTGAGACAAATGCTGTGACACCTCCTTTTGACCCTTTCAACTTTTGTTAGCGTTCAATATTTCAGAATGTGTATAGACTGATATGATGCCCTGAAATATTTGAGCATCCTGCATTTAATAGCACAGGATAGCATTGAACCTGTGTGAAACAGTGCTTTTCTCAGCTTTTCTCAACCTACCAATACACTTTGAGGAAAAGTGAACTCATGAACTGCCCATTATACACCTCCTAGCCTTGAATGGCTATGCACTCCCTTGAAGACCTGTTTGATAGAATGAAACGTTCCCTCCAGAGATGTGTGGAATTATCACAGATGCTGTACTCTCAGCTGTACCCTCGGTATTATTATGAAACGATGTGCGCAGACCAGACCTTAGCACAATTCCTGCAAGTTGCATTTAACCTCAGTGTAACACCTTGATTGCAGTCATCAACATCACAGTTCAAGAATTCATGACGTCTGAGCTATCTGCAGTCAAGGAGTTAATTTCTTTGTGAGAGGTGAGCAATGCTTGGCTATTATGCCTAGTTTCATTCCTTGCAATGTCTGTAAGCTGCTCATTTGTCACATGTGTGATTCAACCAGGTCCAGCAGCGACAAAAGCACTAGGTCAGATATTTTAAGAGTGCAGTTGAAGATATGTTTACAAAGTGTAAGGTTATTTACAATTATGCATCTCCCGTGCCATCTATGTGTACCCAGCATGTTTTATTCTTCCTCTCTCTTCACCCCTGCTCCCCCCCCCCACCCCCAGAATTCTTAAGGCAGTTCTGATTTCTGCAGCTAGTTTGGAGGACACTGAGTGTCTTGGACCTGACTTTCCATGGCACTCACCAATCTGTCTACAGAAGTAGCCAGATGCATACATGCTGTAGTGAGCACAGTACTGATAACTTTAATGGGTATCTTCATCCTTTGTTCCAGTTTACCAACTGCCTTTGGAAAACCTGTATCTTTGCATCTTTGTACAATTTGACCATATCATTAATGGCCAAGACTGGTTCAATTTCTGTCTGGAGCTGAGCAGGTGCCTGGTCTCTGACAGCCTTCTAAGACCCAGCCTGTTTCCTCTTGATCTGCTGTACAGAAATGTCTGTGACGTGCTCACCAGATTACGTTTCTGACTTTATTCTAGAAAGTGGACCCACAGAGATGAAAATCTTACTGATGTGTCCTCATTCATTGGCTCCCTGCTCGGAAGTGGAGCTGAGGGTCTCTGTGCTGCCCTCTTTGGGATCAGATGTTCACTGGGTGCCTGCCCAATAAGATTAGATTGGGAAATAGTTGTGTGAGAGGGATAAAAGCTTTTGCATGTTAAGAATGAAGCAACATTTGTGTTAATGTAAGAGCAGCTGAGCATCCTGCCCCCCATGAGTGACTGAGCTCTTCTCCAGCCAGTCAGAGGATTTTCTCCACCTATGGCATGAAAAGCCTTATTTATAAATTCTCAGCCCACCAGTCTTGGCTGTTTCAGCAGGATTCTGGGAGAATATTTTCCTGCAATGAGACAAAGGAATGGATTGTCAAGAATGGAAGTGTATGGAATATCCATTCACAGTGATACATGAACAGGAGTGTTAGTGGGAAGCACAGCAGGCAGGAAGGGTTAGTAGTTTTGCAGGATAGAGTGGATGATATTTGTTGACTTTACATGATGTGGGTTAGAGTATTAGCCCTTGTGCTTTGTTGAGACTGTGTGCAGTGGTGGCCCTGAATGTGTGAGTTAGGAGAGAGGAGGTAGCAGAGAGAAGATATCAATGTGGACAGCACAGTGGCTCAGCGGTTAGCACTGCTGCCTCACAGTGTCAGGGACCTGGGTCTGATCCCAGTCTTGGGTGACTGTCTGTGTGGCGTTTGCACGTTTTCCCTGTGTCTGTGTGGGTTTCTGCTGGGTGCACCAGTTTCCTCCCACAGTCCAGAGATTCACAAGTTAGGTGGAATGGCCATGCTAAATTGCCCATAGTGTCCAGGGATGTGTAGGGTGAGTGTGTTAGCCTTGGAAAATGAAGGGATACAGGGATAGGGTGGGGGATAGGTCTGGGTGGGATGCTCTTCAGAGGGTCAATGTGGACTTATTGTGCTGAATGGCCTGTTTCCACACTGTCAGATTCTATGAAACAGTTTCCTTTGTACAGCACAGAAAAGCATTCACCTTCTTCCTGGGCTTTTTTGCTTATTCACTCATGGGATGTGGACGTTGCTGGCTGGCCAGCTAGTGCTGCCCTTAATTGCCCTTGAGAAGGTGGTAGTGAGCTGCCTTCTTGAACCGCTGCAGTTTGTACTAAACCCACAATGCCATTAGGGAGGGTGTTCCATGATTTTGACCCAGTGACAGTGAAGGAACGGTGAAATATTTCCAAATCAGGATGGTGAATGACTTGTAGAGAACCTTGAAGGTAGTGGTGTTTCAATGTAACTGCTGCCTTTATCCTTCTGGATGGAAGTGTTTGTGAGCTTGGAAGGTGCTGTATTAGGATCCTTGATGAGTTTCTGCAGTGCATCTTGTAGATAGCACATACTGCAGCTGCTGGATGTTGGTGGTGGAGGGAGTGGTTACTTGCAGATGTGGTGCTAATCAAGCAGTCTGCTTTGTCATGGATGGTGTCAAGCTTCCTGAATGTTTTTGCAGCATTATCCATCCAGGCAGCTGGTGAGTGTTCCATTATAGTCCCGAATTATGGCTTGTTGAATGTGGACAGGCTCTCGGGAATCAGAAGGTGAGTTACTCGCCGCAGTATTCCTCGCCTCTGTCCTGCTCTTGTAGCCACTGTGTTTATGTGAGGAGACCAATTGAGCTCCTGGTCAATGGTAACCACCAAGATGTTGATAGTGGAGGGATTCAGTGATGGTAACAACGTTGAATGTAAAGGGGCAGTGGTTAGATTGATTCTTACTGGTGATGGTCATTGCCTGGCATTTGTGTGGCACAAATGTTAGTTGCCACCTGTCAGCCCAAACCTGGTTATTGTCCAGATTTTGTTGCATTTGAACGTGAACTGCTTCGGTATTGGAGGAATTGCGAATGGTGCTAAACATTGTGCAATCATCAGCAAACATCTCAACTTCTGACCTTATGATGGAGGGAAGGTCATTGATGAAACAGCAGAAGATGGTTGGGCCTAGACACTAACCTGAGGAACTCCCGTAGAGATGGCCTGGAGCTGAGATGATTGGCCTCCTACAACCACAACCATCTTCCAATGTGCCAGGTATGACTCCAATCAGCAAAGAGTTTGCCCCTGATACCCATTAATTCCAATTTTGCTCGGACTCCTTGATGCCACACTCAGTCAAATGTAGCCTTAATGTCAAGGGCTGTCACTCTCAATTCACCTCTGGAATTTAGCTATTTTGTCCATGTTTGAACCAAGGCTATAATGTAGTCAGGAGCTGAGTGGCCCTGGCAAATCCCAAACTCGGTGTCAGTGAGCAGGAAGTTGCTAAGCAGATGCTGCTTGATAGAAGGTGTCAACGACAGTGCTATCACTTTGCTGATGATTGAGAGTAGACTGAGGGGCTATTAATTGGCTGATTTGGATTTGTCCTGCTTTTTCTGTATAGGACATATCTGGGCAATTTTCCACACTGTTGATTCAATAGAGTCATACTGCATGGAAACAGACCCTTTGGTCCAATGGTAATGGAAGAGCTTGGCAAGGGGAGTGGCATGTTCTGGAGCACAAGTCTTCAGTACTGTTGCCAAAGTGCTGTGCTTTGTATTTCACCTGGTCTACTGCTGGTACCTAGTCTGGACTGACTGACTGTGTCTGGTGGATAGGCCTCCTTTTGTGTTTAGTGGGATAAAGCACCACCACCCCATCCATCAATATGTCTAACTACCTGTTGGTGAAGTGGGTAGAGAGCATTCCTTTCTGAGTCTACTAAGGTCAGGGGTGGATTGAATCTTCAAAATTCCTAGACTGTGTTGCTTAACACTAAATCAAATTAAAAATGTACCCATAAGACAATATATAGTATGGAATTTTACATCCGATGTACAACACAGAAACAAATCATTCAACCCAAATGATCTATGATTTTTTTTGCTCTACATAAGCCTCATCCCACCCCATTCATCCAACCCTACCAACACATCCTTCTCTTTCTTTCCTACACAAGTGCATACCTATCTTCCCTGTAAAAGCATTTTACTCTCTGTGCTTTGAAATTAGGAATTTGGTTCTTTTGCTGATGATCCATCCATAAAAGAGTTCTTCAGAATTCTTAAGAAGGGTCATTGGGCCTGAAACATTAACTCTGCTTTCTCTCCACAGATGCTGCCAGATCTGCTGAGTTTTTCCAGCAGTTTATGTTTTTGTTTCTGATTTCCAGCGCTCACAGTTCTTTGTTCTTTTTTGCTTGAGACTCCCGGCTGCCTGGAGCTCAAAATTCCAACATCCACATGTTTGCAGCGACAATTTTAATAGTCTGCTTGTGCCTAAAATTTTAAAGTATTGGCTGAAAGCTCCTAATAAGCATGGAACCTGACAACGTATTAATCTTTGAATCAATATCTACACTGAGGTTTGAGAGTTCAGACCATAAAAGCTCACGGGGTGGGGGTGGGGAGTGGTGGGGTGATATATTGCCTGTCTGCTTTAAATAACACTTACTCTCACTGCAAATGGTTTATTCCTGTAATTTTGAGTAAATGTTCCTTCAAATTTAAAATAATATCTATTTACTTTATTGCAAAACACAAAATATTGTGAAAATGCCTTGTGATCCAATGGCAATAATGAGCTTCAAATCATTTTAAGCCTTAACTTTGCCTTATACTGTCAAACCCTAATGTACCCACAAAGATTAGTAAATTATTGATCGACAGGACATCATCATGTAGGCCCATAAAACTGCCACAGCTGAATTGATGTACTTGTAAATATGACCTGTGACTGCAACACCTGCCAGAAACAAAATTACACTGTGACAGTGTGGTTAATACACTGGATTTTGTAATAGCTCAGCCATTCAAACCAGATACCTTCAATATGTTGTTCAGTTAAGTTTTCTAATCTACTTTTTCTCAGCGAACAGCAGAAACAAGCAGTTGGAGTTCTGGATTTGTATTAAATGTGACCATTTGAAAAACAATGTGCATTTTACCAATAGTCATGAAGAGACCAGAATACCATGTAATAATGCTTAACAAGGTTAGTTTTAAGAAAAATAGTCAAAAATTCCAGTCAACCACATTAAGAAGGTGATCTATTTTCAGAGATATCATCCACATGGTTAAAAAGTGAAACCCTCCAGCACAGTCTTCCGGCACGTAGAGATTGGTTTTACCACAGATGCTTTCATGTTTATCTGCCATAATTACATCTGATGAGTGTTTTTGTGAAACATCTGCAAATTCTGGAGTGTATCTATGTCCATATTTGTTGATATCATGAATGTGGAAAAGCAGCATTGAGGCAGACGATCCACTATAATCCAATTGAATAGTGCAACACTCTCAATGGACTGTGTGGTATACTCCTGTTCCTAGGATTTATATTGCATTACTACTGACATCATTGTTCGTCATAACAGAGCTAGTAAGAACTGCCGATGCTGGAGTCAGAGATTACACAGTGTGGAGCTGGCGGAACATAGCAGGCCAGGCAGCAAAGGAGCGAGAAAGCTGACATTTCTGGACGGGACCCTTCTTCAGAAATGGGGAGGGGGAAGAGAGCTGGGAAATAAATAGACAGAGGAGAGGTGGGGCTGGAGAATGTAGGTGGGATGGTGATAGGTGAGTGCAGGTCGAGCAGTTTCAGGGCCAAAGGGATTACAAGAGGGTTGCTGTGGAAGAGAGATCCACTGAGGTCTTTCCGGAGGGAGGAGGATAACTTCCAGAGAGGCTTGCAACCATTTCCAAAGGGGAGCAGATGAAACAAGGATCCCAGGATAACCAGTTAACATTACTTAGAGGAGCAGGTGAGAAAAGGACGTCAAAACAGGCAGCAGTACCTAGAGGAGCTGCTAGTGGAATCTGTAGCCCCTACAGGAGTGGGAAAAACAAGGATCTGAGGCAGGTGGTTAAGAGCATCTAGAGGAATGGGCAATAGGATGATCCTGAGACAGACAACCAGCAGAATGTAGAAAAGGAGGCCGAGATTTTCACTCAGACGGTGGTCATTGGAGCTGATTGGTAAGTGATTTTACTTTCTACTTTCTCATCACCAGTTTAAAGTGAAGAGTCTGAAAGTAGCCCTAAAACACAACAGGACAATTCAGCTGCGTGGAATGTCCACCCTGTGGGGAGTTGTGGACTCTTCATGTGACGCATCTTCAAGAAGTGTCTCCAGTTGCAAAAACCTGACCTCTTGTGATTTGAAAATCAAACAGTAACTGGATTCACTATAATGCATCCACAAAACTAAACACATGTTAAACAAAGTGGTCACATGGCAGATCAAGTCCAGGCGGGTGGGAGGGAATGGGTCAGTCTGGAAAGACCTGGCAGATATCGCAGGACCCAGAAAATTCCTGCTATGTGACTGTAGGATGACAATATTGACAAGGAGGATGAAATTGCAAACAGGAAAAGGAGGTGCTTATAATATGAGACAGTCAGTGAATTAGTGAGCAAGATTCTCTGATCAGAAGGATGATGTAAAATTGATTTGGGCACATCTAAGAAACAGCAAAATGTTGGTAAGAGTGGTTCATACATCACTAATATAACAGATCTGTAGTGGTGATGTAAGGCATTCTATAATTCAGGAACTAAAAGGGAAATTCAGTTATCACAGGTGACTTCATTCTACACAAAGACTGGCTAAATCTAATGAGCAGGTAGAATTATTGGAAATTATTTGAGATAGTTTTCTATAGCAAAATCCTGAAGAATCAACCAAGTCAGTGCATATGCAAAACATCACAGAAGTAAACATTGTATATTGTATTCCACTCTTGGTCTCATCAGCGTGAGAACATAGGACATTACAGCGCAGTACAGGCCCTTCAGCCCTCGATGTTGCGCCGACCTGTGAAACCAATCTGAAGCCCATCTAACCTACACTATTCCATTATCATCCATATGTTTATCCAACGACCATTTAAATGCCCTTAAATGTGGCTAGTCTACAACTGCTGCAGGCAAGGCATTCCATGTCCTTACTACTCTGAGTAAAGAATCTACCTCTGACATCTGTCCTATATCTATCACCCCTCAATTTAAAGCTATGTCCCCTCGTGCTAGCCATCACCATCTGAGGAAAAAGGCTCTCACAGCCCACCCTATCCAATCCTCTGATCATCTTGTATGTCTCTATTAAGTCACCTCTTAACCTTCTTCTCTCAAATGAAAACAGCCTCAAGTCCCTCAGCCTTTCCTCATGAGACCTTCCCTCCATACCAGGCAACATCCTGGTAAATCTCTTCTGCACCCTTTCCAATGCTTCCACATCCTTCCTATAATGCGGTGACCAGAACTGTACGTAATACTCCAAGTGCGGCCGCACCAGAGTTTTGTACAGCTGCAACATGACCTCACGGCTCCGAAACTCAATCCTTCTACCAATAAAACCTAACACACCGTACACGTTCTTAACAACGCTATCAACCTGGGTGGCAACTTTCAGGGATCTATGCACATGGACACCAAAATCTCTCTGCTCGTCCGCACTACCATTAGCCCAGTACTCTGTATTCCTGTTACTCCTTCCAAAGTGAATCACCTCACACTTTTCCGCATTAAACTCCATTTGCCATCTCTCAGCCCAGCTCTGCAGCTTATCTATGTCCCTCTGTAACCTGCAACATCCTTCCGCACTATCCACAACTCCACCAACTTTAGTGTCATCTGCAAATTTACTAACCCATCCTTCTACGCCCTCATCCAGGTCATTTATAAAAATGACAAACAGCAGTGGCCCCAAAACAGATCCTTGTGGTACACCCCTAGTAACTGAATTCCAGGATGAACATTTCCCATCAACCACCACCCTCTGTCTTCTTCCAGCTAGCCAATTTCTGATCCAAACCGCTAAATCACCCTCAATCCCATGCTTCCGTATTTTCTGTAATAGCCTACCATGGGGAACCTTATCAAACGCTTTACTGAAATCCATATACACCACATCGACCACGTTACCCTCATCCATCTGTTTAGTCACCTTCTCAAAGAACTCAATAAGGTTTGTGAGGCATGACCTACCCTTCACAAAACCATGCTGACTATCCCTAATCAAATTATTCCTTTCTAGATGAATATAAATCCTATCTCTTATAATCCTTTCCAACACTTTACCCACAACCGAAGTAAGGCTCACTGGTCTATAATCATCAGGGTTGTCTCTACTCCCCTTCTTGAACAAGGGGACAACATTTGCTTTCCTCCAGTCTTCTGGCACTATTCCTGTAGACAATGACGACATAAAGATCAAAGCCAAAGGCTCTGCAGTCTCCTCCCTAGCTTCCCAGAGAATCCTAGGATAGATCCCATCCGGCCCAGGGGACTTATCTATTCTCACACTTTCCAGAATTGCTAACACCTCCTCCTTATGAACCTCAATCCCGTCTAGTCTAATAGCCTGTATCTCCGTATTCTCCTCAACAACATTGTCTTTTTCCTTTGTGAATACTGATGAAAAATACTCATTTAGCGCCTCTCCTATCTCTTCGGACTCCATGCACAACTTCCCACTACTGTCCTTGACTGGCCCTAATCTTACTCTAGTCATTCTTTTATTCCTGACATACCTATAGAAAGCTTTAGGGTTTTTCTTGATCCTAACTACCAAAGACCTCTCATGTCCCCTCGTGGCTCTTCTTAGCTCTTTCTTTAGTTCCTTCCTGGCTAACTTGTAACTCTCAAGTGTCCTAACTGAGTCTTCACACCTCATCTTTACATAGGCCCCCTTCTTCATCTTGACAAGAGATTCAACTTCTTTAGTAAACCACGGTTCCCTCGCTCGACCGCTTCCTCCCTGCCTGACAGGTACATACTTATCAAGGACACGCAGTAGCTGTTCCTTGAACAAGCTCCACATTCCAATTGTGCCCATCCCCTGCAGCTTCCTTCCCCCATCCTATGCATCCTAAGCCTTGCCTAATCGCCTCATAATTGCCTTTCCCCCAGCTATAACTCTTGCCCTGCAGTATATACCTATCCCTTTCCATCGCTAAAGTAAACGTAACCGAATTGTGGTCACTATCACCAAACTGCTCACCTACCTCCAAATCTAACACCTGGCCTGGTTCATTACCCAGTACCAAATCCAATGTGGCATCGCCTCTTGTTGGCCTATCTACATACTGTGTCAGGAAACCCTCCTGCACACATTGGACAAAAACTGACCCATCTAAAGTACTTGAACTATAGCATTTCCAGTCAATATTTGGAAAGTTAAAGACCCCAAAACAACTACCTGTTCCTTTCGCTCCTATCCAGAATCATCTTTGTTATCCTTTCCTCTGTATTTCTGGAACTATTCGGAGGCCTATAGAAAACTCCCAACAGGGTGACCTCTCCTTTCCTGTTTCTAACCTCAGCCCATACTACCTCAGTAGATGAGTCCTCATCAAACGTCCTTTCTACCACCGTAATATTGTCCTTGACTAACAATACCACACCTTCCCCTCTTTTACCACCTTCCCTGATCTTACTGAAACATCTAAACCCCGGAACCTGCAACAACCATTCCTGTCCCTGCTCTATCCATGTCTCCGGAAAGGCCACAACATCAAAGTCCCAGGTATTTCCCCATGCTGCAAGTTCACCCATCTTATTCCGGATGCTCCTGGCGTTGAAGTAAACACACTTCAAACCACCTTCCTGCCTGCCGCTACACTCCTGCGACCTTGAAACCTTATTCATGACCTCACTACTCTCAACTTCCTGTACACTGGAGCTACAAGTCAGGTTCCCATCCCCCTGCTGAATTAGTTTAAACCCTCCCGAAGAGCATTAGCAAATCTCCCCCCCCCAGATATTGGTACCCTGCTGGTTCAGGTGCAGACCATCCCGTTTGTAGAGGTCCCACCTACCCCACAATGAGCTCCAATTATCCAGGTATCTGAATCCCTCCCTCCTGCACCATCCCTGTAGCCACGTGTTCAACTGCTCTCTCTCCCTATTCTTCACCTCGCTAGCACGTGGCATGGGTAACAAACCAGAGATAACAACTCTGTTCGTTCTAGCTCTAAGCTTCCACTCTAGCTCCTTGAATTTCTGCCTTACATCCCCGTCCCTTTTCCTACCTATGTCATTGGTGTCTATGTGGACCACGAGTTGGGGCTGCTCCCCTTCCCCCTTAAGGATCCCGAAAACACTATCCGAGACATCACGGACCCTGGCACCTGGGAGGCAACACACCAACCGCGAGTCTCTCTTGTTCCCGCAGAATCTCCTATCTGTCCCCCTAACTATGGAGTCCCCAATGACTAATGCTCTCCTCCTCTCCCACCTTCCCTGGGGGGATCAGGGACAGACCCTGCGCCAGAGACCTGTACCCCATGGCTTACCCCTGGTAAGTCGTCCCCCTCAACAGTATCCAAAACGGTATACTTGTTATTGAGGGGAACTGCCACAGGGGATCCCTGCACTGTCTACCTGTTCCCTTTCCGTCCCCTGACTGTAATCCATCTACCTTTATCCTGTACCTGAGGTGTGACTACCTCGCTGTTACTCCTCTCAATCATCCCCTCAGCCTCCCGAATGATCCGAAGTTCATCCAGCTCCAGCTCCAGTTCCCTAATGCAATTTCCAAGGAGCTGGAGTTGGGTGCACTTCCCGCAGATGAAGTCAGCAGGGACACTAGCGGTGACCCTTACCTCCCACATCCTACAGGAGGAGCATGCAACCGCCCTTACATCCATTCCCATTGTTCTGAATTCTAAAAAACAGACTATTGGAAAAAAAAACTAGTAACTTACCAAAGTGGCGCCCAAATATATTACCTCACTTACTCAACCGTCCTGTGTCTGCTCCTGCTCGACGCACACTCCGCCTATTCACAAGGTAAGTTTTTAAAGGAGAAGCTTACCTTCCCAGGCTGCCCTTGCGACTCCTTCCGGACTCCCGCTGCTGAAACGACTGAAAGAGATAATATATTTACATAGAATGACATAGTGCAGATAAGGAGGTTTGTGAAGGAACAAACCGAGTTAACATTTTGGATCCGGTAACCCTTCCTCAGGGGACCCAAAACGTTAACTCTGTTTTTTCATTCACAGATGCTGCCGGACCTGCTAAGCTTTTCCAGCAACTTTGCTTTTGTTCCTGATTTACAGTATCCTCAGTTCTTTCGATTTTTACTAAGGAGGTATTGTGGTGCAGTGAGTCACAAGTATCCCTACTGAGTCACAAGCTCTGGGTTCAATTCATGCCCCAGGATTTGTTGGTCAAGGATGGTGCCTTCATTATGCAACCAAGCAGGTTGAGTATTAAACTGAAAATCCCTTCAACACATGCCTGATGGCAGGGGACAAGAGTGAGAGCTGTTCCTGGTCAGTTATGTGATGGAAAGATGAAGCCATCACTGTCCATAATTTCAGATTACACCATGTATATAAAATGTGCATGCTGCCAAAGCAATTCAGAGTTTCTGACTGATCTGTAACACCTGAAACCCTACAACACCTGACTGTTGCCAGCTAGAAGGACGGCAGGGGCAAGTGTATGGAAATACCACCATCTGCAAGTTCCCCACTGAGCCACACATCATCTGGACTTGGAATTATAATTGCTGTTCCTTCACCGTTACTGGGTCAAAGTCCTGGAACGCTATCGCTTATAGCACTGTGGGGGTCTGTACACCAAACAGACTGCAGCAGTTTAAGAAGGTTTCTTTATACCTCCTTTATAAAGGCAATTAATGATCAACAGAAAATGCTGGCCTAACCAGCACATTCACATCCTGTAAAAGAATATAAAGAAAAGCAGGCATAACAAGGTGTAGAGCTGGATGAACACAGCAGGCCAGCCAGCATTAGAGGAGCAAGAAAGCTGACGTTTCGGGTCTGAAGAAAAGCACCTGTGTACAGAGAGCTGAAGGTCAACTATGTCAGTGTTTATGTTCCATGGGAACCCCCTCATCAGCTATTTCATGTCACCTAACTGCAGGTTCTTCTATCACTTTCATTTTCAAATGCCTATCAAATCACTTCAATCGTTCCTTTTGATCATCCACACTACACTCTCAATAAAGCATTCTGTCTCAATTTTTTTTGGATTTATTAGTGACTAACATATTTTTGATCCTTACTTTTAGACTACCATGTATGTAAAAACGGTTTCGCTACGTCAGACTTACAAAACCCCTCCAAAATTTGAAAATCCCAATCAAGTCACCTCTCAGTCTTTTCTAGAGATAAGACCTCTAGCCTATTCAGTCTTACTTGATTGTTATATCATTACATTTCTGGTACCTGTGTTGTAAATGTTTGCAGCATTTTCCACAAGTTTCTGGATTAAACATGCTAAGTTGCCCCATCCTGTCCAGGGATGTGCAGTCTAGGTGGATTAGACATGGTAAATGCAGGGTTACAGGAATAGGGTGAGGAGGCTAGGTTTGGGTGAGATGCTGTTCAGAGGGTTGGCGCAGTCTTGGGAGTGCAAACGGCTTCTTTCTGCTCTGTTCTAAGTTCTCTAAAATTACAATAAGCTTTTCTTGAAAGTACAGCAGCTTTAGAGGCCAATTCAAACATGAAGCCACTAAGATTACAGAGAAGACCAACAATTCTGCAAGAGCTCAAAAATTTAAAGATGTAAAAAATTAGATTGGAAGAAGCTTTCTACATGGCTTAGACAAGTGCTCAAGAATAAATATCCAAACAGAGCAATGCCAAGTCTATGACCATACTTGAAAGATGGCAATGATAAATACATCAATGAAAATCACAAGAATGGACTTTCGCTTTCTTCAGTTTTCCTGAAACAAGCAAGAAAAATAGGCATTACGAATTTCAAAGCCAACACTGGATGTTGTACAAGGTTTAAAAAGAGAAACAGTTTCGTTGTGTGACACAATACCAATATTTTAGTGTCTCCCAGCAGAACTTGATGGCAGGGTTATTGCATTTCAACAGTGTGTTATCAAACAAAATCAACGAATGAATGGATCAGCTATATTGGGAACATGGATGAGACTCCCATGAATTTTTAAATGCCTACTGTGCTATAATTACACAGATTTCATTGAGGCACGCTACCTTTATGACATCTAGATGGCATTATAACATGAGACTTTATTGTGTAAGGGGTCTCTATCCTGCTGTATATTCAGTAATATATTTCATTCAGGCAAATAGATATGTAACAGTAATCTAACAAGCATGCAAGTCACACTATATCTGCAAGCCTGAGACCTAATGTTAGGGTACATAGTCAGTTGTTAATAAACATCCAGATATCTGACTCACTAAGAACCCAACTTCTTGTGTTATACGTTTTGTTGTCTCTGATGTGGAGATCCTCAAACACATTACTAGCCAGTAAAATGGTGAGCAAAGTTGGACAGAAAACATTGATCATGAAGCCAACCATTCATAAAAAGAGTATATCTGTATGGATAGACCTTAAGCTAATGACGATATTCCAGATAAAAAGTTTAAAAAAACTGTAATTCCCAAGAGTAGTTACTCAAGATCACAATAACACATGGAAGGATTGAGCTAGTTTAGCAAAATGAATGAGGAAAGTTTGGAATTTCTGACCAGGAGGATTACAGAAAGAAGGAAGCTCTCTCATCTGGACTTGTATAGATCACACTTGGTTACTAAGGTTGCTATGAAGTGAGATTGTTAAATAATGGTATTGTACTGACTCCTGGTAATCTATAGCCTTGTTCAGCCAGTGGATAGCTCTCCGAAAATGCTCTTTGAGAATTTTAGCAGATGCTGTGGTCAGTGATTAGCCCTGCTGCCTTGTCGTGCCAAGGACCTGGGTTTTATTCCAGCCTTGGGTGACTGTCTGTGTGGAGTTTGTATGTTCTCTTTGTGTCTGTGTGGGGTTTCCTCTGGGTGCCTTCCACAGTCCAAAGATGTGCAGGCTAGGTGGATTGAGCATGAAAAATTGCCCATGGTGTGCAGGCTAAGTGGGTTATCCATGGGAAATGTAGGGTTACAGGGATAGAGTAAGGGGCTGGGATGCTCTTGAGATGGTTGGCGTAGACTCAGTGGGCCAATTGGCCTGCTTCTACACTGTAGAGAGCCTATGGAAAGTGCAATGATTGGATTATTAGGGAGAAGATAATCATCAAGGGAGGCGGTATAAGGGTTGCAACAACGTGAATGGGTTGTAGAGACCTGGGATGAATTCAGAACAGAGTTTGCTGTCAAGAAATGTGGAATACCCAAAGCATTTAAGTTAACAAAAGTCGATGCTTTTTGGAATAGTATGTCCAATGACCACATTTGCTGATGATGATAGTGCAGAAAATGAGTGAGTTTTGATAATATTCCAAAGTGACACATGGGAAAGGGAAAACATCAATTTATCAGATAGGTTTTGGAGCCATCTACGGATGAATGGCCACCTTGGTAAGTAAAACCAGGTGAGTTGTTCTACTGAGATAACAAGGTGTAGAGCTGGATGAACACAGCAGGCCAAGCAGCATCAGAGGAGCAGGAAAGCTGACGATTCGGGCCTAGACCCT
>JAHRHZ010000289.1:18830424-18964266 GCA_024137785.1 Ginglymostoma cirratum
GGCAATTCAGCCAGATGGAATGTGTTAGATTTCAAGAAGGATCAAGAGACTGAAGTATTAAACAACAGCAGGAGCTTTATTAAGGAAGTTTTCACTCTCCAGGCAACAAGGTTAAACTAAGCTGTTTCCCGTCAAATTGGCCAAGTATGTCATCATAACATGACATGATCAGACTCTTAAAGTGACAGTCTACCATACTTAGCAGATACAGAACAAGATGTTCGTCCAGGACAGTGTGAGATGTCAGAAATGTTGCCAGCCGCGGCAAGTGGAAACCCAAGTTTCAGATCTAGAGTGGTTTCTTGAGTCACTTTGGAATATTGCAAGACCAAGATCTTCATGGATAGTAGTGGATAGTAGTGGATAGCATGGTAGCTCAGTGTTTAGCACTGCTGCCTCATAGTGCCAGGGATCCAGGCTCGATTCTACCCTTCGGCAACTCTGTGTGTGGTGTTTGCACATTGTCCCCGTGTCTGTGTGGGTTTCCTCCAGGTATTCTGGTTTCCTCCCACAGTCCAAAGATGTGCAGGTTAGGTGGATTGGCCTTGTTAAATTGCCTATCGTGTCCAGGGATGTGTAGGGTTATTGGGTAGGGGTGTGGGTCCGGGTGGAATGCTGTTTGGAGGTTTGGTGTTGACTCGATGGGCTGAATGGTCTGCTTCCACACTGTTGAGATTCCATGAGCATGTATAGTGAAGTAGTCACACTGCACATAAAGAGTGCACAGGCACCAAGTAAAAGGGTGACCAGCAAACAGAATATTAGCACCAGACAGGTAGTGCAGGAGTCCCTGGGGCCATCTCCCTTTCCAGCAGATCTACCATTTTGGATTCTGCTCAGAGAAATGCAGCAAATCCAGCTGTGTGGCACAAGGAGTGGTTCCGCTGCGTTGGGGAGGGGAAGAATGTGAAAGCAATAGTGATAGGGGATTCTATCATAAAGGGAACAGATAGATATTTCTGCAGCTGGAGATGTGGACTCAGGATGGTATGTTTCCACCCTCAGCCAGGTTCAAGGATGTCACCGAGCAGCTACAAGACATTCTGAATGGGAAGGAAGAATAGCCAATACCAAAGACATAGGTAAAAAGATATAGGAACTAAAAAGTACAGTTAAAAAGTAGGACCTCAACATATTATTCCCGATATCACTCCCATATGCCAGTAAGATCAGTAATAGGTGATTAAAGGAGTTGAATGCATGGCCACATGGATGTTTTAGGAAGGAGGGCTTTAGATTCTTGGGCATTGGGACCAATTCTGGGAGAGATGGGATCAGTACAAACTGGACGGTTGCACCTGGCAGGACTGGGACCAATATCCTTGTAGGGCCATCTACTAATATAATAAAGGAAGTGTTTAAATTGAAGGTACAGGGAGATGGGAACATGAGTGGGAGATCGGATTGAGGGAAACGCTCAAAAATGCGCTCCAAAGAGATGTCATTCGACTCAAAGCATTAATTCTGTCTCTTCACAGATGCTGCCGAAGCTGTTGAGTTCCTACAGCACTTTAATTTCTTTTATAAAAGCAAAGATAGCACTGGAATCAATGTGGCATCATATAAAAATTTCTCAAATGAAGTAGCAAGCCTGAGGATTGGGAATGGTTTAAAATTCAGCAAAGGAGATCCTTGAGGTTGTGTAATGTGGTAAAAATAGAATATGCCATTAAACTTGCAAATATTATTACTGTTTTGTTTTGCTATTTGGAACAGACACAAAGCCTGGAATCTTGTCATGATCCTACATCAAGTCAAGGGGTATAGTGCTCAGTCAGGGGTCCTGGCACATTAAGTAAAAGTCAGCTTCCGATGCCAGTCCAGGGGCTTGGAAACGGTCAGTCAGCTGCATGGGGTGGTCTAAGTCAAGACACGATTCAGCTGATCGACTGAATGTAAGGAAGTCCTACTGTGGGTGGTTTTCCTCACAGAATGAGACAGAGGCAGGTATCATGTGAAATGAAAGTGGGTGGCAGAGCAGGTTGGTGCAGGTGAGGAGATTTCCCAAATGAGTGAGTAGGCAGTGCAGAGGGCATGCAGGGTTAGTGCTGTCAGACGTTAGAGTTTGTGACAGTAAGTGGGGAAGATGTGCAGCCAAAAGTGAGAGGAGAACACTGGTGGGTGTTGGTTGCAGGAGCAGATATAGAGTGAGGTTGAGGTATCGGAGTGAAGATTCTTATGCTGACAGATTGGAGAAGGTCATAGGCTTTCTTCATATGTTGGTAGATTCCTCCAGATAACTGGGAGTGCACTAACCTGGGTGGAAACTTCAGACCAGGCTGACATGGTTTGGTTTCATGGCTTCACTGGGGAAAGAGAATGCCCCACTTCTACAACAACCCATCCATCAAGACCTCCAAGTCCCTGCCTACAAAGAGACGTACTAATTTCCCCTTGTCAGCCATGCCCAGGGCAAATGACAAGTCAACGTCAGAATACCAGCACTTGTTGAGCTGCATAATGGGTTTTTTAAGATGGCAGAGGTGCATGGGTTGCTAGTCCATTGATGGATATCTGCTGAGTAACAAACTGTTCTGAGCACAGAACATGACAACATAGGTTCCCGAAACTGACATGAGGCATGCTAAATGAGTAGGATAGATGGTTCATGAGCTGAGTTTGGTAAGATACAGCAAGAAAACACACAATGCAGAAGTCCATCCAAATAAAATTCAACTCAACTTGCAAAAATGTGCAAGATTCAGCCCACTGTCTCTTTCTCCACTGGAATATTTTTCTTGATATGAACAGTAACTAACAGGCCATCTGATCCCCATTTCATCATCTTGCGGAGAAACAGTGCCCACATTGATGTGTTGGCATTAACAGCCAGTTAGTCACAGCTAAATCCAGTGCAGTTGTCAGCTTTCAAATTTGCAAAAGCACTTTGACATTCTGGAGTCCATCAAATTTTCTGCCGTTTTTTGAACAAATTTATTAACGGTTCAACAACAGTTCTGAAATTCAGACTAAATTTGCAATAGCTATCACTCATGCGACATAACGCAAGATTTCACATTTTGTCCCAGGCACTGGAAAATCCAAAATAGCTCATAATTTACCTTCCCTTCGTGTTGCTTGGCCTTGCCCCACAGCATAGATTATGTCCATGTTTCAAAGGAAGACCACGTTATTAAAAACACCAAATGATCTATTAAGTCTACAATCATAGACTGACTTGTCCAGTAATAAGATCAGCTGAGATTACAATATATTCCAGTTGAACATCCAGCACAAGTGGACAAGGATTTTATTGAAGCAGTGGAGACTTACATTTCTTTGTCTTCAAGATATTTACCTATGACAACAAAGAACTTAATCAAGAATTATAACCACATCATAACGTTCATGACTTACCAGGACTCCAAAGAGGAGAATCAGTTTGGATCTCAGATCGCAACCATGAGGGAAAGGTTTTGGAAAAGGTCTTGATAATCAATATTCTATCTCATGGAAATGGAAATGATGTTGCAAGGAGAAACAGGGGTGCCTTCATTTCCAAGAAGAAGAGACCTAAAATGGAATGGATCAGCTATCCAGATGCCCAGGAAGACAAGATCAGTGAAGAGCTGAGATTCTATAATGATTCATAAAATGATTCATAGTGAAAATAAAAACTGGGAGAGCAGAGATTGTCAGCATCCTCTGAGAGTTGATAACGTTGTCAGAGAGAGATTGTGAAAACACCACTGTGCTATCTCTGAGCCTAGAGACTTTAGCGGGACATGAAGGATATCATAATAGAGTCAGAAACATTGAATATGTAGAATAAAAGGTTAACTCTGAAATATGTAAGTAGTCAGTCTTCATCAGTAGTAAAATAAGTGATCACGTGACAGTAAACGCTGGAGAAATTATTGTGTGTACAAGCTTATATTTGAGAAAAATATTTCCTTTTCAATAGCCCACTTATTCTACAACTAAATCAAACTGTTCAAACATCAGACTACACCCCTCCAGGAATCTGTTCATCTTATTGTTGGCTTTTTTTCTATATTGTTTGTTTCCGAGCTAATTTGATCAAATGATCATTTACTTGAAGCCTGCTGTATCTTTTTTGAAACCAGAAATCAAATATTAGAGAAAATTATTTCTTAAAGGGCTCATCATCCACATATGGACATGAGCCGTAAATATGGTGAGAAAACAGAAACAATTGAGGTCTAAAAATTTGTAGGAGGCCATTTAAATGGATCATTGAAACTAATCAAAAAGACGAAAGGAATGCTGGACTTTGGCTCGGCAATTAAAATAAAAGGGAGTGGAAGCTCTGCAAAGTCCTGGTTAAATCACACCAGGAACATTTTGTTCATTTCTCTTCAAGAGACTGCAGCAAAGAGTTACCAAAAAGATAAACACACTCCAAGGGTAAATTACAAGAAAAGATCGTTCAAATGAAAATCGGCAACCCTGGAATCTCAAAGGTTAAGTAAGGGGTGAGTTGATCATTTTTTTCAAGATATTGAAAGAAACTAATAGGCTGGATAGTGAAAAACAATTTTCTCTGTTTAGCGAATGTATGACCAGGGCCATCGCCCAAAGATTAGAACCAGATCTTCCAGGTACAAAGTTCAGAAATATTGCTACATGCAAAGGATAATAGTAGGTTCTGACTCTCTTCTGCAATGGCACTTAATAGTGTTTGATTTTGTTGCTTTATCTCACGGTTAAGTACGTCAATGTACCTTTAAGAGATATGTTCATGATATCGTTACTGCATCACAACATGTGATCTGAGGGTATAAAGATCTTGAATACCATCGCATTGCTATAAGAAGCATGTTGCTCAGTGTAACATAGGAGCATATACTTAGCCCAGGTATTTTCTTATAGTATGAGGGAGAACATAAGTATGCGGCATCAGGTTAAAAAAACTCTGCTGGAGACAAAAATCGCATCGAATTGAAGGTCTCAGGTTGATTGATTTCTGTTAACCAAAGATTATCATGGGATCTGGGCATAAGTGAGCATATAGAGTTAGATCAAAGATCAACCATAATCTCTTTTTCAATGGGAGAATAATTCTACTGGGATAAATTACCTACTTCTCTATATTTCAACAATGTACCACAGTGATAAACTTAAACAAAAATAGAGCCCTATTGTCGTGTATGATGTTTTCCACTTGCCTCAAAGATCCTTTGCTGTGAGGCACAGTGTTAGTTAAGAGTAGCTTGGTACTTTTGTCCTGTGCTCACCTGAATACCATTACCTCATGCCCAAACATATGACCATAAGATATAGGTGCAGAATGAGACCATTCAGCTCATTGAATCTGCTGCACCATTTGATCATGGTTGGTATTTTCTCAAGCCCGTTCTATTGCCTTCTCCCATAACCTTGATCTTCTTACTAATCAAGAACCCATCTGTCTTTGTCTTAAATACATTCAACGACTTAGACACAGACCTCTGCAGCAATGAATTCCACAGATTCACCATCTTCTGGCTAAAGAAATGTTTCTTCATCACAATTCTAAAGAGTCATCCCTTCATTCTGAGACTGTGCCCTCAAGTCTTAGTTTCTCCTACTAGTGGAAACATCTTCCCAACATCCACTGTATCCAGGCCTCACTGTATTCTGTAAGTTTCAGACAGATCCCCACTCATCCTTCTAAACTCCATCAAGCACAAACCCAGACTGCTCGTCTGCTCCATATATGACAAGCCCTTCATCCCTTGTAAATCTCCTCTGGAGCCCCTCCAATGCCAGTACATCCTTCCTTTGAAACAAGACTTAAAAACTGCTCACAGTATTCCAAACGCTGACTCACCAGAGCTTTATACGGCCTCAGCAGTACATCTTTGCACTTACGTTCTAACCCTCTTGAAATGAAAACTAACATTTGGCTTCCTAACTGCCAACTGTACCTACATCTTAACCTTAAGAGAATTCTGAATAAGAACTTACAAGTAATTTTGTGCCTCAGATTTCCAAAGCTTTTCCCTGTTTAGAAAATAGTCTACACCTCTCTTCTTCCTAGCAAAGTGCATAACTTAACACTTTCCCACATTATATTCCATCTGCTACTGCTTTTCCCATTGTCCTCTCCCGTCCAAATCCTTCTGCAGCCTCCCTGCTTCCTCCACACTACCTGCCCCTCTACCTATCTTTGTGTCATCTGCAAACACAGCAACAATGCCCTTGGTTCACTGGCTGCCATCCAGGAAAAAGATTCCCTTATCCCACTCTCTGCCTTCTGCCAGTCAGCCAATCCTCTACCCATGTCAGTACCTTGCCCCTAACAGCATAGGCTCTTTTCTTCTTTAGCACCATCCTGTATGGCACCTTGTCAAAGGCCTTCTGGAAATCTAAATAGATCATGTTCACTGGCTCTGCTTTGGCTATCTTGCTTGTTACCTCAAAGAATTCTATAAAATTTGTCAGGCATGACCTCTCCTTGACGAAGCCATGGTGACTCAACCAATTTTACCATGCACTTCCAGGTAATCCGCAATCTTATCCTTAGTAGTAGACTCTAAAATCTTACTAACAACTGAGTTCAGGCTAACTGGCCTATAGTTTCCTGTCTTCTGCTTCCCTCCCTTCTTAAACAGGAGTGTTACATTAGCTTTTTTACAGTCCTCTGGGATCCTCCCTGACTCCAGTGTTTCCTGAAAGATCATCACCAATGCCTCTACAATCTCCTCAACCATTTCCTTCAGAACTGTGGGAAATCTTTCACATAACAAGCTTGCAGCCAGCAGACAGAGGCAACTTTTAACTCATTAACATGGATGCATTTTAACTCAATTTGAAATGATGCAATGAATGTGGCTAAACCAGTAATTTGCCCAGACTTCTGACATTTCTCTGTTACAAAAATAATCACTCGTTAACTGTCACTCTAGTTGGATATAATTACACAATGTGTTTTTTTTTGGCAAAATCTGGTTGTTTTGAGTATCATTTTTATATCCTGGGTCTTGGAATGTTACAGAATTGTCTTATTCTTCCATCAGATTACTAGTCAAGAATCGCAGATAGATCGCATTTTCGAACTTGCAGACATTTCAGTTCCCAAAGAGTTCTTTAAGTTATCATTGCACTGACAGAAAAATATGACTTTGTAAATGTGCATATACCCTAAATTGAAGAATGTTTTCAGCTGCAAGTTCAGATAATTTAAAAGAATAATAATATTACTGATAAAGTAAATTCCAGAACCAATGAAATACAAACAAATATTTAACCAAGCTCAATAATGGCTGTGGAGCCGGAGGAACGCAGCAGGCCAGGCAGCATCAGAGGAGCAGGAAAGCTGACGTTTCAGGTCGGGACCCTTCTTCAGAAATGGGGGAGGGAAGGGGGCTCTGAAATAAATAAAGGGGAGGCAGTGATAGCAGGTAGATAGTGGAGTGGATAGGTGGAAGAGAAGACGGACTGGCCAAGGAGGCAGGGATGAAGCTAGTAAAGGTAAGTGTAGCTAGGTGGTGGTGGGGATTGGTCAATGAGGTGGGAGGAGTGGGTAGGTGGGCGAGAAGACAGACTGGTCAGTGAGGCGGTGATGAGAGGGAGGGCTGGTCTTGGGATGAGGACAGGGGTGGGGAGATTTTGAAGCTAGTAAAGTCCACATTGAGACCATTGGGTTGAAGACTTCCAAGGCAGAATATGAGGTGCTGTTTCTCCAGGAGGAGGCCCAGGATGGACATGTCATCCAGGGAGTGGGAGGGGGAGTTGAAGTGGTTCACGACTGGGAGGTGTTGTCGTTTGTCGCGAACTGAACAAAGGTCTCCAAGTCTCCGCTTGGTGTCCCCACTGTAGAGGAGGCCAAATCTGGAACAGCGGATACAATAGACCACTTTAGTGGATGTGCAGGTGAACATCTGTTTGATGTGGAAGGTTTTTTTGGGGCCTGGGATGGGGGTGAGGGGGCAGGTTAGGGACAGGTGTAGCACCTCCTGCGGTTGCAGTGGGGAGTGTGAAGCGGACAAGGGAGTCACAGAGAGTGGTCCCTCCAGAAGGCAGATAAGGGTGGGGAGGCAAATATATCCTTGGTAGTGGGGTCAGATTGCAGGTGGCGGAAGTGGTGGAGAATAATGCATTGAATCCGGAGGTTAATGGGGTGATACGTGAGGACAAGGGGAATTCTGTCTTTGTTTAAATTGCGGGGAGGGGTTGTGAGGGCTGCGGTGTGGGAAACGCAAGAGATGTGGTCGAGGGTTTTTCGACCACTGAGGAGGGAAGTTGTGGTCCTTGAAATACGAGGACATCTGGGATGTTCAGGAGTGGAACGCCTCATCTTGGGAGCAGATGCGGCGGAGGTAGAGGAATTGTGAGTAGGGTATCACATTCTTGCAGGAAGGTGGGTGAGAAGAGGTGGAGTCCAGGTAGCTGTGAGAGTCGGTGGGCTTGAAATAGATATCAGTAACTGGAGGAACAACACCTCATATTCCGCCTTGGAAGTCTACAACCCAATGGTCTCAATGTGGACTTTATTAGCTTCAAAATCTCCCCACCCCCAACCTCATTCCAAGACCAGCACCCCCTCTTATCTCTGCCTCCTTGACCAGTCTGTCTTCTCTCCCACCTATCCGCTTCTCCCACCTCACTGACCAATCCCCATCACCACCAAGCTACACTCACCTTTATTAGCTTCATCCCCGCCTCCTCGACCTGTCCGTCTTCTCTCCCACCTATCCGTTCCACTATCTACCTGCTATTACCGCGCCCCCATCTCTATTTATTTCAGAGCCCCCATTTCTGAAGAAGGGTACCGAACCAAAATGTCAGCTTTCCTGCTCCTCTGATGCTGCCTGGCCTGCTGTGTTCCTCCAGCTCCACACTGTGTTATCTCTGGCTCCAGCATTGGCAGTTCTTACTATCTCAATAATGGCTGTGACCAGTATCAATCTCCCCAGAGTTGTACAAATGATGCATATATGGGGAATATAAAGTCAGAACACTGAAGATGCCACTCTTAAGTGATATTGTCACAAAGGGAAGTGATTTGTCACACTTGGAATTAACTGCATATTTCACTGTGTAATCCATTTTTGCAAATATGCAGGATGCAATTTTTGTCATTAGTGATCTATTTCCCTCTACAGATACAATATCAGAGTTTCCTACAAAAATTGTATATGTATGTGAAATACCCCAAAAAATTAGAATGATGTAGAATTACATTTTCTGGATTCCCAACTCAACATTCTGCTGAAAAAATAGACTCTGGTCTTCCCCTATTGTATTGAAGCTCAGTCTTTCTTTCAATTCATCCATTATGGCAGTAATTACACTTTGACATGACTTCATTGGAAATAATGCAGTTTGGAATGTCCAGTGAAATGTGCTCTATAAATGTAAGTCTTTCTTTCATCTTTATTTACTCCTTAAACTCAGCCACACAAATTCTGGGCAATAGTGATCTTCAGATTATCCACACAGCTATGATAAATGTTTCGAATTATGACCTAATTTTGTAATTAATATGAAACATTTCTCCATATTTAAACAGGAGGGATAAAATCCATATTTTCTGAGACATTAAGGGCCTTGCAATTCAGCTTAGAATTTAAGACAACATCAAAGAGCTAATTAAAATGCTTATATTACCCTTTATTGCTGAAATAATTTTCATCCACGAGGGTCAAAAGTTTACTTATTAAACTCACTATTTAAAATCAGAGAAAATAACAGGTAGATACTCCAAGCAATACCTGCTATACACTAAATGTACAGAATTGTTTCATTGCAATATTGCTAGACTTGGACTGGCTTCACTAAACTAAACTCCAAACTTCAGCTAATAATTGAATTAAGGTGTAAGGTTAATCCACAAATAGAGAAATTTGACTACAAGTTCTGATGAATATTTACTGTTTCACTGGTCTGTGGTAAAATCAGAAGCAGTATATCTCAATGTGACATTTTTAATAAGACGTCTTTGATCTTTTAGAACTCTCAAGTCAATTGAAGACACTATGACTTGCATTTTTGACAACAGAACCAAAACTATGACCATTTTCCAGTGGTAGATTTTGGAAGAAGTTACCTTTTGATCTTACTTTTTAAAGCAAAAAATATTCATGCAAGTTTTTTTCAAAAAAAGCTTTCTGACAGGTACATAAAATGCTAATGTGATAACTTTCACATTGTTTCCCCATAGATTATAACAAGTAATCAATCCATTTGTTTGCCTGCATGTCACAGTCTCTTGGCATTCTCAAAACTTGTCTGACCTATCACTTTGAAAAGTGATTATTTCTTTTTTGGGAGTCGAACAATGGAACTAAAACAGTGGTATAAACAGTCTAGGAAATGTCACAAAGACAGTCAAAAGAGAAAGCTGTGAAGGCTTCCTTGATGAAACAAGTTAAATATGCTGGCAGACAACTATAAATCTTTCATTTAAATTAAGTAAGTTGGCCTACAAATATAGGCAAACATTGCATTCTGTTTTTACTTTACAGATTGAATTCAAGTAGTCCAGATATAGTTTCAAATAAAACTGTCATTTACTTATACCTCATATTATATTACCAAGAGTTTGCTTATCAGTCTTCAGAGGATTTAGAGATACATATAAAGGATATAAGAATGCATTATTGTCACAAGTAAGTTCAGATCAATGTGAGTCAACGTGCATGAATGTAACACATTCATATTGCCTATGAGAAATACTACTGTCACTCAACACAGAAAGGATATAGGGCAGATCCACATTTGTAATAGTGATGCTGTTAAACTTCTTGCCTTCAAGAAAAACATAATATTAATTGTTTTAATAACACAAATACTCAAAATTATGGATCAAATGTTTCTTTCATGTGGTTTTTGAATGTTATATCATAGACGTTATTAAGACAATAAAATCATTACGTTAATAGAAACAAGTATAATAACGCTGGTTACTTCTAACTGAGAAAGATCATTTAGTCTATTTCTGAAATTATATAATCCAGATTAGATAATATATTACTGTTTCAATTGATATGTAGTAGATCCAGTACTTTAAATATGAAACAAATATTGTAGAAAGCATTCATTAGTCAAGCACTGTGAACGTTTGCAGCCCCTGAAATAATTTCATGTGTAATATAAAGAAAATACACCATACAGCATATGTATACAGCAGAAGAACTAATCAACACAAAATCTTAATTCTAAACCAGAGAGAAAATATTACAGTACCTTTTTTGAAATAACTTCAAACTAATTAAAAGTTAAATGAATTGCTAATCTTGGAAATAGCACTTTTTTAATAACAAGTCCTTTTTTAATAGCGAAGTTATTCCGCATAAATTAGTGCAGACAAATGGAAAATATGAATAGCATCTATAGCTATCCAAGATTAGTCCTATGAAATAAATAATTAACAATACAACTTGATTGTCCTTCAGTAAACTGTTCATAATGATTTGCAGTGGAATTCAGACTTTACAAACTTAGAGAAAAATCTTTACTGGGTAAAATTCCCTTTCCCAATATGGTCAGTGGAGCATGTACAGTCCTCACCAAATTACTTCCATGGGACTTCACAGGAAAATGCTCAAGATTGACATGTACATCATGTAAACAACTGAGCAGCACTTTTAAGAGAAACAGAGAGTAATACTGAACAAAAGTATCCAGGTTTCCATGCATTTTTCAGCTTAAATTTGAATAAGTCTAAGTCCTGGCATACGAAGATGGCCCTCCCTTTTGACAGAATTTGTTGAGGATGTGACAAGTAGGATAGGTACGGGGGAAACCAGTGAATATAATGTCTTTGGATTTCAATTAATGTCTTTGCCATTCAGTTAGGTGCCACGCAAGAGGTTATTGCATAAAATGAGGACTCATGTGATTGTAGGTAATATCTTAGTGCAGACTCAGTATGAGATGCTGGGCAGAAAACAGAGCAGGTATAAGAGAGATAATTTTAGTTTAGAAACTTGTAACTACTCAGACCTCAGCCAATTATCATCAATATTAATGACTTAAGGACTGAATATAATTTATCCAAGTTTGCTGATGACAAACCATTGGTGAGAAACTAGGTGCTAATGAGAATGCAAAGAGGTCGCAGGGGGATAAAAACAGATTAGATGATGGATAAAAAAGACAAGCAGGATGGAATACAAACTAGTGCGGTGTGAACTTGTTATCCACTTTGTAAGAAAAATAAATTTTCAATATTTTTTGATTTAAAAGGGAGTGGCAAATCTATGTATAGAGGAACCTGAGTACTCAAAGTATGAAGCTCATAAAATTAATATGGGGTACAGCAGGCAGTTCAGAAGGGAAATGGTACATTAGTATTTGTTATAAAGGAATTAGAGTATAAGAAAACGGTTGTGCTATAATTCATTGCAATGCACTGATAAGGCCATATCTAGAATGCTTTGCGAATCCTGAGTGCAGCAGGACACCCAATAGTGAGAAGATCAATGATCTTCTGCTCTCTGCAACTGTATGTGCCACCGTTTTCTCTCTGTTACCCCACATTCACAGAACCACCACCACTCACTCTGACTGTAACCCTCCAAGGACTGCTTAATCAAGCAACACCAGACAGAGTACAAGCCTATGGTTTCAGTCATTAATGATGTTGTCAAAATGCACTGAGGCACAGGAGGTTTGTCAAAGGCAATCGGTAAACTGGATCAAAGGATGGAGGAGCCCACCAATGTTATCAGTATTGTACTATCTCCAAAATGCATGTATCTGGCTGTTTCCTTGGACAGGCTGTTTATTGCCATGGAGATCCAGGTCCAGCTTTCTCTGTGTCTGCTGGATATGTGTACAGAACTGCATTCCATCACTAGCCATAGTTGCTCAGCATTAATGGCAAGAGGAATGAGGGGATATCAACCTCAGTCCAGGTCCCTCCATCCTGAGAGGGCTATACAGTGATGCCAGCAGGCACCTACAGGGAGAAGGAGCTACATTATGAGACCTCCAGAGATTTCACCTTAGCACTTTCCAGAGGTGCACAGCTCCTTTATGTCTTGCCTATGTTAACAAAGCCCTGCAGCACCTCCAGCAGAGGGAGGGTGAGCCTGTACCTGAATAGACCACTGTCAGCAGGCCTGGACCCTCTGAGATCACAAAATGTAGGAAGAGAAATAGGCCATTTGGCCTAAGAGCTCTACTGCACCTTCCAATGAGATCACAAATACTCTGATGATTGTCAACTCCATTTTTCTGCTTTCTCCCCATAACCCTGGATTCCCATATTGATGAAAATATGTCTACCTCAGCCTTGAATGTACTTATTGACTCGGCCTCAATAGCCCTCTGTGGGAAAGAATTCCACAGATTCACTATCCTCTGAGAGAAGAAATTCCTCTTCATCTTTATCTTAAATGTGTGTTCCCTTACTCTGAGATTATGCCCTCTGATCCTAGACTCCCCAGAAAGGAAAACAATTTTTCACATCTATCTCTCAGCTACTAAGAATCTTGTGTGTTTTTAGGATCAAGTGCCTCTGGGAACAATGACCAAAGTCTGCCAAGCCAACATAGCCAAGTGCAGAGCAGGGTCCCTTCACCTATCTACAGAATTCAGGTCTGAACATAGACTTAGTGGGAGGAAGAGGAAGACAAAACCTTACTGAGGACACATAAGTGGCATGGGACATTCACAATTAAAAAAAACACTCTTCTTTTGTAAACATATCTTCACTTGCACTCTTAAAACGTCTGCTGCCATGTGTTTTTCGCTGTCAGACCTCATTAGGTTGCAGACAAGTAAGAGATGAGCAGCCTCTTCACATCCCAAGGATGAAAGAAATTGTAATAGAGAAATCTCTTTCATTAGGAAACACTCCTTGATATAAACAGTCTGAGGCATCATGGATCCTTGAATTAGTTTGTTGTTGACTACATCCAATGGCAGTCCATACTGCATTGGTTTAAAGAGAACAGTTGGACAAGGCATTGCTTCTTGTATGATTAACTCTACCTTACATGATTCTTAACACTGTCAGGGCAAATAGCAATCTACATGCACTCCAAAACATTGAAGGGTTATTGATGATGGAGGAATAAAAAGGAGATTCCTCTCAATCTGGTGCCTATCACGAATGACCTCTGCACAGCACTCAGATAAAACATGCTGACTAAAGCCATAACAGCAACCTAACTTTTGTACCACACAATGTTGTTCCACCTGTTCACTGACTCCTGCTTTTTTCCCTCATGGGCAGTACAGCATCTAATGTGTAGAGTCTTTCAAGTGGAATCTCCCGAACATTGCCTGGATTAGAAGGTTTGAGCTAAGGGGAAAATCAGAAAGAATTTTCTCAGCATTGAGATTTGGATTATTTTCATTCTCATATATTGTCACACCACATTTACCATTGTCCATCAGCACAAGGCGGGGATATTCCACCTGGAGGGAATGCAAGAAAGGTTTATTAGACTGGTTCCTGGGATTAGAAAATAGCCTTATACTCAGAAAGATTTAGTATACCAATCCTATGTTCCCTAGTGTTCAGAAGAAAAAGAGGTGATTGGAACATATAAAATGCTTAAAGATCGTGTCAGTGCAAATGCTGTGAGAATGTTTTCCATGCTGGGGAACCCAGAACATGGGACTGAATTTTGCCAAAAGTCAACTAAGTGTTCAGTTGTGGGGAGTTTTACAAATTGTTTCTCTTCCATCACTCTCGTTATTGGTGCTCAACACTATCTGCAAGATGGCAGGGGGCTGCCTTGGTATTACTCCAGGTACCCTTTCCTCGCAAGAAGACAGGATGGTGACAGCAGGCACCCATCTCAAGAAGAAATCCCTGACAGCACCCCCCAAAATTCACTGCTCAGGACACTGCATAGTTTCCTGGTCTTCCCATCTCCAATCTCCCTGTAATCCCCAACACTATGGGATTTCAAGACATGGAGGGTGAGCTTACATCTGAGCAGGACACTCTCAACAAATGCTCCTAGGGTCACCGACCAAAACTCCATGGTTAGTTAGTTCCCTCCAACCCTATGTAGAGCCCTGTAATATACGTAGCAAGGGGAAAAGATAGAAAACATTTGAGGGTCAATAGCTGGTGTAGGTGAAAACTGATTATAAGTGCATCATCACATCTTTATATGTATATTCACTTTTCATCATCAGCTGTGCGAATGAATGACATTTTACCTGCAGCAACAATAATGAAGGGAGAGTCTAAAATCCTGAGTACCACATGATGTTCTAACCCTGTCTGAATGGCAGCTATCCTTTTTGTAGCCCATACTAGCATGGAACTTTTGTCCTTGTCAAATAAGGGAGTACCAAATGTTGTGAAGCTTTCCATCAGTTTGTAACCTTACTTTTTATTAAACAAGGGGAAAGCATAGATAGCTCAAAGTGGTAAGCTGCATTTGCAGGAGGGATCATACAGGAACTGCTGGCCCCTGCAGCATCAAAAGATTTACGGGCAGTGAAAGGTGACTTCCATAATGTCCATTCCATTGAACGAGACTCACAAAGAAGTCCTGCCTTTATTGTTGCTCTGCTGTAGGAATCTGAAGGTAGTATTCCTTCCAAAGAATGTCCCGATTGTCTTATTCAGTACAACATTGCAGCTCTCACAGATCCTCATTGTCCATCCCATTGCCTTGGTGCTTTCTCCAATTGTCTGAGCAGACAATCCAAGGATTAAGGGATGCCCTCTGTCAGTGCTGTACTGCCCCCAACATGACCTGCATGCAAAATCTTATCTGGAAGCTGCAGCTTATGGACCTTATTGACCCCAGTAGAAGAAGGTGTAGCGTTACAGATATATTGAATATTATGACATGATATTATGACTGACACCTCTAAACAGAATATTGTGTCACTTCCTATTTCTCATCTACTCAGCATTCTATGGAAGGATGCCTCTCCTGCACCCTCACCACATCATGATGGCACCTACAACTGGAAATTCCACATTAGGAGGCTGCACCACATCCATTGGAGGTGGATGCAAGTCCTGGGCTTCCAGGCTTAGGTGTTGTTCGTCCCTTCATGTAACATTTATTGTGATGGCTAAAGGGACAACTGCAGCTCCTGTGACTGGATTTACTGGGGACAATTCTAATGAGTCTATGTGGGCGATATCAGAAACAAAGCAGCTCCTCAGTCATGTGATCATTCAACAGTTGCAACAAATACAAATAACATTTGAACAGTGTCCTCAGAACACTGAGACATGGGGTGTTCCAACAAGGAAGACAACAGGATGCCTCTACATGGACCTTACATATCATTGACTTGAATCAGACTTATGGTGATACATGCACAGTAGGAGATTACATGTAACACTAATAAGAACCTTTCCCCACCTCATCCCCACAGTACCTAAGAAAGGTAGCATGGACATTTTATAGATATGAAGTGAGCAGCTCCTGCAGCTTGTGCAGGCTGTGGAACTGTGGAAGGTGATTACGACTTTGGCAACTAAGATGAATCTTTGCAGCTGGAATAGCATTGTTCAAGCCCCTGGACTGACATCAGACAATGGACTAAACTTACTGTCCAGTACCCCGTGACTGAAGGCTTTAACTTTACTAAGAATTACTCCCCTTAGGCTTTGAGATATGGCCATTTGGCTGAAGTACATTCAGTGTGTTTGCCATGTAAGCTGCTGGCACATGGTGTTGGTGTGACATTGATATAGCACGATGACGTAGACCAAAAGGTCCACCCTTGACTGATCACTACTGGCAATTATGATAAGCCTGGATTTTCATCTGCACTAAAAGGCAAAATAAAACAGAAGTATCATGAGACTGTACTATAAATTCTGAATGAGGCAACAGGGCACAAAAAGGCAAGGCAAGACAAGGCAGAGATGCTGACTGCATCTAAATAGGTGCAAATGAGTGAGTGCTAAGAGAACAAGCCATTTCTGAAGAAGGATCCTGACCCGAGACGTTGGCTTTCCTGTTCCTCTGATGCCGCCTGGCCTGCTGTGTTCCTCCAGCTCCACACTTTGTTACCTCTGACTCCAGCATCTGCATTTCTTGCTATTTCACATTTTATTAGTCATCCTGATTACTTGTTGTACCTGTATTATATATAATCGTCGCCTATTTTTAAAATGAAATGAATAGTTTTTTGGGGAAGCAAAGGAATTAGAGATTATGGAGATAATGCAGGAAGGTGGAGTTGATTTAACTGTTTAGTCATAATCATGTTGAAAAGTGAAGCGGGGATCAAGGGCCAAAATATCTACTCCAGCTTCTATTTATGTTCTATTTATGTTATGTTCATCCTGTATACCTTCTGATTATGTTTTGAGAAGTAAACCAGAAATCTTTGGCTCATAGTTTCCTCTTAGTTTTGATGTCTCTGTGATGAAAAATTCCACATAGTTGACTATGTGCCCAAGAATTTATTTCTAACATTGACTTCGATTATACATCTTTTATTTCATCAGCTCCCTAGAGCTCTTTTTAACCTTCTGAAGTCATGATTGCTTCATATTGTTTCAATTTTTGGAAAAGATATGAAAGATCCATCTGTGGAGAGATAAGGAAAACTGGGTTGTGTTTAATTCATGTTTGATCATACATAAACTGAAGGACTTCATGACAACAGAGCTTTGCAAAAAACTGAACATCAATAATCGAACATGACAAAGCAACTGATAATAGACCAAAAATATTACCCTGTGCTTTAAAATATTTGAGTCTTATATCATTGCAATGTATATTATGCCATTAATAATGACAAACAGTGAGACTGTTGTAAGTGAAGTAATATAAATGGTTTCAAAATATAATGAAATACACAGCAAAGTCAGTTTTTCACAAAGTGGATGATTGAGAAACATTTTGTTTTCCAATTTCAATTTTTCCCTTTTTGGGACATATCTAGATGAGATTTTTGATTCAGTTCTTGACTAGCTGTTTGATAAGTTAATAAACACTTCAGGCAACTTTGGAAACTCAATTTTCTCCCCAGTTACAGGAACTAAAAATGCTTGGTAAACTGTGCAGTGACTATTTGAGATTAGATTTCTGTTCTTTTTACATCAATAATAATATCACGCTAATCAGAAAAATCTAGCTTTTAAATACTGCAGTCAAAAACATTAGTTCTTTTTCTTTTAGCTATACGCCATATCTTCTTTTGACTTTTGCTATCCTAGTAGAAAATAGGTTATTTACTCCAAACAGTTCATTTGTAGTCATTACTACTAATTATTAAAAATGTATTTGTTTTAACGTCAAGATTCCTGACTGGTGACCAAAACCTTTATGCTGGAAATTAAGAAATAGTGTTTATGTGAACCCAAGTTTTAAGTTTAAAAAGATGCAGATTGTAGGACACAACAGTACTAAGAGAAGTAATTAGTTCTGCATTCTTGAAACCTTGCAAAAAATGTCAGGGCAGTAAGGATGCAGAGATTGAACAGCTGAGAGGATTCTATGTTTTAAGTCTCAGAAGACAGCAAAAGAAAGTTAAGTAATGGCTGGAATAGTATTAATAAAATTAAGAGTTGAAACAAAGATTTACACAGAAATTGAAGATTGAAAATTATAGTTGAGATCAGTAGCTGGAGCTTCCTTCTTGGTTCTCACACACCTTAGTTATAACTTTGGTGGAAATGCCAAATATGGCAGTGGTTGAACAGATCAGTCCTGCTGCAGGTGTTTAGTTCTCAGAAAGAATCATAGAAAATGCCAGATGTTAATTTTCTACAAATTGCTTGTAAATCATCTTTTCCAAATACTCCAACACGATAGAATAGCATATTTGACAACAGGAAGCATTGGCCTTCAATGAACTGTGATTTGTTTTGAAACTTATCCTTTCACCTATTGAAAATTAACCACTTGATTGACAAAAAGTGCATTTTTTAATACTTTGCCCCTTCCCAAACTTCTCCTTTTCTATCCCAAATGGGTTGACTGAGATTGTGCAACAGCTCCACAGTGCTAGTATGCAGCACCTCACCTGGGTGGCTCTCAACTGAAGTCAGGCAATTTCTTCAGAATGTTCAGCTGTAGAATTAGAACCAAGCCCAATGTTGCCACCCTGACATAGCTGTGCACTTTCTACTAATGGATAGCACTCCAAAAGAGGATAACAGTTAACCTTTGTTTACTTATTCATACTAAGACCCTACATCCCAATCAGCCACTTTAGTGCAATTCAGGGATCAAATGAATATTTATCTAGTCTTGTGGCTTAAAATTAAATGTTCTTTTCCCTCATTTTAAGTAGCTGCTAAATAGTGGAAATAGGAACACAAGTAGCAGAAATGAAAATTTACTAAATGTAGCAATAATTTATTAGATCAAAATATAAACCATGGGATTGTTCTGGCAACTGATTGAAAGTAAAGATTAATGTTAACTGTAAATCTGCGTGTAGTATTGAAGACAGTCAGCTGAAGTTTGGATTAAAGTACCATTCTATTTTAATTGACACCTTTACGAGAATTTTCCACAAAATCCCATATATTCATTTCTGTTTGTAAATAAAGACGTGAAATAGTTTTGGAAAACAATTCAAATTACTATTAATGCTTTATAGACTTCAATCTATTGCAACATAAAAATTATATAGAAAAAATACAAATGACAGAAAAGCAATAGTGCATCCATAAAACAAAACAAAAATAAGATAAACTAAATAATACAGAACAGTTCTCTGATATGTCTTCAGAATCCTGATTCTTCTGAATGTTAAATACTAATTATTTTATGAAACCATGATCAGTTACTTCTACACAACACATTTGACATTAAGCATTGTGCAATATGCATTGCAATAAACTATATGCAACATCTTTGGTCCATAATCATTTGCTTTTTTGTATGTTCACTATTCATAATTGATGTTCAAACAATTTGTAAGGTTAGTGTGATATTGCCTTCAGTTTATGCACAATGACCATGAATTCAATAGTTCTTTTCTCCCTCATATCTCCACAGATAATTGTTCCACCCTTGGAGACAACACAATAGGATACAGTCATTTTCTTGGAGATGACAGCCAACCAGGAGCAAGCTGTTATTGCTGAAGAATGTGACCATACCTAAAATCAAGAGCAGGGACATAGCCTTGGACTATGCAATTGCACAGCAAGTGCCGGTCTATCATGTGGAAAGATCTCACACATGACTTTCACGGGTTGAAGAGACAAAGTGCATAGGTCCAGTCCCTCATCTCCGACAACAAAATCCCAAAACATGTAGATAAGAAAACACGCAATCCCATTCACCAAGCTCTGGATAAACAAACAAAGGCTCTTCAGTGTGTTGTAAAGCAAATGCTTTAGTGCATTTTTAAATGCTTTTAATATCACCAAGGCACTGCTACCACGACAGATTCCCTCTCTAATGAATGTGAGATACTTATCTGTACAATACAAACAAGTGATGAAGAAATGGAAGGTTTTCAACCTGTAACATACCAAATGAATGATGTTTCATATGGAATGAGATTTCCAAAAGACAAGTGAGCATCACCACAGGCCCATAAAAAGCTAATTTAAATAAACTGCAAATAGCATAAAAATACAAATTATAAATATATTAGTTATGTACTTCCAAAAATTAATTTTACATTAAAGATAGTGCTAAATAACCTAAATGGAGAAAAAAATAGGGGACAATGATAACAAATATTTTAATTTATCCATGCAAGCCTTCAGCTAGTGCAATAACTTGCTGATCACAACTAAAATTACTTCTGTAGCTCATTCTGAGGGATAGCCAAATGCCTCCACGTGTATACAATTTTATATGTGCATGCAATTTGTAAATAACTAAATGCAATATAGGTATTTACAAGTGTAATTTACCATAATTAAGTCATGAAATGTTTGTATTTATGAAGATTAATAGATAGATTTATAGATTTATTCAGTAAAAATGTCACTACTAATTTATTATCATTACTAATTTGTATAGAGATGGAAGTTGTAAATTAAAATGATTTTAAATCTTATGATATTTAGCATAAATGCTGCTGTTCTTCTAACACCTCACAATTTCTGCCTTAATTTCAAAATTACAGTATTTTTCTTCTATTAGTAAAAGGGGACCTCAGTAAAGCATCACAACCTAATTTAGGTACTTTTTGGAATTATCCATCATGTTAACTCTTGAATAAAATGGAAATGTGCCATTCTGCAAAAATAAATCATTTGTGACACTCAACTTTTGACATGGGCATTGTTCCAAAAATAGTCAATTATTACTATGTTGTGTTATAGTTACATTGACAAGATTTAAGTTACGAAAAATTGATCTTCAGTAATATATTGAAAAGTCTTCAATTTACTACATAATGGAAAAATAAATTGAACATGCATTATATATTATAAATGTACCATTATATTTCAGGGAATAAGAGCTTTCCTTTGTTTGCAAGCTATGCTTTTTAAAATTGGTCTGTTTAAATGTCATTGAAAACGTAAGGGGAGTATTAACTGTGAAAAGTATCCTATTATAGCAATTTGGGAAATCAGTTTAATTATATTCATATGAAACACAGCTAATTTTCAGACGTTACAAAGCTCTACCTTTTTAATTCTTCATTTCTATAGAACCGTACCTCTGGAATGAGGGAGTGTCTATACTTGTGTCCAAAACAGCTCCAAACCACAGAGTCAGAGAATTATTACTGCACAGGAGCCCACATTTGCACTCTCATGTTAGTACCAGCTCTCTGAGTTTTGGATCCAGTGTGTTTCCACAGCCTTATATTCACCACCCTGCACATTCTTCCTTCTCAGATAATAATCCAATTCACACTTGAATGACTCAAGTGAATCTGCTTCCAGTACATTGTCAGGCAGTACATTCCAGGTATAAACCTCTCGCTGCTTGAAAAAGTGTCTCCACAAGTCTCCATTGCTTCTTTTGCCAATTTTCTTGAACCTACTCCCTCTTTTCACATTCATCTATTCTATCCAGATCATTCATGATTTTGAATACATTTAACAAATTTCCATTCAAATGTCTCCTCTTCTAGATAAATTCCCAACTTCTCCAATCTATCTACATGTGTGAAGTTACTCATCCTTGAAATTATGCTTGTTAATCTTTTAATGTCATAGAGTCATACAGCACGGAAACAGACCCTTCAGTCCAACTCATCCGTGCCAACCAGACATCCCAATCTGAATTAGACCCATTTGCCATCATTTAGCCCATTTCCCTCTAAATGCTGCACATTCTCTACAATGCCTTCACATCTTTTCTAATGTACACCCAGAACTAGACATAATGCTCCAAGTGAGTCCAAATCAATGTATTATACAAAATTAAGATAATCTCCTTGTCCTTGTGCTCAATGTCCCTGTTAATAGTACAGGATATTGTTTATTTCATTAACCACCTACTCAACCTGTCCTGTTACCTGCAATATCCTGCAATATGATATGATTATGTACTCTCTCTGCTTCTGCTCCACCTTTAGAATATTATCCCTTATTTGAAAGGACTGAATCTGACAGTGTTTTGGCAATGTACAAATTGCTTCAATATTGGCAGAGTGATCCATGCCATAAGGCTGGGCAGGTTTCTTCCATATCTAATTAAACTTGGTACATTATTCAGCCCTCATGATGAGTATCATGTCCAATTTCCTCCCCATCTTACCACACACCATTCTCAGAATAAGTAAACACTCACTGGAGATCCCAGAATTAACTGGCATCCCTCGCATTGGTGCCAAATTTAAAAGTCTACCAGGCACTGTCAGTCTGGAATCGCCCTGCATGATTCCCGATATTTGCCCGGAACATGGTGAATAGAGGGAAATTGGCACTCTACTTTGTGGGCATTGTCCAGGAGCTGCTATTGGATGGGTTGGTGCACAGGCAGGACTTTCTCTTCCCCTAGGACCAGAAGCGGAGACCACAACACCAGATCATGCTGAGATTAAAACCAGATTGGGACAATGCCCAGCACTCTGAGAAGTAGGTCAATGTCCTTCTCCAGTCTGCCAATGTGAATGCCACTATTCCTCTCCAATACCTGACAGTCACTCTATATTTGTCACTACACCCACCTCCCACCTACACCCACACTCTACCACTCTCACTAATGCATGCAACGTCTTCCCAGTCATCTTCAAAAACCCCAAACTGTGACACCATTAGCCCTGCATGCCCTCTGCCTACTCACTCGCTTGGAAAATCTCCCAATCTGCATCAATAGTAATAACTGTGCCATCCACTTTCATCTCCTGTAACACCTGCCTCTCTGTCTTATTCCAGGAGTGAACCAGCCCTCAGTAGGGCAGAAGGAGTCAAAGCAGGTGTTGTGCTGCCCATTGTTCAGTTCTTCACCCCTTGTGAGCAGAGGGTCCTGACTCTGACCGCCCAGAGCAGAGTCTGGGTTAGTATCAGAGACTGCCTTGAATAACTATGCCAGATGTAGGCAAAATATTAGTAGTTTAAGCCAGGAAATTGTGGTGCAACACACAAAAAGACAAGGCAAATACAAGGCAGAGATGCTGCAGGCATTATGTAGGCTTAGACTAAGTGAGCTGTATAGCAATTAGCGAAGACCTTAGAGATGCACCCTCATCCATGAACTGGGTGCATGTCCCTGAGCTTCCAATGTCCTTGCTGAAGCATTACAAAGATAGTTGTCAATGAACATTAAAGGAATTAAGGGTTATGGTGACCGGGCAGGTTAGAGGAGCTGAATCCACGAAAAGATCAGCCATGATTTTAATGAATAGCAGAGCAGGCTTGAGAGGCCACATGGTCTACTCCTGCTCCTATTTCTTATGTTCTTAACCTGAGGTTCAGCACTGAAGTGCAGAAACATCCTGTACGTGAACTAGAGATGTGTCTTGAGGGTACAATCCATGCATAGAACCATTAGAATCCCAACAGTGTGGAAGCAGGCCATTTGGACAATGAATTCTACACTGACCTTCTGAATAGCATCCCACCTAGAGCCACTCCCCAACCCTATATCCCTGCATTTCCCATGGCCAATCCACCTAACCTGCACGTTTTTGGACTGTGGTAGGAAACCAGAGCATCCAGAGGAAACCCACACAGACATAGGGAGAATGTGCAAACACCACACAGACAATCAACCAAGGCTCGAATCGAACATGGGTCCCTGGAGCTGCAAGGCAGCAGTGCTAATCAGCAAGCCACCGTGCCACCCCATATCATTTAGAAAGATGTGGGTTTATTAAAGACATGGATTTTAAGAAACAATCATGTGTGTTTAACTTGACTTAAAATATTTGAGCAGGTAACAATGAAGTTCATCATGGTTAACAGAGTCTACATAAATCATAATTAGGATTCTCATCTGTTCTCACATGGTAGACTGGTCAGAGAAGTAAAAACTTACAGAATCCAAGGGAAAGTGGCAAGTTAGCTCCAAAATCAGCTCACCGGCAGAAAGCAAAGGGTAATAGTCAATATTTTAATGTTCTTGTGGCTGGAAGGCAGTAACCAGTGAGATTTGTAAGGTTCATTATAATGTTCATTCTCTTCATGGTACAGACTTTATGATTCAGACTTGAATGTACAGACCATGATTAAAATGTTTACTGTGGATACAAAAACTGGCTGATAATGAGGGAGAAAGTTGTAGACTGCAGGGATATTTAATTATGGAGTATAGAATATCAGAGCCTAAATGTGGAGGATGGAAAGGATCTACTTTCCCAGAAAAGAGGTCAGTGACTGGAGCATTAGTGTAAATAAACTATTAAAAACAAAATTAGGAGGGATTGAGGGAAGCAGAAATATTCATCACATTGGAAATTTTTTGGATATGCACCTAAAGTGTTGTAAAAGAACTGGAAAGGCCAGTAATGCTGGATAACTCTTTCTTGGCTGCACTGAACAGAACTGTTTGCTGTCCCATAAATTTCTATGATTTGAAAAAATACAATGTGGTAGAACTGAACTTTACTAATGTTAACATAATATACTTGTAAGAATTTTCTCTGAGATTTTTCATAAAGCATTTTTATAATACAGTCACCAATAGTAGTTTCTAGCTTTCTATCTTTAATACAACCCAATGACAGTCTAATCATTAAAAAATGAAATCTAATTTCATGTTATGCATTTTCCCCAAGGTTGCTCATATAGAACATAAAATGCCACCCTACTCAATGCCTTTAGGACATCTGCACTTGTAGCTTCCAAAGAATAGGTTTGCTAGTTATATGCCGTGTATCAAACAGAGAACTTTCTTTCAAAAGAAAGGGAATGCAATCAGTGAACCTATTTAGACCAGTATTGTTTGATATTTGTTTAATATTTGTCATTAGCAAACCCAGATCCTAAAACAAAACACTGAATCAAATTTTTGAATATTTTAATGTCATATTGTCGTTATGACTTGCAATATTTAATATTTTCAGGCTGAGAATTATGTATTAAAATATTTCAGATGTGTTATTTAGTTAAATGCTATTTTTAGCCCAAGTTTTAAGCCTACTGTGCATAAATTGCTGCTGTAAAAGTTTCACTTGTTCTCTACTGAACCCTTTAGAAGATTAATTTTTGAATGTCTGGGATTTTTCTTCCCTATCATAGCATAACACCTGAAAGTTGAATGGCTGGATGGGTCAAGAGGTTTGTTCACCAGAGATGCTAATTAGAAGTTCCCAAATTTGGATATGGGATGTTGACCTGTCATAAAAAGAATTAGGTGGTGGGAGTGAGGGGGAAAGAATGTGATCCCATTAATTTAGAAGCTTGCAGATAGTTAAAAAGCCCGAGCATGTTTGTCCTTTAAACAAATCTCAGCATAAGAAGACAATGACTTTATCAAACTCTCAACAACCAAACTAGAATCAATTTTTGTAGTTGTAATGGACGAAAAATTGTGCTGTGAATTAGGTGTGAGTTCCTACAATTCTAATGCACAAAGTTCTGCTTCTGGAAAACTAAAATGAAAACTTATCTCATTAATATTTGCCATTTTTCATATAAATTGAAGCATTTAGTCATATCAGCAGAAATAATACCATGCAATATTGTGGTCTGGCTGACACCAGACCATACACACTCAACAAGTATCATAGGCTGAATATTATCATATTTTGGCAGTGTCATTGTTATGCAGTTTCATGGTAAGTTTCTTTCCACGAGGCCTTGTGAATTTTCTCTCGCGATCATTCCCAAACCTGCCTCATCAGCTCCCTGCCAGGTCACTGTTGTGCCCCTCATACCTGATGCTGGCCCAAATCTCCCACTCACAGTAGCTGTAAGTACACAAACTTGTAAGAAGTAGTACCAATGATCACAGTTCACTTGCACATTGATCCAGTGGAACCCAATTCTATTGATAAACTTTAGCCATGTTATGATATTGTCCTCTCAATGTGACATATGCACAGTCTGTTGTGTCCTGCAAGTGGGATAAGTCAGCTACATTGCCTAAGCCTCCTGTCTGTCTACAGCACTGACATTGTCACTGGAAGTGAAGTGGTGTGATCTGGTGTAAATGGCGTCAGTGACAGTCTTGATGAAGTTTTAAGTGGACAATTGGGTCCTCAGTGGCTCATTGGAAGAAGTCAATCTCGTAAAAGTTCAACGCAGCTGTCACCTTGATGGCCACTGGTTTAGGATTGCAACACACTCCTTCAAGTTGCAGGTCCCAATTCAGTAGTTGGCTTAGTTCAGAGACAGTATCCCAGGACATCCACAGTGGTGACACTGTGCCTCACTCTTTCAGAGGACATGACATTAAGGATGAGCCACTTGGCCCTCATGTACATCTTGCACTTCTTCAGCTGTGATGTTTTCATGTGGAGGCTGTTCAGCATCCATCAGAGGTTGCTGCTGATCCTGGGCTTGATGGCACATCTCTGCACCTTTGTTGCATCGCAGTAACAGTGACTGTAACTTCTGCTGTGGCTGGATCCGTCAGTTACACTTGTAATGACCCTGTGTGAGGAGCAGAAAAAACAGATAGGTCCTTATCAATGTGAGCAGTCAACAGTCACATCACATACAAATGACGGTTTTATATAGTCCTCCACACAATGGGATATGGAGCATTCTGACAAGGAGGGCTGTGAAATGACTCATCTTGGCACTTTTGATATTGGAGCTTATTCCATGATGAATGTGTGTCATGTCACAAGACAAAGAGCTGGTAGGCAGGTGTAAGTGCTACATGAGAGCTGAACCCTTCTCCTCCCAATGAAAGGTCTCATTGCATATAAGAGAGCTCAGTTTGAGAGTGAATCAATTTATTATCCCTGTGTACCCTAGCAGGTCTTGCGTTAGCTGTGCGTGTTGTGGTCCATTGGAGCCTCTTTTTAGGTTTCCCCTGATTAGTTCTGTACCTCAGAGATATCTATCTGCAATTAATAAGGACCAGTGGTGTGATTAACTTAGCCTCAGGCCAGCCATTTGTACCCCACACGGTTGCACACCGGTTGTATTTCCCATACACGGTAAATGATTACAACCTGCATCCTGCAAGAGTATGATTAAAGGAATTGTCCCTCTGAAGGACCTGTCACCCAGAAGTGGAGCCTGCTTTTCTTGTTACAGCAGACAGTGACTCCACCGCTCCAACTATGGTCACAGCCAGTAGCATTTCGCAGGTCACATTTAGTAATCAGCAAACCACGGAAGGCAGCCGAGATCACACAGACCAGGTACCTCCACCCTGAAGCTCCAGGTCCCTCGCTACCTCACACACCCTGGACGGTCCATCTCCACCAAAACCCCACATGTTCCTACCCACCATCTTGAATTGTGACTCCAACTCTTATCATTACTCCCTAAGCTCATTACAGTTTGATCATGTCCATTTGTACTGCCCTCCTGTTGAGGCTACAATGCTGGTGATTGCCTGCCTATCACAGCCCATCTCACAGCGTCCCATGACCTCCCATTGACGACCAGCTTCCCCCCTTCCACCCACCAATCAAATTTCACCTTGTCAACATCCTGGTAGCCTCCGCATTCCAGATTGGTGTCTGGAGCATCCCTAAGATGCAGTCTGGTCCAGTCCATGAATTGTATGCCTGTCTGTGTGTCCTAGCAACAGCAGTCCAATGAAAGATGTTAATGAACATCAAAGGGCAACATTAAGGTGCAGAAAAGGAACGTACATGGATCAGAGATAGGCCATGATGATACAAAGACGGGCCTTAGTCCATGGATGTGGAGTGCATGTAGTGGCTGCCCTGGAACATGCCCCAAGACATTGGTGTCAGATGTACAAGGTGGAGATTCCAAGGAGCAAGCAGTGAGCTGGAGTCACCAGGTATCAGCTCTGACTCTCGTGTCAGAAATTCTCATAATTTAGTTTCTATCTGGCAGGTGGGAGAATAGGAAAGTGCATTCTCACAAGGCAAGATCAAGTAATAATGAGTGTGATAATGAGCAATAATAATAATGAGCAATAATAACATTAATAAGTGCCACTCACAAGTAAAACTTTTATCTCAACATCTAGTCCTCAGCTGTAACATGCGACTCATTAGTCTCAACATTGCCAAAGGCTTTGTTCAGTCTCTAACACCATCTGCTCAAATTTCTCATTATATCCCAAGTTGGTCAGGACCTGGGAAAATGACGTAGTTTATCATCCATTCAAAGATTGTACAGCTTTATATGTTAAGATTTTAAAATACAACAGATATTCATTTGAGTAAAAGTCAGTCTATTAGGTCTCACTTGTAATACAGAATATACTGGGCAGCAACTTCAGGAGTCTGTGTTTGTGCAGTTAAATGCAGAAATGCCAATGTTGTTGTACAAAATGCTGTACCTCCACAAGCCATACTATACCAGTACCTCACCAATAAGCACAGAATTGAAATCCCTCAAAAGGTGTGCTCATTACCTACCTGCTAACCACACCAGAGGGTTATCACCAGTAAATACAGGTGTAAGTGCATTTTTAACAGTGTGGTAAGTGTGGTAAATACTGCCCAACAATTGGATTTGGCACTGAAAATTTAATTTTACTAATGTGGAATCTCATTATTTTAAATATTGAGATATTTTAAAGTAATTAGCATATTAATGGGTGAGTGATGCAGTGTGAGGGGTCAGTGATGTGCTGGATAGGTGATACCATTTGAAGATGCATTCACTAGCCTTGATGACTCAAGGTCATTGACCTTCTTCAAAGATTGCAGCTGGGTCGTTCGAGCCAGGCACCAAAAATTAAACTCCTTATTCTACTTCTCTTCCTGTTCCAAATTGCGTCCAGAAGGGGTCCTATGGAAACTTAGGTCAGGATTTTACAAAACATGGATGGCTACATTAGAGGTGCTTGGGTCAATGAGAGTGAGGATGGACAGTAAACTCTCGGGACCTGCAATGGGAGGGCTCCTGAATTCCACCAGGCCATTTCCCCAGTGATCAAAATGGCAGCTGTTCAATTGTTTGCTAGCCAAAGGTAGTGCCCAATTTATACCTTTAAAGAGCTGATCTGGAACCATTTTTCCAGGCCTTTGGCTGTCACCAGAATGTCCTCTCATCATGTAAGGAAGCCACTAGCTGCAAAGAGACAAAATCAAAGGTGGGATCACCAAAGTCCAATGTTCCTTGTCCCAAGGAAGTAGAACCCAGTAGCAATGACCTGCCCTGACATGCTGCTGGAGAGGTTTTCTTTCCAATCACCTGGGCTTACATGGCTCCCCCCAATGCAAGAGAAGTATTTTAGCTTCCCCTGTGAGGCTGCCTCAAAATGGAGGTGCACTCTCGTTTACTTTGCAGGCTCATCAGACGCTACACCTCTGTGGTGTTTCCAAAACTGCGCTGGCTCTCTGATTGATCTGGCACATGGAGAGAGTAACTATCATCCATAATTGGACTGTGGGCCAAGCAGTGACCTCTCCATTTCCAGAAGATTGCCGCTGCAGCCCCACAGACTGCTCCGTTAATCATTTAATTTTAAAACATTCATTAATTGAAATAAAGGCCAGTATTAAAAGATAAGTTCACTGCCATCATTGCTGAAACTATCAGCAAATGTTGTAAAACCTTATCTTATTTTCCAAGGAATCAAATCTGCCATCCTTACCTGGTCTGATCAACATGTGGCTCCTGAAAACAGCAATGTGGTAGACTCTTAACTGCTCACAAAAACAATTAGGGATGTGTGCAAATCCAAAGGACAAATAAAAAAAAGACAAGTTTATTCTAAGGCACCAAAGCTAAAGCCTTACAAAAAATAATGGAAGCAGTTTAAGTGAGAATTCCCCTGGGCTATTTATTGTGCTGTAATCTTTTAAAAAGTCACAACTTCACTTTGCAACCTTTATGTTTTACATCCGGTACATTGACTACAGGTAATTTCACTGTTTGTGCTGCTCTTGCAGAGTTTAATAATTTTAAATGGGCTATTAATGGTATAATGTTACATTTTATGTTTTCTCTTTGTTTTCTCATAAAAGGAAATCTTAAGAAAGCACTTAGAAACCCATATGATCAGAGAAAGTCAACATGATTATACAAAAACAAAATCACATTTGAGATATTATGTTTGGGAAGATGTATTTAATGCATAGATAAAAAGGGAACCACTGGCAATATTATATATGGATTTCTCAAAGGCGGCCCAGAAATTACTACACAAATGGTTAATCAAACAAGATAAGGATTCCTGAGGCCAGATTTTATGATAGCCTCAGGAAGAAGAGATTGGCCAATTTAAGCCTGTTTACTCTAAAATTTATCAGAGATAAAAGGTACTGCAGATCCTGGACAATCCGAGATAACAAGCGTGGGGCTGGATGAACACAGCAGGTCAAGCAGCATCATAGAAGCAGGAAAATTTAGAAGGTTAAGGGGTGACCTGTTCAAAGTCTTCAAGATATCAACAGGAAAAGATAGGGTAGATAAAGATAAACTATTTCCACTGGCTGCGGATTCTAGAACAAGGGGGCATAGTCTAAAAATTAGGACCATTCTTTCAGGACAGATGTTGGGAAGCACTTCCACACACAAATGGTGGTAGAGAATTCCACAAATGGCAGTGGATGATATGTCAGTTGTCAATTTTAAATTTAACACAGGTAAATTTTTGTTAAGCAAAGGAACTCAGGGGCAAAGGCAGGTATATGGACTTAGTCCACAGATCAGCCATAATCTCATTGAATGCTGGAACAGACTCGAGGGGCTAAATGGACTACTTCTGTTCGTATGTTCCTATGAAATAGTGAGTTATGCCACTTCCTGATGTCACATTCAAAGTACTGAAAGAACATGCAAATGGTATTCTCCATACCCGCAGAGTCAGGGTCTGTATGGATTTCAGGGTTCCACCACCCAAAGCAGAACCAAAATGGAAATGCAGGTGAGAAGGTGCCAAGGCTGGCAGGCTAGAGAGCCTCCACTTATTGCAATATTCTTCTATTTCTGTTAATGGTCGTTGGCCTTCTTATCGAATCCCCAGATTTCCTTCATAGCCCCGTGGCCTGATTGTATTCCCCTGTGGCTCTCATAGACCCTCCATATCTTCTGTGCATCTCCACAACCCCATGTATCCTCTTATTTGAATTCTCCTCACATCTTCAATATCAACTGTGTATAAAACTCATGAACACTATAATAGCATTGGGAAATATTTGAAATGCTTATGAAATAAATGAACAATAACACCCACTGAAATAAAAAATGCTTATCTATACATATTCAAACATGCCTTGAAGAGGCTAGTTTTTTTTAAGTTCTCATAAAGCTAAACATATTCTCACCCATTTAAAAATCTCTTTAAAACACTTTAATCCTATTAAATGCCCTGTTGAGCAAGCTCACAGTGTAAATTCACAGTTATATAATCAACGTTAACGTTTTGGGTCCAGTGACCCTTCCTCAGAATGTGCTGAGGAAGGGTCACCAGACCCGAAATGTTAACTCTGATTTTTTCTTCATACTTGCTGCCAGACCTGCTGAGTTTTTCCAGCAACTTCTGTTTTTGTTCCTAATTTACAGCATCCACAGTTCTTTTGGCTATTATATAATCAACCCCAACCTGCTAGGCTTGAACATCAATCAAGCATCCATAATGAGATTCTATTTTACAATTATATAAACAAACTACAATACTGTATACAATGGAGCATTCGTCATTGCAAACAGATGGACACCTGTTCATTTTTGATGGCTCAAACAATGGATATTTAACCAAAGAATCCAGGCATTTGTTCAGCAATTTCAAAGTCTGATCAGTCAATCAATGTAAGAATCAGAGCACAGTGTCCAGATGACATGTTCATTTCTGATTCTCGACGCTGTTTAATGCATTTGAACACTTTATCCACTAGAGAGAGAGAGTACTGTCATGCAGGGAAACACTAATACAATGTTGATCAATTTAATGGTCGCTTAATCTTTAAGGACAAATTCCTATGGTTACTTACTACTTTAAAAACGTACTTAATTATCATACATTTTATCTTATTATGTCTTTTGAAGGTGGCAATACCTTTACATTTACCTATCAGAAGATTCCTGATTCCACAACAGGCTCCCCAAATGAATTGACTGACCTGACATTTTTGACCCAGTCTATATGAACCCATCCAGCTGACTGAAGATATCAAAGTCAGGGAAATCCAAAACTAAGGCAGGCATTTAAAAAGGTTAATCCTGATGTCATTTGTTTGCTTTGGGACATTTAAAATCATGGCCAGCATAAACAAAATGGGAAATTTCAATTTGCAGTGCCCCAACCTTCATTTTAGCCACCCAGAATTGGGACAGAAAATCCCAGCTATGCATTTTGTCGGTAATATATTAGTATGAATAAAGGGATTAGTTAATAGACTACTAGTAAAGAGGAGTTATAAGAGTGCATTTTCAACTTAACAAGCAATGATGATTGGAGTGTTGCAAGGATCAGTGTTGGATCGTCAGATATTTACAATCTGCATAAATTACTTAGATAGCCACCAGAGCTAAGTTTGTTGTTACAAAACTACTTGGGAATTTAAGCTGTGAGAAGAACACAGAGACTGCAAAGAGAAATGTACAGGTTAACTGATTGGAAAATAAGATAGCAATTGGAATATAATGTGGGTAAATGTGAGGTTACGCACTTTAGTAGTATGAACAGAAAAGCAGATTTTAAAACAAAACATGAAACTTGTAAAATGTTGATGTTCAGAGACACTTGGGGTTTCCCATACATGGACTACAGAAAATTGTTATGTAAGTACAGTAAATATTAGGAAGAAAAATAGCTGATGAGTCCTGCATCTTTCAGATGAGGCATTTAACTAAGGACTGAACTTTCCTCTCAGGTGGACATGGCAAGATCCCTTGGCCCGACAGAACAGCAGATGAGTTATTCCTGGTGCCCCGGTCGACATTTATTCATGAAGCAACATCATCAAAACAATATAAATTGTTATTATCCGATTGCTGTTTCTGAATTACCTTGTGCACAAAGTAAATGCTGTGATTCCTAACTGACAATGAGGTCTACGCCTCTAAAGTATTAAATTGATTGGAAAGTATTTCAGACCATCCCAAGCATGAATCTGATGTTAGACTTGCCTTCACAGGACAGTATCATTGATAACGAAAACTGAATCATCATTTAACACAGTGCAATATATTTTTTGTTTGACTAAACTAATTGGTTAAGTCAGTGTTGCCGTTCCTCTGAGGCAAGGCCAGGCACAGAACTCGTATTAATACAACTGGCATTTGGCTCACGTCTAAGACCACCCTTTAGACATGGATGAAAATAATTTTACTAACCAAAGAACAATTAAATTCTCATTGACCTCTTGTTGCATGATTCCCTAACTAAACTATTAAACTCTGGTTAACCTGAACATTTGAGTATCTAACACTTAGGGAGGACATTTGGTTTACTTCACTTTTACAGCTGCATGAAAATGTTCGTAGAGTAACTGTGTAAGCTGTTACCATTTTCAAGGCTATATTTCTGTCACCTGATTCCCTGTCTAGTATATTGATGAGATGGGTTAATGACTGCAGTAATTCTCAGCAGCTGTCATTTTCTTCTGTTCAGAATGATTATAGGAAATTATCTATGCAATGCAAGGATTTTGCTGTCGGTGTGCTTGACCTGTGCCGAGATACAGAAGAAGTGGAAGCCATTCTTAATGGAGATGTGGATTCTGAGCCTCAGGGTGATCATCATAGGCCATCTCTGAGCAGAGTGAAACTTGCCATTAAGTATGAAGTCAAAAAGGTAAATATGTCTATGAATTTATAATGTGAGTGGATTTAATTATCTCTGTATACTTGCACTCTGCCCTGGAGACATAATTGATCTAACCTTGTGGTATTTCTTTGTATTATACCTTCTTAAGTATAACAAATTGACATTTTGACTCCAAAAATGATTGTTCAAATTGACTGTACACTGTTTTCTTTTGTGAACTGAAGTTCCTACAGTGCAGCTGAACAGTCTGCTGGTGAAATCATAGGGTCATACAGCACAGAAGACCCTTCCGTCCAACTCATCCATGGCAACCAAGTTCCCAAACTAAATTAGCCCCACTTTCCTATATTTGGCCTGCATCCCTGTAAACCCTTCCTATTCATCCACCTCTCCAAATGCATTTTAAATGTTGGAACTGTACCTGCATCTACGACTTCCTCTGGCAGTTCATTCCACATATGAACTACCCTCAGTTTGAAAGTGTTGCCACTCAGGTACTTTTTAAGTCTTTCGCCTCTCACTTTAAAAATATGCTCTCTTGTTTTGAAACCCCCTATCCTAGAGAAAAGACCTTTACTATTCAATTTATCCCATGCCCCTCATGATTTTATAAACCTCCACACGGTTAGCCCTCAACCACCTATCCCCTGGTAAAAAAAAAGTCCCAGCATGTCCAGCCTCTCCTTATAATGTCCTGCTAAATCTTTTCCGAATCTTCTCAATTTAATAGTCTCCTTCCTATAGGAAGGTGACCAGAACTGTAGACAGTACTCCAAAAGTGGCCTCACCAACGTCCTGTACAACCTCAACATGACACTCCAACTCCTATACTCAATGGTCTGCGCAATGAAGGCAAATGCGCTAAACGCCTTCTTAACCACCCACTTGTCTACTTGTGATGCAACTTTCTATGTACCTGAACCCATAGGTTGCCTACACTACCCATGGCCCTATCATTAATTATATAGATCTTGCCCTTGTTTGTTTTACCAAAATTAAATACTTCTCATTTATCCAAGTTAAACTCTATCTGCCACTCCTCAGCCCATCGGCACCCATTAAGCGTGAAAAGCAGGATTAGTTTGGTGTTTTATCCAGTTTCTGCAGACACCTAGGTAGGTGGGAAAGCTGGCTTACATCCCTAGAAGGAAAATAGAAGCATACAGGCATAAGTAACTGTCATTTCCTCAGTGACAGTGCAAGGCAACAACTGAAGCTTGAAAACAAGTAGGTTACATTCTCACACAATACGGCATGTGGCATCAGGTTATTATAGGCGATAAGTTAAATGGGGAGGTAGAACAAAACATGCCAAGATGCAAATTATGTTCACAAATCAATACCTGAAGAGTTACTGTAGACATTTTTAAAAAGCCACAAAATGCATAAAATGTCTCAAAATTAAAGAATATTTTTCAGACTATCAACTGCATGGAAATTGAGTTTGGATGGAAATAAATGGTGCTGTTGCTCAGATAAAAGCTTCAGACAAATGGAGTATCATTGTGCTACAGTTCGAAGAGCACTAATGCACAAACAATGGTGGGATAAAGGTTTAATCCATTATACTGTTGCATTCTCAATCTCAGCTAAATTATTGCAATGGGTGTCCTTTAATAAACTTTGATATGAAAAAGCACTAAGACACAAGGAAGGAGAGATAAGCAAATAATCCTTGGTTAAGTAGAATATTTTCGGTTCCTTTCTGTCAGTTTCTCATCCAACATAACCAATAACTTCTGTCTTATCTGCTCATCACCTCTCAAAAATGCATTGAGAAATTTCAATATCGTGGTTTCAAAAAAAATTGCTTGCTTATTAATTATCACAAATAAATGTAGGCCAGCCAATTCATTATTTCTGCTACATTACCACAATAGTCAGCAGTGAATTAATTTCTCTTTCCATTCATCAATACAATTGCTTTTTAAATAAATTACTTCTTAATTGTATAGTGTCAAGACTTTTAATAAACTCTTATCAAATAATTGTTCATTTAAAGCAGTTGGCTGATTTTCACCAGCAATCATTCTGCTAAGAATCGATTTTGGTGAGTTTCATGGAGGGTTTCTCTCTGTGAGCCCACCTCAATATTCTTTGAAATGCGCCTCATTACCTGTGCACCACACATGTCTGGTGCTCCACAGGTCCTATCTTCCCTTTCACCAAAGGGGGAAGTATTCACTACTGCCAGGAGCTCCTGGGTTTCTTGATGCTGGTGTCATTTTTAAAGGCCAGCTTTGGACCACATGAAGCTTCACCCTTCACCATGCCCTTAGTGGGAGGAGAACCAAAAATAAAACCAACAATGAACCGTCAAAAATCTATTGCTATTTAAGATGCATGCTTAGTGTCATCCAATCTTAGAAGTCTATCTAAGGGAGTAGTACTCTTTCCCCAGTCCCCAACATCTTCTCATTATTCAATCTGGGACCATCACATTCTGGAAAGTGCTCATACTGTTGGAGCTGTTGACTTTTATTCACTGACAGGGAAGAAGGGAGGAAGAAACAAACAGGTGCGAACAGAAAGGGACTACTTGCCTATCAAACACCAACAAATTTACAGACAATGAGTGATCACTGTATGCTGCTCACATCTACAGTTACTGTGTGTCAATCAACTCCTGTCTGGCTTGTTGTGCCTGATGCTGCAGTGTGCTATCATGCTGAAGGTGATGCGGCTCCTGCTCAATGACCTCATCTGCCTCCTCAGACAAGTGTTGCCCCTCTCCCAGATCTTCAGTGTTTATGATATCCACGCTGCATGCTCCAGTTGTGCACAGCATTGAATGCAAGGATTATGCAGTGGCTGGAGTGTATGACAAGGCCCTACCCCCAACCTGATCCAAGCATCAGGATCTCATCTTCAGAAAACACTCGCTTCACCAGGGTCCTGGTGGAAGAATGAGCTGCACTGTATCTATGCTCAGCCTCAGTCACTAAAGCATGGTGACCATGAAATCTGTTTGTGACATGATGAGATTATTCATTCCAATATTACACAAACCCCTGTTCAATATCACTTGGTCACCAGTCTTTGGATTTTAGTAACTATTTTCAAGTAACTCATAGTGCTTATTCTAAATATATATTTGAAAGTTTTTTTTATTGGAAATGTCAACATGATATTCAGGATATGTATTGAGGGGAGAGCCTAGTGGTTAAAATTTTACACACAACACAACAACAAAAACAAAGTTGCTGGAAAAGCTCAGCAGGTCTGGCGGCATCTGTGAAGGAGAAAACAGAGTTAACGTTTCGGGTCCGGTGACCCTTCCTCAGAACAAGACTCGAAACGTTAACTTTGTTTTCTCCTTTACAGATGCTGCCAGGCCTGCTGAGCTTTTCCAGAAACTTTGTTTTTGTTCCTGATTTACAGCATCCGCGGTTCTTTTGGTTAAGATTTTAGCTTGCTATGTTTCAAAAGAATTGGAGGTCTAAATCTTACCAGTCCAATTATTGGTGAAATGTACAGTCCACTTTCAGATCAAGAACCTGCATATAATGATGTCTTGATGAGGCAATCAATTTCTAACATTCCCCCCATGAAAAATTCTGCTGGCAAGTGCCTATTATTCAAAGATGTTGCTATGTGACTGAATAGAACAAATTCCCAGTCTGGATTCTTATCATCAGTGGCTTCACAGTCGTGACTGCTTTGTATGCCTCTCCATTTGGCTGAGGATGAAATAGAGAAACTGGCACCTGATGATTCCTGCCTCCAAAATGAACTTTCTGAAATCCTTGTTCACGAATTGAATTGTACAAGACAAATGCTTGCGGGAAATTGTGCATTGCAAAGGTCCTTTTAGTGCACTGAGTCAGCTCTGGTTAAATTATGTCTCATCACTTTATTCCATCATGAATGATATTTGATCTGGATTGAATGCACCTGCCCTCCACAGTCAAACAAATCTATTTCTCTCTTTTTTCCATGGCCTTTCCTGAAATTTTGATAAAATCATTGGCTCTGTGGGCACTTGGATATGCATGACACACGTTTGGCATAATGAAATGTAACCCTGCGTGACTTTTATACTGCCTGGCCACCACACTATTGTTATATTTTTGCTCTGCAGATGTCCTCTGTGGTGTTTCTCAGTATCACCATTCCCTGGTTGTCCACCAATAAGTCTTCCATTATTGTCAAGAGTTGTTTCTGCTCATGGTACCTTTTCAGCACTTCATCTGCCATACTATATTTTAACCACACTTGTATAAAGGGTTTTTTGACCTTTGTGCCTCGTTGTCAATTTTTGACCTGCACAAAATTGTCTAAGATTTCCCTGCTTTGCAACGAAAGTGTTGGTAATAGCCATAGAATAAGACTCTATTTCTTCTCCAAGAGTAAGATCACTATTTCCTGCTTGGCAAACTGCTGCTGCTGAGAGTGTATCTGTCATGACTTGCACCTTCCTTGGAACATAGATGATACGATAATTGTATCTCATCAGCCTAACCTTGAATCTTTGTATATGTAGAGACATTTTGAGATTTCGTTTGGTCCCAATAACATCTCTTATGGTCCATCTCAATTTGAAATTTTAGTCCTATGACATAGTGTGTGAAACGTTTGCATCCACATGTAACTGCTTATGTTGCTCCTCTGCTGTCAGGTACATGCGTTCAGTCTTTGTCAAAGATATCAATGCAATGTAGGCTAGTTTTCAGGCTCTGTCAGTTTGCACTTGAATAAGGACTGCTCCTAATCTTGTGAATGATGCATCTCCAGCTACAAAGTTAAATAATCTTGGATCATAATCTGCTAAAACACGTGTAGAAAATAACTTCTCTTTAACTTTATCAAAAGTTGCAGTCTGTTCCTGACTCAAATAGCTTTGCTGGCCTTGTTTCTAAAAGCTCTCTTATGGCTTGAGCAAGACTGACTGAGGACAGAGACATTGTTGCTGGGGATTTTAGTTGGGAAGGTGATGTTCTAAAACATGTTATGATTAATAATGTAGAGGTATTAGATGTTTTAGAGGCATAAAGGTGCATAAATTCTGAGGGACTGATGAGATGTATCCCCAGCTGCTGGCTGACATATCCCCAGAGGCAAAGGAGGAAATTGCTGGGGCCCTGGTGGAGATATTTAATACTTCGCCGGCTATAGGTGAGGTGCCAGATGACTGGCAGAAAGCTAATATGGTTCCTTTGTTCAAGAAGGGCCGCAGGGATAGGCCAGATAATTGCAGGCCAGTTAGTCTAACATCAGTGGTAGTGAAATTACTGGAAAAAGTTCTGAGGGACAGGATTAATCAACACTTGTAAAGGCAGGGATTGATCAGGGATAATCGGCATGGATTTGTTAGAGAGAGATCTTGTCTGACTAATATAATTGAGCTTTGAAAAGGTGACTTAAGTATATTCATGAGAATAGTGCAGTTGTTTTGGATTTCATGGAGGCCTTCAGTAAGGCCTTTGACAAGGTCCCACATGGAAGGCTGGACCAAAAGATAAGAGGCCATGGAATCCAAAGCAAGTTGGCAAACTGGATCCAAAATTTTCTTGCAAATAGGAGATAAAGGTGGAGGGTTGTTTTTCATAATTGGAAATCTGTGACCAGCAGTATACCACAGGGATCAGTGCTGGAACCATTGCTGTTTGTTATGCATATTAACAACTTGGATGTAAATATATATGGTATAATTAGTAAGTTTGCAGATGATACAACAATTGGGGGTATTGCTGTTAGTGAGGGAGGATGGTCTCAGACTAGAGTCTGATATTGATCAGCTGGTAAATTGGGCAGACCATTGGCAGATGGAATTTAATCCTGATAAGTACAAGGTGTTGCAGTTTGGGAAGTCCAATAAGGGAAGGGTATAAACAATGAATGGTAAGTCCCTGGGAGGTACTGAGGAACAAAGGGACCTGGTGTACAAGTCCATGGATCCCTAAAGATGTCAGCACGGGTAGACAGAGTAGTGAAGAGGCATAAAGAATGCTTGTTTTTATTAGCCAAGGTGTAGAATAAAGGAGCAACAAAGTCTTGTTACAATTTTATAAAACATTGTTTAGGCTACAGATGAAATAGTGTGTGCGGTACTAGTCACCATGGTATTAAAGGACATAACTGCACTGGAAAGGGTGCGGAGGAGATTCACCAGAGTGTTGACTGGGATGGAAAATCTCAGTTATGGGGAGATACTAGATAGGCTGGGTTTTTTTACCTTGGAGGCGAGGAAACTCAGGAGAGAGCCGAGTGGGGGCTACAAAAATACGAGAGATATAGATAGGTTAGATCATGAGAATCTTTTCCTCCATGGCAGATATATCTAAGACCAGAGGGCACAAGTTTAAGGTGATGAGCAAGTGGTTTAGAGGAGATCAGAAAAAATATTGTCTTACCCAGAGGGTGGTTGGAATATGGAACACACTGACTGAGAGGGAGTTGGAGGCAGGTATTCTCATAACATTTAAGAGATATCCGGATAAAGATGCCAGAGCATAGTACGCTGTGGACCAAGTGCAGGTTAGTGGGATTTATGAAGTTTGGTGTGTGTTGGTCAGCATAGACATGGTGGGCCAAAGGGCCTGTTTCCACGCTGTATGACTATGACTCTAAGATTCTGTGAAGTGGAGACAAACTGTCTCATTGATTCACCCTGCCTATGAAATGTTATACTTTGTTTAAACAGCAGTGCTAGAAATTCACTGATGGCTTTTGACTTCCTTGGATCCACTGTGACACATTGTTCATAGATGTGAGTAAAATGTAATTGTCATTCCAGAGAATTGTCATTTCTCATTTAGTGTAAGATCTACATTCTGTAGTGCCTTCAAATTGTTCCTCACCATCTGCCCATGTTGCTTCTTTGTTTTTACTTACATTAGGATGTCATTCATATGGCAAATGGTTCTCTATTTCCCTTCCACGTAGCCATTGCCTTTTGGATTAAATCTCTGATGCAGGGATTCCAAATGGCAAATGCTGGAAGTAATACCACTGAAATGGTGTAATAAATGTAGCCAGAAAGCTTGACTGTTACTCTAAGCGCATCTGACAGAATCCATTGTTAGCACCCAGTTTTATGAAAAGCTCATTTGTTCCAATTTTGCAAACCATCATTGACAAATTAAAATGGTTTGGATTTCCCTGCGAAGGTCTTTGTTTAACTGAATGAGGTCCATACACAATCTTAGCTCTTCAGCAGTCTTGGGAACAATTGCCTAGCCATGAGTACTGCATCTGCTTTGTAACTAGCAATGTGACCTTGTTTCCAATCATGCTGTGTAACTGAGATTTTACTTTTCTGATCAAAGGACGGGGAATTTTGCTGGAAAGGTACAAGCTGATGGGTTTATCATTTTCTTGTAGAGTAATACGATACTCCTGTTTTATTATGCCTACGTTTTTGAATAGGTATGGAAATTCTGTTAAACATCTCTCTCATCTTCATCTGAAGTATTGAATCTACTCTAAGAGATTTAGATAAGTATCTGCTTAACAATGAGGTATACTGATTCCTCAGTAAAAATAGTTCACTGATAATTTGGCCTCTGTGACTAAGATTCAAAATGGTTTGCCCACACACCTGAAGATTATGCCTCCTGGACTTTGGAGTTTTATATTTGGTGGCCTGAATCTCACAGACTTCAACCAAGGACAGCTGACTGCCATTATTGAAACAGCTGCTCCCGTATCAAGTTTAAATTCTGTTTCAAAGTCTTGTACTTTCAAATTGATGGTCCAGAATCCATTTTGATCCTCTTTCCTCCCCTAGGAATGTTGTCTTCACCTTTTGTTCTGTACCTTTAACTTCTTAAACTATTTCTTTGTTGCATAATTTCCATTTCTCTAAGAAGCGTTTCTTTTTACAGGACCTTTTCTTCGTTTTTGAAGTAATGAAGGTGCTGTTACTTACAATGTACTTACTTTCTGAAGTATCCCAACTGACCAGATTTAGAGAACTCAGCTTACTGATATCACTCAATATTCATTGTGCTTGCTTTCTGTTTGGATCCACATCTTGTACAGCCTGATTGATGACATTGATTACTGCTCCTTTGGTGTTTTGGTGAGCTTTCATGTGGCTGGCAACACTACCTTAGGACCTTCCCACTCCTAGTGTAACCTTGCAAGAGCAATTTTAGGCCATAATCTCTGCCTGTGGAGTGAATTAGATTGCTTGTTCCAGAGTTAAATCCTCCTTGGATTGAAAATAGTGTGACAACCTCACACCAACTACTACACAAACTCAAATTAATTCATCCTTCAACTTCTATACCTGCTACATCCTGCTAGATGATCTGTTAAAATGGTTGTGTTATTCTCCCAAGTACTGAAATCACAAATTAAATCACAGAATCATGGAAACATACAGTACAGAAGATGCCCATTGGCCCATCAAATCTCTACCACCAAAAGTACATTACTACCTTCATTAGTCCCACTTTCCCGCATTCAGCTAAAGCCTTGAATGTTATGACATTTGAAGGGTTGATCCTAGTACTCTTTAGGGGTTATGAAGTTTCCCACCACAACCACCATCCCAGGCAGTGCATTCTAAATCCTCATCACCTTCTTGGTGAAAAAGCTTTTTCTCAAATCCCCTCAAAATCTCCTGTTTTTTACTTTAAAATTATGCCCCTTGATTTTGACCCTTCTACTAAGGGGAATAGCTCCTTTCTATTCACCTTGTCTATGACCCTCATAATGCTGCACACTTCTATCAAGTTCCCCTTCAACCTTCTTTTGCTGCAAAAAATCCTAAGCTTACCCACCCTCTCTTTACAGCTGAAATGCCCCTCCCAGGCAAGCCTCCTGGTGAATCTCCTTTGCAATGCATTCCAGTGCAAATCACATCCTTCCTATTATGTGGTGACCAGATCTGTACACAGTTCTCCAGCTGTGAACCTAACCAAATTTCTGTACAGTTCCAACATGACCTCGCTGCTCGTATAATCTATGCCATGACTGATGAAGGCAAGTGTCCGTATGCCTTCTTAACTGCCCTATTAATCTATCCTGCTACATTCAGAGATTTACGGACAAGCATCCCAAGATCCCTATGTTTCTTTCAGTTTCCTAGAGTGCCGCCATTCATTGAATCTTCCATTGTCTTGTGCCGACTTCCAAAGCACATCACCTCACACTTATCAATGTTAAATTCCATCAGCCATTGAATTACCAATCTAACCAATCCATTTATACCTTCCTCCTCACAGTCAATCAGTCAGCCAATCTGTCTGTCATCCACAAACTTACTTATCATTTCCCCATATTGTCATCTACATCATTTATGAAAATCATAACTAATAAGGGGCCATTCTATCATTAAATCTCTTTTGCTTCTAAAGTGCGTATTGAATACTTTATGCAAAGCAACACAGTCCATGGTGCTTTCTCCCACATTTTGTCTCATCAGAACTTCATTAGTTATCGGATCTATAAAATATACAAACATGCTGACTTGTTGGTGCTGCTCTGTCATGTAATCCTGAAGCTAATCTATTGCCTTAAAATTGCCACCTCCAGAGCTCCAACTTCTGGCCTCATTGTGGACTTTCCAAGTTACCAATATGGTAAGGTCTCTTTCAACCACTATCCCAATGGACTATTGCAACTGACTAATCTTGACGTCTACTTGGGTCTTTCCTTCTTACTATCAAAGTGTTCTGATTCTGTGCTTTTCCCCTCCAGAGTACTGCCAATTTGTGGCTGGACTTTGAAGCCTTTTGTGGTTCTTATTGCTACCCTTCAGAGGTCTTCCCACTCTGTAACCCGGTAATCAAAGTCTTCCAAGGACATTTTTCCACCTTCAGAGTTTTTCTCCTTTTTTCAGCTTTATTTCTCAAAGTCCTTCAAAGTCTTTAAAACCTTCCATTTTCTGCTGGGTCCTTTGGACTGTCCTCAAATCCTGGAGACTTTTTTTCCCCTTAGCCACCACCATGCTTTGTCTTGCGCATTGAGGCAGTATGCTACCCGTACATTTACATACCAGACTGGAGTATCTTGGGTGATGGGTGTCTGCACAAATTTCCTGAGTCTGCTCACTACGTATCTCTTTGACTCCCTGCATACTGCAACATTCCTTTATTTACATCTGTGTAGAGCAGGTTACAAATACAGCTTTCTGGTGTTGTGTCAAAAAACTCTTGTTTCACCTGCCCATTCTAGACTGCTGACTCCCTCTCACAATTGTCAGTGTCACGTGATAAGTAACATGACTACATGATTTACATGAATCTTATTAAACCACATAGAATCATTTTAAAACTCCAGAAACTGCTTTAACTTGAGTTTAACTGGACTTTCGACCCTTTCCATGCACGAAACTGGGGGTTTCATTATAGTTTAATTGAATGGGAACAGCTTAGAGATCACTTTCTAAAATGTATTTACTGGTCGTAGTCAAAGTATTTTCTATGAAATGCTGTTTCTCCTTTGAATGCTTTGAAAACTTAAAGCTGATTGTGAAATATTTCTTTTATTCTTACTAGTTTGTTGCTCATCCTAACTGCCAGCAGCAATTGCTTACCATTTGGTATGAAAATCTCTCAGGCTTACGCCAGCGGTCAATCGCTGTGAAGTGTTTGGCTGTGTTTGGTGTCACCCTCGGCCTTCCATTTCTTGCGATTGGATATTGGTTTGCTCCATACAGCAAGGTACATATTTTTCTTTCCTGTGTTTGTTTTAAGACCTGTCAAAGTGAGCTGTATAATCAATACCTGTGTAGATTTTTAAGTGGGGTTTCTTTCTTTTAGAAAGGCATGTCTAGTCAGTTACACACTGTAAGGAAATTTTATTCTCAACAAATTGGTGGGTTTTGGTCAAGTGCAGATTACTTGAAACTGTAAAAGTTAGAATCCTGGCACCAAACTACCCACTTCTGGTTCTAATGCTCCAAGATTGATACTTTAAGATATTATTATCAAACTTCGTGCCTCACTCACTAACTGAAATTTATGTCACTTGGTTGGATTTCCTGGGCCCCAGGAAACCCACCAGTTAAACTGAGGTAATGAACTGCTAGAGAGGAAGAGTCATTGGACTTGAAAGGTCAACTGTATTTCTCTCTCCACAGATGCTGCCACCTCTACTGATTTTCTCCAGCATTTACTTTCATTTCAGGTCATCAGTATCCACAATATTTGGCTTTTTTTAAATTTACTCTTGGGCCGTAGCCATAGCTAACTGGCCAGCATTTATTCTCTCTCCTTAGTTGCTCTTGAGAAGGTGGTAGTAACAAAAACAAAAACGAAGTTGCTGGAAAAGCTCAGCGAGTCTGGCAGCATCTGTGAAGAAAAAATCAGAATTAGCATTTCTGGTCTGGTGACCGTTCCTCAGAACGTTCCTCAGAAACATTAACTCTGATTTTTTCTTCACAGATGCTGCCAGACCTGCTGAGCCTTTCCAGCAACTTTGTTTTTGTTCCTGATTTACAACATCTCGGGTTTTTATTGAGGTGGTAGTAAGCTGCCTTCTTGAACCACTGCAGTCCCTGTACTGTAGGTAGACCCACAATGCCTTTAGGGAGGGAGGTCCAGGATTTTGACCCAGTGATAGTGAGGAATCAGAAATATATTTCCAAGTCAGGTTGATGAGTAGCTTGGAGGGGAAGTTGCAGTTCTTGGTGTCTCCATGTATTTGCTGCCCTTGTCCTTCTAGATGGAAGTGGTTGTGGGTTTGGAAGGTGCTGTCTAAGGATCTTTGGTGATTTTCTGCACTACATCTTGTAAATAATACACACAGTGAACATTGGTGATGGAAGGATGTTTGTGTGTGCGGTGCCAATCAAGTGGGCTGTTTTATCCCAGACGGTGTCAAAATTGTTGAGTTTTGTCAGGCCACATTTTTATCAGCATGTATTGGTTTCAGCCCCATGCTCAAATAAATGGTAGTGTTTATGGCAGAAAGGGCATCAGACTGTAAAAGCACCTATTCAATAAAATAGTGGTTGATGTGAAGTTGATCAACCAGCGTTGGAGTCAGCCCATGTAATTGGAGAAAATGTCAGAACAAGAAGGAAAAATGGTTTGAAAACCAGCTGTTGTCAAAATCACAGCCACATTAACAGATCATTTTGAAGAATTCTATATCCTATTGGTTACCGTCTTATACGCTTAATGTTTCTCTTTTCCAGCTGGGACAAATTTTAAGAAGCCCATTTATGAAGTTTGTAGCACATGCAGTTTCATTCACCATCTTTCTAGGACTACTGGTGTTAAACGCATCAGACAGATTTGAAGGTGTAAAGACCTTGCCCAATGAAACTACCACAGATCATCCAAGACAGATCTTCAGACTGAAAACGACAAAGTTTACATGGACTGAATTATTAATAATGAAATGGATACTAGGTAAGGTCTTGTACTCATTTATGAACAGTACAAACGACAATGTTTAAAACATTTCCGGATAGCATTTACAATTGTTTCTTGATTATACATTGTAGAAGTGACAAATGCATTCATTCATTCAAATATGTATTCATATCGTAGTAAAACTGCTTAAGATGTATGTTGTTTAAATCAGTGTAAAATATTAAGTAAAAATATTAAAATGCAATATAAGTCTGTAAAATCTTATTGACTTGTCATATGAAGTTGTATGCCACCTGGTATCAAGTCATGTTGTCTACTTTTCACAGCCACCCACTAAGGGCAGCCAGTGTAAAATGGCAACAAAATTAAGGTCACGGTAAATGCATTTTGTTGAATTATCGAAATTGACAAATGCCTGGATGCAAGTTAAGAGCTATAATTTGCTTTTGCTACTTAAATGACATTCATAGTAGATGGCTCAGACTTTAACAAATGCAATCTAGCATCATTTTGGTCCCTTGATTACATTACAGTCTGTGCTGTGAACACAATGCTTTATTAACAGATGGTCAGGGTTGATAGTTTAATCCTTCATCCATTGCCATCTTCTATCATTCCACTGCCAAATTGCACTGATTGAACTCGGAAACTGATCATTTTAATAACAGGAGGACTGCCTATTTGTATGTAGCCCTCATAATCTTTGTTGTTACCAATGAGATTATAAACTCCACTAGCATATAGTTGGATGGTTTAAATTATTCTTTACCATTAAGGTCACCAGATTATATACCTTGTTCACTTCAGGCTTATTGTAAGCACATATTATCCTTCTTTCAATGCATCATACTGGTCAGAACAGAATATTCATAAGGATTGTTCATTCAGTGTGATGTTAACAGACACATATAATATGTCTTAATAATTTATTTTTAAACATGGCTATATCATGTTAATTTAAATGGAGAGACAATATAAGGAAGCTGGCAGCCACAATAATGATTTTCCAAGTCAGTGGATGAGGTTCTCTGCCAAAGGCACAAAAATCCAAAACTGACATAGGAGCTGAATTAGACCATTTGGCCCATCGAGTCTGCTTCACCATTTGATCATGGTTGATCTGTCTCTTAACCTCATTCTTCTGCCTTCTCCTCATAACCCTCGAACACCTTACTAATCAAGAATCTATCCATGTCTGTCATAAATACACTCAATGATTTAGCCTCCATAGCCTTTTGCAGCAATGAATTTCACAGATTCACCACCCTCTGGCTAAAGAAATTCCTCCCCATCTCAGTTTTAAAAGGTCATTCCTTCACTCTGAGGCTGTGCCCTCAGATCCTGTTCTGTCCTACTTGTGGAAACATCATGTCCATTCTATCCATGGCTCTCAGTATTCTATAAGCTTCAATCAGATACACTATGTGCTCCTCCCTTCCCAAAACCAATCTTTTGAAACTCCACAGAGTATGAACCCTGAGTCCTTGTCACATGACAAGCCCTTCATCCTGGGATCATTTTTGTAAACCTGCTCTGGAACTGCATCAATGCCTGTACATCCTTCCTTAGATATGGGGCCCAAAACTGCTCACGGTATTCCAAATGCAGTCTGACCAGAACTGTATCAGGCTCAGCAGTACATAGAATCATAGAATCCCTAAAGCATTGAAACAAGCCCTTTGGCCCAACAAGTCCACACTGACCTTCAAAGCATCCCCTCCACTACCCCCAACCCCCAACCCCCATAATCTACACATCTGTGAACACTATGGGGCAATTTAGCATGGCCAATCCACCTAGCCTGCACATCTTTGGACTGTGGGAGAAAACCGGAGCACCCGGAGGAAACCCACGCAGACATGGGGAGAATGTGCAAACTCCACACAGACAGTCACCCAAGGCTGGAATTGAACCTGGGTCCCTGGTGCTGTGAGGCAACAGTGCTAATCACTGAGCCACCATGCCCCACCCCCCCCAACTTCTGGGGCTCTCTCTCTGCTCTTGTATTCTAGCCCATTTAAAATAAATGCTAACATTGCATTTGCCTTCCTAACTGCCAATTAAATCTGCACGTTAACTTTAAGGAGTCCTGAACCAGAGCTGTAGAGACTGGGTCATTAAGTTTATTTAAACTGGAGATAGATTTGTTTTCAGTAATGGAATCAAGAGTTACGCGGAAAAGACAGGAAAGTGAGTTGAGGATTGTCAGCTCAGCCATGATCTCACTGAATGGCAGATCAGACTTGATCAGCTGAACGGCCTATGTCTGGTTTTGCATCTAATGTTCTTTACAGGAACGTCTATATACCACAGCAACCCCAACCACATCAGCCATGATCTTATGAATGGTTGAGCAGCCCCAAAATGCTGAATCGTGTAGTATTGCTCCTAAATCCTATCTTTACAAGTCTTACATCCCTATATCCTGTTGAATACTGTTATGTATCTACATTTCCAATATAAAATATATTAATCCTTACACACTTTAATGAAGGAATTACTAGCATATGTGCAATATATTGTAATATGCTATGAACTATGAATGCATTATGACGTAATGTGCATTGGGTTACTCATGTCGTTTATTAAAGCATGATAGCCAGTTCTCAAACATGTTGCTTTTGTCATATTCAAACTCATAGAGTCATAGAGTCATACAGCATGGAAAGTCCACCAGTCCATGCCGAACATAATCCCAAACCAAACTAGTCCTACCTGCCTGCTCCTGGCCCACAGCCCTCCAAACCTTTCATATTCGTGTACTTATCCAAATATCTTTTAAACATTGTAATTGGACCCCCATCCACCACTTCCTCAGGAAGTTCATTCCACAAGGGAACCACCCTCTGTGTGAAAAAAAGCCCCTCATTTTTTTAAATCTTTCTCCTCTCACCTTAAAAATGTGCCCCCAACCTAAGGAAAAGATAAATTCCACCAGACCTAAAAAGTTAATTTGTCTGACTAACATGGAGACTAGGATGGAATTCCACAGTGTATCCCCAACCAGGAGGCCATGGCCAGCCTGAGATTAAGGGTCAGATTTCAGTCAATGAGGCATTCATCAGGAAATTTCATGACTAAATGATCCTGACTCTGATCCAGATAGGCCAAACCATCCTGTTTTCTTGTCAAGGTGATGAACATGTTCATTAGTCATTCTTGGAGCTCAGTCAAGCATTCATCATGAAGCCCTAGGGGTGGGATGGGGAGGTAATCAAAATGTCTAGCCAGCTCGTTAGCTTATTTCTGCTGATACAACTGCAATATGGCCTCACATTGAATGTTTGACCAAAATTGGGAAAACATGAATGAGGTGGGAAATCCAGAATTTGTCCCTCTCTGCCATTTTTCATACTCTTCCACCTCTTTTCTGGAATGAGTGATGCTACAAAATCCAGACCTAAGTTCTCAAGCTAAGTAGCTTTTTGTTCATAATCTGTCAGAACCTTCTTTGTTTCATGGGCTGCCCATACATTGAAGATGTATGGCTATTTGTCTTACTAGCAGCTAAAGGATAAGCACAGAGGTAAGGTTAAGGCTGGCAGCGGTCACATGGTAGACAGGGGGCTAACAATGAATACTCTTGCTCTCTCATTCTCGTTTTTAATTTAAAATTTGAGAATGGTTCACAGTTGTTGGTTAAACTGCAGAAATTGAAAATAAACACTCTTCACTCTTGCTGTGAACCTGTGAAATAGGAGTTAAGGTGTTACATTCTTCACTTATGTGTGTACCAGGCTAAAGAGAGTGTTAAAAGGCTGTCAGTAGGTGTACGAAGAAAGGCCTAATCCACATCTGGATTGGCATTTTTTGGGTGTTCTTGAGATGCAGAACATTGATCTGCAAATTTTGACCATGCTGTGCCTAAAATGGGTGCAATTTTCAATTTCTACCCGATGTAATTTTGCATTTTGTGCGATAATAACAGCCCACAGTCTGATGACAAAACCGCGCGCGCGCACACACACACACCCACCCACCATGGCGGCTCAGTAGTTAGCACCAGGGGCCCAGGTTGTGTGGAGTTTGCACATTCTCCCTGTGTCTGCGTGGGTTTCCTCCGGGTGCTCCAATTTGCTCCCACTGCCCAAAGATGCGCAGGCTAGGTGGATTGTCCATGCTAAATTGCCCATAGTGTTCAGCGACGTGTAGATTAGGTGGGTTATAGGGGAATGGGTCTGGGTGCGATGCTCTGAGAGTTGGCGTGGACTTGTTGGGCAGAAGGGCCTGTTTCCACACTGTAGGAATTCTAGGTCTATTAGAACATCAAGCAGGTCAGTATCCAGTCATGGATGTTATCTACCTGGACTTCAAGAAGGCCTTTGACAAGGTGCCGCACAGGAGGCTACTAAGTAAGATAAGGGCCCACGGTGTTCGAAGCAAGGTGCTAGCATCAATAGAAGATTGGCTGTCTGGCAGAAGGCAGAGACTGGGGATAAAAGGGTCTTTCTCAGGATGGCAGCCAGTGATAAGTGGTGTTCCATAAGAGTCAGTGCTGGGACCACAACTTTATACTTTATACATTAATGATCTAAATGAAGGAACTGAGGGCATTATGGCTAAATTTGCAGACAATGCAAGGATAGGTAGAGGGACAAGTAGTATTGAGGAGGTGGCAAGGCTGCAGAAGGATTTGGACAGGTTAGGAGAGTGGGCAAAGAAGTGGCAGATGAAGTACGAGGGAAAGTGTGAGATCATGCACTTTGGTAAGAAGAATAGAAGCATAGACTATTTTCTAAGAAATCTGAAGTGCAAAGAGACTTGGGAGTTCTAGTCCAGGATTCTCTCAAGGTAAACTTGCAGGTTGAGTCAGTAGTTAGGAAGGCAAATGCAATGTTGGCATTTATTTTGAGAGGATTTGAATATAGAAGCAGGGATGTACTTCTGAGGCTCTGTAAGGCTCTCATTTGGTATATTATGTGCCGTTTTGGTCCCCATATCTTAGGAGGGATGTACGAGCCCTGGAGCAGGTTCAGAGGAGGTTCAAAAGAATGGTCCCAGGAATGAAAATCTTAATATATGAGGAATGTTTGAGGACTCTGAGTCTGTACTCATTGGAGTTTAGAGAGGTGGGGGGAATCTAATTGAAATTTACAGAATACTGAATGGACTGGACACAGTGGATGTTGGGAAGATGTTTCCATTGGTAGGAGAGACTAGGACCCAAGGCTACAAACTTAGAGTAAAGGGAAGACCTTTTAGAACGGAGATAAGGAGAAGCTTCTTCAGCCAGTGAGTGGTGAATCTATGGAACTCACTGTCTCAGAAGGCTGTGGAGGCTAGGTCATTGAGTATATTTAAGATGGAGATAGATAGGTTCTTGATTGTCAAGGGGATCAAGGGTTATGGGGAAAAAGCATAGAATCTGGCTGAGGAACTTATCAGCCATGATTGAATGGTCAAGCAGACCCAATGGGCTGAATGGCCTAATTTATACTCCTATATCTTGTGGTCTTGTGATGAAGTTTTCTTTTCTCTCTGTCAAGCATCCACCTATTCCATGTGGCACAAGTATTTTCTTTGAATGGCTTATTGAGGCACACATCCCAACTATGGGCATTGTTTTGGTATTACTGCAACGTGGGAGTCATGTCTTCACAGGTGTTTCTAGATGTCACAGTTCCTGTGTCCATGCAAAGTGGTGCCACCACAAGTCTTGGTTTTCACTGAAGCTATTTTCAAACATACCCACTTGAGATTTCAGTTCCTCACCACAACAAAATTCTTGGATGTTTTGTCTATGTTGCTGATGTCACGTAATGGGTCCTGAAGTTTTTGTCTGATAATGTATCACTGAAATTTAGTGCTTTTGGCTTCTGATTAAACTTGGTTGAACTTGGTGAACTTCTGATTGAACTGCAACATGACTACACCAACAAACTGTTCCCTTGAAATCTTTGCTGGATGCAGGATGTGTTTTGGTCCATTTGCATTGCATATCCAGTAACATTGCAAGCATTCTGACCATTCCAAGATCAGACCAGCAGCCGCTCCCCGTTCTCACGTTACATTTGGTGTACAGCATTTCTTCATGAGATTCCTTCTCCTTCCATTCTCACACTTACACAAACAATTATTTTCTTTCACCGAAGCATATTTGTTTCTTTTATTCATCTATTGGATGTGGGCCTCATTGACTGTGCCAGCACTTGTTGGCCATACCTAATTGTCCTGGAGAAGATGGTGATGTGCTTCATGAACTGTTGCATTCTTTGGGGTGTAGGGACACCCACAATGCTGTTAGAAAGTGAGTTCCAGGATTTTGACCCAGTGACAGTGAAGAAACAGTGGTACATTTTCAAGTCAGGTTGGTGAGTGGCTTAGGGGGGGAACTTGCAAGTGGTTGTGTTCCTAAGCATCAACCGACCCTGTCAATCTAGTTGGTGGAGGTCAAGGCTTTAGAAAGTACTGCCTAAGGATGTTTGAGGAATTTCTGCAGGGCATCTTGTAGATAGTACACTATGCTGAACCTGTGCGTCAGGGGTGGAGGGAGTGAATTGTTTGTGGATGTGGTGCCAATCAAGCAGATTGCTTTGTGTGGATGGTATCAAGCTTTTTGAGATTTGTTGGAACCGCATTTATCCAGGGAAGTAGGGAGTATTCCATCACTCTCTTCACTTATGCCTTGTTGTTAACCAACAGGCTTTACAGGAGGTGAATTACTTGCTGCAGAACCCTGCTCCTGTAGCCCAAGTATTATTTAGCTAGTCCAGTTCCTGCTTTTTGTGCACAAGACATACCCAGGCAATTTTCCACATTGTTGGGTAGATGCTAATGTTGTATCTATCCAGGAAGACCTTTGCTCGGGTCATGGCTAGTTCTGGAACACAAGTCTTTAGAACTATTGCTGGAATATTATCAGGGCCCAAAGCCTTTGTAGTACCTCCAGCTATTTATTGACATGACATGGAGTGAATCGAATTGGCAGAAGACTGCTTTCTGTGTTGCTGGGGGAGGCCAAGAGGGATCATCCACTTCTGGCTGATGATTGTTGCAAATGCTTAACAGTCCCAATTTTGGCATTATTTAACAGATATTATTAAGGAGGACCTTGCAGGGTCAATAGGCTTGAGTTTGCCATTGTTGTTACCAGTCAATGCAAGTGGTCCATTCTGCTTCAATTCTTTGAGACTTTGTAACAGAGCGATACACTTGAGAGGCTTACTAGATAATTTCAAAGGACAATTAGGAGTCAACCACATTACTGTGCATCTGGATCCACATTAGGCCATACCAGGAAAGGATGGCAGATTTCCTTCTTTAAAAGATGTTGGTGAAGCAGATGACTCCATACGACAAGAACAACACTTTCACAGTCATTAGTAGACTTTTAATTCACAATGTATTTTGATGCGTGAGCAAATGTCCAACTTTTAGCTTGAAACCAGCGTCATAGTTCACTAGTTTTATTAGAAGTCTAATTCTGTTTCAACACTCGTCACACATGCTCTGCTTTACAGTGTCACAAAACAACTCATCTTGCCTAATTGATCCATTGCAACCAAATACAAGGTGTTAGTAAGCCAAATTTGTACTTAACGGCATGAAAACTTGAGGCTAACTACTAAAACTAGTTTAACATGTTATAACTAAAAATGGGGTCAATTTATATGCAGCATAAAGATACGATTTTTAGGACTGGAAGAATGGGGTTACTATATGCCATGCCAACTTATACTTTGTAATCTATGGTATGCAATTTTTGCTAAGGGCTCTTAATAAAAAGTCATTTATTGCTTTCAGGTATGATATGGACAGAATGCAAAGAACTGTGGGAAGAAGGACCCAAAGAGTATGTCATGCATCTGTGGAACATTCTAGATTTTGGGATGTTGTCTATCTTTGTTGCTTCATTCACTGCAAGATTTATAGCATTTCTGAAGGCTTCTGAAGCACAACTGTATGTAGATACGTATGTAAAGGCCAGTGAGCTCTCCAAAGCATCACTTCCTCCAGAAGTTGAATACTTCACTTATGGTAAGTTGAATTTCTGGTTTATTTTTTTCCTTGCTGCTCTCCATTAGCTCAGAGTGTAGTAAAATGCTCCACTTCAAATATTTTGATTCACCTGAAAAAGCAAAATCAGAAAAAAAGATTTTTCTTATGACTCCATTTTAATATCTCCATATTAAACAGGTTAGTGTCATTTTTTAAAATAACATATCTGACTCCAGAGAACATACACGTGCATATGATGCCACCTTGTGGTGGTATCTATCAGAGACTCATTAACAAGGCTCCATTTGGTAACATCAAAGCCCCAGTTCAAGTCCCAGCTGCTGTGGAGGTTTGTCATAACATGTCCAAACAGACTTATTAAAAATAATTCAAAGAAGAGCCAGTGGATCTCCTAATATGCATCAGAATGTTCAGAGTCAATTAAGTAAAGATTAAAAATCATATCTTCTATTCTCAGGCCCTTTACCAAACTCTTTAAGGAATTTAAAAAGAAGTTCTGAGGGTTCTGAGGAAGGGTCACCGGACCCGAAATGTTAACTCTGTTTTCTCCTTCACAGATGCTGCCAGACCTGCTGAGTTTTTCCAGCAACTTTGTTTTTGTTCCTGATTTACAGCATCCGTAGTTCTTTCGGTTTTCTTTAAGGAATTTATTGGACTGTTCTTTGAAAGCAAGAAGGATTCCTGGCCCCAGTCCCACAAGCTATTTGAAAATTCCAAAAATATCCCAAAGGCATCTGGACTCAAAGATCATCTCAAAGACTATGATTTTGAAACGACATCTGCACTGGATCCCAATCCTACAGGCATTTGAAATTCCACGTTTATGGAGCAAATAGTATAGAAATGGTAAATCAGGAAAAATACTTTCAAACAACAAGGGTGCAAAGGTTCAAACTAGTAAAAGCTAACCATAGCACGATAACTCAGAAAGCCAGTTGGATGAAAGACAGAACTGGAGCAAACTACATGCATTCTTATAGACATTGACTTATACAGTTACACATTGCAAGCATAAGCCTTTTAACTCAACAACTAGTTTCAGTCTTTGTTTTATTAAACTGTAAAGACATTATCTCATTCTTATCTACTGATCATTAATAAAGTATATTTACATTTTGAAAGCATCTTTAAGTGTGTTTAAATCATGTCTTTGTTCAATCTAACAGTACAAATTCTGTGAAATTTGACCAATGATCCTATAAGAATTGAGCTTCTTGCATTAGAAAGGGTGAGGAAAAGTAAAACAAAAAAATCTATGTATTTTCAATTATAAACTAACTGTTACTACCTTCAATTCATAGTGAAAAATGGCACAGCAGAGAGATGAAAAAACACCACAATAATGGAGAAAAGTGTGTGCATTCTGCAAAACTTATTGTTGCTTGATCAGACAGTCTGAGACACTAATCTGTTAGATTTCCTTTTTATGTTTTGTCAGACAACAATTTCCTGATTATTTTCAGTCAACTTGGGCACAGATTGGTGGAAAATTTGAGAATCCCAGGAATGGCCCATTTCACCACAAAGTCGCATATTTACCAGCTGAACCATTATGGTTGCTGTAGGCAGTTTTTCATAACATTTAAATTACTAAATTTGTTAGTTTGAAGTAAGTCAATAACAAAAGTTCATAAAGCATAATGGCAGTATACAACGTAGCTCAACAAATAAAAGACTATCTCCAACTCAGTGAGTTTTATCTAGCACATAGGATATATTTCATAAATTAAGAAAACTTCTTTCATAAGCATGTACAGAAATAACAATTTTGGTTTAATATTAAAAAAATGTATTCAGAAACAGTTTTATATTGATAATAATGGTTTCCACATTAATTTGGGAGATGTTGGCCTGGAAGGAATGTCACTAAGATAGTAATCAAAGGTGAGGCTAATGCTCTGGGGATATGGATGTAATTCCCACCAGAGCAGCTTGTGGACTTTAAGTTAATTTAATAAATCTGGTTTCAGTAATGATGATCATGACAATTACCATCAAAAGCTGTAAAAACTCATCATGTTCACTAATCTCCATTAGGAAAGGAAATTTGCCATTCTGATCTGCATTAGCCCCAAACCCATCTCAGTGTGATTGACTCTTAACTGCCCTCTGAGATGGCCTAGCAAGTTGCTCAATTCAAGGGCAATTCTGAATGGAGAACAAATGCTGTCCTTGCCAGCAACCCCACATTCCATGAAAATAATAATAAAAATGGGAATGGAAGATACTGTGTACAATGTCACATCTTTGTTTCATCTACATTTTTATTTCTTTATCAGCTCAAGGTTTATTTCTCAGAAGATATGTGTTTTCTCCCTCAATTTCTCCCAGCTAGGAACAAGTGGCTTCCATCTGATCCACAAATCATATCAGAAGGACTTTATGCAATTGCTGTTGTGTTAAGTTTCTCCCGAATTGCTTACATTCTACCAGCAAATGAAAGCTTTGGTCCACTGCAGATTTCCCTTGGAAGGACAGTGAAAGACATTTTCAAGTTCATGGTCATATTCATTATGGTGTTTGTCGCATTCATGATTGGAATGTTCAACCTTTATTCCTACTATCTTGGAGCAAAGTATAATCCAGCCTTTACAACGTAAGTAAATGCATAAATCATAATATAGTCAGTACTATTTTATTCACTAGGAATAAATTTTATGCAATGATTTGATACACACTGGCATAAATATTTTAAGCAATTTCCAATGCAAATTTGTTTTACAAATAAAATGACAATGAAATCTCACTGTTTTTTTTTAAATCTTCAGGCATGTCATTCATTATTTATTGCTATTTGTTAAACCACATGCCTGTGTTTGATCTATTGCATAAACAACCATTTTGTACAGACTAGCAAGTCTAACAAGAAAATGTATCTACAGCCAAAGTTTCAAACAGCTGAAAATTCTTGTTCATTGTGAATATAGGGAAGATTATGTCCTTCCTTCTCCTACTCCAGAAGTACTTATGACATTAGTAAATACCAACAATACATTGAAAAGAAAATGTTTCAAGAAACTTGTTGGGCGTATTATTAATCACGTACCTTGGAAGAAAAATCCAATTACTACAATTAGGAATAGGAAAATAGGAAAATAAGATAAGTCATTCAGCCCTTTAAGACTATGAACAGCTCATTCTGAATTCCCCAAAAAGCATTGTACAAAGTTTCTCCATGCACCACAAGTTGCAGGAAACTCTGGAATGATGATCTAACCTTGTACAATCATTAGATAACATTCATCTTGATTCCTTCCTCATTTGGTCCTTTCCATAGTTCCAGCAGCTGAGGGGCCATCATGATCAACATAAGAATTAGTTATCTCCACAAGACTTAACCATCTCCCTCTGTAACCAACGTTTTAAAACTCAGTCAGTCACATTCAGAATTTAACATTCATTCAGATCTTTATATTGGGAATCTATTCCACATGACTGTCATTCTGTGAAAAATTTCTTTTAAAGTTGTTCTTATTAACTCATAAGCTGATGCTCACTGTTAATTTAAAATGATTAAAATTTTGTAAATGATATTTCAAATGGTAATCATCTTTCTAAATCTTTGATTTGCTCATTGAAAGTACATAAATTAATGTCCTTTTTCAATATATAGGGTGGAATTTTCCCATTTTCAGTTAAAGTGTTTTGTTGAGTGAGATTCTCGATCCACCATGATTTGCTGAAATTTTTCTTCCACTCTTCGCCTTATTATTTATGCAGCCAGGCTCATAAGCACCTTTCTCGTGGGTGGGGGTGGCGGGGGAAGCTGTGCAGCCAGACAGCTGGAAATGCTTCCCACTTTCACAATTTTTCATCTTTCCTGCCTCTGGCATCTTATATAAAGATGAGCTGCCCACCACTTCAGACACAGCTGCCCCCCACACTGTGGTGCTTAACCATCATCACCATCAGCCAGAGGAAAGGCAAGCTAGCTCCTGCTTCACAGCCAGGGACATGGAGGTGTTGGTAGATGTGTGATGGAAAGGAGGACACTCCTTCTTCTGCTGGCTGCCACATGCTAGACCACATCACCAGACCAGACCAACCTGGATACAGATTGCTGAGTCAATGCTCTGTTATTACATGCATCATGTCCACTCAACAGCTTTCGCCCGCTTCATCCTCCCAACCGACTAACCCTTCTTGTCCTCTGTGCTTTAGCTCACACGCTGGAGACACACTGTGACCTATCCTTCTCATGAATCATCACAACTGCCAAAAAGTCCAACACTAACAAGTGGGAGGTGGACAACAAGCTCCCCACTTCTTACGAGCTGAAAATAGTGGAGCTGAGTGTGGTTGAGCACGACCATTTCTGGGGGGATTTCAAGAGATCTCAGTGGGCAACCAACCCAGTAAGCCCGACTCCCATTACCACCAATGCTAACTCATTCATAATTTGCATCAGCTTTTATCCATCTTAGGCAACTAGTTCATTCTTTTCTCTAATGCAGGCACTATCTTTAAAAATTTTCTCGACATTGAGAATCTCATTTTTTTCCATTCTCACCATTTTTTTCACTCCTTTCTTACCATTCCTCACACTACACCAGAGGTGGGAAAATTTCACCCATGGTGTCCAAGGCCTGAAATTGCAATTTCACTCTTCTTTGGAATATTTCTGAATGACCATTCCACTTTCTTAAGTCTCCAAATGTATGTTTAGAAATATTCTATGCAATGTCAGATTATTAATAATTAAGTTATAAAAGATTATTGAACAACCCTGTAAATATCAAATTATTGAAAATAAGGAGATATTTGTTTGAACAAAAACTCAAATGAATACCATTTCCACTTCTCCTGAGCTTTTGTAACAACAAGGCAAGGGTAGGCCATTTTAAAGCATGCTAAAATTTCACTGATTTCTGTATTAATCCAAATCCGGAACTAAATTCACTATTGTGTGTCCTCTATTTCCAAAACAGGAAAGGGCTATGATACACATCATTTGATGAACATAAATTTAGAAAGAATGAATTCTCAACAATTAAAAGGAAACTGTTTCTCAGTGACATTTCTAATAAATAGCAGGACAGCATCTTTTATTCATATTAACATTGCAGAATTCAAATTGCCCATATCTTTCATTGTTGCTGGTTAGTAGCTGTCTTTCCTTGCAAAATAAAACAGAAATTTCGAGAACAGCAAATGAAGAATGAGTTGAAATAGCAAACAAGGGTTTGGAAACAAGCACAACAACTATAATGGATCATAGCTAAACAAAAAATCTCAAGTCCTATCTGTTTATTTGTGAAACTTTGCTTATGACACAAGGATTAACTGTTAGTCTGAACTATCTCAGTCTGTCAGTCAGAATGGACATTAAACACAAAAGCGCTGAAAGTCAACAGCCCGTCCAGAACTACACCAGGGGTACAAATGATTTCCCACAAATTAGGCAAAAGCTGGATCTCAACTTTCTGTCTGTGTTTTTGAATGTCCTTCTAAGGTTTGCACCTCTCTCTGACCAAATATATAGGTTGTGGAATTCCTGTGGAAATCTTTTATCCCCAGCATAGTAGGAAGTTGAGTGAAAGCTGGCATTCTGGCCTGCCAAACAATATACACTGGCACGGACTTTTACGCCCAAGTCTGGTAATTCCTTGCTCACTGTGCCTAGTTGGGAAAGTGCCCCATATGGATCATGTCAATTTAATGACAATTCATGCAAGTAAAGGCATTACTCTTTTCTTTTTACACACTTCATGCCAACTAATCCAAAATTCAGCATGGACAGATTTCCAGAGCCATGCTGTGATGCAATAAAATTACAATACAATTCTAAGTATTGTAACTGACTTCACTGTATAAAACAACTGCATTCACGAATGCCCATTCAAATACTTGAATCCCCTCAAGTGCCCAATCCCTTATCAAACCAAACATGTTTGTTTTCGTAACACCACAAAGATACTTATCATTTAGTAATCTCTTTCAGCTGTCAATCAAACTTAACTTACAATACCATCCTGTTACTGTAGTAATGACAGGTTGTGAAAAGCTGCCAATTATTAATAATGCCATAATTATAGCACTCAGGGTTATATAAACATACAGTTATTGAATGTTGAATTTATTTTTAACTTTGACAGACATAGGCAGAGAATTATCTTTTAAAGGACTGACCATTCAACTGATTTGACAGCTTGACAGTTCTACAAACCTTATTCACCCTTCAAAAATGTTTACGATTTCTTTAAAGAATCATAAACCCAATGCTGTGAGATAAGAACCTTTCTAGCACTGAGCTCAAATCGCCCTGTTGAGCTTGGGCTTCTCACAATATCACTGCTCCCTCCCCACAACCCTTCCTCCTCCATCCAGTCACACTATGCCCCCAATAAAAAAAAATCTGCCAGAAAGAGAGTCTGGACACCCAGATCTGCATCCTTCTTGTCATTTTGAAATGGTCCCCAAGTATCCTATGTTCCATGAAATGCAGACGATGATGTCCATTCAAGAATCAAGATCTATTTGCTGCCCTGGTCTTGGTCTCTTGGTCTTCTTCAGCATATTGATGAGCCTTTTATTTATATGGACATTCACTATTAAAAATAAAGGAACTTCTGCAACCTTGACACCTTTGGCAGGGTCATGTCCAGTAGCCTGAGATAGAGATACATATGTACATACACTGAACTGTCAGCCTCATGAGCTTTTTTCTTGCTTCAATTAAAACAGAAACTTAAAGTAATTCAAATGTCTACGCAATGCTCAAGCAATATTTCAATATTGTACATTGTCACACATTGCTATTTGTTAGCAACTCTCTGACACCTCCTCCTACCGCCCCCTTGATCATGGCTCCACCCCTGACCACCAAACCATCATCTCCCAAACCATCCACAACCTCATCACCTCAGGTGACCTTCCACCCACAGCCTCCAACCTCATCCTTCCCCAACCCCGCAACACCCGCTTCTATCTCCTTCCCAAAATCCACAAACCTGACTACCCTGGTCGACCCATTGTCTCCACCTGCTCCTGCCCCACCGAACTTATCTCCACCTATCTCGACACCATTTTCTCTCCCTTGGTCCAGGAACTCCCTACCTACATCCGTGACACCACCCAGGCCCTCCACCTCCTCCAGAACTTCCAATTCCCCGGTCCCCAACACCTCATCTTTACCATGGACGTCCAGTCCCTATACACCTGCATTCCCCATACAGATGGCCTAAAGGCCCTCCCCGCTTCATCCTGTCCCGCAGGCCCGACCAGTCCCCCTCCACTGACACCCTCGTCCGCTTAGCCAAACTTGTCCTCACCCTCAACAATTTCTCTTTCAATTCCTCCCACTTCCTACAGACAAAGGAGGTGACCATGGGTACCCGCATGGGCCCAAGCTATGCCTGCCTCTTTGTAGGTTACATGGAACAATCCCTCTTCCGTACCTACACTGGCCCTAAACCTCTTCCTCCATTACATTGATGACTGAATCGGTGTTGCCTCGTGCTCCTACGAGGAGCTTGATCAGTTCATCCACTTCACCAACACCTTCCACCCCAACCTGAAGTTCACCTGGACCATCTCCAATACCTCTCTCCCCTTCCTGGACCTCTCTGTCTCCATCTCTGGCAACCACCTAGAAACCGATATCCATTTCAAGCCCACCAACTCCCACAGCTACCTAGAATACACCTCCTCCCACCCACCTTCCTGCAAAAATGCCATCCCCTATTCCTAATTCCTTCGCCTCTGCCACATCTGCTCCCAGGATGAGGCATTCCACTCCCGTACATCTCAGATGTCCTCATTTTTCAAGGACCGCAACTTACCCCCTCAGTGGTCACGAACGCCCTCAACCATGTCTCCCGCTTTTCCCGCAACTCATCCCTCACACCCCCTCCCCGCAATAACAACCAAAAAAGAATCCCCCTCATCCTCACGTACCACCCCACCAACGTCCAGATCGAACGCATCATCCTCCGACACTTCCGCCATTTGCAATCCGACCCCACCACCAAAGACATTTTTCTCTCCCCACCCTTATCTGCTTTCCGGAGGGACCATTCTCTCCGGGACTCCCTTGTCCGCTCCACATTCCCCTCCAGCCCCACCACACCCAGTACTTTTCCCTGCAACTGCAGGAAGTGCTACACCTGCCCCTACACCCCCCCCCTCGCCCCCATCCCAGGCTCTAAGAAGACTTTCCACATCAAGCAGATGTTCACCTGCACATCTGCTAATGTGGTATACTGCATCCGCTGTTCCCATTGTGGCCTCCTCTACATCGGGGAAACCAAGCGGAGCCTTGGGGACCACTTTGCAGAACACCTACGCTCGGTTCGCACTAAACAACCGCACCTCCCAGTCGCAAACCATTTCAACGCCCCCTCCCATTCCTCAGACGACATGTCCATCCTGGGCCTCCTGCAGTGCCACAATGATGCTACCCGAAGGTTGCAGGAGCAGCAACTCATATTCCGCTTGGGAACCCAGCGGCCTAATGGTATCAATGTGGACTTCACAAGCTTCAAAATCTCCCCTCCCCCTACCGCATCCCAAAACCAGCCCAGCTCGTCCCCGCCTCCCTAACCTGTCCTTCGTCCCACCTATCCCCTTCTCCCACCCCCATGTCCTACCTACTAATCTCATCCCACCCCCTTGACCTGTCCGTCCTCCCTGGACTGACCTATCCCCTCCCTACCTCCCCACCTACACTCACCTCTACTGGCTCCATCCCCGCCTCTTTGACCTGTCTGTCTCCTCTCCACCTATCTTCTCCTCTATCCATCTTCTATCCGTCTCCCCCTCTCTCCCTATTTATTTTAGAATCCCCTTTCCCTCCCCCATTACTGAAGAAGGGTCTAGGCCCGAAACGTCAGCCTTCCTGCTCCTCTGATGCTGCTTGGCCTGCTGTGTTCATCCAGCTCTACACCTTGTTAACTACAAAATAGCACTGGTTATGCTTTCTTTTCAAATTGTGGAGTCCTGCTGTTAAACGAAAAATAGCAGTCAACCTTGCTTTTAAATGCAGAAGATAAATTGTCATGAAAGCGATTGACAATCTTTGAAATTATTTAAATTAATATTGAATCATCTGTTCAGTATTCTCTTCCATTCTTTTAGTGTTGAAGAGAGTTTCAAAACCTTATTCTGGTCGATATTTGGCTTGTCAGAAGTGATATCTGTTGTTCTCAAGTACGATCACAAGTTTATTGAGAACATAGGGTACATCCTGTATGGAGTGTACAATGTTACGATGGTGGTGGTGCTACTTAATATGCTAATAGCCATGATCAACAGCTCATATCAAGAAATTGAGGTATGATTTTAGAGATTTATCTTTAGAAAATACATTTTCAAAGTTACAGAATGTTTGAAAAACTTAATTCAAAGTATCAGTGTGCATGCACTCTAAATCAGTACCCAGCGTACAGTCCAGTATGTGGACAGGTTACATAAAGTGTAACTGAAACATTAAATTATTATCAGTGTTATGCTAGTTCTTTCCCAATTTGCAAACAAAAAGACGGGAACACACAGATCAGTCGAGAATAAGAAAAAAATCATCAGGATTAACAATTACCATAAAGACATTAAGTCTCCGCCCAAAAAACAGACTGATCAAAAGCAAATTAGGGAATTTTAGGAAGATTTCCCACCCAAGTTAGTCATCAAAATCAGCAGGTGGCTGATCCAGACTAAAACATCCCGACTTTGTTCATATGCTGGCGTTGATGAAGATAATTATATCTGGGAATAACAGAGATGCTGGCGCTGGCCTTGGTGTTTATAGCTTCATTAGTAAAATGCTGAATTATGAACACCTCACCCATCACTTCATTCACACGTTTGACTCCCAATGCCAGCACTGCAGCCCCTTTCCCTCAGCCTGGGCACTGCAGCCCCTCCCCTTCAGCCTGGGCACTGCAGCCCCTCCCCTTCAGCCTGGGCACTGCAGCTCCCCCCACCCCCCCTCAGCCTAGGCACTGCAGCCCCTCACCCTCACCCTGGGTACTGCAGCCCCTCCCTGGTGATTGAGAGTGGGACAGTATATGCCTGAAGAACATTCGCTCGCTATAGTCATTTGATCCTGCCATCAAAGGTTGGGCCCTTTGTATGAGGCGAGAATGCAATATTTTTTTCTGGGCTAATGACATTGGGCAAATGAAAAGTAATGAGTAATCCTTATGAGTGCTTACAGACCTGCAATATTTTTGGTTACAAAGGGCTTAACTTTCTCAGAGGCACCAGACACTAAAACCTTCCAAGAGTTGACAGAGTTGGTTAAGGAATATTACAAATCCAAACCTCCTCTAATTCTGAGATGCTATTGGTTTTATTGGCTGTTAGAGAACCGTGAGAATCCGTATCTGGATTTTTGACAAGGTTAAGATGACTGGCAGAGGCATGTGATTTTGGGTTAACCATGAATGAGATGCTGACAGACCATTCGTTTTGTGGGATTAATGACGTCACCATGCAGAAGTGCCTTCTAGCTGAAGCCCAACTAGGCTTCAAATAGACACTACAACTGGCTTTGTCATTTAAAAATGTGGGAAGTGAGCATGGGAGCTACAAGGCATCCCAATGGAAGTAGATTCCCTCACCTGTCCTACTGAGCTTAAGGAACACCACTTGAATGTCAGCACTCGCAGAGCCTCACTCAGGGCATATCCTGAGCAGAAGAACCCTAGGACAGGCCAAAACAGAACCCCACAACAAAGCCACGCCTCATCCAAGTGTCTTAAAAAGTTCTTAAGGATCTGGGCCAGCCATTGTAATTGTTCTTGGTATGCGAACTCAGGGCAGCAAAGGAGTCCTTAAGGCCTTACTTGAGTAAGAAAACTTGGAGGCTGGTATCCAGGAGAGTGCACATCCTGTCAAGTCCCCCTACATGTGGGTTGGAACAATTAAATAGCTTAGCAACATGAAAATTGGAACCAATTAAAATTAATGTTAGTTTAAAAGGTCACCCAGTTCCCATGGAGGTTAATACCAGCATAACTGAATCTGTGGTTGCAGAGCCTGTCTTTAACAAGATTCGCTCAGGACTCCAACCCTTAAGTTTGCACAAGATGTCAGCCAGACTGAGAATATACACTGAGGAACCATTGCAAATTAAGGGTACACCTTCAGTTCCGATCTCCAATGAGAAGCAGTTGGTGCAGTTATGACTGATGGTAGTAAGAGGCTCGGGACCTTGTCTGTTGAGGTAGAGTTGGTTGAGAAAGATTCAACTAGACAGACTCAACATTTTCAATTAGAAAATGGTTGCCTCAGTGAAGTCCTAGTGAATTACCCAGGAGTTTTTCAGGAGGTGCTTGGGACTATTGAAGGCCACTTTACATGTTGACCAGGAAGCAATTCTGCGATTTTGCAAGGTCTGCCTGGTGCCATTTGCCTTGTGGGCAAAAGTAGGGGTGGGAATCAGGAGGCTGGAGAGTGAAGGAATCATCAAATCGGTGTCCTTTATGAAGCTGGACCTCAATGAGCCTGTCCTTCATGAGCCTGCCTGCAATTGCAACTGGATGAGGAGTCCCAGAAGTATGTTACAATTATTACCCATAACGGTTTATACCAATATACAAGACTGGCATTTGGGGTATCATCTGCCTGTGCCCTTTTCCAGTGGACCATGGAGAACATTTTACAAGGGCTACCCCAGGTTGCCATTGATCTGGATGATGTACTAATAATGGGGAAGACCAATAAAGAGCACTTGGAGAACTTGGATGTAGTGCTTAAACATTTATCCCAAGCTGGCATACGCCTTAGAAGGTAAAAATGTGTGTTCCAGTCACCCCAAGTGACCTACTTCGGTTATGGAGTCAACAAAACCAGGTTACACCTGTTGGAGAACAAAGTGAGGGCAATCAAAGGTGCCCTGGCTCCCACATCTGTACCAAAGCTTAGGTCTTACATTGGGTTAGTGAATTATTACAGAAAATTAATATGTCACCTGGCCTCAATCTTGGTACCCTTTCACTTGCTATTGAAAAAGGATCAACCTTGGAAATGGTCACGTAGCGAAGAAGTAGCCTTTAGGCAAGTGAAACAGCAGCAATAAGGTACTGGCCCACTATGATCCGAAGCAAAAGGTAGTGCTGACATGAAATGCCTCTCTGTACAGTATCAAAGTAGGGTTGACTCACCAGTGAGGAACATCCGAGAGTGTATGCTTCCCAGACTTTGGCTGTTGCTGAACACAAATCGGCCCAGATAGAAAAGGAAGGTTTGGCGGTCATCTTCAGTGTGGGGCGTTCCTTCAGTACCTTTACAGATGGAATTTGTTACAGTAACAGATCACAAACCCTTGCTAGGGCCACTGAAGGAAGACAAGGCAGTGCCACCCATAGCATCTGGCTATGAAATCATAGAATTCGGCACTTATTCTCAGCACATATGAGTTAGAACACTGTCCAGAAAGCCAAGTGGCTAATACTGATGCCTTTGGATACCTCCCACTGGCAGATACTCCACCAGTGGTGACTCCCCTGAAAGCGCCCATTTTGGTTTTAAACTTCCTGGACACCCTTCCAGTCACCACTGACAATATTCAACCACGGACACAAAAAAGGTCCTGTCCTAGTGAAACAAACAGCTGGTGGTAATGGGGGAAACAGAAGAGCCACCCCAGATTGAAACCTTTCTGGACCCGCGAGACCAGGTCACCATAGAAGACAGCATATTATTGTTGGAAGTAAGGGTGAGTGTCCAGAGTGAAGGTCGCTGCCAGATACTGGCTGAACTCTGCTAGGCTCATCCAGGGGTTTCCAAGATGAATACACTAGCAAGAAGCTGTGTCCAGTGGCCAGGGTTCGTTGCTGGCATAGCTGTGTTGGTGGGGCAGTGCCCAGAGTGCCAACAGGAACAATAATTGCCACCAGCATCACCCCACATTTTTTGGGAATGGCCACGTAAACCCTGGACTCAGTTGCATGTCAACTATGCCAGTCCTTTCCTGGGCTCAATGTTCCTGGTCATTGTAGACCTGGTCATTCAAAGCGGCTGGATGTGTATAAAGTTCATTCGGCAAACTCAGGGATAATGATTGAGAAGCTGCGAGAATCGTTCGTGATACATGGACTCCCAGAAGTATTGGTCATAGACAATGGGAAGTCATTTATCTGCAGGGAATTCAAATATTTCCTAAAGTCAAGTGTCATGCGACATATAAGGACAGCTCCATACCATCCATCGCCCAATGGTCTAGTGGAAAGAGCGGTCCAAATTTTGAAGGCAGGCTTAAAGAAGTAGGCCACAGTGTCACTTGATATCAAACTGCTCCAGTCCCTGTTTGATTATAGGACCACCCCGCACACTCATCAAGAATAGCTCCAGCTGAGTTGGTGCTGGGGAGAAGACACCACACCGGGTTTAACCTGATCTTCCCGGGGGCAGAGGAGGGGGATGTGAAACAACAGCAGGAACGCCAATGCTGGCCACAGGCCTCCTCTAAGTGAGACAGACAATTTAATTCAGTGGATGAATGGGTACAAGGCGAGGTTGACGCGAAGTCAGGTTCCATGACTTACACAATTTGGGTAAGGTGATACAGTCCTGAACAAACACCTGGATCACCTGAAAGCTGTTACCTCACACATGGGGCAGGAGCAAAACACACCTGGCTCCTTAGAACAGCCAGAAGGCCTGTCAGAGACCGTAGGTTCTCCCTATCCATATAGTGTCAAGGAAACGTCAGAGTCCGAGATGGATGCAGCCTCGACACCATAACCACCAGAAGAAGAGGAGGAAACTCTCCTGAGACGCTCCAGACACATGAGACAGTACACGCCGCTCGTGTCAGAGTCCGATTCAGAGGAACTAGACCTGGGGCAAAAATGTCCCGGGTACATCTACAAAAGAAAGGCCAGGCCTACATCCCTGGACAAAGGGTGTAGGGATGAAGTGATGGACCCAGGTAGACCTCGTTGACTATGAGGCCCTTGATTTGGCTCAGGTTAACAAGCCCAATCAGGAAAGCCCTGGCTGACCAGTATAAACAGGAGATTAGAATCTCCTTAGTTCAGGGGACTGACTCCGAGCTGGCTGGTCACAGCCAATGTATTGTGCACAAGTAAATAAAGAGTGGCTTGGTGGTGGGATACTGGCCTTTGTGCAGTTATTTCAAATTTGATTTACTTTTCACATTTTAAGGCACAAGGTGGAGCATACTAAGAGAAGACATAAGGTCCATTTCTAAAAAAAACTAAGATTGCAAATCATTCTGTCAATTACCATGAATCAAATTCTTCAAGATGTCTTATCATAAATGTTCATGATGAGCATTAGCTGGTTCACATACTTGAAAATCTCACTTGTTGAATGGGAAAACCAGTCAAACTACAGTAAAAGAAAATGGGTGCACAATAATGATTCAGTCAATATTTCAGGTAAGAGGTGAGTGAGTTAGCTTACAACACAAAGAACTCAAGGTGTGCATATAACCTGTATCCAAGCAGAGAATCCTTACAACATCTTGCACAATTAGTCAGAGACATACAATTAATTTAAAATTAGCTTCATATTCAATGGTTCCCTGGATAAAACACTGTTTTTGCTTAGTTTTCTGCGAGTATGATCATGTTGAAGTTAGAATTGTACATAGAATTCTATGTGGTACATTGAAGCCAAAAATAGACTAGGTTGTATGGCTTGAAATGAAGTATGAAAAACAAGATGAAACTACACAGCTGGTTATTATGTTTTGCGCTGTTTATTCATCAAAACTAGAGCCGTAATGTATATAGTTGTAGTAAAGTTGAGAAATAGTACGTCCAATTCACCGTCTCATTCACAATTTAACTGCAGAATACTTATCAACCTGCCATTTCTTTTCTTTACACAGGAGGATGCCGATGTTGAGTGGAAATTTGCTCGAGCTAAGCTCTGGCTATCTTACTTCGATGAAGGGAGAACCTTGCCTGCACCATTCAACCTTATACCAAGCCCAAAATCCATTTACTACTTAATATCAAAAATAAAAACCTGCCTTATAAATTTGTGTAAATCCAAGGTGCAAAAATCTGAGGGTGACCTTGAAATGGGCATGCTGAATTCTAAGGTAGTGTTTGCAAATTTTACATATTTGTAAATAATGGAAGATGTTTGCTTTCCAGTCTCATTTTCACAAATTTGATATTATTACTATTTTTATTAATTGCAGAATATTTTAATTGAAAACCTACTTCCAATTTTCTATTTTAAACTAATTATACGGAACTCATAGTTTTATGGTGTTTTATCATGCAACTAAGGATCTAAAAGTTCTTAACAGCCAACTAATTGTTTTTTTTCTTTGAAATATAGAAATTTGGTTGTAAGCAAAGTATTATCATTACAAAATAAACCTACATTCAATTCCGTTCCAGCCAGATCACCACTATAAATCTAATCCTAGAGGTTCAGAAGGTTGTGGTCTGAAAAAGCCAATTAGCAATCCGACGAGATATCAGGTTAGTTACCTACACAGGTTGTACTAAAGATTTACCCAACAGTGTGACAGTGTGCATAACTTCCTCCAGAGGGAGATATTAGATTGCATTTCACATTTCATTCCAGAAAATACAATAATACAAACCAAATATTTTGAACCCATTAAAAACATCTAAAGCACAATCCTTTGTGTTTTATGCATAAATCAAATTATAGATCATAATGGTCTTGCTTGGATTTGCCGTAAGCAGTACATTCTTTTTTAAAACAAATACTTGCATGCATGTATTTAATGCCTTCTTACACCACATAGTCTCAAAGTGCTTAAGATCCATACAGGAACTCTGAAGTAAAGTAACGGTGGTTGTTTTGGCAAATGCAACTGCAAAATAGGATTCCACGAACAGTAATTAGATGCACAACTGGTTAATCTGTTACTGGTGGTGCTGAAGAATGTCCCACAGTAAATCTCCTATGAACTCTCTCCAGGGCTTTAACATCCTTCCTTAAATAAAGTTGCCCAGAACTAAACACAATACGCCAAATGTAGTCTCACCGATGACTTATACAGGTGTAGCATCACTTCCTTGTTTTTATACTTTCTGCCTCTATTTATAAACCCAAGGATCCTATACGCCTTTCTAACATCTGTTTGAACTTGCCTGGCCACCTTCAGAGAATTATGTGCTTGAACTGCAAGGTCCCTCTGCTACTATACTCATCTCAAAGTTGTACCATGGAGTACCATAATGTCTTTCAGTATTTCTTCTGCAAAAATGCATGATCTCACATTTCCCTGCACCAGGTGTCTGCCCATGTGGCCAATTTGTTAATGGCCCTCTGAAGTCACTCAGCGTCATCTTCACAATTCATTATTCCCTAGCTTATTATCATCTGCAAATTTAAAGATTTTGACCTTAATACCCATCTCCAAATGATTTATATAAATCAGAAAAAGCAAAGGTTCCAACACCAATCCCTGGGGAACATCACTTTCATCTCACGTCCAGACTAAGAAATGCCCATCTATACATAGTGCCTGTTTCTCATCTTCTGCCAACTTCGAATCCAAACTGCCAAAGACCCATCAATCCCAAACATTTCTAATTTTCTAACCAACCTGCCATGTGGCACCATATCAAATGCTTTCTGAAAGTCCAAATATACAGTATCCACAGTACTACCCTCATCCGTTGCCTATGTCACCTCGTCAAAGAACACAATTAAATTTGTCAGACATGACCTACCCTTGATAACACCATGTTATCTGTCTAGTATTAGCTTACTTTTCTTTAAGTGTATATTATTTTATCCCTTATTATGGTCTCTATCAGTTTCCCACAATTGATGTCAAACTGACAGGTCTGTAGTTTCCTGGGTTATCCTTTGCAAATCGAATGCAAACAAAACCAATTCAGACTGTAGTTCACCCCAGCAGTGCAAATCAGATCTGTGTACCATGACCGACAAATCTTTTACAATCCATGATGGTCTGCTGCACCCAGCTATCATTAATTGAAAATGGCTGTCAATGAGGTCTCTCTGTCTTGTATCGTCAGGTGCAGCTGAGTTCTGTCATGGACAAGGACAGCTTCCTGCTTTCCAATGTCCTCATCCTCCTCCTTGGAAAACTGATCCAGAAACCCCCAGTTCCTCAGCATCCAGAACATTGCCTTGTTACCAACTCCAATTACGCACAGCCACTAGGATGACACAGCACACACTGTCTGGACTATACTAGAGGGCTCCCACAAGACCAGTCTAAACCGTGAAAATACATCTTCAGCAGCCCCATTGTCTGCTCCACTATGGTCCTGATTGAGGCACAGGCAGCACTGTTCTTCACTGCATATCCAACAGGGGTTTGTGCATTGGTGTCATGAGCCAAAGTCGCAGTGGATAGGCATTTTTCCCCAGGAACCAGGTTTATAAGGCACCTGGACCCTCAAACACAACAGGAATAAGAGATTGCTCCAGGCTATAGGAGCCATGGCTGCTGCCAGGGTAATGAGCACACCCCTCCAGGAGGTGGTAAGAGTGATCACTGATGACCTGAACATCCATGGAGTGGAACCTCTTTCTGCTGGTGAAATCTGTAGAGTTGTGATACAGCCCTCTCAGTGCCACACGGTGCAGTTCACCCAGCTGCATCTAGGGTAACCCAGCCATGTTCCCAAATCCTATTGGCCAGGCTGTAGCACTGGCCTCACCATGGCTAAACAAAGTGACCTTGCAAAGATCGCAGCAGTCACTGTCCTGATGGATTGTAGGGGCATGACTGAGGTCACACACAAGTCAACAGCCAATCCCTGGAGGGGGCTTAGAAGTTCAGAGTGGCTGTCACCTTCACAACCACAGGGAGCGAATAGCCTCCAATTCCTGTAGCCCTCAGGTCCTGTTTCAGCATCCAGCACAGTTCCATCAGGGTGTCCTGAGACATGCAGAGCATGCTTCAATAATTGCACCTTGCTCATCCCCAGGAACTGGATTCAGGGCTGGAAAGCTTTGCATCTCCTGTACGCCCCATGCATCCTGAGGGGTCCTGCAACAGCAATCTCTCTCTGACCTGGGGGCTCCTCATTCTCCACACCGGCTTGTTGCTTCTCCTGGGCTTGTTGTTGGCCCTTGACCTCCTCCATCCACTTTCACCTTCTTAGACAGGCAGGCACAGAGAGCAACATGCCACCTGCAGCAGGGAGCAGGACTCAGGTGGGAATGACTGCCATTGAGCTCAGAAGGAGCAATAGGGATGCCAGAGCAGTTTTCAGTGGCATAGCCTGAAAATGACGGCTGAGCACACTCCTCCACATAGTGAGGAATGCTGATAACGAGGGATCTTTCCCCATCATCTATGCACATTTTGGCTCAACCTCCACAGCAACTTACTAAAGGTGCTGTGCCAGCTGAATGACTGCTCAATGATACTGAGAAAGGGAGTCCCATCCATACTCTGACACACTACCAATCTTGGACTCACATCAAACACTCAACTTCTCACTGATTCAGTACAGACTATCATTACATTTACATGACAGATGAGGAAGTGATGCTGTGTGGCTCACACAGAACCCTTGGAAATTGCAAGGCTCATAGCTTGCCTTCAGATTTTTGTAGTATCATTATTGCTGACTTCCAAATCATTGAGATGCCCAAGTTCAATTTGCAAGCACCAATTGCATATCGCAAATCACCTTTGACCAGTATCTGACCTTCAAACTATTTGCATAACAAATAGGTGATGAAATGATTACATATTAAAATGACTGCTCCAACATCCTTTCATCCAGCAGATAATGGATCCCACGCTTTCACCCGTCAAAGTGACCCTGACTCCTCATAACTTGGGCATGGTGCCAGTCATTTTGCAGTAGCACTTTGCACCTACAGAACAGAAAGTGATGGCAGGGAACACAGCTTGCGGTGGACACTGGCAGCATCAGGCCCCACCTGAAAGCCAGATATCCCATCCTCCCCACTGAGTCTCTCTGTTCTTTCATGTAAAACTGTGTTCCTTGTCCCCTGAACCCAGGACATTACACATTAACGATGCCCACTGAGCTCCTCCACAGAGGCTCACTGCTACTCACCCCCTTCCAGTAGCCTACCAAGCGCTCAGATGGTTTTCCACATAGTGCCCCTTCAGATTGAGTTTACCCTCATCACTGTCTTTGTTCCCAACCTCTGCAAATGCCTCTGCTTTCTCCCCCACAGGACTGACTCCCTACGCCTTTTGACAGTAATCCCCGCTTTGCCTCTACATGCTGCCTGCACCCTTCTGAATAATCACCCGATGGAACCCCAGGACCGTATTCACCCGACCTCTGATTTAGTTTGACAAACAGCTCTGAGTCATGATTGATCAGCCACCTGAGCTTCCTGACTGACAAGACACCATTCATCTGACTGCCTATGGTAGCCCCAGAAGACCGACTATTTCCTATTCACCAGACTGTGCTGGGACAGATGCCTTGAAATGACCAAGTCCCTGGACTGTATGCAGACTGTGTCCCGACTAATGGTACCAGCAGACCCTATCTAATGTCTGCACCCCACCCTCCAAACTGGACAGAGGACTAGCCCCTACCAGTTTCCATTTGATTGAACAATGTTCAGTGTGTTTGCCACACAGGCAGCTGGCACATGCTATTGTGGGGAGGATGGGATATCTGGCTTTCAGGTGGGGCCTGATGCTGCCAGTGTCCACCGCAAGCTGTGTTCTCTGCCATCACTTTCTGTTCTGTAGGTGCAAAGTGCTACTGCAAAATGACTGGCACCATGCCCAAGTTATGTTAGAATAATGTCACAGTGTGCCATAAATCAAGATGTTCCAATAGCCCCACAAACAGATACCTACTGACAAGCATCAAAAGCAGCCTGCGTGTCTGTGCTGAAGAGCACCCCAATACGGCTGTACTAATAACCTTTGACCCTGCTGAAATGTTAATAGGTGCGGCAAGGCAATGCAAAGCAAGGGTGCTGTGGCATGTAAGTGTAATTGTAACATTATATTCTGCATTCTTTTCTATTTCACTATATCTCGGTACGTGTGACAGTAATAAATCAAATCAAAGGTAGGTGCTAAGTGAGCAGGCACTCAGATAGCAAGTGAGCAGCCATGAGATTCAGGCTGGTCCAATCCGCGAGCCGAATGCCTCTCTCTGTATGCAAAACCACCCTGCGACAGCTTTTCAGCTAGTTGTTAGCGCGCCCTGCAATGTAGGTTTGTGCTTCCTCAGTGGACCGCCAGTGTATCGAAGAGGTGACATGAGGAGTTGGCAAATTTCCATGAATGAGGGGGTACATGTGGCTGCTGTCTGTGGAACATGCCCTGAGCTGCAATTTAGTCATGCACAGCATGGAGTCCTTTGGAGCAAGCCTCGAGCCAAGTCCACCAGGTACCCACTCTAGTTTCCATGATAAGTTTTCTTGACATTCAGCTATTTTGGTGAATTTAGTAAGATAGAAAGCTGAATATTAATAAATTGAGTTGTGCCGTCTACACAGTATTTAACAAGAGACAACTGTCAACTCACCTTGCCTATCAAAAAACTCGCTGTGCCGTTTGTCAAACACATAAATGATGGAGGGAGTTGCTCCCAATGTTAAAATAGGGGCCTCTGGGTCTCTCATCCAATTTTGCCTCAAATCCCACCAAAGCCTACACTGTTCAGTCTCCTGTAAGATTCCACCTATAGTGACTAATGATATGATTCAGTGCTCCCATAGCACCAATTACCCTGGCCGTGTCTCTTGCTCACAATGAGGTATGATTACTTCATTTAGTCTTCATGATTATAAAAAACATTTTGAACTTCTATGCTCATCGACGTATCAGAGTGGAAAATGTAAAGCTTTTCCCAATTTTGATCGTCCATGCAAGCATAAAACACTTTCAAGTCAGACGCAACAAAGGAAGGTTCTATTGACCCAGCTCAAATTCAGGATAGCATCCCTTTTTGCACAAGGGAAGCTCTCGATTTCTTACAATCTACCCTGATGCGAAATGGTCAATCTTGTTCATATAATGGTCAACTTTGCATTGCGTGCCCAAGTCCAGGAGATATGTCATTTGGCATAAAGTTATAAAATGCTACAAATATACTGAGCAATTCTGGTTTCATTTGCAGAATGAAATGGAATTATCAATTCAGGTTGTAACCTTCCATCAGTCCTGATCTAAGATCATGACCTGAAATGTTAACTCTGTTTCTTTCTACAGATGCTGCCAGGTCATGCATTCTATGTTTTTATTTGAGATTTCCAGCATCTGCTAGATTTTGATTCTCATTTACCATATGATCCCCTTAGATTTTGTTGTTGGACAGCATTTTAATCCTTCAATCTAGCTAGATTCAAAGTTTGGCTGCTAAGGCAAAAAGGGTTCTAGTCTACTACATCACTCAAATTTTTTTTAATCGGTACTTTATGTAAGACCTTAATGATTCATGAAGATATTAACAAACCATCTCAGCTAAGATATTCCAGGAGTGTCAGGGCATGCATAGAGTTCAACTTTGCATTGTAGATAAAGAATGCAGATCAGTGTTGTCAGAAATTATAGTCATTCCTAGGAAGCTGGAACTAGTATTGTTGCCTGGTATATGCTAAAAATATTTTCTTTGACATTTTGCAGAGGATTATGAAACGATTAATAAAGCGATATGTGCTCAAAGCACAGGTTGACAGAGGAAATGATGAAGTCAATGAAGGCAAGTAGTTCTATATGCACTATAATGCTTCATAGTCTGGCTGCTTGCTTTAGTCTTCCAGTTTGTAAAGCAACTCCATTATCTCAGATTCCCCAGCATCTGCAGTTCCTATTATCTCTGATACAATTTTAACCCCACTGTGAAGCCTCTTCTAAGGATGCCTACCCTGAAGAGGTTACCCTCCTCCCTCCGGACAACCTCAGGGGATCTCTCTCCCACTGCAACTCCCTCATAATCTCTTCGGCCTTGACTTGTCTGTCTCCTCTCCACCTATCCTCTCCTCTATCCATCTTCTATCCGCCTCCCCCTCTCTCCCTATTTATTTCAGAACCCTGTTCCCCTCCCCCATTTCTGATGAAGAGTCTAGGCCCGAAACGTCAAGCTTTCCTGCTCCTATGATGCTGCTTGGCCTGCTGTGTTCATCCAGCTCCACACCTTGTTATCTCGGATTCTCCAGCATCTGCAGTTCCTATTATCTCCAAAAAAAAGGGCCAGTTTATGGTAGATATATACAGGTATGCATTTGAGGCAATGCACAAGAGGGAATAATTTATTTTACCCCACCCTCACCAATCTTCCTGAGGGAGATACATCTGTTCAGGACGCAATCAGTCAAAGTAACTACCACACAATTCTTGTGGAGATCAAGTCGTGGCTTTGTATTTAGGATGCCCTCCCTTACATTGTCATGTTGTCCCTAAATGTCCCCTATTTTACCATTATGTTCAAGCTGGGAGATCAACCCTGCATCAGTGAAGAGTGCAGGGCAGCATTCCAGGGCCAGCACCAATCATACCTAAAAATATCCTGTCAACCTGATGAAGCTACTATGCTCTACAGTTCTGCTACATCTAGCTGTGAATGGGGGCGGACAATTAAGCTACTAATAGGCAGTGGAAGCTCCAGAAATGTCTCCAGGCTCAATGATGGGTGAGCCCAGCACTTCAGTTAAGAAACAAGGCAAAAGCATTTACAACCATCTTTAAATGCCAAGTGGATCATTCATCTTGGCCTCCTCCTGAGGTTCTCAGTATCACAGATGACAGTCTTCAACTCATTTGATTCACTCCACATGATATGAAGAAATGACTGAAGACAGTGGATAGTGCAAAAGCTATGGGCCCTGACAACATCCTGGCAACTGTACTGAAGAAGTGTGAATCAGAACTAGCCACGCTTCTATCAAGTTATTCCAGTGCAACTTTAACACAGGCATCTCCTCAGCAATGTGGAAAATTTGCTCAGCTGTGTCTTGTGCACAAAAGCAGGACAAATCTGACCCGGCCAATCCCCAAACATCTTTCTATACTTATCATCAGAAAAGCGATAGAACAGATTGTCAATAGTGCTATTAAGTGACACTTGCAAAGGTATAGCCTGGTCACGGACTCTCAGTTTGGCTATGTAGCTCCCAACCTCATTAACAGCCTTGGTGAATAGACATATGAGCTGAACTCCAGGGGTGAAATGGGAGTGACACCCTTTCACATAAGGCAGCATTCAGCTGAGTGTGGTATAAAGAAGCCCAGCAAAATTGGAGTTTATGAGAATCAGGGAAAAATATTTTGCTAGTGGGACTCATACCTAGCACATAAGGGTTCTAGTTGTTGGAGATCAATTGTCGCAACCCCAGGAGGAGTTTCTCGGGGTAGTGTCCTAGGCCCAACAATCCTCATCTGTTTCATCAATGACATTCTCTCCATCATAAGATCAAAAGTGGAGATGTTTGCTGATGATTGCACAATTCCTCAGAGACTGAAACAGTCCATGTCCATAAGCAGCAAGGCATGGACAATGTCCAAGCTTGGACTGATAAACATCATGTAACATTCTCTGCACACAAGTGCTAGGCAATGGCCATTTCCAATAAGAAAGAATCTAACCATCGCCCCAGACATTCAATGCCAATATGATCACAGAATGCCCCACTATCAATATCACTTTGCCCAGATGAATGCAGCTTATAACTTAAGAAGATTGACACCAACCAAGGCAAAGCAGCCCATTTGAGAGGCACAGTATCCACAACATTCAATACTCATTCCCTTTACCACCAATGCACAGCAGCAGCAGCAGTGTGTACATCTACAAGATGCACTGCAGTAACTCACCAATGATTCTTTGGCAGCACCTCCAATGCTGGGACATCCACCACCGAGAAGATCAAGCAGCAGATGCCTAGGAACAGCATCACCTGAAAGTTCTTTTCCTGGCTTGTAAATATATTGCCGCTCTTTCTCATTCACTGGATCAACATCCTGGAAATCCTTTCCTAACATGAATACGGGTGTCCCTACACCCCAAAGATAGCATCGGTTCAAGAAGGCTGCTCGTTACCATATTTTCCAGGGCTTTGTAGGGATGGGCAATATATGATTACCTAGCCAGAGTCACCCACATGACCAAATAAAAGAACGAAAGAGATAATTTCTAGTCAACCACCGGTCCCTAAACTTTCGTCTCTTCTGACACCATTTTGAGGCTTGAAAATTGCTGGGACTCCTCAGCAGGAGCAAGGTGGGTTGGCATGGGTGGTGCGGGACTGTGAAATTGGGAGTCTGCTACTGGGAGAGCATGGTTGCTCTTAGTCACTCAGGGTTTTGCAGTTGTCATTGCTGCCTCAGGGTTCACAGACGTTCAGCTCACTATGCAATCCCAAACCCCACTTTGGGAAGCCCTATAAATAGATGCACATACAGTGATGCACAGGTTGAGCATTAAAATGCCTGTTTATTCCCTGAAACTCATTTGACATCTGCACAGACATAGGTAACAGACACAAGAATCAATTCAATAAAGAATGATGATCTCTTAGAACCTGAAAGTCTACAAATGTAAAATATTTCTTCTCGTTTCTTGTGGAGCTAGTTTTAAATGAATTTATAATGGAGTCAAGTTTTTGGTATAAATCAAATATCTCAAAGTCAACCAATTGTATCGGGAGCTGCCTACGGGGAGCCTTGTCCAATCACAATGTTGTTCAAACAACTGACAGAACATCCATAAAATGACCTCTTTTAATCCTACTAAATGACACTAAAGTAACAGAAATTTCACTTCAACCGAATTTAACGCGTCAATAGGAATTGCATTTTATATATGTGCATTTTTTTTTTATATACAACTGCATTTTCCAAAACCTCACCTCCTAACATTTGTACTTGTATTTCAGGGGAACTTAAGGAAATCAAACAGGACATTTCCAGTCTTCGTTATGAACTCCTGGAAGAAAAGTCACAAGCAACAGGGGAGTTGGCAGAACTCATTCAGCAACTCAGTGACAAATTTGGCAAAAATTTTAAAAAATAACAAATAAATGCAATATAAAATGATACAATCCATCTCAGTAAATTTTAAAGAAATGAGATGTTTGGCAAAAGATTGTTGAGACAAGGCAGGCAGTGGATTACTTTTTATACAATGGGATTTCAGACAGGCAGTTCATTTCACTGTGCATAACAGGATGATACTGAAAGATATGTAATTGAGAGAATAAATGAAAATGGACTGAAATTCAACAATGGCAGTAAGGAATTGTGAAGACTGAAATGGATAGAGTATGTATCATTGATATATGCACCTAAGAACTGCATTCAATATATTATGAAATAGCCATCAGCACCCACGTTTTGTAGGCCTTGCCAAAGCAACAGTTGCTAGTGTCATGCTCAAAAATGTCCCCTTTACAGTAAAAACATGAGGTTTGGTTCAAAGCTTGGCAATAAAGCCTGATCCACAGTATTTTATTTTAAAGTCTAAAAGGAATGTACACTTACCACGCTAAAGTTAACTGAAAATTAGTAGCGAGTCAAGAAATGTCAACAATACCTCAGATTTCCACCAGACCCATTTTGGACTGTGATGCTGAAAAAAATTCAAAAATACACATCAAAAGTTTTGATTTTAAATTTGAAAGTTTTTTAACTGACTCTATCTGTGGATTAAGAAATGAATAATAACTTATTAAGGCTTTGAACAAACTTTCATTGGCAAGGTAAAAATTAGAACACAAATGATGATCCCAGCTTCACTTAGTCTTAAGCCCAGCTTTTGCTATTGTTGGTGATTTTGTAAGAGATGCCAACTGGACTGAAAACGTACCCATTGTTCCCTCTGTCTAAATGCAGATTTACATAATTTATGGCTTCATATTGAATTAGCTTCACAGTCACAGAGAGCTTCCTTTTGTTCATCTGCTGCAGATCAACATTCGGGAAAATTATTCATAAATTCTACAAAGGTGTTGCTGTCAGGAAAAAAAGACAGAACTTCAAATTATTTGAAAAGGAAAAGCATTGAAGTCTGGGTAGTTTTTAAAAAAGAAATCAACTTTGTAGCTGTTTCAATAGTAGTCATAAAAACAAAAGTTATCAATTAGCCAGCACAGTTTGAAAAATATGTTTGAGTACACCAATAGTTAACTGGTTAATGTTGAAAGTCTCTTGTACACTGTATTATTTTTAACCTAAATAAAAGTGGACTTTGGGGTGATTTTACCACTGTTATTGAACATGTCGATATTTACAATGCTTCAAAAAAATCTGTATTTATATTAAAAATGACTTGTACTTATATAACACCTTTCACAGCTTCAGGCCATCCCAAGCTATTTTGTAGCCAATACAGTATACGTTTGACACGTAGTCACTGTTGTAATGATGTATGCAAATTTGAGCTCTGTGAATCTCTACAAAGAGTGATATGATAATGACCAGAAAATTTGTTCTTGAGTGTTAATTGAGGAATAAGTTGGTCAGGATGCCAAGTATTTTTCTTTGATCTTCTCCAAAATTGTGCCACAATATCTTTAATAGCCAACTTTGAAAGTAGATGGAACATTAGTTTAATATCTAATCTGAAATATTGCACTCTGGCAGTATAGCACTCCCTGGGTACTGCAGTGCAGTGCAAATCTGGATCTTGTATTCAAGTCTCTGGAATGGGAGCATTAACTTAGTAAATGTCCCAAGGCACTGAAAATTTGACACTGAATCATACATTAGATAATCAAAGGTTTTGTCAAAAATGTAGGTTGTAAAGGCAGAAAGAGAGGGATAGAGTTTAGGAAGGTTGCAAAGGGGCTTGGCACCTGAAGACATAGCCATCAATGGTGGAGCAAATAAGATTGAGGGCGCTCATTTGTCCACAGCAGAGTAGAGATATCTCAAACAGTTGTGGAACTGGAGGAGATTAGAGACAAAGAAAGGATGAGACCATGTGGGATTTGAAAACAGAGGTGAGAATCTAATAATCGCTAAACTAACCACTTTCACTTCAGTTTTAACATGGATAGTATCTGATGATTATCCAAACACCTCTGGATCATGGTGTAACTAAAGAAACTAAAGAATGTGAGTGGGCATACTAGAGTATAGATGAAAATTGTACTGGCGGGGTGTTGATTTCCCAGTGTCTAAAGCTCATCACATATTGCAGTTAGAACCCACATCCATCTCCATAGGCTAGGATAGTCATAGCTCCTGCGTGGTGATCCAAATAAATGTTTGATCGACAAGAAAAGCAAGTCTTGGTTGACAACACCTATATCCCATCTTGCAAAACATTTCTGAGTTGAATATCTTTGTTTTGATTTTATCAGCAGTGGCTGTGCAATGAGTTCCAAGAACAAGAAGTTCAGCAGCAAGTAGGTGATGAAAAATCGATGTTTGGGAAGAAAGGAAGCTAAAGGTGGGGCAGGGATTCTCAAAGTAAAAAAACAAGATGCTGCAGGGAATGGCACAATCTCTGATTTCATCAATAGTTGATAATAACTCACAAAAATTAATCAAAAACTAATGCTGGTTACAGTCAATACATTATAAATAGTCAAATATTAATTCACCGACAACCTGCACGTGATTGCTAATTATCGTTGTAATACCTGATACCTCAACTGTAATTCATGGCAATCCAATAATCCATTGATGTTTACTCTGGAACTACAGTCAGAAGGCGCTGCTCAAGGTGCAAGCTAACTCATCAGGCAATATCATTTTCCATAGGCCTCAACTCCCTTCTGATACCTTTGTGCAGTGGCTTGGACTCAAGCTGTGAGGAGACATACCTAACTTCGGAACCTCAATCAGTTCCGTACTTGGATTTCACACATAAAGGCCATTCAGCCCAGGTCAACCTGAACTTATTCTCAGAGGAAGAGATTAGCGTTTTAGGACTGAGATGGAGAAAGATTTCTTCACTTTGGGTTGCGAATCCTTAGATTTATCTGCCCAGAGAACTGTGGATCCTCAGTCATCAAGTATTTTCAAGACAGTCATTGATTGATTTTTAAGTGCTAAGAGAATCAAGTGAAATTAAGTGAGTGCAGAAAGATGAAGTTCAAGTTGATCAGCCATGAATGAATGTCGAATGACGAAATGGACTCAAAAGACTACTCCATCTCCCATTCCTTATGTTCTGAACCGAAATGTAAATTTGGAGAAAGGGCTGTGTGTTCAATGTTTCAGATGCTGCTCACCTTGTCTTAAACTCAGCTCAATACCAAAATGTATATACTACACTCCAGGGTTAGATTTGGTAACAGCGAGATTTTTAAAAACGACAGAAATAACATTGTAGTGGGAGGCTATTCGGTCTTCAAAGCCTATGCTGGATCTCTTACCTGTAACCTGCAGATCCTCAGATCCCCGGAATGTTTCACATCCTTCGTTGTGAAAAACCAATTATTTTCTGGTCTACACCCCAATAGACACCTGAAGCATTCTGTGGAAGAATCCTCATTCCAAGTTCCTTCAGTGAGAATCTTCAGTCTTATTCCTTTTCTCCCTATTCGTTCACAAATGGAAAGTATTGGACCATGGTTTATCCACCATAAAATTCCAGATATCATTCACCTATTACAGCCACACCTCACTTGGCATCCAAACCACTTACCACTTCACTGCCATTCTTTTTCCCAAAAGGAAACAAAACAAAATTGAAGAGTTTCATGTAGATGAGATGGAAGTCATCCAGAAGCTAAAAGGGGCTTAAACAAATAATTTTAGCAAGTATTTTAACTTAACAGGCCCTTCCTAAGAAAGGTGGAGTTTTATTAGAAGGCAGTTAAGTCAACAGTTCTACCGCAATGAGTATTATTTAATAAAACATTAATTAATCACCTGTATGATGGAAAACTTATTTTAAAAATAGGCTTAGTTTTGCAAACCCCATTAAATGCCCTGCAATTTTTCTTCAGACATCTATGCAATTTTTCTTTGAATATGACCATTAGATCTGCTTCCATTACTCACTTATGCAATGCATTCCCGATCACTCGCAGAATAAAACAATAGCAGAATCTTATTTGGGCCTGAACAAAGTGGGCTATGGCAAGATATGGGGCAGAATCTAGTGAGAAGCCTACCTCCATGTTGGGAGCAACTTGTTTTACCTTTTATACATTTGATGAGCAGTCAGGGTAGCTTCTCACTAAGCAGCAGGGGGTTACCAATTGTGGGGGATTATAGCTTGTCAAATGCCTTCTTAATGGCATGACTCACCCTGTTAATATTCAGCTTCCTAGCTTACCAAATACACTGAGCAAGCTAAATGTGGATAATTTCCAGTGTGGAAGTCACAGCGAGTACCTGGTGACTGCAGCCCAATGATTACTCCAAGGACCCCCACATTGGACCCCAATGCCAACATCTCAGGACAAGCTCCATGGGCACCAGCTACACGCACCCATCCAGAAACATTAGGATCTGATGTGTGCATGCCTCGAAGAACCCTTTGATATATCTCCAATCCACTTACAGCTTGCTTCTGTAACTTAATGCTGCACCTGCAACTATTATTGTGATTCATTGATATTGAGTGCCCCAGGACATACAGCCAGCTCACAGACTGGATCAAACTGCATCTCCTAGCTCTTCACTCACTGCCATAGCGCTCACTCCTAGCTTACCTGGATGCTCAGAGCATCCCTGCCTTGCTTTCTTGCATTCAACCAGAGATAGCAGGCTTACATTACTTCTGCAATACCTTACGGTTTAGTGCACACATAAAGCCAGGAAGCCTGCCATGGTTATCAGCCATATCAAGGGAGGTAGCCTTTACTCAGCAGATCCTGGCACAGTAAGTCAAAGGCAGCCTTTGATACCTGCCCATTTACTTAGTCATAGTCAGTCAGCTAGTCAGGGTGGTCAGAGTGAGGATGCCCTCCACATAATGGGTGAGGAGATAAATGTAGAGCAGCCTACAACCCATCTTCAGTCTTACTGTCCTATTGCGAGTTGTTTTCCTTCTGAAATGAAAAAGGGCAGGAGTTAATTGGAGGTTAAGGTGGATAACCCAGCTGTTAGCTTTGATGTAGGTGGGGAAGTGTTCCGAGCAAGTGGGTAGGCAACACGGGGGCAGGCAGGGTTAGTTGGAGGTTGGAGAAGACAGCGAGTGAAGAAAGATGTTGTAGACAATTGTAAGAGTAGTGGAGTATGAGCCGTGGCGCGAGGTTGGTACAGTAGCTGATATAGAGTGATAGTGGAATATGTGAGGGAAGATAATGGCACTCATGCTGGTGAAGCGGGAATTATGCAGGCGAGGCCACACTATGGAATACTGTGTGCAGTTTGGTCTCCTTATCTGAGGAAGGATGTTCTTGCTATAGAAGGGAGTGCGGTGAAGGTTTACCAAATTGATTCCTGGGATGGCGGGACTGGCACATGAAGAGATATTAAGTTGGTTAGGATTGTGTTCACTGGAGTTCAGAAGAATGAGGGGGGATTTCAAGAAATCTATACAGTTCTAGCAGCACTAGACAGGTTAGACACAGGTGGATGTTTCCAATGTTTGGGGAGTCCAGAACCAGGGCCACGATTAAGGATAGGGGATAAACCATTTAGGGCTGAGATAAGGAGAAATTTCTTCAACCAGAGAGTGGTGAGACTGTGGAATACAAAACCACAGCAAGTAGTAGAGGCTAAAACATTATGTTTTCAAGAAAGACGCAGATATAGCTTTTGCGGCTAAATGGATCAAGGGATATAGGGGAAAGCCAGGATTAGGATATTAAGTTCGATGATAAGCCATGACCATGTTCAAAGGCAAAGCAGCATGAGGGATCAAATGGCTTACTCTTGTTCCTATCTTCAAGTTTGTATATTTCTGCAAAATTCATGACTCCTCAGATACTGAAGCAGTCCATATGCAATAAGATCTGGACAATATCCAAGTTTGGGCTGACAAGTGGCAAGTAACATTCTAGGCAATGACCCTCTCTAATAAGAGACGATCAAACTAGTGCCCCTTGACATTCAATGGCATTGTCATCATTGAATCCCCCACTACTTACATTCTTGGAGGTTACTATTGACCTGAAACTCAACTAGACTCATAAGTCACTCCCCGTCCTGACTTGGAAATATATTGTTGTTCCTTCACTATCACTGGGTCAAAATCCTGCAATCCCCTTCCTAATGGTATTATGGGTCTACCTCCAGCACAAGCTTCAGTAGTTCAAGAAGGCAACTCACCGCCACCTTCTCTAGGGCAACTAGGATCAGGCAATCAATGCTGGACAGCCAGCGTTACTGACATCCCCCAAGAGAATTTAAAAATACTGTCATCAGCATGCTTTTTCTTAACTTGCATCTCCTTTGTCATCTAGGGAGCACTGGATTGGATTGTCCTACCCTTCCCTTGTGAGGGATTTTAAACCTGACTGCGCTCAAACCATTGCCTCTGTGAAGGTATCCCATTAGCTAGCTATGGTTTTTCCAGTCAATCCAATCCAGTTTTGAATGTGTTCCATTGAAGTTCACTCTCTGCTAGTTGATTATTCTTACTCTGGTTTGACAAACACAATTCCCTACTGTCATCCTAAATCTTATGATGCAATTATCACTGTCCCTTCAATAGTCATCTACTATCACTTACTTTACTTGACCCACCTCATTCCTAACAACGAGGTCTAGCAATGTCTTTCCTGTTGTTCTAGGTTCATTCTGCTAGGAAATTCTGCTGGACACAATCTAGGAACACTTGCTCAATGTGCTGTAGGAAATTCTGCTGGATGCAATCTAGGAACACTTGCTCAGTGTGGCCCCTTATACTACCATTATCTGAGTCAATAAAAGGCCAACAAAACATTGTAACAGTGTATGCTGTTTACACCTTGCAGATTTCTTCCTCGATATCCCTCATCTTTCCCACTAGCTGGTGATCTATCAATTACACTGAGAATGTAATCACACCCTTCATATTCCTTAGCTTTAGCCAAGTTGATTCTGTCCTTTAAATCTGAAAAATTCTTTTCCAGTTCTGCGATGTTCTCCTTATCAAAAAAACTACCCTTTCTACTTTATTTCTCTTTTCTATCTTGCTGAATAAAAATTTTCCCATTTCCTCCCCTCCACATTTCCTTACACACCAATTGAAGACAAAAAAAACTGTTTGTCTGCGGAGTTTAGCTCTGGGGTGGGGGAGAGGGGAGTGGAATACTTTGGCCAGTATATATATTAGTTGTTGAAGAGAAAAGGGGTAAGATATGAAATGTTCACGCTGATGACTTGCACTGTTCTTGCACACGCTTGGGTACTAAACATGGGAGGTTTTCACTGGGATTTTCAAAAGCAGTTTGTTCAAAAAGAGGTCGTGAGAAATCACGGAGAATAATTCCTCAGCAGATTTTCAGGAGAACATGTGGATCACAGTTTCAATTACGACACTGGATACTCAAAATGGCTGCCAGGCCTGCTGAGCTTTTCCAACAACTTTTGCTTTTGTTACAGTTTAGTACATGGATTTGTACTTCAAGTCTCAAGCTGACATGTTAGAAAGTTGAGTAATTTTGTAAAAACACTTTTAAGTTGAATAATCCTGTTTTAAATTTCAGTACTACTTTTGGTATTCTATGTTGGTTAGTTCCTGATAGTTGAATTGATTAAAATACTCTAACTTGCTTCCCTTTATTGCAGCATCTTTTATTGTACCCACAGAATACATTTTTCAGTTGACTTTATGCCTAAATCTATTACTTTCCTTTACGATTATATATTTTTTCCAAATCCTCTTCATTTCTTGTTTTAAGGTGACACCAACCTAGATCTTGCTTGCAACTCTCCTTCCCACCTTTATACCATCTATCTCAACTCCTCTGACAACATATAATGAATACAGGAGAGAGAACACGCAGTCTTGTCCAACTCCTCTTTAGGCTGCTTTCTAATCACATAGCTAGTTTTATTCACTTTTATACTCAAATTTCCTGAAAGAACATAGATTAGCAAGATCTGTACTTCACTAATCCCTGTTACCTCTAGTTGTAGGAGATAACATGTAAACATGTTTGTTTATCGACTTTTAATGTGAGACAATCAAACATTAGCTAGTCTATAGTTGTCGTGATTCTCTTTTGTTTTGGAACAGGCATGTAACATTCACCACCCTCCAGTCCTGGGGTACAATTTCAGTTTACAAAGAGTGTGTACATAAGGCCTGAGAGAGAAAAGAGGTCCTAGGAGTTCAACCTAAGATTTACTTTGAATGGTGCGTATCAGTCGTTTTGAGGATGGGAATTCTTTTCAGTTAATACTTTGATCCAAAAGTGTAAAATTTTCATTTGGACGCCTTTTTTGTTTAGTTTTAGTCTCATATTCTCGTATCATACAACTTGCATTGTTTTTAAATGTGTGAAACTTTGATTGAGATCACTAATAAACGGTGTCTGGAGTCCTGATAAGATCAGAATGCCTCTGATTACAGTGAAGTGCTGATCAAATGTGTCCCTTTTTGGAATCATATTTTTTCAAACTACACCTAGGTGTTCACTTTGACGTGCCCTTTCACCCCCCCCCCCCCCCCCACCAATTGTGGACAATATGTTTAGAAACATATCACAAGATAATAACTCATGCAAGACTCCAGCTGGCTCTCTTCCTTCTTTAATACTTATCTCTTTAATCACTGCTCCAAGATCTTGTTCTGTGGCTCAGTGAAGTCATGAGAGTCTTATAAGTCATACCACTTTGAAATACTAACATAGATGCAGTTAATATACACAAATTTTCAGGATACCATGAACAGAGAAATTACCTCAAACTAAAAGCTGTTCATTTCCATAGATTAACTTTTATAACTCATTCCCCCTCGATAGGAACAATAAACAAATTGAGCCAAAATAAATGATACAACAGGTATACGGAAATCAAATTAGTTTTTAGACCACTGGAAACCAGAAATCATTCATACACTTCTATTTATACTTTAGTAACCGTAATTCTAATTTGCCAGATATAAATTGATATATTCTACGAACGTGTAAACAAGTCACTGGCAGGGGTCGGGGGTGGTAAATTGGAAAGAGGATATCCTTATACGATAAGAGGATCCAGATGGGCTGATCAGTAGTGAATGGAATTCAATCCAAATAAACGTGAGATGATGCACTTGGGCAGGATAAACAAGGGATACAGGATGAATAGATCGGAGCAACCTTGGTGCGCATTTACATCAGTCCTTTAAAGGTATCAGGACAGGTAGATAAAGTGATTAAGGCATCTAATATACTTGCCTTTATGAGTCGAAACAGAGTTTAAGAGCAGGGTGGTTATATTAGAACTGCACACTGTAACATTGTTTGCAGTGATTAGAGGAGGGATGGGATAGCACTGAATAGGTTACAGAGGAGATTTAACAGGATGTTGCCTAGGCTGGGCATTTCCAGTTATGAAGAGAATGGACAGACTGGAGTTGTTTACCTTTGAGCTGAAGAGATTGAGGGGACATGATTGAGATGTACAAGATTATGAGGAGCATAGATAGGGTAGACAGGAAGAAACTCTCTCAGTTGGTGGAGGAATCAACAAACAGGTGAGGGGCAGAAAGTTTAGAGGAGAGGAAAAACCTTTTCACCCAGAGGCTGGTGGGAATCTGGAACTATCTGCCTGTAAAGCTGTAAAGGCAGAAACCCTCATACCACTTAAGTATTTAGAGGTGTACTTGCAATGCCAAGGCATAGAAGGCTATGGGGCCAAGTACTGGAAAACAAGATTATAGGAGTTAAGTGGTTGCTTTTGACCAGGGCAAACAACGGGCCAAAGGGCCTTTTTCCATCCTGTGGATCTCTAGGACTCTTGATATTGAAAGACTTCTTTCACCCATTGCTACCTTAATCATCTTTCGTCCTTTTAGAACATATAAATGAAGGGCCACACGGCTTTGGAAAAGAACCTCTTACATGATATATTGAATAGGATTACACGGATATATTGCACAGTAGCAATGGTCTGTGCCGGTTTTTTTTTAAAAAACGTTCCATTGGAACATCCTCCTAGTTTTCCACATCAAAACCTTTCACAAACATTTATTCTTTTCTCCTTTAATATACTTATCCAAATTTGCCTTAAATGCATTAACACTCTTTGCTTGGATGGACAGATTGAGCATTTTTGGTAGTGACTTGCACATTCTCAACAAGATTATAGGATCTATAAACGCTATAAATGCATCGACATCAGACTAATTATTTGCCTATCCAGTTTTTTTTAAAAAATAAGAAACTGTTAACCTGAGGATTCTGTACTATAACTTATCTTTCCACTGTAACCCATCTTCCCATTTATCTTAGAGACCATCACCATAGGAAGAATCTCTTTTTTCCCTCTCCCTTTTCCACATACAATTTCTTGGTGACATCATTCAACTATGCAGATACCACTATTTCATTGGCACTCTCAATTCCTCCAATGCCTTTATGCTGTCATACTGTTTGACTGGTGTGGTTTTCACTGAGCACCTAACTCTCATTAATACCCTTCAGCTCCAACAACCTCTTCTCCCTGCCCCACCAACTGCCATATCGCAACCTACAAACTTTCAACACATGCAAATTACCTTCAGACTTTACGAGCTTAATACTCTGAGCTACTTGCAACCCTACACCCACCTCATGACCCCATCCTCATCTTCTCTCACCACCAATCTCCCTTGCATCATTAGTGACCATCCACACTGTGGGTGGCAACTCTAAATTTGCTGGGTCAGCCAAAATGAGAAAACGTATATGAAGCCTGCTGTATCGAAGGCTCAGTTGGTTCGATAGTGACCTAATCAAAAGAAGGAAAACAAACAAATGCAGAAATTTCAGGATAAATTCAGCAAATCTGGCAGCATCTAAGAGATGGCAGAGCCAAGGTTTCAGGTCCAATGACCCTTCTTCTGATTGCTGAGTTTCTCCAGCAATCTATGTTTCTGTTTGATTTCCAGTATCCATAGTTATTTGGTTTAAGATATTGGTCCATCTATAAGAGTTTGCTAAAGGAATGTGTGTGTTTAAATTAAGTATTACAACTCATTTGGAGAGATGACACAGTACATCTGCCTTAAGTCCTGTTAAAACCAGACACAGCACATCAGATATGGCAAATGGCCATTAATCAGCAAAATAAAGAGTGGTTGACAACAGGGTCACACCGAGGATATATCACTTGGTTGATTGGATGACACAAAAGCTGCAAGAAAATAGCTAATACGAATTGCCACCAACATGCTGACCCGAGCCCAAGGTTTGTTAAAATGAAAAGCTTCTTCCAGGAAAAACATGCAGATCTCCTAAATGAGCATACAATCGACTGACCATGGCAGACTTGACATACTTGAGTTGTTCGCCAGTGATCAACTGATCAATTGCTTAAGACTGGACATTGTCAAGGATTGATCATTAAGGCTGCATGCATGGAGAGCAGTACAAGTGCATAGGCCTCAGAGTAATGGCTAGCTAGCTCAGGGACAGGAATCGACTGGAGGCCGTCCTTGGTATCTATTAAAGTAGTTAATAATGAAGGATATAGGCAAAGTAAATAATTACTGCTTCTTCGTAATTCAAGTTGGATCCAAGTGTGAAAATATATCTATAAATTGCATTTCCCTTTCATATTAATGGTGTTATCATAAGGTAACAGTTAATCAAGCATTATGATGCTACTGAGAGAACATAACAATTCAGTCAACTGATCAAATTGATGTGGTTAAATAGAAACACCATGGTAAAACACAGACAGGACAGCCAAGAGGGAAGAAATGAAGGATACTTCTTTATATGCTGTTCATTGCATTAAGATGCCCAGCAAAGCAGCAAATGGTTACAAACAAGCAGCTCATGAATTCCTTGCCCATTTTATACTTATTTGTACACTGAAATGATGTCTTGTGGTGTAGTCAACCACATTAGCTCCTCTCTTCTTCACACTTCATTCACTTGCCTTCTAAAAGTAAATTATTCCTCCACAGTCCAGTATCTATTTTCCTGTGTATTTCTATTCATAGCATGAGCTACACCATGTATGTTGTAGATCCATGTGAATATCACGATGTAATGTTGAATTAATCGATCTTAGAAAATGTAGTTTGATTAGTTTCCAAATAAATTCCACAACTTCACAGAAAATGATAAAGACACTATTAATAGACATCGGCTTTATTCAAGAAATTTGGCAGTACACAGAAATATCCATGCTCTGTGGACTCAAACATGTTCAAACCTTCCCATGGTTTGTGTGCGTAAAATAAAGAGTAAGCAACGGCAGATTCACAAATATAAAAATGCAGATGTATACGAACAACAAAGCAATTAGCACTGCCAAAAAAGGACCAAAACATCAAAAACGAAAAAGGTTAGTAAAGAATACCAGAAAGCAACTGCAAAAATCCTATTTATTTAGGATACGGTCAATCTCATTTATTCCTTATCTTCTAACAAATTGCAACTTAGTAAACAAAAGATTGTGAGGGAAAGGAAGGCTGAGGGGAGAAATTAAAGAGGCATTTAGGAAACTTTCAGCATTTACTTTCCAGCTACTAATGACCATTTGTTTTCCATATTTATGTCTTTAAAGAAGAAAAGCTAACTTTACAAGAAGAGAATGTCACATCCTCCAACTTATAACTCAACAGCATTTTACATAAATACTGTTCAGCTTTTGCTTAACAAATGCGAACGTCCAAAACTGAGAACACCTTAAGAGATGCAGGACATTTCCCAAATCTACCAACTCTGTACATCCTGTCCAAAAGTTGACTGTTTAGAAAATATTTTGCAATTCTTAGACATGATCTAAACAAATTTATTGAAACACAGTAAATAAAAATACGACTGTTGAAATTGTGTACACATATACAATGAATGCATGACCCCATTATGCAGGATTTACCAGTTTATGCTGTGTAGTTGGAAATCTTCATTGTCATTAGTGCTGAAAATTCAAGCACATCAAGGAAAAACTTAAAAAAAACATGATTCATACAACTCAAAAAGAGGTACTCCTGGTTTCACAAAGACCTAAGCAGAAACAAACTTTATGCTGAGTTCCTGCCTGCAGCATTCATCTGCAATGGGAAATACTACTTGTGAAAGGAATGCCATAGCTTGCAACAAGATACTTTTGTTTCTTTTGTCGCTTTCTGTGAAATACATCTTTCAAATGTCAAAGCGATGAGTAGTTATAACATAGTTTCACTCCAGATTATTTTAACAAATTAATATATACATACCAGATTGCAATCCATTTTCCTAAACTACAGTTCACGTAAATATCAGGTACTTCAGGCATTATAAACAGAAGCAACATAATTTTGGCTTATCTGGTACAGACTGAACTCCAAATTAGGTGGATGTTCATTTGACCTAAGTATTGACCTACACTAAACTCTGTTTTCTCTTACATCATCTATTGCTAGGAATAGACAGGTAAGAAGCATATTTAAAAAAAGCATGCATGTTTGAAAGCTGCCTGCATCTGTACCACAGCAGAAATGCTTGCATTTATGAATAGTTATGACGCAATGAACACACAATGCTCAATAAGTTGTATTCTTAGGTCCACCAGCACTTTTCTTGCTCTAAGGATCAAATAAGTCCTACAGTAGCGCACACAGATTATCAATAGCTACAGATAGTCTCACTACGAAGCCTGTTGCCAATTAATTCTACATACTATCATACAACTTGAAGAAACTCGTGAGGAGTATATAATACAAAACTTAAGACTTGTTCCAATACTTGATGCAGTTTACAGCTATAAAGATGACAAATACAATGGATAGTTCAATGTTTCAAAATCAATATTCAGCACAGGTTTCTCAGATAATGGCTGTGTTCGTTATGGTATAAGTGTCCTGAAGTGTTAAATTTCTTGATCAGAAACTCCACTAATGGTTAATTTCCCTGGAATTGTAAAATTTGTGATAAGAACAGTATTAAAAAGAAAACTCTGGTGAGATGCTGCTGCAATTTAGAAAAGAACATCTCATTAGCATCAACATGTTAAAACTTAAGATTCTAGTTTTACTGCCCATAATTAGCCACCTATAAATGTTCATAACAGCTCATTCAATATACATGAACTTCACACCAAAGCAAAATGTTGGAAGCATTCAGATCAGATTGAAAGTATCACAAAAGGTTCTAAAGACATCCATCAATAGTTTTGTAATGTTAGCAGTTACATATAAGCAAATGACAAAAACCTATAAATACTACTCAATATATAATTCATGAATATGGTAAAGCAACCAATGATTGGTCAGAAAATTTGAAAGATTGCCATTTGAAGTATATTTTAAAATTTTCTTTGTCCAGTAGACCTTTCACAGTGTCCAGTTTAAATAAAGTTCCCACCCTCTGGTATTTTCCAGAGCCTTAGATTATATTTTGATGTTAAGATACAGAAGAGATAGGATTATGAGGAGAGCCCATCTGGGTAAGAACTTTGTCCAGCCACTGAAGTGGACCATGAAGATGAATTTCTATCCAACATGGTGTACTAGTTACATCTTGCCGGTGGTATTCTGCACCCCAACCCTGTGGAAATAGGAACAAAATCATGAAATGATCATTTGACCTTTTTTTAAGACAGTCTATTCATACCACAAGACAGAAGCCAATGATGAACATTAAGCTCAAAAGGTATGAATATGCAACTTTTCAAAACATTCTTCATCTTGATGTTTCAAAATATGAAGGAAGAAACATGCAAAGAAAGCACAGCACGCCTTCTGTAATGCCTCATTTTTTTTTCCTGTGCCATATAAGGTGAGCTTTTTTGGATGGAGTAAAAAAAAATAGAAATTCACCTGTTTACACGCCCTGTCAGATGCAGAGGAAAGCTGGCTCAACCAAGAAAGCAAGCACACTATTAATATCATTAGTCCTGCAATATCATGTCAAATTATGTTAGGATTTGTTAAAATCCTAACTACAACTGGGCAGTAACTACCAAACATATTTCACACTGCACACTTTAAATTAAGTGTTAGAGCACTGTCATGATATAGGCCACATAAAGCTAACTGGAAAGAATCCAATTTCAACAACAGGTTTACACGTCTATCTATTATGAACCTCTAAACCTTCGCCAAATTGTGAATGAATTCATTATTAGCTTTGCACAAACTGAAGTATAATTCTCTACTGAATATGCTACTCTTTCAAAGGACACATTCTGCATGGCCTTATTTCACCACTTGCCCCTGCCCAATTAATCTTAACTGTGATGTACATGTGCTCCTAACGTGGCTCATACAAGATACCAAAAAGTAAAAATTCCTTTGTCATAAGCAGTCCTCGTATTTATCTTCCTCTCAGAAAATTACAGTCTCTCTGCGGGATTACACTAACTGCCCAGTTAATTTCAGGACTACATTGTACAAGGAGCTGGATCCAAAAACTGAGGCAATGTACTTTTGCACTACTTCCCCAGAGTAGACGTTTCTCTTCAGCATCATGCAATGAATTTTTCAAACTTTTTAAACACCGTGTATGAGTTCACTTAAAATTAAAAGTTTTCTTAATTCATGGCTTAATGTCTTGACCTCTTCTCACCTTAACAAAGCTCATACGAATGGTACACATCTTGGTAAGTTCATAGACTGCTTCAAAGCCATGATTTACAGACTGAGCGAGAAGCTGGGCAAACTCTTGGTTGTTGAATATCTTTAGGCTGCAACCACTAGGTATCTTACAGACAGTGGTTGGGTGAAAGCCATGGTGATAGTTGCAATTTCTACTTTGGACAAAAATGCTGCTGTCACTAAGACATTCGGCATAGACTTCACCTCCCACATAGTATAAGTGGACACCTACAAAAATTCCAAAAAGAGAATAAAATCAAATTGATACTGGAATCACTGAGTTGCAACTCACTTGCCATCCTTTTATGAAGCATTCAATATGCTTATGAGAGTTATAAGCTGTTTTACGTTGTTACAATACAGATAACATTGAAGGAAACTCAATATATTTTTTCCCAAGTTATTTCCGCAAAGTGGAACCAACTTCAATCGCTCTGGTGAATACTGCCTTGCAAGCAAGCAAACAAACAAGCAAGCAACTTAGAGCAAAGCATTCTTCCACTTAGTTATCTTCAACACTTTTTGGACTAAAAAAGATATACACATGCAACAAATCAGGATGGTTAATAGAATGTTGGCCCTTATTTCAAGGAGACTGGAGTATAAGAGCAGGGAAGTCTTACTGCAACTGTATAAGGTACTGGTGAGGCTGTATCGGGAGAACTAGGAGCAGTTTTGGTCCCCATATTTAATAGGTATCACTTCTTTGGAGGCAGCTCAGAGAAGGTTCACCGGATGATTGCCAGTATGGAGGGACTGTCTTATGAGCAAAGATTAAACAGGTTGGGACTCTACTTACTGGAGTTTAGGAGAACAAGCCGTAATCTCTCATATTCTTAAGGAGCTTAACAGGGTAAGTGCTGAGAGGATGTGTCCCCTCGTCGGGGGGTCTAAGACTAGAGGGCATAGTCTCAGAATTATGGGGTGCTAATTTAAGACTGAGAGGACAAGGAATTTCGTCTCAGAGGGTTAAGAATCTTTGAACCTCCTCGCCGGAGAGCTGTAGAGGCAGAGCCCTTATGAATACTCACAGCTGAGATAGAGTCTTGATCAGTAAGGGAGATCAAGGGTTATGGGAGAAAGCACAGGAAAGTGAAGGGAGAAGTGTTGGATCAGCCATGATTCTACTGAATGATGGACCAGGCTTGAGGAGCTGAATGGCCTACTCCTGCTCCTATTTCTTATGGTCTTATAAAATCACTGGTTGACCAAATGCTCACGTAAACCAAGGTTTTGCATAAAGTTAATTTAAGAACAGGTAAATGAATAGGAAGGATTTAGAGGGATATGGGCCAAATGGGACTTGGTTTATTTAGGATATCTGATGGCATGGATGAGTTGGACCAAAAGGCCTGTTTCCGTGCTGTACATATCTATAACAAGTAGTAATTCCACTCAATGATAACAAATTATTCCAGGCTTTGGTAGTTTATCCATTTACAAATTAAACATACCTTTACCAATGTGCCGCCGAGTGTTCTCAATAGTAGAATTGCGATTTACATTGGAAAGAAGACCAAGGCAGAAACGATTTTTGTTGTTAGATGGATCAGTAAAGCCATCCACTAATATACTGGTGGAGGAAGCATGGAAAGCTTCCCCAACTCTATTATTTAGCTCATAATACACAATAGAACACCAGTGCTTAGGCTCCTCATAAGCAACAGGTTGAACATCTGAAATAAAGCATGTTACAGCACATTAAGTTAATATATTTTGCATTGCAAGGTATTTCCCTCTTTCCCTTTTCTCTAATAATAACTCCATGCCAGCTTGAATTTGAACTGCCTGGGCACAGAAAAAGAGAAAGGAATTTTAAACTTAATAAGTTTATCATAAGTAAAAATAAAAAAACGCATGTAATTACAGGTAGTTCTCCTATAAAGCGATAGTTGTGTTCTTGTGTGACCTCGTGCTATAGAAAATCGCCCTGTAGGGAAATCACTATAGAAAATCACTATATCTGTACAGCAGAAAGTTCACGTCATCCAAACAGCGTCCACTATTCAATCATGTTACAGACAATTCACATTAACGAAACATGCATTATAGCAGAACTACCTGGACAGTTCTAAAGTATTTTGTGGTTCATATTTTTAAAATATTTGTTATTTGCAGGAAACTAAAAAAAAAACTGCACTAAACAGCTAAAAGTTAAACAACTGCTCTTGCTCAAAATTCTCAGATTCATAACCTACAGTCTACAAAAGAATGCAAACCTCAAACTACATTACTAATTATCTTTATGTATTGTACAGAGCCTGCCTATAGTCTTTACTAGATATTCTGGTTACACCTATCTAGCAAGTTGTTTTCATGCTAACCTGAAAACATACATGACATTTAAAATTTAGAACTCAAAAACTGCAGCTTAATTTCATTCCAAAATATCCAATATCTCGTGTTGGATGCACTGAAAACTTTTGGAAATTGGTATGCTTTACAAGTGACAAAGCAAGGAGGGAGTGGAAGGTATACATACGGGGTGGCCCAAAGCTCTGCTTTCTTTTGCATCAATAAAAATTGTCAATGTTGGAGTTGAGGCAAACCCGCTATAAACTCCTAACTCTATTAGCTGCAAAGTTACTCAAAACTACAGGCATCATCTGTGGGAATACCTCTGGTTTACGAAGAGTCAATGGTTATAGCTTATATGTATGAAATTATTAGTTGAAGGACAAGAGTCGATATGGAATATTTGATGACAAGATTGTTGAATTTTTAACTGATTATGGACATAATTTTCATACATCATTTAACAGGATCACTCAGTTATTCTTGAAGTCAAAAAGGCACAAGAGGAATCTTAATCTAAAGAATGGCCATCAGTGAAATCAGCACAGAACACACAAATGAAGTTACCTACAATTCAATAGAAATTGAAATGGAACTGGACCAGCCATATAAACACCATGGCTTCAACAGTAGGCCAGAACCTAGGAATCGAGCAGCGAGTAATTCATCTCCTGACTCCCCAAAGACTATTCACAACCACAAGGCACAAGTCAGGAATGTGATGGAATACTTCCCACTTGCCTGAATGAGTGCAGCCTCAACAACACTTAAACTTCACTCCAATCAGGGCAAAGCAGCCCACACGATGGGGCATCACATCCACAATCAACTGTGACCTTTTCTTAATTCAGCGAATTTTGAAAGATTACAACCAAAATATTCACCATCACTGCAGCCATTTCTTTTAAGATCTTATACATACCATCACATCCAGGGGATTTATCAGCCTACAGCTTCAATAGTCTTTTTCGTACATCTTCCTTCACGATCTTGAAGAAGTTCCTTAGCCATCCTTCATCTCTGATTTTCAACTGTTTTTGGGATTGTAAGTGTACCTTCCCCAGTGAAGACAGATACTAAAATCGCTGTTCAAGGCTTCAGTTATTTCTTTGTTTTGCATCAACAACTCTCCAGTCTCACCCTCTAATGGAACAATGCTCACTTCATCTAATTGTTTCCTTTTTATAAACAGACAATAAGAGCTTTGATATTAATACCTAGCTTTCTCTCATTCTCTAATTTTTCTCTCTCATTTAGTTATTCTTTCTTGGTTTGTAGAATTCATCCAATCTTCTGACTTGCCACAAAAGTACACAATTTTGCACATGGTTACAGAGGAAATGCCTGCCTAGCAGCTGAAAGTACAGCCACCAATTTTGGAGCAATTAAAGTCGGAGTTGTTCATGAGATCAGAATTTGACAGGGAAATGCAATGTTAACATTCTTGAAATGTTGGGGAACAAAGGCTTTAGTGAGAGATAGGAAATCAGTATTAATAGAGAAATCAGTGGGGTTGAAGGTCCACAAATTTCCTGGATCTACAACCCAGAGTACTTAAGGAAGTGGCTGTATACATGGTGAATGCAATGGCAGTCATCTTCCAAGATTTTATAGACTCTGGAACAGCTCCTGCAGATTGCAGGGTGGTTAATGCAATCCCTCTATTTAAAAAAGGGAGATAGAGAGACAACTGGGAATTACAGAGCAGTCAACATGACATGAATAGTGGGGAAAATGCTAGACTCCATTATAAAAGATCTAATAGCAGAGCACTTAGAAAAGAGTGGCAGGATTAGACAGAATCAGCACAAATTTATGAAACCGAACTCATTCTTGACAAATCTACTCAAATTCTTTGAGAACAGAATAGTAGAATTAATGAGTCGTCGTCAATGGACGTGGTTTATTTGGACTTTCAGAAGGCTTTCGACAAAGTCCCACTTAGTAGATTAATTAAGGTGCACAGGTAATGTATCGTGACAGACAGAAAACTGGTTGGGAGACAGAAAAAAAGATTAGGGATACACAGGTATTTTACAGAATAGCAGCGACCAGTGGGTCAATGCAAGGACCCAGTTATTCATAAAATATATTAATGATTGGATGAGGGAACTAATTACAATATTTCTAAATTTGCAGATAACACGTAGTTGGGTGGGAGGGTGAGCAGCAAGAAGGATGCAGAGATAATAGACTGTGATTCAGACAAGGTGAGTGAGTGATCAAATGCAAGGCAGATGCAGTATAAAAATGGATAAATGTGAGGTTATCCAATTTGGTATTTAAAAAATTTATCTGAATAAGTGTGCAGCAAGACCTGGGGTGTCCTCATACACCAGTGGCTGAAGGTAAGCATACAAATGCAGACAGTAAAGGAGGTAAATAGTATGTTGGCCTTCATAAATGAGGGGATTCAAGTACAGGAGTATGAACGTCTTGCTGTAATTATACAGAGCCTTAGTGAGGCATCACCTGGAATACTGTGTGCAGTTTGGGTTTCCTTCTCAGGTGAAGGATGTTCTTGCTATAGAGGGAGTGCAGCTAAGGATTATCAGACTTCAGGCTTGATTCCTGGGATGGCAAGAATGATGTACAAAGACAGGTTTCATCAGTGATCTCATAGGGAACTGTTTAATTCTAACAGGACTTGACAGGTTAGATGCAGGAAGGATGATTTCAATGGCTGGAACAGGATCACAGACAAAGGACAGGAGATGAAACACTTTAAAGACTAAGATGAGAAATTTCTTTACTCAGTGTGGTGAGTCGGTGGTATTTTCTACCGCCGAAAGCAGTCAAGGCCAAAATGTTGCACGATTTAAACAGGGAGTTGGATATAGCACCTTGGGCTAGAGGATTCAAATAATATGGGGGGAAAAGTACTAATAGGCTATTGAGTTGAATGACTGGCCATCATCATAATGAATAGCAGAGCAGGCTTAAGGGCCGAATAGCCCCCTCCTATTTTCTATGTTTCTGGCATATCTGGAGTTATACATAACAGCAAAATTATAAACATTCTGGATCAGTGTCTGATAATTGCCAGGGAATCAGTAGTTAGGAAACAGTTTGTTGTGGGGACTGGATAGCTTTGAGTATCCCTGTATTCAAGTGAAAAGCTTGTTTTTGTCACATACAGAATATGTTCTGTCCTCTGAAATAGTTAACAGCTTCATATGAGCATGCAACATTTTCACATTTTTAAGGGGTTGGCAGGGTAGATGCTGGAGAGTCTAGAACTAGGGGTCACAGTTCCAGGATAAAAGGGTGGTCATCAGTGCGTGAGAATTCGCTCAAAAGCGTTGTAAACATTTGAAAGATTCTATATTGTTGAATACATTCAAAAATATTCAGTTAAATTTTGATCGCCAAGAAAATCAAGGAATGTAAAGATAGTGTGGGACAGTGAAACTGAGCCGTGATCATCCAAGACATCATTGAATTAAGCAGGTTTTAAGAGCTAAATGGCCGACTCCTTCCGGCCCTTACTTTTTATACTCACATTATGCAATTTAAATTCACATCTTCACTAAAGAGTAAAGTCTTTTGCTTTTGTTCACTCTGAAAACACGGACTGTGTTCAAAGACCAGAGTGGGAATAGCAGAAAGTCATCAGATCAGAAGGAAATTTTTTCTTTAATAGAAAGGATGAAATCTGTGTTTTATTCTCTGAATGATTACAACAGACCATTTTTAATTCCTAGACCTTGAAATAAAAAAATGAAAAATACTGCTTTGTACTCGGAAAGATGATGCTGCAGTTTTAAGAAACAAGTTATCGGAATCTCGTTGTGCATTTGTATTCTATCTACAAAGTTGCCTTTATTCAAACAGTGGGGGACTATGCTAGACACCTTTGCTCTGTGGACATGTGCACAGAGCAGTTTTGCCCAATGCCAGACCTTTGATTAGTTTTTCAACTGGGACATGTTTGACAGATTTGTGAATGTTCAGCATAACAACAACTTGTTAGGCAGCCAGTGACAAGTGGTGTTCCGCAAGGGTCGGTGCTCGGACCGCAACTTTTCACTTTGTACGTTAATGATCTCAATAAAGGAACTGTGGGCATTCTGGCTAAGTTTGCAGACAATACAAAGATAGGTGGAGGGACAAGTAGTATTGAGGTGGTGGCAAGGCTTCAGAAGGATTTGGACAGGTTAGGAGAGTAGGCAAAGAAGTGGCAGATGAAGTACAACAAGGGAAAGTGTGAGTTCATGCACTTTGGTAAGAAGAATAAAAGCAAGGACTATTTTCTAAATGGGGAGAAACTTCAGAAATCTGAAGTGCAAAGAGACTTGGGAGTTCTAGTCCAGGATTCTCTCAAGGTAAACTTGTAGGTTGAGTCAGTAGTCAGGAAGGCAAATGCAATGTTGGCATTTATTTTGAGGGGACTTGAATATAAAAGCAGGGATGTACTACTGAGGTTTTATAAGGCTCTCGTCAGGCCACATTTGGAGTATTATGTGCAGTTTTGGGCTGCATATCTCAGGATGGATGTACTGGCCCTCGCGCGGGTTCAGAGGAGGTTCACAAGAATGGTCCCAGGAATGGAAAGCTTAACATCTGAGGAACGTTTGAGGACTCTGGGACTATACTCATTGGAGTGTAGAAGGACGGGGGTGATCTAATTGAAACTTTCAGAATACTGAATGGACTGGACAAAATAGATGTTGGGAAGATGTTTCCATTGGTAGGAGAGACTAGGACCCAAGGGCACAGCCTTAGAGTAAAGGGAAGACCTTTTAGAGCAGAGATCAGGACAGTTCTAAAAGTTCTTCCCTTTACTCTAAAGCTTCTTCAGCCAGAGAGTGGTGTATCTATGGAATTCACTGCCACAGAAGACTGGAGGCCAGGTCATTGAGGACATTTAAGACTGAGATGGATAGGTTCTTGATCATCAAAGGAATCAAGGGCTACAAGGAGAAAGCAGGAGAATGGGGTTGAGGAACTTATCAGCCGTGATTGAATGGCAGAGCAGGCCCGATGGGCCACAGGGCCTAATTTCTGCTATGTCTTATGGTCTTATGATTGATCCCTGGATAAGTAGCTACTGCTGTGTGCTTGGACAATACAGCAAAAACATCCAGCCTGTGAAAGCAAAAGTACCTAAAGCTTTCTCTTCCACTTGTGCATGGAGAAATAAAGGAAAATTCCTAGCAGTTCCCTCAGCAAATTACCTTAAAAGGAAAATGGGGGTAATCCACTTTCAGAAACACTGAAAGGGTGAATCTTGAATCAGTGAATATAGGATTAAGAATCAGTATGTCCTCAAACTCATGGCTACAAAGGGTCAAAAGGAATTGGAAAAGAACTGAAGGAAAACAAGACACTGTAATTTGGGCTAGTGTCAGAACTGAGCTTCACTGATTTTTTGTTTTTGCTGTCTTAACTCTTAGTGTCTGTTTGTATGTGTAATGGAATTTTTACCAGTGGTACAGTTTAAGTTAGAGAGGTAAAGTTAGCAAGTTATGTTTTCTTTCCTTCCATCAGTTAAAATGGTTTGACTTTACAGATAGTGAGTTTCTTGTTAAATGATTAAAACTTGGCGTGCATATTTTGCAACATGAATTAGACAGGTAATATTGAGGAATTCAGGGAGGTGATCAAATTTTCACATTTGCAATAATTTCAGGAACAGTTAGGTTTAATTTCCAGCACACTACCCAAGGGAGTTCTGCTGCAGAGCAAAAGCTTAGAAGCATTAATTGGGGCTGGCTATTTGTTAGTTCTACAACCTTACCTCGAGTGGATATAATGGGCAGATTGGGTATGCTGGAGGTCATCATGACGTTTCCAGTATCCATAGGCTGTGTACTGTCCTGATTCATCTGCTCTTCTGGTGGCATATAAGCAGGTGGAGGTGTATCGGCTGGAGAGAAGAGAGCATTCACAATTTAGCTGAATTCTGAGGCTCAAAGTAAGCTCAAGAAACACCAAGTCAGCATCACCAACAGCTCACGAAACTTATTAACATATCAAGTCACACATATTGTGACACTCAGGTGATATCATTATGGCCACAGATGGTCAAATAAGAATCTGGATTTCATTCTATTCATTTTGTGTATTTCACTTTTGTGGGTTAGAGTATGAACTGAAGCAGTTATATGTCACAGATGGTTAGAGCCACATTACAACTACTCAAAAACATGTAACAAAAATTCGTAAGCAATTTAAAAATAAATGTATATACTTTGCAAACCGCACCAACTAATACCGGAGCTCAAAAGGTTCTACACAAATGTCTAACTATTAAAGCATATTACAACAGGCATGTCTTGAAAAGTTGCTCCAATGGAGCAATCACAAGTATTACATCATATTTTGCTGCTCTCCCTAGCATACAGACAATTAACACCAATGAGCACAACATGTCTAATAATGCACCAAGCTAACTGGCCGCAATGCAGTTAAATTGATATAAAAGATACAATTCCCTCTAACCAAAACACAAGTTAAAAAGTTATGTTTAACTGGTGAAGAACAACGAAGTCATTTTCCCTACAGCATTCTAATGAACACACGTGCGGACATCATTAACAACTTTCTCAAAAACAGACGCCCAAACAGAAAAGGCATATCAAAAGATATAAGTACACATTAACGTATGCTCAGAGAGTGAAAGGATATAGGACCAGGAGTAGGTCTTTCGGCCCTTTGAGCCACTCCACAATTCGTTAAGATCTCAATTTGACTGTGGTCTCAACTCCACTCCCCTGTCTGCAACCCATAATGTTTGATTCCCTCATCTCTTACAGGGATTGTTAGGCATAACCCATCCTCCTTGTACAGGTCCTGTCTGTTGACAATCAGTCCTAAAACCTCAGAAATGTAAAGTCCTCTTTTCGAAACCAATTTTCCAGCAATGTCTTTCTTTATCCAAATGTCCTATTTCTATATCCACTAGTAGGTACTACAGGGAATAATTCTGACATTAGTGCCTTCGAGGTCTTGCTTTTCAATCTTTTTCTTAACTCCCTAAACTCTGCTTTCAGGACCTCATCCCTTTTTCTAAAAATATCATTGGTACCAAAACTGGTACCAATGTTATCATCCATATCATGTTCTGTAGTCACTCAGTAACATCCTTGACTGTGAATCCAGGAGATAACATATCCTTCTGCACTCATGTCTGCAATTTTCTTTTTAAATTATTTGATCATTGGTGCTTACAGTAGCCTAGGCCACATGCTTTGGAATTTTCTCTCAATTTCACAGCCTCCTTACCTCATTTATCATCTCCCTTAGGTCGTTCTTTAAAATCTACCAAAGATTTCAGTCATACAGCTGTCATTTTCTCAAATACACCTTTGGAACACCCTAAACAGTTTTAATATGTTAAAGGTGTTATTTAAATGCAAGTTGGGAAAAATTAATAGAAACTATTAGGGACTACAAATCTGATTTCAAATTAAAGACTCCAATCTGGAAACTCTTTACACTAGCATTATTTGCATCTACCTTTATATTGGTGAACAAAGAACCAATTACAATTATACTCTGCAAAGAATCTATTCCAAACAATCCCAGTACTAGCATAGAGATACAGCAGAGTTCCAAGATCAATTATCTTACCCGATAATCAGTCAATACAGGGTCTCTCATCTTCAAGGAACTAGGACTGCATTGTTTAGTACAGAGCTCCAAAATATAGTGAAGGAGATCATTCCCAATTCTTTTCAGTTTCAGGATTCCACAACTGATGGGGAAAGTCTCAAAGGTTTACTTGTACTCTAGTGTTCATACAAACATTCACAATTTTGAATACTCTGCATTAGATTGGTGATTAGTTCGAAACTAAAGGGAGTCTTGATGACAAACATATTTGGTGAAAAAAAGGAATTGTAAAATGCAATATTTTTAAAAAACGTTACATTTTGTATATTACTAGCACAAGGTGTAGCCCAAGTCACAAGCTAACTTTGATCATTGGAGGAGGAGAGTGCAGACAAAGTTCCCTGATTTTTTTGTAACAATAGAGTACAAATCTAATGTAGTTTTCTTAATTCTCCAAACATTACATCTTTCACATTCCTTAGTTAAGCTTGGTTTAACTGGTTCTGCAAGCCATGGGATTTAGAATGCACAAAGCAATATCAAAGTATAAAAGCAAAAAAAAACAAAACATTTAACCAGAAGTGTTCAGCAGATAACTCTGTTTAACCTCCTTCTAAGTCCTCAAAATTACAAATTAAGCCAATTTGATTCATTCCACATGCTGTCAAGAAGCAGTAGATTGCATTTGAAACAGTTTTGCTTTGAACAAGCTTCTTTTTTTAAAAAACATTCATTTATGGAATGTGGGCATCACAGGCTGGACCAACATTTATTGTTCATGCCTAATTGTCCAGAGGGCATTTAAGAGTCAACTGTATTGCTATAGGTCTAGGGTCACACGTAGGCCAGACTGGATAAGAATGGCATATTTCCTTCTCTAAAGGACATCAGTGAACCACATGGGTTTTTCCTTGACAATCAGCAATAGTTTCATGGTCATTAAATGCTTATTTCCAGATGTTTATCAAAATTCAAACTGCACAATCTGCCATGGTGGGATTTGAACACACATCTCCAGAACATTACCTGATCACTGGATTAATACTCCAGTGACAAAACCACAAGGCTATCACCTGTAATACAGAAAAGGCATGGTATCCACTGGATTGTGTGTGAATTTGCCCAGATGCATTCTTTCTACAAATGGTGGAAGTTCAACTTGATCAATCATCCTAACAGCCTACTTTCAATCATCAGTCACGGACTAGCATCACGTAGGGTATTTAAAATAGACGAGAAAGCAGACTTCCAGAAATAAAGTACAGGTAACCGTCCCTAATTTTAAGGCAGCATTCAACAGTGTGGCACTAACGAAACCACAGTAAAATTAGTGTTGGTGCACATTAGGGGAAAAATACTTTCCAGTGGCTTTAGTTATACCTAGCGCAAAGCAAGATAATCATGATAGCCATGAAATCTACCTCAGGTGCTCACTGTACATGTTCCTCATGGCACATTCCTGGCTCGAATGTTCAGCTGTTCCATAAAATGGTCTTTTCTCAAACATAAACACAAAGGCTGATTGAGTGCTAAGTGTTCAGCTCCATTCATAATTCCCCAGAAAATGATGCCGTTCCATGCTCAGTAGATACCCAGACAACATCCAGACTTGGACTGAGATACGCGAAGAAATGATGCCCCCAGCAAGAGAAAACTAACCAACTGCCCAATATTCAATGTCACGACATTAAGTCCCCATCAATATCATTAGGGAGAACTACTGACTAAAAACTCAATGGCCCACCCACGTAAACGCCACGGTTACCAGCATAAATCAAAAGCTGGGCATTCTGCAGCTAATGGTTCACCTTGCAATTCATCCAATTCTCTTCACTAATTAACACAGTTAAAATGTTGCAGCACCTACAAAATTGCTCTGCAGCATTTTTTGATATTGCGCCACAAGATGGATAATAATTAACTTTTATTCTTAAAAAGTACTATCTGGTGAAAAGAGTTTTAGAGATAGTAGGAACTACAGATGCTGGAGAATCTGAGATAACAAGGTGTAGATCTGGATAAACACAGCAGGCCAAGCAGCATCAGAGGAACAGGAGAGCTGACGTTTCGGGCCGAGACCTTTCTTCAGAAAATGAAGAAGGGTCGAGGCCCGAAACGTCAGCTTTCCTGCTCCATTCATCCAGCTCTACACCTTGTTATCTCTGGTGAAAACAGTGATGTTTTAAAACACAGCATGGAAACCTGAAATAAAAAAAAAAAAACAGGAAGTGTGCCAACAAAAAAAAACAAAAATGCAGTCTATGAAAAAAAACTGACATCAGCAAAGTTAATTTGCAAACTGGCAAAATTGTATTTAAAAGATTGTTTTGACTGAACACTGTAAAAACATGTCATTGGGAATACAGAACATACTCACTTAGTTGAGAAAAATTAATGTTGTTGCAGGTTTGAGCTTTACAGGATGCATCACAACCTCTCAGACATTACATCAATTTACATGCATGCTAAAACTTGCGTTTGTGTAGCATCATTAAACACAAAAAGCATCCCAAAATTCCTTCAGGTGATGTAAAAATGCATTTTCCCTAAAACCAAACTGAGTTATTAATTCCTATGGTGCTTGAAGATGACAGACATCCCTCAAAATAGTTCCTACCTACTACAAAAGCATTTGAAACTCAGTGTAAATACTATGCATAGTTCTGTTTATAAAAAGCTTATTTGATATTGCTTATACACCAAATTCAACCCACAAATTCAACATAGTGCCCCATGTTTCAATTTATTTTTCATAGTTTCAATGTAAGAATTTTTACTGTGAAGTAACAAATAACGCTTCATATTAACATGAAGAATTTCTCTGATGGTAACATTTCTAAAACAGTAATTAAAAAATCCTTACCTGGCAGCTGGAAAGGACTGCTTGGTCCAGAACTGGCTGGTGAACTAGGGTAGGTGCTGCTTGCAGGAGATGGAGGGTATGGGCTATTTGGTGAAATAGGAAATGGATTACTGTTTGGTTGTTGAAAGGAATCTGGAAATGTGGCATTGTGTGGCATATGGGGTTCATTATGACTCAAATTCCTGAATTGGACCAGAAGGCTATGCTGTGGGTTGAATTCACTGTGTCTTGGAACCAAAACCGGAGGCAGAACTGGAATAAAAAGGTAAACATGTCAAATGTAAAGTGTTGACTATAGTATAAATTTTATTGCAGTCTGAAAATATCATCTGATCATTTCATTGGTTTAAATGAAAAATGTATTGAAATTTCCATAAATGCAAAATATACAGGCATTTGATCTTCTGTATACTCTTCAAGTTGAAACATGAAAAATTAGGAGCATTTAAATCAAAATAACATGGTGGAGAACAAGGTATGCTACTGGTGCAATTTCACTGGGCTCATCAGCACAAACAACTGCTCACTTCTTTTACATGTTATACCACTTATTTTCCACATTTCCTCACTGCCTTTCCCCTTGAGTAACATCTCAAGTCCAATTCTGCACATTATGCATAATCCTGATCACAATTCACAAACATCAAGCAATTTAAATGAGAAAACCTATTTAGTAAACTGGATGAGTGCATAAACTAATGTTTTACAAGGCTCTTGAGATATTCTCCCAAGCTACCGTTTGATGTTTAAGGGCCTTTTCTCATTCTCAATAACATATATCAAGTGATCAGGGGTCAGTAAGTTCAGTCAGCTAGATGGCTGGTTTACAATGCAGCAATGCCAATAGCATGGGTTCAATTTCTGCACCAGCTGAGATTATCATGAAGGATTCCTTCTCAACCTCTCTCCTCGTCACGAGGCATGGTGTCCCTCAAGTTAAACCATTAGTCACTTATCTCCAATGAGAGGGCAGCCCTATGGTCCCCTATGACTCTGGCGACTTTACTAATAGGCGATGCAGTCGCAAAGTGAGAACGTGTTCTCTATTTATACTTGGGTTGACATGGATTACTCCGATTTATGCAGAAGGAAAATTAGAAGAATCCATCAACATCCTCAATAACCACCAACCTCCATTAAATTTAAAGCCATAACACAAGGAAATTATCAATTTATTAGTCAACATAGTACTTAAATTGATACAAGACAACAAGCAAATGTCAGCAGCAAAATTTATTTTCAAAATAACTGACACACCCACAGGCACAAAAAGACATCACTCAAAACACATCTCTACACTGGTGAGATGATAAATACTAGTTTTCAATTATATATGAACAACACCAGAAGAATTTAAACCGGCAGTTACCACCTTTTACTACATGTCAGATTTCAACTTAATAATTGACAATGTTAACTACAACTGCATCTAATAGATTATTCCTGTGAATATGTGCATCCCTAAACTGCTCTAACATATATTTGCGAAGAATTCATTACTTCGGGGATTTCATGTTTTTCTAACTCCTGGTTAGATAGGTATTCTTTTGCTACCATATTTATTAATTATTTTGTACAAATTAAAGATGGCAGGAGAGGTGATGCTGCAGCAAGGTGGAGCTCCTAGACGCTAGTTTGGTCCACACCTGCACACGTGTTTGAAGCTCAAGCTGTTCAGTTTACTAGCTGGAAACACGGTAACAGACACTATGAAGAATTGGGGAGGGGAAAAGTTACCCAGATGCCTTGTACCATGAGGCAGTCACACTTTTTAGATTAGATCATTTGATATGGTCAGTATTCAGGGAAAGAAGGAAGGGTGTAACTGACAGTGAGGCAGGTAAGACGGCATGGGACTACAGCCTCAGTCTTAGCAACTGTCTAAGATGTTGGAGACTCTTTCAGCTTGTCTGGATAACAGTGAGAGCTGCAGGGAATCTCAGTTATTAGACCATGACACCATTGTACAGGAAGTCACCCAAGTGGGAGACACAAAAAATAAACGTAGTGGTAGTGGGGGGCAGTATAGTGAGAATGAGTACAGCTCTCTGGAGCAAAGGACAGGAGTTCAAATAACGTACATGCCAGGTATGAGGGGTCAGGGCATCCGTTCAAGGCTCAAGGGGAATGTGCAGTGAGAGAGGGGGAGAATCCAGTCATTGTGGTCCGGAGAGTGATATAGGCAGGACAAAGGATGCTCTTATAGTCAGCATGACAAACTAGGTGGCAAATTAGCATAAGGCAAATCAAACAGATGAATGCATAGCTCAAAAACTGGTCTTGGAAAAATGGGTTCCATGTTGTGGTGCACTAGCACCAGTACTGGGAAAAATAGGATCTGTACCAATGGGAAGGTTTCTACCTGAACCATGTGGGGTCACTGTTCTTTCCAACCACATAACCAGGGAAGTAGGGAGGGTTTTCAAATAAATAGCATGACCAGGGATGTAATTTGGGAACATATGAAAAAAAATCAAAGAGTAGAGGCAAAGGCAAAGACAAATATGTTAATAGAGGAAATGATACAAAAGTCTGCGAGAGGAAGGGATGGAGAGTACTCTAATAGGTAATACAAAAATATAAAAGCAATTGCAACACAAAAACATGAACTTACAAAAAGCATGATCTGGCAACAATTACAGAGACATGGTTGCAGGGTGACATGGAACGAAACCTGAAATTTGAAGGATGCAGAACTTTAGGAAGAACAGGAAGATCAGAAAAGGTGGATGGGTAATCCGGTTAAATAACAATTGTACCACAAAGAATTAACCAAATGCAGTAAACCAGGATGTGGAAGTAATTTGGGTAGAGATGAGAAATGATAGGAGAAGAGTCACTCATGGGAGTGGTATACAAGGGCCACTAACAGTAACCACATGGTAGGGTGGAGCAGAAGGAAGAAATATTGACAGCTTATCAAAAAAACAAAGTGATAATCATGGGAGATTTTAATCTACTTATCAACTGGAAAAGTCAGACGGACAAAGATAGCCTAGGTAAGCAGCTCATAGATTGCTTCAGGATAGTTTCTTAGAGCAGCATATTCTGGAACCCACCAGACTGTAGGTTATAGTAGAACTGGTACTGTGCAACAACACAGAATTAATTGATGATCATACAGTGACAGCAGTCCTAGGTAGCAGCGACAACAATGTGATTGAATTTTACGTTCAGTTTCAGGGAGAGGGGAATGAGTCAGAAATTTTTTAAATTTCAAGAAGGGTGATTATGAAAGAAAGCAAGCAGAACTGGCTAAAATGAACTAACAAATGATGTTATGGGTAGGTCAAAAGTGATCAGTTGTAGACATTTAAGGGAACATTTCAGAATATACAGAATAAATACATTCCAAAAGGATTCCAAGTGACAGTCCCATCATCTGTGGTTAACGAGAAAGACCAAAGATAGTAACAAACTTAAACAAAAAGCACATCCTTGTGCAATCACATGTGACAGGTCAGAAGATTGGCCAGAATATAAGAAAAAATGAACAAAAAATTCAGAAGGAGGGATAATGCAGAACAAGAAATGAGCAAGCCAGAAATATAAAAACAAATAGTAAGAGTTTCTATAAATATTTTAAGGTAACAAGGTGAGCTACAAAAGGGGATTCTAGAGAATTAGTAATGGAAAGAACAAAAAGGCAGTAGATAAATCAAACAGGTATTTTGTACAGGATACACATAACCTGGCAAAAACAGCGACAATTCAGGAAATGGGATGGAGAAGGAACTCTGGAAATCACAATTAGCAAAGATGTGATACTGAGTTGGAGCTGCAGGCTGACAAATGCCTGAGGCCTACGGACTCCATCATAGGGTCTTGAGAAGCACAGTGAGATAGTTGATGTATTGACTTTTCTTCAAAAAAAAAAATTCCTTGAATCATCAACCATCCCATTACATTGGAAGATTGCAAATTTAACTTTTTCATTCAGAAATGGAAGGAAAACAGAAAGCTGAAAATTACAGAGGTTACAGCACTGCACAAGGTAATCAGGCAGGAAAAACATGGTTTTGTGAAAGGGTACCATTTTGACCAATTTACTTAAGTCCTTGGAGGAGGTAGCACATGCTGTAGATAAAGTGAAACTAGTAGATGTACTGTATTTAGATTTCCAACAGGCCAATGATAAAGGGCTACATCAAAGGATGTTGTAGAAAACAAAAGCTCATGTGTAGTAAGCAGCATATTTTCATGGACAGAGGATTGATTTGGCTAACAGGAAGTACAAAGTAGGTGTAATTGAGTCTTTTTCATGTTGCCAAGATATAATGAATGGTGCCACAGGGATCCATGCTGGCATCTCAACTATTCAGAACTTACGTAAGTGGCTTGAATGAAGGGACAAGGCCCCTCAAGTCATATCTTCTAGGAATGCCAAATCTGATGATGACACAAAGACTGCAGGAAAGTAAGTTGTGAAGAGGACATATTGATACTTTAGAGGGATATAGATAGGTTGACTGAATGTCCAAAGATCTGGCAGATGAAGTATATTATGGGAAAGTGCGAAGTTGTTCATTTTAGTAGGAAGAATAAAATGAAGCATATTACCTAAATGCTGAGAGATTACAAAGCATCAACATGTAAAGGGATGTGGGTGTCCTAGCACACGAATTTAAAAATGTTAATGGAAATAATTCAAGTAATTATGACAGCTACTGGAATGTTGTTATCAGAGAGCAGAACATATAAACAGAGAGCACTGAGTTCTGAAGTTATACAGGACTTAAAAAATTAACATCTCCTACTCTCCATTTAGTCCCCTTATTTAAGGAAGGATGTCAATACAGTGGAAGCAGTTCAGAGGAAGTCTACCAGTCTAATTCATGGAATGGGCAGGTTATCTTATGAGCAAAGGTGGACAGGCTAGGCTTGTATCTGCTGGAGATTAGGCAAGTGGGAGGTGGCTTAACTGAAATATATAAAATCCTGAGGGGTCTTGATTAGGTCAATGTGGGGAGGATGTTTCTTTCTTTCAGAGGATATAGAACTAGGGATCACTGTTTAAAAATCAGAGGTCATCAATTTAATATGGATGAGACAAATTTTTATTTTGTCTCAGATGTTCCACAGAACGCTCTTCATGAAAAGTTGGTACAACAGAGCCCTCAAGTATTTCTCTTTAAGGCCGCTGCAGATAGATTCTTGTTCAGCAAGGTGATGAATGCCTATCCCTGATAACCTGAAATGTGGATTTGAGGCTACAATCACATTAGTCATGACCTTATTAAATGGTAGAGCAGGCCCAAGGCAACAAATGGTCAACACCTGCTTCTTGCTCATAATGTTTCGTACTGTTCTTTTTCCTTGGAACCTCCCTTTCTCCAACTCTGCAGCTACACTCTTTCCCACCTTCACTTGCAGCTCAACTCCCTCCCACCCTTGACCCTCTGCTCTTTTCTACCTCTTTCTTTACTCCCCTCCAACCATCCTGGTAGACAGTGCAATCTCACTCCTCAACCTGGCAGTTCAGTTACCTTTCTTTCTTACTTACCTCACTGCTCCTCCAATCTCAGGCCATTTCGCTCTTGAAGTTTCTCCTCACTGAATCTGTCAATTCTACTACCGGGGTGATCATTCTCACAATGGTCACCCATTTAAATATTCTCAGGTCTTTTTAGGGAGCACCCATGTATTTTAAGCTACCGTGGATATGTTTTTTAATTTTAAGACGGGTGTCAATACTGCACCAGTTTATAGTTTTTTTTCAACTGTATTAGGACAAATGTTATACTTTCGAGATATAATGAACATCTCTCTCCAAACTTTAAAATACCCTTGAAAAATCAGGGGTTTGGTTAGCTCATTTTGCTTGGATGGCTGGTTTGTGATGCAGAGTGACACCAATAAGGGTTCAACTGCCATCTTGAATGAGTGCCATGAAGGTTCCACCTTCTTGACCTCATCCTTTGCCCAAGGTATGACCACCCTTGGGTTAATCCACAACTTGTTGTCTCTCTTCAATGAGAATGCAACCCTATGGTCCTCTGGGAGGATGGTGACTATCTTTTATCCACAGAATCATGGAATCCCTAGAGTGTGGAAGCAGGCCTTTCAGCCCATCGGTCCACATCGACCCACTGAAGAGCATCCTGCTCAGACCCACACCCCCAACCCTATCCCTGTAACCCTGTTTCCCACGGTTAATCCACCTAGCTTGCACATCCTTGGATGCTATGGAACAATTTAGCATGGCTAATCCACCTAACCTGCCCATCTTTGGGCTGCGGGAGGCAACAGGAGCACCTGGAAGAAACCCACGCTGACACAGAGAGAATGTGCAAACTCCACACCAACAATCACCCGAAGGTGGCATTGAACTCAGGTTCCTGGCAGTGAGAGGCAGCAGCGCCAACCACTGAACCACTGTGCTGTGTTTGGTGCAAAGTGAATAAGCATTTTAAGAACTAGTTCTCGCAAGAACAGAATATGATAAAAAAAAGTTTTGACCCAATGTTGTCAAAAATACTTAAGAGATCAACGTACTTCAAATGGTACTGCATTTAGATGCATTGAAATCAACGCACTATGAAGTATTCTACTGCCGAGTTGGTAAAGTCAAAGTATGATGCACTTCCCATTCCAAACCAGAAAAGAAATACCAACACAGTCTATAAACAAAAACTTGACCCGGGGGGAGGCAATGGCCTAGTGGTAACATCACTGGGCTATTAATCCAGAGATCCAGGTTTGAATCTCGCTATGGGAAATGGTAGAATTTGAATTCAATAAATATCTGGAATTAACAGTCTAATGATGGCTATGAATTCATTGTCGATTGCCAGGAAAAAAAAACCTCCTGGGTCACTAATGTCCCTTAGGGAAGGAACTGGCCATCTTTACCTGTCTTGACCTATACATGACTCCAGACCCACAGTAATGTGGTTGACTATTAACTGCCCTCTGGACAGTTACGGAGAGGCAATAAATGCTGGCCTAGCCAGCAACACCCTCATCCCAGGAATGACTATAAAAAAAAATTACTAGGAATTCCATGTAGTTAAAATGTCTTAAATTTTCAAAAACAAAAATCAGAAATAGCTGGAAAAACTCAGCAGGTCTGGTAGCATTTCTGGATATAAAGTAGAGTTAACAGTTTGGGTTCAGTGATCTTTCTTCAGAACTCAGAACAAACATAATTAACAGTTCCTTCTCTTCATGTCTTCTCCATCCAAAAAGTACCTTCACTTCCCACGTCCTAACAAATTATAATCCAAATCCAACCCGAATTTTCTTTGAACACACTGCCACCTTCCAAATCAGGTTTCCATCCCTGCCACATTGCCAAATGGCTAACGTTAAGTCACAAATGACATTCCACATGACTAGGACAAAGATAAACTTTAGCTTCTTCAGCCTTCTCAACATTAGACCAGACCTCCATACCAGTCTCCCACACCGCTGGACAAGAGAGAATTATCACATGATTCAATTTTTACTTCTGTCATTGGTAATCACTCACTAATGAGCACGATTGTCCACCTAGGAAATTCCAACGTCACTGATCATGGGTTCTGTGCCTTCTCACATGGCCAATAGCCGAATCCTAGAGCTGCACCTCCAACCGCACATTTAGTGGGTGTTTCTGGGAGGTAGAATTGACGCTTGGTTTTAGGATTGTTGACATTCCTTTCACTGGCTCCTTTTCCATACTTCCTCTTGCCACTGGGTGTTCAAGGAATTGTGTCCCTTCAACTGGAGTCCAAGTTGATTTCTTCTGAACGGGGGTCTCCCATGCATAGGCATCTAAGTTGCATTTCTTGAGGGAAGCATTCAGGAAGACTTTTGAAACGCTTCCTTTGCCTTCTTGTTCGAATGCCTTTCTTGGGCTGGGCAAACAGGATTTATTTTCATAAATCGAAACTCAGGCATCCTAAGCACATGGCCGACCCAGCAGAGTTGGTTTTGGATGTTTAATTCATTCATTGATTGATTTATTGTCATGCGTACCAAAACGCAGTGAAATGTTTTGTTTATAAGCGGTTCAGGCAAATCACAGTAAGCAAAGGATATACAGATCAAAAAGACTTAGACGCATACAGGTTGCGCTAAACACGATGAACAATAGCAAGATCAGCATTATTTGAGGCTACAGTCCATTCATCAGTCTGATAACAGCTTGGAAGAAGCTGTTCCTGAACCTGCTTGTGTGTGTGTTCAGGCTTCTGTATCTTCCGCCTGCCAGAAGAGTTTGTAGGAGATTGTTACTGGGGTGCGATGGATCTTTGGTAATGTCGGCAGCCTTTCCGTAGTGGCGAGCTATGTAAATGGAGTCCATGGATGGAAGGCTGGCTTCCGTGATGATATGGGCTGTGCACACCAACTTCTGTGACTTCTCACGGTCCTGGGCAGAGCTGTTGCCATTACCAGGCCGTTATTCACCCGGACAGCATGCTTTTAATGGCGCATCTATAGAAGTTAGCAAGGGACCTTATGGACATGCCAAATTTCCTGAGCCACCTGAGGAAGAGGCGCTGTTGTGCCTTCTTAACTGTTGCATTTGGGGGAAGTCCAGGACAGGATGTCAGTTATTCTCACTCGGAGGAACTTGATGCTCTACACCGTCTCAAACTCAGTTCCGTTAATGTAGATGGGGACGTGTTCTCCTCCTTTCTTTCCAAAGTCAATGACATTGAGAGAGAGAGATTATTTTCATTACACCACGTCACCAAGCCCTATATCTTCTTTCTGTACTTTGAATCATCCTTGTTAACTTGTAGATGGTGTTCATTCAGAATTTGGCAACACAGTCGTAAGTGTATAGGGAGTACAGTGGGGGGCTGAGGACACATCCCGGGGGGGGGGGGTGGCTCCAGTGTTGAGTGCTATTGTGAGGGAGGTGCAGTCACCTATCTTCACTGGTTCAAGCCTATATGTAAGAAAGCTATGGATCCAGTTGCAATGGGCAGAGCAGAGACCAAGGTCATGGAGGTTTCAGATCAGTCTAGAGGGGATAATGGTGTTGAAGGCAGAGCTGTAGTTAATGAGCAGGAGTCTGACCTAGGTGTCTTTGTTGTCCAGCTGTTCCAAGAATGAGTGCAGGGGTAGGGACATGGCATCCTCGGTGGGCCTGTTATGTTGGCAGGTAAATTGTCAGGGATCGAGGCATGTTGGGGGACTGGAGTTGATGCAGGCCATGACTAGCCTCTCAAAGCACTTCATGGTTTGAGGTCAGAGCCACTGGGTGGTAATCAGTAAAGCACACTGCATGTACTTTTTTTTTTTTAGGTACCGGGATGATGGTGGTCTTCTTGATGCAGGTGGGGACTTCAGCTTGTAGGAGGAAGAGGCTGAAGATGTCGGTAAATACCTCTGCCATTTTGTCCGCACAGAATCAGAGTACTCAACTGGGGACACCGTCAGGGCCCTCTGTTTTCTTTGGGTTGACTCCCAGGAGAACCGATCTGACGTCTAAGGTGGCGATTGAGGGAACAGATATATTTGGGACTGTCTGGGCAGGCTTTACTGTGCCGCTGGCATTCTGCTCAAGCTGAGCATAGAAAGCATTGAGCGCACCAGAGTGGGATGTGTCTTTGCCAGCTATCTTGTGCTGCTTCAATTTTGTATCCTGTAATGTCGTTTAGGCCTCGCCATAGGCAGCGCAATTCCGGTTGGTATGTTTGGGCCTCTAACTTGGTTCGGTACTGACTCTTGGCATCCTTGATAGCTTTGCAGAAGTCATATCCGGATTTCCTATATTGGTCCGCGTCACCCACATTGAATGCTGCACGTCTGATCTTCAGTAGGGAGTGGGTTTCCTGGGTTCATCCAAGGTTTATAATTGGGAACACTCGGATTGACTTCTTTCTTACGCAGTCCTCCCGGCGTTTGCTAATGAAGTCTGTGACGGTGGCAGCATAACCATCTGATTTTCCCATCAAGTACTTGAACACCGTCCAGTCCACCAATTCAAAGCAGTCTGAGACGGTCTTCCATTGCCTCTGACCAGCGCTGTACTTTTCATGAAGGATTCTCCCATTTCAGCTTCTGCTTGTAAGCTGGGAGGAGGAACACAGCACTGTGATCTGATTTTCAGAAGTCTGGATGGAGCGGTAGGCATCTTTAATTGTTGTGTAGTAGTGGTCCAGAACGTTCAGTCCTCTGGTGGGGCAAACGCGATGATGATACTTTGGCATCACCTGCTTGAGGTTGACTTCGTCGAAGTCTCCAGCCGCAATGAATAGGGCTTCAGGGAACTTTTTCCTCGAGTGTTTGTGGCGGAGCAAATCATTTCTAGGGCATTCTTCACATCTGCATAGAGTGATATGTAGACTGCTGTCAGGAAGGCAGAGGTGAACTCTTTTGGAAGGTAGTAGGGATGGCACTTTACTGTAAGGTATTCTAGGTCCGGGGTGCAAAGGCTTGCCAGTGTCACCATGTCCAAGCACCAGGCGTTGTTGATCTGGAAGTATACGCCACCACCCTTCGCCTTACCCAATGACACCATGCAGTCCACACAATGTATGGAGATTTGTCAGCTTGTAGGGTGCAGTCAGGAATAGCAGGGATGAGCCAAGTCTCTGTGAGGCAGAGCACACAACAGTCTCTCAGGTTCCTCTCGTAGGGAAGTCTAGATCGGAGTCGATCCATTTTGTATCCTCTACCTTGGATATTTGCTTGGAGTATGCTGTGGAGGGAGTCTTGAAACCTCGTAGTTTCAACATCACCTTCAGGCCAGCACATTTTCCCCATTTCTTTGTAGGCTTCCTGGAGGCGGCTCCACAAATATCCCCATCCTCAGCAACAGGAGAGCCAAGCAAAAAGAGAAGGCTGAGGTATTCACAGCAGTCTTCAGTCAGAAATATCAAGTGGATGTTTTAAGTTAATGAGAACAGCGCTGATTCAGTGACGGTACAAACTTTTCACTGTATTTTGTATTGAATATGCATGACAATACATGATTCAATTCAACTCAAGCAGGACAAATCCAACCCATCAAACTACTACCCCATTCGTCTCCTCTCAATCATCAGTAAAGTGATGGAGGTTGTCATCAGCAGTGATATCCAGCAGCAACTGCTCACAGTCTGGATTCTGCCAGGGACATTTAGGTCCTGACATCATTATAGCCTTGGTTTAAACATGGACAAAAGAGCTCTGTTCCAGAGGACAAATGAATGTGACAGCCCTGGATATCAAGACTGCATTTGACAGAGTGTGTGGCATCAAGGAGTCCTAGCAAAACGGGAACGAATGGGAATGGGGAGAAAACTCTCCTCCGGTAGGAACCATTTTTGGCAGACAGAAAGATGGTTCTGGATGCCAGAGCTCAGTCACCACAGGTCCAGGACATCTCTGAAGGTTAATGTCCTAGAGCCAACCATCTTCATCTGCTTCATTAATGACCTCTCCTCCATAAGGTTAGAAGTGGGATTGTTTGCCACACAACATTCAGTGTCATTTGCGACTCCTGAGACACTAAAACCGGACGCAAACTCAACTGAGCTCACCACTTAAATATACTGGCTACAACAGGAGGTCAGGTTCCAGGTAAACTTGACTCTTGACGTCCCAAAGCATTCCCATCATCTACAAGGCCCAAGTCAGGAGTATGACACAATGCTCCCCACTTGCCCAGATGAGTGCAGCTCCAACAACATTCAAGCAGATTGTCACCATCCAGAACACAGCAGCACATTCCACCACTTACAGCAGCAGCTAGGTGTACTACTTACAAGATGCATTGCAGAAATTCACCACAGATACTTAGACAGCACCTTTCAAACCCAGGACCACTTTCATATTGAAGGATAAGAGCAACAGATGTACGGGAACACCACCACCTGCAATCTTTCGCTCAAGCCATTCCCCCTTCCAATTTGGAAATATCTCTCCATTCCTGCACTGTTGCTGGGTCAAAATCCTGGAATCCCCTCCCTAGTGTCCACCTACCCCACATGAGCCTCAGTGGTTCAAGAAGGCAGTTCCCCAACACCTTCTCGAAGGCAACTAGGAATGGATAATAAATAGCAGCCCAGCCAGCAACACTATGTCCCACAAGTGAATTAAAAGAAAATAAAAGGTGGCCTGTATAGAACAAATTCCAGCATAGATCAGTTGGACTGAACAACCTGGTCTGTGCTAGAAAGTAAAGAACAGTAAATCAGAGATTCTTGTTATTTAATCAGAATTAGAAGACCCGGACAATGAGCCTTGAGATTGAAAAGTTGACAATTCATATATTTTGTAAATAGGAATAGGAACTAATTTCCAATGGAACCTTGTGATTGTTCCAAAGATTGGAAAAGGGAGTGTATGTGTATTGGTATTAGAGAGGAACAGAGAAGAAAAGAAAATTACAAGGCAAAAACAAAACAAGATATTAAGGTTGCATCCAAAAATGACTCCAACACGACCTTAGGTTTCAGGAGGCCATCACCAAGCGCATCACCGGGAAGCGACATTAATCAAAAGATGACACTGGGAATTTCTTGGTAGACGACTCACTTTTTGAGTTCAGATCTTGTAGTTGACGAGGACACTCAGCGCTATCCACCTTTGTAAAAAGGCATAATAAAGTACAGAAAAGGTGCAAGAAAAATAATGGCCCCTAATGCTGAGAGAAAGGATGGTAACTGTGTCTGTAATCTGAAGAACACATTATGCTCAAAAATCACCACCTTCAGCTGTTACGTAGAGGCTAGTTATCTCAAAAAAATGACCTCAAAAGTACAAGCTTTTCCAGAATTATCTAGACCACTTAACTCATTCACTCTGCATTTAGTTTATTTTTCATATGCAGTCATGATTATTTTTCTAATTGATTGAATGGAGAGAATCACTTTTAAACAGTTTCCTCAAGTCTAATCAGATGAATTGGGTCAGAAGGTTCAGGTCAATTGCAGTTCAGATTTGCAATTCAGTGAGGTTAGCTGGCAGTTGCTTGGACAGTGGAAATGTATCCTCTCCAAATGTAGGTAGTAGCAATTTATACTGGAGAACAGTTACTGGTCAGTCAGTCATCCACTGACCTAGTTCTCATTTGTTCCCAGTGACCAACTTCAGGCACTTTTCATAACAAACTCTTTTTGCACCAAGGCATTCAAACATACAGTGAAAAGATTCATAGGACAGCAAGAATACAGGCTCAGATCAAAAATATATATTCTTTCCTTAGCCCCAACTCAGATTAAATGCTGAGTGCTTCAAAATAATCAGGCTTCAATGTAAAGCAGAGATTTAAACTGAACACTCCCTTTATGGTTTGATACTTTATCACGGGGGCTATTTACATATTCAGGGAACAAGCATTTAACAATCTGCTAAAAATCTTTTTCTCAACATAATTCTGTTACTTTCTTAAAACTTGGTTCAAGTGACAATTTTCCATCCACAGAGTAAAACACTTACCAACATATGGTGCCGAAAGAGAGTATATAGAAAAATCAATGACCCAACAAAATAGCTACTTCTTGACAACTGTTTTCCAATGAATGCTTAAAGGCAATATCTAATACCTTCAGAAAGCTCTACAGATACTAGTAGTTCTCCAGCATTGTCCTTAAACACTTATTTGGCACCTGTGGAATGAAAACTGGTTGAACCATCTAATTTTCAGATACTGGAAAGCATGACAGCCAACCTTGGTCTTATCCTCAGTTCATATTCAGGCACGTGCTTTCCTACACTTGAAAAGAACTACGGTGAATATCTGCAGCCCAAGATCCACATTCCCTATATAACAACAGCACCCTTGTTGCAAAAGCTAATTTCACAAGGACTAGAAGCAAACATAAGACCGTACTGATCTGAATGAACCAGAGTAACATCTCAGGGCGGTATGGAAGTCAAAAGATTTCAAATTTATTTGCAACATGTCAAAACAATGTGTGCATATGTCATTGAATTATTCTCTCAACTGTTGATGCCTGATGACGATACATGTTTGTTCATTCTTTTACAGGATGTAGGCATGACTGGCAAAGCACATTTGTTGCCTACCCATGATTTCCCTTGAACTGAGCAGCATGCTAGGCCCTTTAAGAAGGCCAACCACATTGCTGTGGCTGCATAACCATGCATAGACCAGACCTGGTAAGGATGGTACCAGGTGTGCCAGATGAGTTTTTACATCAAAAGTGACAATAGTTCACATGGTCACCAACTAAGACCTATTTAATGTTCTAGATTTTTTTTTTTAAACTAATTTCACATTTCACCAGATGATATGGTATGATTTGAACCCATGCCAACAGAGTGTCATCCTGGCCATTTAAATTACTAGGCCAGTGACATTACCAATATGCCACGTCTACAAATTAATCACTGCATGCATGATGTTTGCACAAGGCAAAGTATATCCTGAAAGCGTAAATCAATTTTCAAATGCACTAACATGGAAAATTAAATATTGATACAGAACCAAAGCCAATTACTTACAAAATAAAATTCAAAAGAACTGCAGATGCTGTAAATCGGGAGCAAAAACAGAATCTGCTGGAAAAGCTCTGAATTCTGAGGAAGGGTCACTGGACCTAGAACATTAACTCTGATTCTTTCTTCAAAGATGTTGCCAGACCTGCTCAGCTTTTCAAGTAACTCTGTTTTTGTTCCAAACACTTACATGCATGTATTTATTTCACTAAGGATCTTTCCAAATAAATCATACTTAGTACCTGTTCCAGATGTCCATGATTTCAAGATGTCTAAAATCACTGAACTTCCATTTTCATTTGAACCTACCTGATCAAGATATACATTTCCAAACAGGCAAAGTTTTTTTCATTTCACTACAGCATTGTTATTTTACCTCCAAGCCAACAATACAACACAACAATACAAATTCAAATTTAATTAACCAAAACATATCAGACATAGCTGCACATTTTAAATACATACCAGGACTTTCCACTCGCTTATAATGATAAGGATTGATGCAAACTTCCTTCTGTTTCGATCCAAATGGAAATTCGCAAATGTCTAATGGCTTCAGCTCATGATGACTTTGAAGATCTGGCCATCGCCACACACGGCAATAAATGACATGAGGCAGGCCTTTTCTGTGTGATACCTGAAGTCGCCCATCTAGAGATCGTGGGATGGTGACACATCTGCTTGGTTGACCTGGACTGCTCAATGCCTTTTCCAAATCCTCCATGGCCCCCTTTTTCTTCTTCAATTTTTTTACTAGAGCATCAACTGCTTTCTCTGCCCATTTTTCTTCTTCATCCCCTTGCTTCCAGCCCAACAATCGTTTTACAGCTGGGCTGGTAAAGGAGAACAAGCTTGCCATCGTCATTGTGAAAAAGAAATGGCACAAACACGAGCATGCAGAAACGTGTTTCCAAAGCAAGGTCAGCAGCTGCAAGCAGCAATGAACTAATTCAAAAGACGAGCACACTGCTTTAGCAAAAGGAAACCTCAAACATACAAAATTGTATAGGAAGCTTTCCTTTTTCAGTCGTCACAATTGTCTTTTTAGCAGCTGACAATTTAAAACCACAACATCCAAGGATTGGCTTCCAGACTGCTTCCTCCAGCAACAGCTCAGGCAAATAAAAAGCCCACCTGCAAGAATGTCAAATGGTAAAAAAAAGTCAAGTTAGTCTGAAAAAAATAAACAAAGATCAAATGCATTTTATTACAGATACTAAGGAATACTTTCAGCAACCACCTGCAAGCAGCCAGATATTATTTTGGGAAGCGCTGCAGAATTCTGCAAGACTTCAGAGAAGCAGACAGCCAAACGGAACACCATCTACTTCAGTTTTGATTTGCCCTTGTTCAAAGTGAAGACTGTCTTACAAGTCTGGATATTTGCCCAATTTAGTCTGCTTTTAACACAATTGTATTCAGATCAAAGAAAATGAGCAGAAATCTATCCAATTCTCAAGTCTTTTCTAAAAGAAACCTGGAATTATTCCTGGGGATCTTCTATTCCATTTTTAACAGAAGAGAAAACCATCAGAAAAATCAGCACGGACACTGGGCCTCAAATCACTGGAAAGTGAATTTATTTCAACCATCAAAAACTCAAAAACCAAAAGACTTAAGTTACACAGAAACAGGGTTCAAAATTTGGACTCACTAACCAAAGGCAAGCCCCTGAGCAAGTGCAAGTGGCACAACGTCCTGGTTACACACTTTTGTATATGTGGTTTCAATATACTGTACTAGAACCACTGATGCAAGGCCTTCAGGATAGTCTATTAAAAACAGTTATAAAACATTTACAATCTTTAGAAAATAGAGTGCTGCAAGAAAATTACAAAGATACGAATAAGATATGAGACTACATTAATCTATCACACAGATACAAATGATATCAAGTTTACATTCATTTTACCTTGGAAAGTGATACAGGCTTCATAGTGTTTGTCAGTGGCCATCACCAAACACTTGCCAACAATTTCTGAATTGATCATAACATATGTATGGTGAGTGATAAAGATGAATTTATGTCTGTAAATACAGCGTTCCTGGTATAAAGAATACTTCAAAATTATTTCCTTAAAACTTCGATTAATTTTGAAATATATAGCCTTCAATAATCGTAACCTGTTGTTACAAACACTGCAAACATATGCCCTACAGTAACTGAAACTAATCCTGGAATCTCACTCCAAACGATAAGCAGCAACTCGGGCGACAAACTGCTGTCTTGGAGGCATCAGAAGCATGAGGGGAAAAAAAAAAATAGACAAAGACACTACAAAAATAATCCTAAATGATGTGGTGATGGGGAGATGATGGTGAACTGCAAAATGGTGACAGTGGATTGAAACTATAATACTGTTTGAAAATGTTAATCACAAGGAAAAAAGAAGATGCAGTACTTCAAGAACACAGTAGGCTTTCAAAAGATAGTACAAATAGTAGTTGCCGATTTAATGTGGTAAAGCCAACAATAAAATAAATAGCAGAAATTAACAAAGACCTGAAATTGGAATCTTTGATGATTGTGTTCATGTTTATTTTCATTTATTGTCATTTTTGTCAACGAACACATAGCAATTGAGTAAGATAGAAAGTTCTGATCTTAGATGGCTTTAGTACGTCATTTGCCCAAAATTCTTCCTTTTTTCAGCCCAAACCACCATTATAAATTCAATGTAGCTTGAAGACAAAATTTCTATTTAATATCAGGGAACAAACATACGAGAATATGGTATGCAGTTTATTTTTCTGTTTTTAACTCACTCCGTATCATCAACTAATTTTTCTTTTTCTCCTTCCCATTATTTCTGAAGATGATCAGTTCTGCAAGTTCTCCCATACCTGGTCAAAGAGCTTTTATTCATGTAGGAGCCAAATCAATTATTAAAACTAAATTAAACTGCTGGAGTATTTAGAAAGTGAATGAATACATATTGAACTCAAGTTAAGAGTAAGATACATCATTGCCAAAACACCTTTAAATTCCTATTTAAAACTAGCTTTAGAAATAGCACTGGAAAATAGTGAAGCAAGCAAGTTCAAAAGTATTCAGGAAAATATTTACACAATTCTAAGTTTGTCATTACACTGAGCAACATCGCTTTAGAAATATAAAAGTTACCTGCAGTTATTTAGAATTTTATCCCCAAATTTATCTAGCAACAAACTAACGTCTACCATCATTAATCAGTCAAACTAGCCTAAAGGAAATTTACTGAAGACTTTTTGGGGCATTATACAGCTTTACAAATATTTTAACTTCTTAAAAATTGCTTAAAAACTTCTTGCCTTATGTACTTGTTACACTGAAACTCCCTATTAAATGCAACAGCGTACAAGTTCAAAACTAAATTCTGAAAGAATAGATTTCCCTTTTTATGAGCTTGGACTTGTACCTAAAATTAACTTTAGACCCAAATGCTTTCTGCATTGCTAAACAACACATTCTCAAACAACAATAATTCAGTATATTTACAGGTCACTAATTTCAAGGAAGCTCTTATGGTGATAAGAAGGAAGCAATGTGTCGTGCCACTGTGTTGATAAGCAATGGTAAAATCTGATCCAGATTCCCTTGTGAATGGTTGTGCAAGTATGTATGAACAATTAAAAGCTGGCAGAAGGCACATGTGGAACTTGGCAAGAGGATGTCTGCTGTAAAGATGTTTCCTTTGTTGCTACTCGGGCTGACAAACAACATTGTTCCCACAATTAATATCTTTACCTTTTTCAAAACTACTCAACAGCTGATTAAAAAAGTCAAGTAATATTCCCACATTTAGCTGTATCACATGAACAACAAACGGCACTATGAATATCACAAATTCACTAGATTTTTAAGACTTACTGCCAAATTAATCAAATGATTCTTCATCTTACAAATAATTCTTCATATTAAAAACCACTCAGCTATTTTACAACACTGAGTAAACCCGGGGTTCAGAACATGCTAGAATTTAGTTAATCATCACTTCCTTCCTAAACTCCCTCCACCTACAGTTCATCACAAAAGCACATTAAATCTTCCTCAGCCTTAGGTTGTTCCAAAGCACTTGAGCGCTTTCGAAATACTTTGATTTGTGCTCAATGTTAGGTACAAACTTTACAACAGCAAAGTTTCAGAAATAGCAGTGAGATAAATAACCAGTGGCAAGGAGGACATTGGAACGTTCCACCCAAAAGATGCAATTTTAAAAAAAATGTAGAAACTGAAAAACAATCATCCACACAAATTTTTAATGCGACATTATGTTTAGTTAACTTTACTCAATGCCTTGAAGCAACACAAGGGCAGACAAAGATATGTCACTGACAAATTTTCAGAAGGCCTTCAAAAGCTACAGGGAGAACTAGCCAGTTAGATATAGAACTGGCTCGAAGGTAGAAGACAGAGGGTGGTACTGGAGGATTGCCTTTCAAACTTGAGGCTTGTGACCAGCAGTGTACCATAAGGATCAGTGCTGAGTCCACTGCTCTTCATCATTTATATAAATGATTTGGATGTGAACACAAAAGGTATGGTCAGTGAGTTCACAGATGACAGTGAAGAAGGTTACCTCAGAGTACAACAGGATCTTGATCAGAGGAACTAATGGGCCCAGGAGTGGCAGATGGAGTATAATTTGGATAAATGTGAGGTACTACATTTTGGGAAAGGTAAATTAGGGCAGGACGTATACATTTAATAGTAAGGTCCTGGGGAGTGTTGCTGAACAAAAAGTGACCTTGGAGTGCAGATTCATAGTTCCTTGAAAGTGGAGTTGCAGGTAGAGAGGATAGGAAAAAGGCATTTGGTATGCTTGACTTTATTAGACAGGACACTAAATATAGGAGTTTGAAGATCATGTTGTGGCTGTACAGGACATTTGTTAGGCCACTTTTGGAATACTGCATTCAATTCTGAACACCCTGCACTGGAACAGACGTTGTGAAACTTGAAAGAGTTCAGAAAAGATTCACAAGGATGTTGCTGGGGTTGGAGGGATTGAGCTATAGGAGAGGCTGAATAGACTGGGGCTATTTTCCCTGAAGCATCAGCGGCTGACGAGTGACTTCAGAGATTTAGAAAATCATGTGGGGCGTGGATAGGGCGAATAGCCAAGATCTTTTCCTCATCGTGGGTGAGTCCAAAACTAGAAGGCATAGGTTTAAGGTGTGAAGGGAAAGATTTAAAAAGGGACCTAAGGGGCAACTTCTTCACATAGAGGATGGTGCGAGTTTGGAACGAGTTGCCAGAGGAAGTGGAGGAGATTGGTACAATTACAACATTTAAAAGGCATATGGATGGGCATACCAATAGGAAGGGTTTAGAGGAATATGGGCCAAATTCTGGCAAATGGGATTAGATTAATTTAGGATATCTGGTCAGCGTGGACAAGCTGGACTGAAGGGTCTGTTTCCGTGCTGTATAGCTCAATGACACTAAATCACCGCAATGCAACTCCCAAGATCAGAACTGCAAATTCAGGAGACAGGTACTACAACGGAAAACAAACTGGCTGAAAAATAGAAACCAAAGTTGAGGGTAAATGGGGAGTTATTGGTGACTTGGTAGTTATTCACAGTGGCAAAAGACAGAGGTGGTATTCCAAAAAAAAACTGTTGCCAGTATCATGATTCAGTTAAATGTTTTGTACTCTAGAATCTCCTTACATGCATCTATATTATGTCAATTCAACTACTGTGTTTCACTTTCAATGATTCTTTGGATAAAAGGATTATATCCAAAAGGAAATTCAGGATATATCAGTGACTGTCATCTATTTATGATTGTAAATTCTGGTTTCCCTGTGATTAGAAACATCAACTCTCTAGCAAACTCATCAAATCTTTTCAATCTTTTTCAGGTCACTCTCAATTTGGAGAGCATAGCTTCTCAGTTCTGGTATCACGATAGTAAATGAATTCCTCAATGCTTCTATAACCCTTTTATATACAGGAAAACACAAATCACCCAATGTTTTTCTGGGTTTGTTACCCTCACAAAAGAACACAAACATCTCAGGTTCATTTCTCTGGAAAACAAATGAAAGGGGGTTACATTCAGTTAGTATATATTCTTAGCTAAACCACACAGTACTGTACACAATACTGATCTGTATATAACAAAAGGGATATGGAAACACCAAGGTAGGTGGTAAAAAGATTTACTAGAATGATACCAAAGTGAAAGAATTACCAATAATGTGCACATCCCATTCATGAATTTTTAAAAAAATGACCAGATGATCTCTTTAAGATGAAGTTTGCAGCATAAATATTAGGCAGTATCACAATGAACTCTCTTGTTTCTCCTTGAAATAAGCCACAGGATCCTTTCCATCCATGGAAGATGGCAGATAAAGTCTCAATTTAACATCTCATCCTCTAATACTACACGGAAGTGTCACACTGGGAATGGGACTTGATCCTGGACATTAGCTGAAATGAATATTTGCACACAAATTATTGTATCAATCTTTACTTTCTGGAAATAAAAAGTAGGATCAAAGGAGAAACTGAAAAAGCAAAACTAATCAGAGATAAAAGGTACTGCAGATGCTGGAGAATCCGAGATAACAAGGTGTGGGGCTGGATGAACACAGCAGGCCAAGCAGCATCATAGGAGCAGGAAAGCTTGACGTTTCGGGCCGAGACCCTTCATCAGAAATGGGGGAGGGGAAGAGGGTTCTGAAGTAAATAGGGAGAGAGGGGGACGCGGATAGAGGATGGATAGAAGAGAGGATAGGTGAAGAGGAGGCAGACAAGTTGAAGAGGCGGGGATGGAGCCAGTAAAGGAGAGTGTAGGTGGGGGGGTAGGGAGGAGATAGGTCAGTCCAGGGAGGACAGACAGGTCAAGGGGGCGGGATGAACCAGCCCAGCTCATCTCCGCCTCCCGAACCTGTTCTTCCTCTCACCTATCCCTTCCTCCCACTTCAAGCCCCACCCCCATCTCCTATCTACTAACCTCATCCTGCCCCCTTGACCTGTCCGTCCTCCCTGGACTGACCTATATCCTCTCTAGCCCCCCACCGACACTCACCTTTACTGGCTCCATCCCCGCCTCTTTGACTTGTCTGCCTCCTCTCCACCTACCCTCTCCTCTATCCGCCTCCCCCTCTCTCCCTATTTCAGAACCCTCTTCCCCTCCCCCATTTCTGAAGAAGGATCTAGGCCCGAAACGTCAAGCTTTCCTGCTCCTAAGATGCTGCTTGGCCTGCTGTGTTCATCCAGCCCCACACCTTGTTATCTCAAAGCAAAACTAATTATTTTTCTTTGAAAAAAAATCAATCAAGTTTTAAATACTCAAAAAAAATCCAAACTTGCTTTCAAGGCCAAAGGTTCCTCAGCAATAAACAAAACCTAATGCACAATTAAGTTTGTTCTTGGCAGGTTAAAGTTTAATATTTTAATACTAAAATCATTTTTTTAAAAATTAAGAGTAATGCTTTAAAATCCTTAACTGGATATCACTTGATTGCCTGTGTGAAGGCCACCGTATGAATTGTGGTGAGCACAATACTAGTGAAACCAACATCCAGATTTCCACACTTAACAACACACTGATATGCCAGAAGTTGCTAACATTACAGAGTAAAGAGTGAAGGCACTGAGATTTTTGCCATCATTCCAATTACAGTAGAAGAGATAACATGTAGTGCTTTAATCTGAGGTTTTAAATTCTACATCACCTTTTGAGGACAACTGTGCCAAAAAAAAATGGCAAAGATAATGAAATTAAGTATTCTTCTCACTTGAGTTTTTCTTGCTAATCCTTCTCAGCAGATTTTGTCACTTCTATCTTGTATCTGTTTGGGTTTTTTGCAGTTTTGCTCTTATCCCTTTTTACTATGTTTCACATCCCCATTCTTTCCTGTTTACTTAACTACTCCTTATTCCACTTTACTACTTGAACTAGGATGGCAAGAGTTATTTGGGCCAGCTTAAGTTTAAGTTGCCAGTAACAAGTCAGAATTCTGATTTTCATGCACATATGTGGGAAATTCGTTGTTAATGGCTACAACCACATGCTGTTTTACATGATACAGACATTTCTAAGCTGAAACAAAGGCTTGAGGAGTCTTGCAGCACATGAAGTATTTTTAAATTTTTTTTTAAAATCACATTCGGAGGTGTCAAAAATTGACATTTTTTCTGGTTTCAGATCCGGGGCTGAGATATTTTTGAGTACGTAGTTCACAGAAACAGTATAGTGCAATTGGGTTTGTTTAACTTTCCCTGAAGGCAGAATACACAGTTCTTCCAGTTTGTTCATCTTTTTCCTTAATGTGCTACAAACAACTACATCACCCTTATCACCTAAAATGAGGTAAGCTGCATCAAGTTCTGAGGAAAGGTCACTGGACCTGAAACATTGACTCTGCCTCCTCTCCACAGGCTGCCAGACCGGCGGAGTTTCTCCAGCAATTTCTGTTTAAAATAAATCAAGACTGTCCAGAGATTAAGTGGAGTGAGAAATGCCAGAAAAGTACACTTTAGCCAAAGTAATTCAGCTAGATAGTTTTATTTTTATAATATGCTTCTGTGATTAAGTGGTATTTGACTTTGTAAGAGTTCAGTGATGGTGAAATTTCAGGCATTGTTTGATACGAGGGGTAAAACCAGAGGGAACCTTTGTGAAATGCATGCAACATGAACACAGGCCATAATGTATTTACATCGCAATCCGTGTTAAACAATGGAACTGCTGATGGAGATCTCTATGCTCAAGGACGAGTCACTTATACAGCATAGTAACATAAACACATGGTTAGTTGTTCTGTCCCTTAAGCATGTTCCATCACGCAATTGGATCATAGCGGATCTATACCCCAGCTCAATCAAAAGATTAAAGTAACTTAACCTATCTCTCCGTACAACACTAAAGCAAGACCTAGGGAACAAGCAAACTTGCCATGACAAGTGACATTTGAATAATAGAAAGTGCTAGATAAAATCCAAAAAGCAAGCACAGCTTCTGTACATGGCTTAAGCAGCAACACCTACATCTTAAGGGTCCACTGACTAGAGGCTTAACTGGCCTAGCCAGTGCATGGCTACAAGAACCATACAGGTATTTGAAATTGTACATCTTTACAGACTGACACAGCACTAACTGTCAGTATTGGTGGAAATAATTAGCATGAAAATTCAGCTAGCCTTTTTGAAAACTGAAGCATAAAACAAGCACCAACATGAAAGCAATACTGAACGTTCCCAATAATTAACAGAGTGTAGCAAAAAAATCAGCGGGTCATGCAACATCTGTGGAGAGAGACAGAGCTAGTCTTTCAGACTGATGAGGATTCTTCATCAGAACAGAGGCAGCATAGAACAAAATATAAGTTATGAGCAAGTGAAATGGGGGAACAGGAGAAGAACACAAAATTGAGGGAGAAATCAAATGATAAAAGGCAAAGGGAATAGCAATGATAAAAGTAAAGAAACAAAAATACATTTATACATGAAGTGTGAATGGCTGCAGTTGCCAAATGCAAAGTGGAGAAATACTACTGTTTTCATCAAATTTTTGTATCACGAATAGGGGTAGACGAAAGCTGCTAAATAGTACAGGATATCAATGTAGGAACCACAAAAAAAAAATGGGACGGACAAGACTGATTGCCACAGGAGCCAGTGCAGACTCAATGGGCATGATGAAACAATATAGTACAAAAGGAGATTCTGATTCCAATGAAAGAAATCAGGAAACCAAACCCAAAGAATCGCAGAAGTTTTGCAATGCAGAAGACGATTCAGCCCACTGTGTTTGCACTGGCTGTTATTCAACGAGATAAAAGTAGGTCACAGTAAAGTCTTTCATTCATTTCTTTTACACCATCTATGACTCTAAAAATAGTTGGAGAGTCAGAGGTGTACAGCACAGAAACAGACCTTTGGGTTCAACTCATCCATACCGATCAGATATCAGAGATAAATCTAGTCCCATTTGCCAGCATTTGGCCCATATCCCGCTAAACCCTTCCTATTCACATACCCAACCATATGCCTTTTCAATGTTGTAATTGTACCAGCCTCCACCACTTCCTCTGGCAGCTCGACCCATGCATGCACCACCCTTTATGGAAAAAGTTGCCCCTTTAGGTTCCTTTTAAATCTTTCCCCACTCACCTTAAACCTACGCCCTGTAGTTTTGGACTCCACTACCCTGGGGAAAAGTTCTTGTCTATTTACCTTATCCATGCCCCTCATGATTTTATACACCTCTATAAGGTCACCCCTCAGCCTTTGATGTTCCAGGGAAAATAGCCCCAGTCTATTCAGCCTCTCCCTATAGCTCAATCTCTTCAACCCTGGCAACATCCTTGTAAATCTCTTCTGAACCTTTTCAAGTATCAGAACATCCTTCCTATAGCAGGGTGACCAGAATTGCATGCAATATTCCAAAACTGGCCTAATGGATTTTCTGTACAGACGCAAAATGATCTCCAAAATCCTGTACTCAATGCGCTGACCAACATAAGCAAGCATACCAAACTACTTCACTATCCTATCTACCTGCGACTCCATTTTCAAGGAACTATAAACCTGTACTCCAAGGTCGCTTTGTTCAGCAACACTCCCCAGAACCTTCCCATTAAGTGTATGAGTCTTTCCCTGATCTGCCTTTCCAAAATGTAACACTTCACATTTCTCTAAATTAAACTCCAGCTGCCACTCCTCAGCCCATTGGCCCATGTGATCAAGATCCCATTGTACTCTGAGGTAACCTGCTTCGTTATCCGCTACACCTCCAATTTTGGTGTCATCTGCAGACTTATCTAACCATACCTCCTCAGTACACATCCAAATCATTTATGTAAATGACAAAAAGAAGTGGACCCAACACCGATCTTTGTGGCACACCACCGGTCAGTCCTCTGGTCTGAAAAGCAAAGCAATCATCCACCATCACCCTCTGTCTTCTATCTTCGAGCTAGTTCTGTATCCGAATGGCTAGTTCTTCCTGTTTTTCTATGTGATCCAACCTTGCTAACCAGTCTACCTTGAGACACCTTGTCAAACTGTTTACTAAAGTCCATATAGATCGCATTCACCACTCTGTTCTCATCAATCCTCTTTGTTACTTCTTCAAAAACTCAATCAAGCTAATGAGACATGACTTTCCACACACAAAGCCACGCTGATTATCTCTAATCAGTCCTTGCCTTTCCAATATTTTTTTCCACTGGTTCTGAAAACGGCAGACAGATAAACATTGGATGAGATACTGTAGACACTGTTTTGCATTAAGAACTAAATTAGTAAATGGCATTGTGAAAGGTGGAGTTTTACTTTGCCTAAAATTGTTGAATGCAATATTGAGTCAAGAGCACTGTAGATGAAGTGCTGTTCCTTGATCAAAGAATCGTTATAAAGCAAAATGAAACCCAAGGCTGACAATCTAACGCTGGACCTAATGGTTAAAGGCTGGGTCAAAGAGACAGGTTTTAAAGAATTTCGTGAAGTAGAAGAAAGTCGGAGAGGGTTAGGGAGGATATTTAACATTATAATTGTTACTTTGTAGCTTCAACATTAGCTCATTATTAAAAACTGACGGGAGTGAAGTAAACATATAAGCTGCAGCTTGACAGGATGCTGCCACAATTTGAACCACTGAAGTGGCTTTTGTAGAACTTGCTTTGAACTTTTTTTAAGCAAACAAATGTGTAAGTTACTTATGTTAGTCCACAGTATAGTCTTGACAACACTGCAATGGATAGATTTAATGCTTTTTCCACAGATTTAATGCTTTAAACACCAAACACATGACTTAAGATTATGCACTGGTTAAAGTTAAGGGCAGATTTATCACAAGTTCTTCCCCCAATTCTAGGAGAATCACAGCTTGGATACTGTATCAGCAAGCCAAAACAAACAACGTGAGAGATAAAAGGTACTGCAGATGCTGGAGAATCCGAGATAACAAGCATGGGGCTGGATGAACACAGCAGGTCAAGCAGCATCATAGGAGCAGGAAAACTTGACGTTTCGGGCCTAGACCCTTCATCAGAAATGGGGGAGGGGAAGAGGGTTCTGAAATAAATAGGGAGAGGGGGAGGCGGATA
>JAHRHZ010000289.1:18964666-19056283 GCA_024137785.1 Ginglymostoma cirratum
CCCAAGTTGCGGTCCTTGAAGGATGAGGTGAGATGTGCGGGATTGGAATGTCTCATCCTGGGAGCAGATGAGGCGGAGGCGAAGGAATTGGGAATAGGGGATGGCATTTTTGCAGGAGGGTGGGTGGGAGGTGGTGTATTCCAGGTAGCTGTGGGAGTCAGTGGGCTTGAAATGGACATCTGTCTCTAGGTGGTTGCCCGAGATGGAGACAGGGAGGTCCAGGAAGGAGAGAAGTGTTGGAGATGGTCCAGGTGAACTTCAGGTTGGGGTGGAAGGTGTTGGTGAATTGGATGAACTGTTCGAGCTCCTCGTGGGAGCACGAGGCGGCGCCGATGCAGTCATCAATGTAACGGAGGAAGAGGTGGGGTTTAGGGCCAGTGTAGGTACGGAAGAGGGATTGTTCCACATAACCTACAAAGAGGCAGGCATAGCTTGGGCCCATGCGGGTACCCATGGCCACCCCCTTTGTCTGTCGGAAGTGGGAGGAATTGAAAGAAAAGTTGTTGAGGGTGAGGACGAGTTCAGCTAGGCGGATGAGGGTGTCGGTGGAGGGGGATTGGTCCGTTCTGCGGGTCAGGAAGAAGCGGAGGGCCTTTAGGCCATCAGCATGGGGAATACAGGTATATGGGGACTGGATGTCCATAGTAAAAATGAGGTGTTGGGGACCTGGGAATTGGAACCTTCTCATCTCCACCTCCCTAACCTGTTTTTCCTCTCACCTCAAGCCACACCCCCATCTCCTATCTACTAACCTCATCCCGCCCCCTTGACCTGTCTGTCCTCCCTGGACTGACCTATCTCCTCCCTACCCCTCTACCGACACTCACCTTTACTGGCTCCATCCCCGCTTCTTCGACTTGTCTGCCTTCTCTCCACCTATCCTCTCCTCTATCCATCCTCTATCCGCCTCCCCCTCTCTCCCCATTTATTTCAGAACCCTCTTCCCCTCCCCCATTTCTGATGAAGGGTTTAGGCCCGAAACATCAAGTTTTCCTGCTCCTATGATGCTGCTTGACCTGTGTTCATCCAGCCCCATGCTTGTTATCTCAAACAACGTGAGAATTTACTTTAGCATGCAGCAATAATATGGAAATTGGCTTTCTTGGTGAATTACAGTACCTTCAATCTGATTAGCAGTTTACCTTTTCACACTGCAATTTCACAGTGAATATAATTTCATCATTATTCTAAATTAGGTCTGCAAACATATATAAATGAGAAAAAAATTAATGACTGCAATATTAATCATCAGTACAGCACAAAAGAATAGCACAATAAATAAGGAAACACAGTTTAGGTAAATTAACAAGAATAATTACCTCAAACTAAGCAGGCCACATTATTCAAGGACAAATCAAAGAATACTAGTAAAGAAAATTGTCATTCAAAAGTTTCATACCCTGGCAGCATTTAAAATGAAAGGTGAACATGTGCAATATGAATGTAACTATTCTGTACACAATTTCATATTTTGTACATAAGCATAAGCTTAGCAACATCGTCTCAAGCATACACAGACAACTTTAATTGACAAGATACGCTGCTTTAGCGAATGAATACTGATGGAAAAACATAATAATGCTCTGTATAAGGCATGCATACATTGACTGCATTTTTAAAAAGCTGACAGTCTCAAAATCAAATATCAAGGCATCCTACCTCAAACAGTAGCAGCAGCTGCCATCAAAAGAGAGGCATTCTAGCAATAACACTACCATTATTATTAAAATTGCCAGATTGTCTGGGCCTGCTATTTCAAGATGATTGAAGAAGAAGTCAATGTGGCTTATAATAGTCTAGTTGTGAATATATTCAAGTACAAAAACTAACCCAAAAAGATAATCAAATGGCAATATGAACAAAAAACACTAACCAAAACAATGAAAAGAGCTCTAGCAAAAAAAAACTTCTTTACACAAATTTTTGTTAACTTATATTCATTACTTCAGAATTCTCCCTTTTAATAAAGTTGGAGCACCATTGCTCCTTTACCATGCATTTCAAGCACATGAATTATTCAACCAACTTACAACAATATGATCAGATTTCCTGAACCACACTAACGGGAAACAAAGTTTCATTTTCCAACAGCCAAGTCTTTTGCTACAAAATCAATACAAGATTTCCATAGGTCAGAAAATACTGGAATTCTTGCTTTTACTATGAGTCCTCCTGGGAGATCACATTAGAGAACGAGTGCATTATTGATAAAGGTTAAAAGTTACATCTCCATTTGGGCTGTGCTTACATGCAGATCTCAACATCTTCAGATCACAATTTTTTTTTTGTTTCACACGGGCCAGCATTTATCATTTACTTATTCTCTGGAAACAATGAAAGACTGGTCAACACAAAGCGTTCAGATCCAAAACGTTGACTCTGCTTTCTTTCCACAGATGCTGAGTTTCTTCAGCAAATACTAATAAATTACCATCTTTATAAATTCTACTGAATGATACAGTTTCACTTTAAATTATTTAATTATTCATACAATCATAGAACCTCTGCAGTGTGGAAACAGGCCCTTCAACCCCACAAGTCCACACCGAACCTCAGAACATCCCACCCAGACCCATCCCCCTATAACCCTCCTAATCTACACCTCCCTGAACACTATGGGCAATTTAGTATGGCCAATCCACCTAACCTGCACATCTCTGGACTGTGCGAGGAAACCGGAGCACCTGGAGGAAACCCACGCAGACACGGGGAGAATGTACAAATTCCTCACAGACAGTTGCCCGAGGCTGGAATCGAACCCGGGTCCCTGGCGCTGTGAGGCAGCGGTGCTAACCACTGTGCCGCCCCAAATTGCTCATAAGCCTCCCCATATTTAATTAAAACAGTCCCATGAAAGATTGCACTTTGTCCTTCTTACATTATCATTGCATTTGCAATCTGCCACACAGTAATTTTCTATATTACCATAAAAATTTCAAACATTAAAGATCACCCAAGGGACAGAATATGCATGACCAGTAAAATTTGGGCATATGCAAATGCTTAGAAATGGTGCTTAGGTTTTCATCATGTATACAAATTATTTGGATGTGAACAGAGGAGTTTTGGCTAGTAATTTTGCAGATGACACCAAAATTGGAGGTGTAGTGGACAGTGAAGGTGGTTACCTCGGAGCACAACAGGATCTTGATCAGATGGACCAACGGGCCCAGGAGTGGCAGATGGAGTTTAATTTGGATAAATGTGAGGTGTTGCATATTGGAAAGGCAAATCAGGGCAGGACTTATACATTTAATTGGAAGATACTGAAGAGTGTTGCTGAACAGAGACCTTGGAGTGCAGGTTCATAGTTCCTTGAAAACGGATTTGCAGGTAGACAGGATAGTGAAAGCAGCATTTGGTACGTTTGCCTGTATTGGACAACGCATTAAATATAGGAGTTGGGAGATGATGTTGTGGCTGTACAGGACCTTTGTTAGGCCACTTTTGGAATACTGCATTCAATTCTGGTCTCCCTGCTCTAGAACAGATGTTGTGAAAGAGTTCAGAAAAGATTTACAAGGATGTTGCCAGGGTTGGAGGGATTGAGCCGTAAGGAGTGCCTGAATAGACTGGGGCTATTTTCCATGGACCGTCGAAGGCTGACGGGTGACCTTATAGAGGTGTATAAGATCATGACGGGCATGGATAGGGTAACTAGACAAGGTCTTTTCCCCTGGGTGGGGAAGTCCAAAACTACAGGTTTAAGGACATCGGTTTAAGGTGAGAGGGAAAAGATTTAGAAAGGGACCTAAGGGGCAACTTTTCCCACACAGAGGGTGGTGCGTATATGAAACGAGCTGCCAGAAGAAGTGGTAGAGGCTGGTACAATTACAACATTTAAATGTTATGTGGATGGGTATATGAATAAGACAGGTTTAGAGGGACATGGGCCAAATGCTGGCAAATGGGACTAGATTTATCTAGGATATCTGGTCAGCATGAACGAGTTGGACCGAAGTGTCTGTTTCTGTGCTGTACGTATCTATGATGTTAATTTGATTTGCCTAGAATCAAGTATGAGAAAATTATTAGGGAAATCTAAAGAGAGGTAAAACCGTCCAGTTAATTCATATTTTCTTTAAAAAAATACATTGGGGTAGTTGGAGCAAAAAAAAATGAATCATCATTGAAAAAGTACAGATTACTCGTTAATACTGCAATACTTTGAACATTTATAAAACAGAAAACACAAAATCAAAAGGTAATGACAAATACGAATAAAAGGTAATCCTTACTGAAATCTGCGACAAGTCATCAGCATATATCATTAATGACCACAGACTGGTGGTATAAAGCATATGATACAATGGAGAAGTTGCTTCTCACATCTGGGATGCACAAGTGAAGATATATAGCATTTTTAATACCAGGCAGCAAATTCAGAAAATCTCTTTCCAGCAACCAAATGCAAGAATATTAAATTTCCTTCAATAATCAGTGAATGGTGGATACTTTGGGTTAGTTGAAGGGCTTAAACTAACTGCATTTGTTTTTACAAGGCACGTGAAAATCCGTATTAGACTTTCCAACAGTACTAATTTCTATCAAACATTCGACATCTCTGGAAAGGTTAGGGACTCAAGAAGATAGGGTCTTTTGTCTTGATATTAATGCTTACTTAAAACAAAAAAACACTCAGTGGTGAGTTACAGTTGGTGGACTTGCATGAGGGGAATTCAGAAGGTGGATATGAAAATCATGTTTCATCTTAATCAGGAAGACAAAAGTTTGAGTGAAATAATTCTCTACCTTAATGAGTCTCTCTGCAACGTATTCAAACAATCAGTCAATCTGAATTCCATACTCCTTTGCAAGGTTCACTCCTAGTCATCTATCACAAATGTTCTTTAAAACTGCTGTGATATTGGTCGAAATAATATCAGAGACACATGATACAAAAAGAATAAAACTGAACTGTACAAAGTTATGTATCCTGTAAGACATTGAATGATAGGCAGTGATTCAATTGATCAATAGCGGTGGAAAGATAGGAGTTGGACATAACTGAAAAAACAAAACAACTTTTATTTCTACAACATATTATCAAATCGTCAGGCTAATCAAAGTACTTTAAAGGCAATGGAATATCTTTGAAATGCAGTCATTGCCACTCCTGCCAATGTCTTCTTCCCCATGTTATTTCTTACCTCTACCCATATAGATTCTACACAAACTCATTGACCTCTTTTTGCACCATCATTTTTTCTGAATAGCTTATGCATGAGACAGGTTTAATAATTTCAGAGTTAAGAGATCCCTTAACATAGTGCCCATAATACATTCCTTACCCACTCTAAACAGTACCATTAGATACTTTATTTTCGTCCCAATTCGCAAACATTCCCAGGTGCAGCATCTAACAATACAACACTCTCCCAGTATTCCAGAAGACAAATTAATAGGGATTGAAGTAAGTCATTTGATTCATCATGTCTACTCTGCCATTCAACGAGATCATTGCTAATCTGATCATTTCCAACCATTTGCTCATAACCCAATTCCCTTAATGACCAAAAATCTGTGTCTTCTCTGCCATTTCCTGGTTCTCCAAGGGGCATATCACCACTTTGGCTTCTATTTTCCTTTCTAGATCTTTAAAGGAGGTCTTAAAGTCAGTCTTCAGATGCCATGCTAGTTTGCTGTTGGGTTCCCCCCCACCACTCCTTTCTTTTTTTAAATCAGCTCTTATTGGCCTTTAAAACTTCTCAAGCCTCTGGATTACCAATAATTTTTGCCACATTCTATTTATTTCTTTCAATTTGATACTATCCTTTATTTCCTTAGAGTCAGTTTATCCCCTTCCTACGATTCTTCTTCACTGAGAAGTATCTTTGCTGAGAGTCACAACCCACTTTGAGACATTTGCCACTGTCCCTCAACCATCTTTTCTGCTAAACTCCTTTCTCTGTCCATTCAAATCAACTCAACTCTCATTCCTCTGCAATTGCCCTTACTTAAAAGCTCAGCACAGTTTATTTTCACCCCGAGTTACTTAGTCTCAAACTTAAATGCCAAATTCTACCATATCATGGTCACTGCTCTAAGATCGTTTATTAAACTTGCCTCATTACACGTTACCAGATACAAAGCAGCCTGACCCTCATGGGATTCAAAACATTTTGTTTCAGGAAACTGCCCTGAATACACTGCATGAATTCTTACTCATAGCTACCTTTGCAAATTTGGTTTTTCTAATCCACATGAAGATTAAAGTCACCCATGATTAACATACTGCCTTTATTACATGCTCTCACTATTTCATAATTTATTCTCTGACCTACAGAAGAGTTACGACTAGAGTTTTCCACTTGTTATTTCTTACTTCTAACCACACAGCTTCTACATCATCTAATCCAAGGTCATTTCTTGCTATCATTCTTATTGCAACTCATACTAACCAAGCTACCCCACTATCCCTTCCGTTCTACCTGCCCTTTCAAAAGTCTCGTAACCTTGAATATTCAATTTCCATGTCGATCTTTGTAACCATGTCTCTGTAATCACAATAAGATCATGCCCATTAACCTCTACTTGTCATTAATTAATTTATTTCATTTCAATTACTACATGCATTTAAGTAAACAGCCATTAATCTTGCATTTTTAATCATTTCTCCCAGTTTCATCATATTCGCTGCTGTCTTCTTACAGTTATATATTCCTGTCCGTTATTGTTCTGCTCTGGGTATCATTAGCAAAACAGTTCCCTGACAAGGCTGTCATATCCCTTTGCTTTGTTATAGAATCACTACAGTGTGGAAACGGTCCATTCAGCTCACTGAGTCTGCACTGACTCTCCGAAGAGCATCCCAGCCCCACCCTTTCTTGTAATCCCACTTTACCATGGCTAACTCACCTAGCCTGCACATCCTGGTCACTAGTGGCCAATCCACCTAACCGGCACATCTTTGGACTAAGAAGGGAAATCCTTGCAGACATGAGGAGAACATGCCAACTCCACACAAACAGTCATCCAAGACTGGAAATGAACCAGAGTCCCTGGCATGACGGCAGCAGTGCTAAGCACTGAACCACTGTGCCGCAATCTCCCCTTGCACCCCACAAGCCACTACCGTGCCACCCCTATTCCACGCATCCCTCTGCCCAAGCACTCTGCTCCCAAAAAAGACTGAAGCCCACACTATAGCCGTAGCAATTCAATTCGATATGACACTGGCCCACTACGATTCAAACGAAGCCCAACCCATTGGAACGGCTCCTTTCTATCCCAATTCTACTGCCAGTGTCCCCTGAACTGAAACCCATTCCTGCCACGCCAATCTTAAATCATGTATCTAACTCCCTGACTTTATCTACCCTGAGCCAGTACATCTGTGACTCAGGTACAAACTAAGATTACCACCTTGGAGGCTCTGCCTTTTAATTTAGCTCCTAAATCTTCACAATCTTTCAGCAAAATATCTAGCCAATTTGTCACAAAGTTTGTCATGGTTGCAGGTAATCACAGAATCACAAAAGTGTTACATCACAGAAGGTGCCCATGCAGCCCTCCAAACATGCATCACGACTTGGAGCCAGACTCCTGCCCTTTTCCCTTAGCCTTGCATATGACTTAAACAGAAACAATAATCTAATCTAATGTCTTCCTGATGCCTCAATTGAACCTGCCTCCACCATACTTCCAGGCAACAGATCCCAGACCCAAATTATTCAAGTGTGCAGAAGTCTTTTCCACATCAGGTCTATTTTCTACATTTGTTTCCTGGTTATCATCAGTTCTGAAGATGTTTTTGAATGAAAAAGAGTTTTCATTGACCGTGAAAATGTTAACGGTCCCCATTCCCCACCTGCCGTCCCCGCCCATTTCCCTTCCCATCCCTTTTCTTCCTGCCATTCCATCATGACCAAATGAGCACTCAGGGAATGAAATTTAAATTCCGCAAAGGAAAACAAGTCCTCTGTTTCAAGCCAGACCCGGTAAAGGCCAAGGTTTTATACAATGCCAAAATTGTTGATGTAGAAGTCAGTAGTGATGAAATAGGGCGAAACATCCCAGAATACCTGATTCATTTTAATGGTTTGAACAGAAGCTGGGATAGACGGACAGCAGAAGATCATGTACTTCGTGGCACAGGTGAAAAATCACAGATCACAGTGTAAATCGGCCAAGAAAGCTGTGACTCACGTGAAAAACAAAGGGAAAAAGAAGCATCATTGCTGGCTACTGAGTGTTGACTCAGTGCTAAAAGGTCTCCCTACTGATGAAAAGGAAGAGAATGATGAAAACTCTTTCAGTGCTACTTCTAACGAGGAGGTCGATGATGACAACAATGACAATGATGTGGATGGCACAGATGACGAATCAGGACAGTGTGAAGATGACAGTGAACCAGAAGAAATAATAGAAATGAAGGATGATCAAGGGACTTGTTCTAAAAAAGAAATCGAAGAGAACACCATAAATATAGAAGTTCCAGACATTTTGAAAAAGGAACTTGAGGATGGTTGCTATTACATCAACAAAAGAAAAAAAAAAAGAGTTGATGAAGCCTCCGTGTCAGATGAACATTATTATTTTGGAACCATTTTGGAATTAATGCAGCCTTTTCAGCCAATGAAATGCATTGTCAAAGTAATTCACAGATTCCAGTGAATCCTCATTACACTCCACCAGAGAAAAATGTTGCACTTTGTAAAGAAATGGTGGATAGTTTATGAATCACATTTGACTTTACACTATCTAATAACCTCAGCAAACGAGTATAAAAGGAGTTAAAATAGACACACTATCCAAACAATCTTTCTAATCTGAAATCCTATTTTAAAGTATCAGATGCAATGGCACTAGAATTGCTGTTTGCTGATGACGGAGTCTGACTTTAACAGGTCATGAACTGATTTTTGCAAACAGCTAACAACCATGGGCTAACATCAGCTTAAGAAAACAAGGCATTCCAACCAAACACCACCAGATTCTGACCATAACCCACAAATCATAATCATCACTCAACTTAAAAAGGTTGTAAATAACTTTACTTATCTCAGTGGCGTAAGCTCTTAATTGACAGCAAGGTGGGAAACAGATTTTCAAGAGCAAGGTCAGCAAATTTACACAATTGACTGTGGAAGAAATAAGGTACTAATATTGCAACAAAACTGTGGTAATATCTATGTTCCCTAAAGCCAGTGAAACATAGGCTACTCACTCCCAATATTAAGCAGATAGGCAGGTTCTAGATGAGATGCATTCAGAACATCATGGGAATCAACTAGGAGGACAAAGTGCCCAAACTGAGATACGCTGGAGCAGAAATGTTTAGATTTGAAACACTCGAAACAGCCAAACTCACATGAGACAGACATTTAGCATCTATGATTGAAACTAAAATACCTAAAGCTGTCATGTACTTCCAACTTAAAAGTGGACACTGTCTGTGGGGTAGACCAATATTAAGGCTCAAGGACTCCTTGAAGCTGAATCTCAAGGAACATGACACATCTGTCATGGACTTGCAGAAAAAAAATGCACAAGAAATATCGACCCCAGGGAGTACATGATGCTGCATCTTTTAAATAGCAAAGAATACAGGCAGCTAAAGACAAAATGCTAGCCAGAAAAAGCAGACAGGCCCAACAAAGGTGAGAAAATTCAATCTTGCCCACTTTATAGAAAGCAACGCAGGCAAGAAACCAACTTTCCTCTACAGCCATGAGGGAATGCACAACAGATGGTCATCTTCCATTAACAAAGAGAAATTGACAGAGGATCAAAACAGCATCTGTCAATTGAGCAGTACGGATTCATCAGTGAGATCTTTGGTGAAGCTAGGGAACATACAGTTGTTCCAATTGTAATTGTACCAGAGGATTGGACGGTGGCAACAAATGTGACTATTTTCAAAATGAATACAGCGATAAGACAATTAAACAGACTTCAGTGAGAAAATACCACAGTCCAAACAGCAGAAAGTCAAATGCAAAACTTAAAATTAAATTAGAGGGCTTTGTTTAACAATTGATTTATATGGCCGAGGTTTAGATTAGCCAAAACTGGACTGGGATACGGAAAATACTTTTTGATGCTAATGGCTACCTTTTGCAGTGAATCCAGGATTATTTCTCAATTAATATGTTGTTACTTCATCAAGGAAGGAAGCACTCATTGACCAAGTATGCAAACTATAAATAGGGAAACAGCAACCATAATATAATAATTGGGAAAAAACAAAGACCATTTTATATATATAGAAAAAAAAACGGGGGAAAAAAGAAAGACACTACCCTAAATTATATGACAGAAAAGTGGCAAGCAGAATGCTAAATCAAAAACTGGTAATATTCAAACAGGAGATGGAGTGGATACAAAAAAAATACAACAAAGGTAAACTGTTGGTTGAAATCCACAGAAGAATACATTTAATTTGGAACAGAAATGCATTAATGTTTAGATACTGACAAATTCAAAAATTTAAGTATATAAATGGCAATAAGAAAGCAAGTGTAATGACAGAACTTAAATTACATAGCACTGTTGAACTGCAGTAATGTGGGCAAAAGAAGCTGTGTAACTGCAGAACATGGACCTATGAAAAGCAAGAGATCAAGTGTTTTAGTTATGTTGTTTAATGGATAACCATAAGCCAGAACAACAGGTGACTACACTGAAGCATCAGCCAAAAGTATGTGACCGATTCATTGTAGCGAAGCTTGAACTCACATCCTCTTGACTCATTGGCAGGAATTCTACCATTCAGCTGAGAAGACCCAAATTGTGGGGAGCAAAGAAAAATTGCAAAACCAAAGTGATAAAAGGAATGTTTACATAAATATATATTAGTATCTAGAACACAAGCATATTTCGTGTACGATAGTTATTTAGGAGCTTATATTCAGGGAAACTAGGAAACATACAGCTACCCTAACGTAGACGCACCAAAGGATTGGACAGTGGCAACAAAATGTTACTACACTATTTTCAAAAAGAATATATCGACTAGACAAATAACCAGACTTTAGTTATCAAATTACTGTAGCCTGTATTACAAATGAAATGAGTAAGTATTTGGATAAACAGCAGCTAATTAGAACCGATCACACATTTCCAAAAGGCAGATCATGTTTGACGAAGACATAAATTACTTTAAAGTTTTAATGAATGCAGCTTACAATGTAAATTGCAAAACACATTTGTAAAGGTATTACAACATAAACGCAGCACAAGAGTTAAATAAGCATGTAACCACCTGGAGATAGAAATTGTTGAAGGGTAGAAATGGTGTTTTTTCACAGGAGCCCTTATTGGGGACACTATATCTTAATGTGTACACACACAAACAATCTGGGTTAGATAAATAACAAAGTTTGCTAATCAACCCAAATTGAGGGATTATGGCATATTGTGTTGAGAAATCAGTGATTAGTAAGAAGACTTTGCAAGATAGCCAGAAAACAGGGGTCACGGATGTAGTTCAACATATAAGCATTGTGAAGAAATACAGTTTGGAACCAGTAAAGAAAATAAAGGAAAATCCAATCATCAGATTTCAAATGGGGCAGCAGGTCTACACATACACAAGATGTTGGATTTGTAGGTAGATATACCTAGAGAATTCCTGTTTTTGTACATCAAGGCAGAGAATGCAAAAAAAATTAAGAAGTGGTTATGTCAGCATGTACAGAATTTGAATTAAGCTGATCAAAGCAGTGGAAAAAGGTACAAATACAGATTGGGTGTTATCGTTGAATACAAGAACAAAGATCTTCTCTAATGTAAACCATCTTCTTAAACCACTTTTCCCTCCATTCTAATGCAAGAGATCACAGACTTCTTTGGCACAATCATCGAGAAAATGATCATCTGAATTTGCTGTGTCCCTCCCATGATCCCGTGACCAAACTTTCATAGAATCCCGACAGTGTGGAAACAGGCCCTTCGGCCCAACAAGTCCACACCGACACAAAGAGCATCCCACCCAGACCTATCCCCCTAATCTACACATCCCTGAACACTATGGGCAATTTAGCATGGTCAATCCACCTAACCCGCACATCTTTGGACTGTGGGAGGAAACCGGAGCACCTTGAGGAAACCCACACAGACATAGGGAGAACGTGCAAACTCCACACAGACAGACGCCCGAGGGTGGAATCGAACCCAGGTCCCTGGTGCTGTGAGGCAGCAGTGCCAACCACTGAGCCACCGTGCCGCCCTTACTTTGTCTGCCCCATACTCCAAATATTGTCTAATCAACCTGTTGAGATATTTTTATTATACACTTCTGAACGAGGGAGGATTTGAACCTGGGCCACCTAGTCCAGAGGTTGGGACATGATCACCAAACCATGAGAGGCACCACCCCCCTCCCACTCTCTCTAAGCTCAGTCAGCCTATGGGGCCCATCACTGTTTCCTTGATCCTACCACCATTAATTTGATCACCTTTCTCTTCTGACTCCAACACTAGCCCATCTTGTGAATGGTGTTCTCTCTCAAATGTTGTCCCTTTTTCCTTTAACTGTCATCACCCACAGATTTCTCTCCACAGAATGAAAATGCATTCATCTAAAATGGTGAAGGATTGCAGATGATCTTGGTTCTCAATTGTGAATCACCAAAGTTTAGTATGCAGGTACAGCAATTAGAAAAGCTAACAGAATGCTAAGATTTATCACAAGCGGATCCGAATACGGAAGTAGGATGGCTATGCTTCAATTACACAGGGCACTAGTGAGACCTCATTTGAAATATTTTGCACAGTATTGGTCACCTTGCATTGGAGGCAGTTCAGAGGTTTACAAGACTAATAGCTGAAATGGGTGAGTTACCTATACAGGAAAGATCAAAGAGGCTAGACTTCTAACTGCTGGAATTTAGAAGAGTAACAGGCAACTCAATTAACACAAAGCCCCAAGAGGTCTTGACAAGACCGATTTGGAGAGAATGTTTCATCTTGTGGGGAAGATGTAGAATTCTTTAAAAAAATCATTTTAAAAACAGAGATGAGGCAAAGTTTTTAATTTCAGTATTGACTGCCTTTGGAAAATCATTTTGAAAAGGTGCTGGAAGCAGAGTCCTTGAATACTTTTAAGGCAGAGGTAGATGGATTCTAATAAATCAAGGGATTTTAAAGTTATCAATGATAGGCTAGAATCTGAATTTGAGGTTAACAATCATATCAACCATGAAATCATTAACTGAGACAGTTGGTTCAAAGAACTGAACAGCCTACTCCTGCTCCAGATTCACTTGTTCTGTTTAGAACATTGACGCCATATTTGAACTGATGATGAGCCTCTGATCTTACACTAGGACTTCCTATTTTCACTAAGATCACCCAACTTGGCCCTTCTCAGCTCCTTGCTGGTGAAACCCTCATTTTCTGCTGGCTGATGTCTGCATAACAACCATCCATAAACAAGGCCATCTAAAATCCTGCTGTCTATATATTAACTTGCTGCAAGTCTCGTTCATCTATTAGCTCTATGCTTGCTGACCTATACCGATCCCTGGCCAAGCAATGTTATGATTTTAAAATTCTCAATGTTATTTTCAGATACCTTCGTGGCCTTACACCATCCTCCCTCTTCTCCTTCAATTCTTTTTCATTCATTCACAGGATGTGGGTGTTGCTGGTTGGGCCAGCATTTATTGCCCATCCCCAGAGGACAGTTGAGAGTCACCAACATTGCTCAGAGTCTAGAGTTACATGAAGGCCAGACCAGGTAAAGACAGTTTCCTTTAGGGAAGGAAATCTATGAGCCAGATGATCTTATGACAACTGACAGTGGTTACATGGTTGCTGCAATAGCTTTTTAATCCAGATTTATTTTCAAACGGAATTCAAATTTCACCATCTGCCATGGTAGGATTTAAACACATGCCTCAGAACATTAGACTTCTGGGTTATTAGTCAAGCAACTAATAAGCCACTGTTGCGTGCACCCTAAAATTAATTTCTTTACTAATGGTGGGCATGCCTTCAGTTGCCTCTCTCTGGAATAGTTACTATAATCTTCTCTGCCTTTCTACCTCACTTTCCTCCTTTAAAGACACTCGTTAAAACTTAACTGTTTTGATCAAGCTTTTCATTACCTGATCTAATATCACATTTGTTTCAATGTCATATTATATTTGATAATGCTCATCGTGAGATGCTTTGTTACATCGAGGGCATTTTGTGAATCGGTGGCTGTCAGAGATGAAGACAAATTGAGTCTCCTTCCACCAACATCTTCCTCCATCTCACTGATGTCAAGTTTTAAAGAGATGATCAAATGGAGGTTTTGATAAAGCTGATCATAACAGATTATTCCACATGTCTTATGAAACAGTAATGAAGAGGCATGGAAATAAATTAAGAGAAAGGTCAGATAGAAGGCCAGGAAACATTTCTTTGCCCAACACAGGTGGTGACGCGAGTTCGATGTGAGATTCTGCGCCACTAATGATTTGCTTGACTCAAGGACAGCAGCATGATCTTGATGGTCTCAGTCATCTACTTCTACGCTGTAACATTCAATAATTCTCATATACAGAAAATACCATGTATTATGTGAAGACAGCAACAGCTCAGTTTTGCAAATCATTAAAAATCAGGCTAATTTAGTAGCACTGGTAAACAAATAAATGCTTAAAACAGACAGTAGAAGGAACTTTCTGAAACAGAATTGCTAGGACAAGGAATATATTTTCAGAGTTACAGGATGAGACAGAGACGAAAGCAACTTTCAACCTTAGGCTGAATTCACGGATGAAGGGAAACAGGTCCTGGCTATGGAAGCAGCTGGAAAAGTGCAATCAAAATTAACTTTGTATGAAAACAAAATATCAACGTCAATTGTTCGTCTAAGTCAGCTGTTTTGACATTTGAATTTATTTGTATTTATACATTTATATTTAAACGAAATATAAAACTACAATGTTCAGTAGTTTCTGACTAGTAATCTAAATAAAAATCAAACAAGCATAATAGTTTCTTCAGATACAAAATTTAAACAGAATGGGTAGAGAGAGTTAGACCACAAAAAAATTATATAAAACTTACATGCTTATGCTGATAGTTGTCATAAATCTGTGTTTTTTTTATAAAAAGATGTCTATTGAAATTACTTACTGAAATTCAGAATGTTCCTTGCTTCTTTGAAGTTTTACAAAATCTGAAGTTGCCCCAAGTGATTAATTTTAATCTAGCTCATGATTCTTATATAACTTGATTTTACATTTTTTCTGATGTGAACATGCATAATGATTAAATCAAAACGGCTTTAACTGTTGCCAATTACTCATCATATACTACGTAATTTCCATTGATACAAAGCAGCAGCAGTTTTATTACAACACTACTTAAGAAGTCTAACTTAGATATCCAAACAAAAATGGCGGAGGAACTGAATAAGTTCTATGCAGATTTCACAATGGAAGACATCAGCAGCATACCAGAACTTCAAGAGAGTCAGGGCAGAGGTGAGTGTAGCGCCATCACTAAGGAGGCGGTGCTGGGGAAGCCAAAAGGTCCAAATGTGGATAAAACACCCGATCCACAGTTCAGAAGTAGATAGTGAGGAGATGGTAAAGGCATAGGTTGAGATATTTCTGGAATCAATGGAGGCACAGATGGTCCCAGAGGACTAGAAAATCACCAATGTAACAGCTCTGTTTAAGAAAGAGAGGGAGGTAGAAGACAGGAAACTGTAGGCTGATTCACCTGGCCTCCGTTATTGGTAAGATTTGAGAGTCCATTATAAAAGATGAGAATGCAGAATACTTGGAAAGATATTGTAAAAAAGGCATGAGTCAGCATGACTTCATCAAGGGGAAGCCATGCCTGACAAATGTGCTTGAATTCTTCAAGGAGGTAACAAGCAAATTAAACAAAAGAGACCCAATGGACATGATCTATTTGGATTTCCAGAAGGCCTTTGGCAAGGTGCAGCACACAAGGCTGCTAAATAAGAGTCCATGGTGTTAAGGGCAACGTACTAACATTAACGGCGGATTGGCTAACCCCATCAGAAGGCAAACAGTGGACATAAAGGGGTCTTTTTCAGGATGGCAGCTGGTGACTAGTGGAGTTCCACACGTGGCAGTGCTGGGACCATAAATATTTAGATTATATATTAACAATGTTGCTGACTGAACCAAGTACATTGCTGCTAAGTTTCAGATGACACAAAGATAGATGGAGGGACAGGTAGTGTTGAGAAAGGTGGGAGGCAGCAGAAGGATTTGGACAAGCTAAGAGAGTAGGTAAAAAAAGTGGCAGATGGAATATAATGTGGGGAAGTATGGAAAGTGTGAGGTTTTACACTTTAGGTAGGAAGATTAGAGGTATAGACTATTTTCTTAATGGGGAAAGGCCTTGGAAATCTGAAGCACAAAGGGACTCGACAGTTCAGAATTCTCTTAATGGTAACAAAGAGATTCAGTTGGCAGTTAGCAAGGCAAATGCAATGTTAGCATTCATTTCAGGAGGGCTAGAATACAATTGCTGAAATGCACTGCTGAGGCTGTATAAGGCTCTGGTCAGACCGCATTTGGAATACCGAGAACAGTTTTCGGCCTCATATCCAAGGAAGGATTTAGTGGTCTTGGAGAGGGCACACAGGAGGTTTACAAGAGTGATTCCAGGGATGAAGGGCTTGTCCTATGAGCAAAGCTTCAGGAGTCTAGGTCTATAGTCAATGGAGATTTGATGCATGATGGGGGGATCTGATTGAAACTTACAGGACACTGACAGACCTAAATAAAATGGACGTGGAGATGATGTTTCCACTAGTAGAAGACAATAGGACTCAAGAGCACAGCCTCAGAGTAAACTGAGAGGAGAAATTTCTTTAGACAGTGGTGCTTAATCTATGGAACTCATTATCACAAGAGGCTGAGGAGACCCAGTCATTGAATGTGTTGAAGACAGAGATACATAGACTCTCGATTAGTTAGGGAATCAAGCATTATGGAGAGAAAGTAGAAGACTGAGAAACAGAGCCATGATTGAATGGCAGAGTAGGTTTGATGGGCTGAATAGCCTAATTCTGGTCTTATGAAGGGAAATGGGATAGCTCTGGCTAATAGAGTTACAAAGAATCCAAAGAGATTCTACAAATCATAAAGGACAAAAGAATAACTAGCGAGAGAATAGGGCCTTTTAAAGACCAACAAGGCAGCCTCGGGCACAAAGGGTGGCAAGTACCTGGAATGTGCTACCAGTGGCGGGAGCAGTCACAATAGCAGCATTCAAGAAGCACCTAGACGAAAACATGAATAGGAAGGGAACAAAGGGGTACAGATCCTGTAAGTGAAAGCAATTTTAGTAAAGAAGGGCAAAATTTGTTGGAGCAGGGTTGGAGGTCCCTGTGCTGTATTTTTCTTTGTTCTTCTACATGTGGAACTGCAGGAAATGGGGGGAGATACTAAACAAGTATTTCATGTCAGTATTTACCGTGGAGAATGATATAGAAGCTGGAGAAATAAACAGTGATATCTTGTAAAGTGTCCATATTACAGAGGTGGTGGTGGTGGTGGTGGTGGAAGTCTTAAAATGCATAAAAGGTGGATAAATCCTCAGGACCAGATCAGTTGTATCCCAGAACTTTGTGGGAAGCAAAGGATTTGATTTTTGGGCCCCTTGCTGAGGTGTCCGTGTCACCGAAAGCCACAGGTGAGGTGCCAGAAGACTGAAGCGTGGCTAATGTGGTGCCATTATTTAAGAAAGCTGGTAAGGAAAAGCCAGGGAACGACAGACCAGTAGGCCTGATGTCAGTGGTAGGTAAGATGTTGGAGAGGATTCTAGAGGACTAGATTTGTGTGTATTTGAAAAGGCAAGGACTGATTAGGGATAGTCAACATGGCTTTGTGCGTGGGAAATCATGTGTCATTAACTTGGAGTTTTTTGAAGAAGTGATAAAGAAAACTGATGAATGCAGGGCGATGGAAATGGTCTATATGCCTTACTGAAGTCCATTTGACAAGGTTCCATATGGTAGACTGGTTAGCAAGGTTAGATCATATGAAATTCAGAGACAACTAGCCATTTGGATACAAAATTGACTTGAAAGCAAGGGAGAGGGGGTAGTGGAGGGTTGCTTTTTGGACTGGAGGTCTGTGACCAGTGGTGCTGGGTCCACTGCTTTTTGTCATTTATACAGATGATTTGGATGTGAGTATAGGAAGAATAGTTAGTCAATACACAAATGACATCAAAATGGGTGGTGTAGTGGACAGCAAAAGAGGTTACCTCAGCATACAACGGGAACTCGATCAGATGGGCCAAGGAGTGGCAGACAGAGTTTAATTTAGATAAATATGAGGTGTTGCATTTTGGTAAGGCAAATCAGGGTAGGCCTTATACACTTAGTAGCAGGGTCCTGGGGAGTGTTGCCAAACAAATAGACCTTAGGGTGCTGGCTCATTGTTCCTTGAAGGTGGAGTCCCAGGTGGACAGTTTAGAGAAGGCGGCATTTGGTGCGTATCCCTTTATTGGTCAGTGCATTGAGTATATGTATTGGGAGATCATGTTGCAGCTGTACAGGATATTGGTTAGGCCACTTTTGGAATACTGCATTAAATTCTGGTCTCTCTGATCTAGAACAGATGTGGTGAAACTTGATAGGGTTCAGAAAATATTCACAAGGATCTTGCTAGGGTTGGAGGGATTGAGCTACAGGGGGAGGCTGAACAGGCTGGGGCTATTTTCCCTGAAGTGTCAGAGACATAGCAGTGACCTTACAGAGGTTTATAAAATCAGGAGGGGCATGGATAGGGTGAATAGCCAAGATCTTTTTCTCAGAAGAGGAGTCCAAAACTCGAGGACATAGGTTTAAGGTAACAGGGGAAAGATTTTAAAAGGGACCCAAGGGGCAACATTTTCCTGCAGAGGGTGGTTAGTGTATGGAATGAGCTGCCAATGGAAGTAATGGAAGCTAGTATAATTATAGAATTTGGATGGGTATATGAATAGGAAGGGTTTAGAGGGATACCAGCCAAATGCTGGCAAATGGAACTAGATTTATTTAGGATAACTGATCGTTAAGGACAAGTTTTTCTGAAGTGTCTTGTTTCCATGCTGTACCAGTCAATGACGTTATGTATTACTGTCTACGTCATCTGAAGAGCCAAACAAAAATACTGCAATTTTGACCAGCTGATGATCTGGATTTTAAAAAGATTTCCCAGACAATTTGATAAACCATTTGGAAAACCTGTCAGGTCTCTGTGCTGTCTAATTAATTTAAGAAATGTTGTCACTTTTCTAATGGTATTTTTAAAGTTTAAGCTGAAATGAAGTGCCAATGAACAAATCTCAGCACATGCATCGTTTAAGCACAGAATTCAATTTTCCCTGTTAAAGAATCAATGCAGAACCCCAAGTCTTAATGCTCCTAACTGCCCGTTGTCAGTCAATGCAAGCAACTGCAGTGTAAGTGTCCATTAACAAAAACACTAATAAATTATCCCTTGAAAAGCGATGGAAGGTGTTGCCAACAATGCTAACAAACAGCACCTACACAGTAATAATCTACTCAGGTCACAGGCTGGGAATTGAGGGAAATAACAGACTCCCCAAAGCCAGTCAACATTCTACAAGGCAAATATCAGGAGCATGACAGAATACATTCCACCTCACTGGATGAGTACAGCTTGAACAACACTTGAAAAGCTTGAAATCATCCTGGACAAAAAACAGCTCATTTGATTAGCACTCATTCACCAACATTTACTCTTTCTACAAATAACAGAGGGACAGCTGTACCATTTGCAAAATGCATTGCAACGACTCATCATCAGTCCAGTGACAACACCTTCTAAACCCACAACCTCTACCATTTCGAAGGACATGGGCAGCAAATACAAGGTACACCATCATGTGCATCGAATGTAACTACACCACCGTTCCTTCAATGTCACTAATCAAATAATGGAACTCCCTTCCTCAGAACACACTGTACTTACACCAAACGGACTACTGTCGTTCGAGGCAGCTCACCACCAACTTCTTAAAGGCAACAGAGATTAGCTATAAATGTTAGCCTGATCACAGGGGCTCACATCAAACGAGCTTTTAAAAATTGTTTAGCTTACTGCATAAAATACATTGTACATCAACATAATTACCTCAGCTAGTGATGCTGGGTAGAGGGGACAGTTTCACCTGTTTGTCTCTCGACAAGATTTTTTTTAAAAACCACTGGTGAATTTCAATGAAACTTGGTACATTAATAGGGCATGGCTCAAGGAACAAATAATTAGGTTTTAGCAAAGATACATATATAAATTCTGGGATTTTTTAAAAAATCCGTTGAAAAGATATGACAAATTGCCTCTGTTCTTTAAGAAATGAAAGGACTCAGAGAAGCAAAAAGCAATGGCCAAATAGCTCAAAGGTGATATTGGCTAATGAAGAGGAAAAGGCAGGAGGAGGGTTAAGGCCACAACAGTTGGGTAGATCACATGCAATAAAAACAAAAGATTCGTGCAAATAATAACAGCACAGAAGTGCAAGAGGATAACACTAAACAAGACAGCCTTTGCATTTTTTCGTGGGGCAAGAGAAAAGTAAGCCTACAAAGGACAACTATGTAAAATATTCATTCTGCTGATTAAAAACATTAGATTACAGTACAATTTGCTCAAATTAATGAGCATCTCTATGACTCTATTATACAGTGACTCTTCACTTACCCTATGAAATTATAATCACTTAATTTTCACTCTCCCTCCAAAAAAAATTTAATTTCCTCACTGATATTTGAAATTCAGGACCTTTGTCTCCAGTATAATTTCAACAGAAAAGTAATGCTCATATTTTCTTGCAACTTTAAAAAACTACTAGTACAATATACAGCAATGCCTATGTACAAATTAACATAAGATATCTTAATTTATTGGTATGATAAAAAATTCAGTGATTTTAACATTAGCTTGTCATGCAATTTATTTAGAATCAGTATTTTTGAACATGAATAAGCCTACTTGTCAGAAGTTTAATTAAAAAGTATCAATTTCTATACTTTTATATATAACACCCAACAAACATACAATTCAGAGTACATACATATTAAATGTTATTTGTTACAATAATCTCAAATTATGATGCATTTGAAAAATAAACTTGGATACAAAATGACATTCTATCAGAAAACTTTTTAAAGAAATTTATTACGCCCTGAAGAGGCAGGCTTGCGGCAGCTTTATTATATCTAAAGATATAAATAAAATCACCGAAAACTAAAACAGCTTCAAAGTCTGTGAACTACCCTTGAGTTTGGCAGAATCTAGGTAATGGCTCAACGATCCAGCAGCTGCTGTACTCTTGCCGAGAACGCAACCCAACATTCAACCTCCACCCCCAGTTTCACTATCATCTGATCAGATTTCATTATAACCACTGACAATCTCGACTCTCTTCCCGGGAAATCACACACCTCTCCCTTTCTCAGGTCTGTTCCAAGGTTGGAACAGACAACATTCGGGAACTAAACATTTCATCCTTTGTTCCTCAAAGCAAATAAAAACCATTTTGATCATCGCCCCCGCTTGGGGCAGTGCGCAATAAATAGTCGCAACTACAACTGCGAACGGGACACAGTGCCCACTTCCTAAAACTTTCCACCTCAATTTGTCTCCGTGTCCTCCTTCCTCTGCAGCCATGCCGTAAACACAGCCTCTATCCCACTGGAGTTTCAGCTCGGGCCGGGTTGGGCCGGGCCGCAAGTCCTCAGGAAACCACAGCCCGAATAAAGGCGGCTTCCCTGTGGCTTGGAATGGAGAACAGGGTGCAAATGGCCGAAATAAATAAATCCAGCAAAGATGACCGGAGGTTTGAAATGGCAGGCACCCGAGAGGCCTCTGCAGCCGGAGTGGGGGCGGCGGGGAGAAAGCAGCTCCCGGCCCAAGACTTGGGGCGACGCCATGTCCTGCACTTCAGTGGAAAACTTCACAAAACCGCCCGCATTGAGCGCCGCAACCCCTACAACAACACTCCCGACCCGCCGCTGTTCTCCCTCTACCTGGAATTCCACACTTTTCTTATCTTTCTGCCTGTCTTTTGCTTTTTTTTTTCCCCTTTTCCCCGCTCCTCTCCCGAACTTCCCTCTCGGATCCAGAGAGGAGCTGGCGACGCTCAGACTGCAGGCGGAGCACAGGGAGAGAGTAACCCTCCGCGAGGTGGGGGAGGGGGCGGGAAGACAGACTAGGACATCAAGGGGAAAGAGACAGACGCATCAAGGATGGGCGGGGGGCGAAAAGAGAGTGACATCGAGGACGAGGAAGAGAGAGGGACATCAAGGGTGAGGAGGGGGTTGGGAGAGACAGGGACATCAAGGGTGAGGAGGGGGTTGGGAGAGACAGGGACATCAAGGGTGAGGGTGGGACGGTGGGAGAGGAGGCCATCAATGGGGAGGGGAGGTGGGAGAGGAGTACATTTGAGTGGAGAGGGGAAGGAGGGAGTGATATCAAGGATGAGAATGGGCATGGGAGGGGGGACATGAAGGGTGGGAGAGAGGGGCAGCACAGTGGTTAGCATTGAATAAACGTTTATTTCATTATCAGATACGAATTAAAAGCAAACTTAACACCTTATCTTGAAAAAAATGTCAAGATGACTTGATGAGGGTGGACGTTTTGAGGTTGCTCTGTCATTAATGCAGGGGCTGAGGCTTGTCTTCATCACCACCACCATCACCTTCAAGTGCAGTTGTGGTTGCAGGGTTAGAGTGAAAAATAGTTAATCTAGATGGCTGTGGTTCATTGCCTTCTGACTGTTTCTTTGCGGGAGGTGGGGCGGTGTTGACTTAAAAAAAGACATCCAGTTTTTACTGCTTTGCCCTTTTTCTTTTTGCATGAAGAAACTGTTCGTAAGGTGCAAAATAAGATCTTATCCCACGAACTGCTACCCTGCTGTGTTCTGCATTATAATCATTGTCCTCTAACAGCTACAACTGCTTCTTAATTTCCTTCAGGATAGAAGACAAACCAGAAGTGGAAAGCTCTTGTGGTGCTGCATCCTGGACTTCATCTTCTTCACCCCCAGCTTCCACTTTCCCCTCAGTGACAAGTTGTTGTAAATCAGCTGTAGTGAGATGTTCACAGTCAGACTCAAGCAGCTTTTCAATATCTTCACTCTCCACTTCTTCAAATCTAACTTGCTTTGCAAGATAAACACAATGTTCTTTGATTCTTGGGAACTCCTCTCTTAGATCAAAGCTTTTAAAGTCTTAAAAAAATCTGGGAGAAGCTTCTGCCAAACTGCATGCAAACAGTTCTTAATGACATTACCCCTCAGGCCTCTGCGATAATGTCAATTGCATTCTTGATGTTAAAGCTCTTCCAAAATTGAAGAACACTGTCCTTATCCCCCTCAGTGGCTGCAATTAACCTCTTAAATAATAACCTTTAAAAGCTGCTATTACACCATGGTCCACGTGTTGAAGTAGAGAGTTGTGTCTAGGGGTAGAAATAGCACTTCGATGTTTTCAGAAAGCTCACCAATGGTGGGAGGATGGATTGGTGCATTATCCAGAATGAAGAGCACCCACGGAATCGTGTTATAGCCAACGCAAGTTCGTGTTTTAAAAATTGCGTTCCCCTATTCATCAGTCGCATTATAGACAATTCGCATTGCTGGAACACACATAGCAGAACCAACTCAGAGAGTAGTAAGGGCATGGAATGCCTTGCCTGCAGCAGTTGTAGACTCGCCAACTTTAAGGGCATTTAAATGGTCGTTGGATAAACATATGGATGATAAGGGAATAGTGTAGGTTAGGTGGGCTTCAGATTGGTTTCACAGGTCGGCGCAACATCAAGGGCCGAAGGGCCTGTACTGCGCTGTTATGTTCTATGTAACTGTACATCTCTATGATTCTATGAGGAAAACAGTACTGGGAAACACAGTTTAATAGTCCCTTTGGTTTCCTAAATCGTTCTAATTTGCAGGTTTCTTATCCTTTCCAAGTTCTTTATGCCTGCACAGAACAACTACTACACTAGTCATTCAGTCTTTCCGTCACTGGTTAAAGGTAATAGCTTATAGTAAATGCGAGAGAATAGTTAGCTATCTTCCAGCACTTCCATTTTTTATCTTCCAGTTTTGTGTACTTCACTGCACTGAGGTTTGGACATTTTCTCTCCTCCATTCTGGAGATTCTGCGTCTGTATTGTTCTGAGGAAGGGTCATCGGACCCGAAACGTTAACTCTGTTTTCTCCTTCACAGATGCTGCCAGGCCTGCTGAGCTTTTCCAGCAACTTTGTTTTTGTTCACACGCTGTCTGTTCACCTACCCAGCAGCCAGAGGGTGATGTCATGCTGAGTAAGATGGCAGCAGTGGAGTAGGCAATGTACAGGCTCATCCTCTTTGTCTGCATTTATTTTCCTTTTTCTTTTTCCTTCTTCTGCTTCTTTTTTCTCAGACTTACCTGATAAAGAGAGCTCTTCGGCAGGAGGCAACTTCAATAGGCTCCAGAGCAGTGGTGGCATCTTCAGAGGCAGCATGGCTATAGAGTTGGTCGGTCAGCCTGTGAAGCCTGGAGCACAACTGTCACTTCCACATGGAGTGGGTCCCTGGCGATGGCATGGCGTGTGCTGGTCAGCCCAGAGCGGGAGTCTGGTAGTGCCATGCTGTAGCAGCAGAGAAGGAAAAGTTGGAAGCTCTAAGTTATCTTTTTTAAATTGTATTCTATGTTAATGTGAATGGTGCCCAAGTATGGCGACAGTACACACTTTTCACTGTATTTTATGTTGAATAGACATGATAATAAAGGATATTCTATTCTATTCAGATGACTCCAGGCTTCTGCAACTGATCCTCAGTATGTAAAACATTCAATAACCTGTCTCTGGGTGAAAATTACTATGTACATACTCATTGGCATAACGGCATCTTGAACATTTTTCCCCACTGCTTGAACAAAGCAACAGAGTAAATACAACTCACAATGAGTTCTAATAACTTGTTTTTAAAGGGACAGCAACTCCTTCCACCGTGCCCGGTTTAAAGCAGACCTTTTCCCAATTTTGTCCACAATCCAAAATAAAGAGCAATAAAAAGAGTGGTCTTTATGTTCCTTCACCTTTACAAGAGATGAAAGGCCGTTTCAAAAAAGCAGATCATCACAAGGTATATGTCACATAAACAATAAAACATGAGACTTATTACTATTCATCCTTTGCCCCCGTTCTCATACGCGATATAATAATTCAGCATTTTTTAAACCTTTAAAATATTCTAACATTTTATTCTCAGAACAATGCACCTGTGATCATGTTATCTTTTCCAGTAATGTGAATAACCTTAATAAACAATGGATTCACATTCTATTCCAATGAGGGTTCTGGCCAGCTGAAGAAGGATCATCTAACCATTGGAACCAAGGAGCAAAGACCACTGAACTGACATTCCAATTTTTATCCTTCATCCAATAATCTATTTTTCCCCATTTGTTTGTGTCTGTATGTGGAGATCTTAAGGGGATTAGAGTTTGATTAGTAGTGTTACATGCCAATGATTAATGTCTGTTTACCTGTAGTTATAATATAATTAATTGTAATAAATAATCATTCTTGGTTAGTACAGAAACTTGGTCCATACGTTCTATCAACCTTGGCCTGTAAGTCAGGTAAATTAGGCTTCTGTGCACCCTTTAAAAAACACTTTAACAATTGGTGCAATGCTGGAAATAGCGTGGCTTGACTTACAATGTTACCCCAGTTGATTGTAACACATTGTTGTAGAACCAGAGATATGTCCACTTCTTATACTTTACACTTCTTAAGTAGTCTTACTAGATGCTCCCGTTGTTCTTCTTTTAAATACAAGAACACTGTCCCAGTGTTGCTGTGTTGGCTTGGCAAAATGTCTGATGTTCGCTTTATAAACTTTGCCTTTCTTTTTACCTCAATCTTCTTGTATCTGTTAGTCTCCATTATTCTTACCACCAGGCACACATCCGCATCTCTATCCTCTTCCCTGTAATGATATTGCTTCAACATGTTTACATGACAGAACTGATTCTTCTTCCTATGATCATAAGTATCTATCAGGTAAGTCACTTTACTAATCCTAACTACCCTTGTATGGACCACTGAACTTTGTTTTCAGACTTTCACATCACAAAGCCAATCATCCAATACCTCATCTCTTTGAAGCACATTCTAATTATTACATGATCATTTTAACTCTTCTTATGCTACTTTACATGCTCATGTGAGTCTTTCTAGAGCCATGGACATGTAATTCAACATTGAGGATTCATATTTTTGCCTTAAGAGTTTTTCCTTAGTCAATTTTGATGGATTATCTTATGACCATACATCAGTTCAAATGATTAAACCCAGAAAAATAATTTGGGAAAATCACTGGTAGCAAATAGTAAGAAATCAATAGCTTTGTCTCAATCCTATCAGTGTTCATAACAGTATGCCTTAATCATGGTTTTGAGAGTATGATACTATCTCACCAAAGCTCCATGAGTGCATATGAAATATGGTTCATAGAATCCCTACAGTGTGGAAACAGGGCAGTTGACCCATCAAGTCCACACTGATCCTCCAAACACATCCCAACCAGACCCACCCCTCCTCCCTGTAACCCTGAACTTCCCATGGCTAACCCACATAGTCCACACATTATGAGCAAATTGGATTGTAGGAGGAAACTGGAGTGCCTGGAGGAAATCAACACAGACACAGCAGAATGTGCAAATTCCACACAGACAGTTGTCCGAGGGTGGCATTGAACCCAGGTCCCTGGCGCTGTGATGCAGCAGTGCTAACCACTGAGCCACCATTTTGCCCCCTTCAATTGTTTTAATCCAAACTACTGATAATGACCTGAAAATCTATAGATATCAAGTTTGAAATTCAATCTGATCAGAATTCTATCTGTTGTCCATACCAAGTATAATAGCATCGTGAATCAGTCTCAGCTTCAGTGTGAGATTTATGTACTAACTTACTTAATTCTGAATTTGCTGTTTGAACCTCAATTAATGAAGACATGCCAAACACACCTTTTGAATTATTCCTGTTCTTAAAGAGAGTTTTGATTGCTCTAACATCTGCTTGTGTTATTACCCTTGCCTCTGGTGGAGAGATTTGTTTAGGCATTGTTCTGGTCATCAAACACGATAGAAAAATACCTGGAACCTTGTAACTGTTCTGCCTCTTTAACCTCACTTGCACTTTCAAGTGATAACAGGGAAAGTTATAGCTTTCATTAGAGCCATCCCCAAGACTTTACTCCATTCAGAGGTTGTTTTTAATGACCCCAACTACTACTGGTCCAGACAACAACTTACAATACAACCAGAATCTGTATAATGGAATCAGGATATACTCTCCACTTTTCTAGCACTCCAGCTTTCATCGAACTCTCTGGGAGTAAAACTGAATCCTTCTCAAACATTAGAGTTTGAATAGCCCCATATCCTTAACATATGGCTGCGTCATTTGATGCAAATGGAGTTATTTTCCCTTTAGGGAAAAAAAAACATATTTCATTACACTATTCACCCATCCTGCACTCATAGCAATATTTACCTATGGTCCTTTAGATGTAGCTACTATTTGATCTGTGGCATTTTTCAATGTGTTCTTTTTTTGATACATTCTGATGAAGCCAAAACATCCCATGGACTTCCTCACAACTTCCAAGATTCTAAATAAATGTGTCCCATTTTATTACAGTGGAAACACTTAGGCCTTCAATTTTCATGTCCACCCTCAGTGCTTTCCTTTCTAAGTGGAGACGATGATGTAGGGCCATTCCCAGTTGTCCATTTTTTATCCTGTCTACTTGCCTTCCTTGTACTGTCCCACTTTCTATCCCTTTCAAATATACGGGGGTGATCAAGAAAAGGTTTAGTTTCTGGATAAGCTGATAATCATCAGACATCATTGCTGCCTGTCTAACTGTTGCAACCATTTGATCTTCAACGTGGGTTCTTATCACAAATAGACTTCCAACAGACTGTTCATTCAAAGGATTTTATATATGGTGTCAACTTACAATGCTCATAATCACTTAACATACGACAAGGAACAACACAAGGCCACGTGGCACTTTGAGCCTACTCCACCATTCTGTAAGATTATGGCTGATTGGATTTTAACCTCAACGCTACATTCTTACATATTCCCAAAAATCTTTCTTCCTCCTAATAATCGAAAATGTATCTATCCTTGCTTTCAAAATACTTTAAAATTCTGCTTCCACTGCTTTTTGAGGAAGGGAATTCAAAAGACTCATAACCCTCAGAGAAAAAATGTTCCTCATCTGTTTTAAAGGGACATCTCCTTATTTTTAAGCTATGACTCTTAGTTCTAGACTCCCACATGAGGAAACATGCTTTCAACATCCACACGATCAAATCCCCTCAGGATCTTATGTGATTTAATTAAATCACCTCTGACTCTTCTAAACTCCAGAGGATACAGGCCTAGCCTGTCTAGCCTTTTCTTATAAGACAGTGGTTTTAAAACAGTGCACCCTGTGAAATTTTGTACAGAGGTAACAAAAATAAATAAACTTGAAACTTTATTGGATTTGATCCTTCTTTACTTGTTGTGTATACTATGTTGCAAAATTTGCTAGTAAGTCTGGAATCATAGTAAATCCAATTAAATGTGATATTTATGAGCAACTAATTCAGCTGAAAAAAGTTGGTTTGCCATGGAATTGTCTGCCTCAATGAAACGTGCTGTGTCACTGAAAAGATTGTAACCACTATCATAAAGAAATCTGCTCATTCCAGCTATTAGTCTAGTTAACCTGCTTTGAACTGCTTCCAATGCATTAACATCTTCACTAAGCACGGTGACAAGTATTGTACACAGTATTCCAGATGTGTTCCTGCCAATGTCTTGTACACCTGAAACATAACCTACCTACTTTTGCATTCAATTCCCCTCTCAATAAAACATAACATTCTATGAGCTTTCCTGATTACTTGTTGACCGTGCATTTCTTGCACGAGGACACCCAGACCTCTCTGCATCTAGGAACACTGCAACGCCTCACCATTTAGATTATATGCATTTTAATTCTTTGTTAAAATGGCCAATTTCACATTCTACCTATTTGCCTCAAGCACTAACTCTTACGCTTTTTATAACCACTAGAAACCTCCTCTGACAGTGCAACATATATTTCTTATGTTCTACCTGCCAATTGGCTCTGCATTGGTAATATCCAGTGTTGACCAATTCATTTGTCTTTCAATTTTCATACAAGACAAAGAATGCCTCCACATCCATTTTCTTAAATTGTGCCAGGGCTTGTACAAGCTTTCCTAAAACATTTTAATACAAACATTTCCTTATTGAAATTAGATCATAATTAGGATACTCCCCATTAGAGGCTATATTAGCATCTCGTGCCTTTATTTAAGCTATAGCATTTAAGCTTACATTCGCATTATCTATCTTGGTCTTCCTCCCTTTGCTATTTTAAGTCAAGTTTTGTCATGTCTATTTTCATTCTTCCCAATTCCATCTCATTTCCTAAGCTCTTGTTCGTTTTTTTGTTATCTCAAGCCGTCTTTTCTGTAACTCAGTAACACCTGTTTCTGATGTTTCACTACCTAGAGTGCCTGGTCTCTACTATATTTATACTAAACACTTGTCTTGTACTTGTCCACGATTATGTCTGCCTTCTTAGCTTTAGCAGATAATTCCACTCCCAATTTACCTGTCAATTCAACGAAACTGGCTTTTGTAACTTCACTTAAAATTCATCGGGGACAACACTGCCACCTGCAGATAGCAAGAAGCGCAGATGCTGGAGTCAAAGTCGATACAGCGTGTACCTGGAGGAACACAGGTCAGGCAGCATCAAAGAACAGGACAGTCGATGTTTCGGGCGGGTCAGGTCCGAAACGTCAACTCTCCTGCTCGTCTGATGCTGCCTGATCTGCTGTGTTCCTCCAGCTCCACACTGTATCGACTGCCACCTGCAGGTAGTCCTTCACAATTTCCAGTACCATTTCTCATTTGGCATAAAGAACCGAGTGATTCTTTAGAGATAATAGGTACTGCAGATGCTGGAGAATCCGAGATAACAAGGTGTGGAGCTGGATGAACACAGCAGGCCAAGCAGCATCATAGGAGCAGGAAAGCTTGACGTTTCGGGCCTAGACCCTTCATCAGAAATGGGGGAGGGGAAGAGGGTTCTGAAATAAATAGGGAGAGAGGGGGAGGCAGATAGAGGAGAGGATAGGTGGAGAGGAGACAGACAAGTCAAAGAGGCGGGGACGGAGCCAGTAAAGGTGAGTGTAGGTGGGGAGGCGCAGTTGTAGTATGGCGCACTAACCTCTATATCGCTGAGGCCAGGCGCCAACTCTCCGACACCACCTCCTACCGTCCTGGATCATGACCCCACCCCCGAGCACCAAACCATCATCTGCCAAACCATCCACAACCTCATCACCTCAGGTGACCTCCCACCCACCGCCTCCAACTGCATCGTTCCCCAAGCCCGCACCGCCCGCTTCTATCTCCTTCCCAAAATCCACAAACCTGAATGCCCTGGTCGACCCATTGTCTCCGCCTGCTCCTACCCCACTGAACTCATCTCCACCTACCTCAACTCCATTTTCACCCTCTTGGTCCAGGAACTCCCTACCTACGTCCGTGACACCACCCACGCCCTTCAACTCCTCTGGAACTTCCAATTCCCTGGTCCCCAACACCTCAATTTTACTATGGACATCCAGTCCCTATAAACCAGTATTCCCCATGCTGATGGCCTAAAGGCCCTCCGCTACTTCCTGCCCCACAGACCTGACCAATCCCCCTCCACTGACACCCTCATCCGCTTAGCCAAACTCGTCCTCACCCTCAACAGTTCTCTTTCAATTCCTCCCACTTCCTAAAGACAAAGGGGGTGGCCATGGGTACCCGCATGGGCCCAAGCTATGCCTGCCTCTTTGTAGGTTATGTGGAACAATCCCTCTTCCGTACCTACACTAGCCCTAAACCCCACCTCTTCCTCCGTTACATTGATGACTGTATTGGTGCCGCCTCGTGCTCCCACGAGGAGCTCAAACAGTTCATCCACTTCACCAACACCTTCCACCCCAACCTGAAGTTCACCTGGACCATCTCTAACACCTCTCTCTCCTTCCTGGACCTCTCTGTCTCCATCTCGGGTAACCACCTAGAAACCGACATCCATTTCAAGCCCACCAACTCCCACAGCTACCTGGAATACACCTCCTCCCACCCACCTTCCTGCAAAAATGCCATCCCCTATTCCTAATTCCTTCGCCTCCGCCTCATCTGCTCCCAGGATGAGGCATTCCACTCCCGTACATCTCAGATGTCCTCAATCTTCAAGGACTGCAACATCCCCCCCGCAGTGGTCGAGAATGCCCTCGACCGTGTCTCCCGCATTTCCCGCAACTCATGCCTCACACCCCATCCCCGCAATAACAACCAAAAAAGAATCCCCCTCATCCTCACGTACCACCCCACCAACGTCCGGATCGAACGCATCATCCTCCGACACTTCTGCCATCTGCAATGTGACCCCACCACCATAGACATTTTTCCCTCCCCACCCTTGTCTGCTTTCTGGAGGGACCACTCTCTCCGTGACTCCCTTGTCCGCTCCACACTCCCCTCCAGCCCCACCACACCCGGCACTTTTCCCTGCAACTGCAGGAAGTGCTACGCCTGCCCCTACACCTCCTCCCTCACCCCAATCCCAGGCCCCAAGAAGACTTTCCACATCAAGCAGATGTTCACCTGCACATCTGCCAATGTGGTATACTGCATCCGCTGTACCCGTTGTGGCCTCCTCTATATCGGGGAAACCAAGCGGAGGCTTGGGGACCGCTTTGCAGAACACCTGCGCTCAGTTCGCAACAAACAATTGCACCTCCCAGTCGCGAACCTTTTCAACTCCCCCTCCCACTCCTCAGACGACATGTCCATCCTGGGTCTCCTGCAGTGGCACAGTGATGCCACCTGAAGGCTGCAGGAACAGCAACTCATATTCCGCTTGGGAACCCTGCAGCCCAATGGTATTAATGTGGATTTCACAAGCTTCAAAATCTCCCCTCCCCCAACCGCATCCCAAAACCAGCCCAGCTCGTTCCCACCTCCCTAATCTGTTCTTCCTCTCACCTATCCCCTCCTCCCACCTCAAGCCCCACCCCCATCTCCTATCTACCAACCTCATCCCGCCCCCTTGACCTGTCCGTCCTCCCTGGACTGACCTATCTCTCCCTACCCCCCCACCTACACTCACCTTTACTGGCTCCATCCCCGCCTCTTTGACTTGTCTGCCTCCTCTCCACCTATCCTCTCCTCTATCCATCTTCTATCCGCCTCCCCCTCTCTCCCTATTTATTTCAGAACCCTCTTCCCCTCCCCCATTTCTGATGAAGGGTCTAGGCCCGAAACATCAAGTTTTCCTGCTCCTATGATGCTGCTTGGCCTGCTGTGTTCATCCACCTCTACACCTTGTTATCTAGTGTTTCTTTAGTCCTTTTTCACTTGCCAATACTACAGCCAAATCATCATTGTTTCAAAATAATCCAGCAATACCATTTAATCCTTTGTCAAAACCAATTTGGCAATATGTGCTGATATTCACTGCCTCTCGGGTTATCACAAAAGTTACAGATTTTAATAAATTACCCAAAGTCCCCAAATTTTCTGTTTGATAAACGTAGGTTAGCAGAAAATACTGATAGATTTCTGTAGTTAACAACAAACCACGTTACAAAGAAATCAGTTCGAATCATAGGTAAACAAAACTATGAAATCATTAGTAAACAACAGCCAAAATGCTCAACACACTTGTTGGAAAACTAACAAACACAGAGATGATGATTGGAGGTAAAAGTATTGTGGTAACACAGTTCAATAGCACCTGTCCAAGGGATTCAGTAAGGTATTGCTTTGATTTCTGAAGTCCTTCTTATTTCCAAGTGTCTTACTCATTCCAAGTTCTTCCAGGTTTTATTAACTGCAGCCACAGGGAAATTAGCACACTTTTTTTTCAGTTTCTATGAGGCAACACTTCATAGTAAATGGTGAAGAAAAATCACTACCTATCTTCCAGATTTTGGGGACTTCACTACATAGAGAGACAGCCTTTCTTTGTTGCAATCTGGATACCTCTACCTGTACATTCTTCATACAGTCTCTGATCATCGGCCCAGGAGCCAATCAGACAATTATTATCATGGTGATGACTCCTGGTCACCATAACTGGTCCTCATTACACAAACCAATCAACTATCTGTATCTAGGATCCCTCTTGTGGCACAGAGGTAGCATTCCTAACCCCTGGACTATGAAGTCCAGGTTCAAGTACCCACCTAATCCTGAGGTGTATAATAATATCCCTGAACAGGTTGAAGAAAAATAGGTTTTAAAAAGTGTCTGGGCAAAGCTTGCTCTGCACACACCCATGGTGTCATGGCATCCCACACTGTTTGAACAAAGCAACAGTTTAATCCCAATTCATCATAATTTCCAATAACTTGCTTTTAAAAAGTGCAACTACTCATACTGTTCTTGATTTAAATCCTTTCCTATTTTAGTCCACAATCCAAAATAGAAAAAAATGAAAAGAAAAAAATGATTTTTATAGAGAAACTGGGAATGGAGGGAAATTATCAGAGGAGGCAGGGGATTCGAGGAAGATTATCACAGGGAGAGTGGGAATACAGGGTGATTTCGCTGGAGGAAATGAATACCTTTATCACAGGTAGAGCAGGCTAATCACATAACGAGGTGGAACGTGGGGATATTATCACAGGACAACATTGGAATTTCACCAGAAGAGGGAGATATGTCGGAGAAAGCAGGGTGATTGTCACAGCGAGGGAGTGTAATGGTGAATCGAGGGGAGCGTAGGAGGATTTTCACAGGGAAAGGAATGAAGATGAATTATCACAGGGAAGGTTACAATGGAGACTTTTCACACAGGGAAGGAGATTATTAGTGGGCGGGGGAACGGACAGATCTTATCCTAGTGAGAGAGGTAACGGAGGTGAATTATCAGAGAGGTATTATCGAAACTGGGGTGGAGGGACGGATAGAGGATTATCCCAGTGAGACGGAAGTTAGAGATGTATTATCACAGGGGAGGGGGAATAGAAAGGTATTCTCACAGGAGGAGGGAGTGGAGGATGATTATCAAAGGGAGAACATTGGAAGGGCTTATCGATACAAATTAATCCTGTTCCTCAACTTTTTCGCCGCGTGATGTGAAAGTTCACTGCGGTTTTCTTTCCCTGGTGTTGCTGCATATCATTCCCTTCTCGTAAATGAAAGAAAGTAAAAGGAAAGTGTAGCCTCAAGTTCATTCAACAACTAGTCACACCCCCTGTGATCCCCAACTGCGCAGACGCAGCAACTGTCCACGAGCCGTTGCCTACCGGATATGACGGAATTGTCAATCATTGTTTCTCTGTGGAATTAATAGATGGCTTTCTGAAAACGTCACAACGTCTCGCCGCCACCCGCCATTAAACTGTGGATGATGCCTCGAGATTCTGAAGATCATCCCAGGACGTCAAAATAAACATAAAAGATGCATTGCATGCAGGTTGATTTTGTTCTATGTTGCTTTTTTGAAGAGATTTCTACATGATATGAGGGCAAGTGAGACTAAGCTCGACTGCTCTTTCCAAAGACCCAGGACATGATTGATTCGCTGAAAGGCTTGTGTTCTCCCAGTGCTTATGATCTAGACATTTGTATCTGTGAAACACGACAGTCTGAACGTTTCTGATGTGCGGCTAGCAGAAAAGTACTAAACAGACACCAAGAATACTTGTTTATGGTTCAATTCAGGTTAATTTATGAAAGATTTTGAATTTGCTTTTCGTGAACGCTTTGATAATGAATTTTGACATTTCGGTATTAGTACAGGGAATACAAAAAAACTTGGATTTATTCAGTATTTTTTGTTCGATTTGGGGTGCCTTAGAGCGCTTTACCTCGTAAAGTAAACTTACAGTAATCACTGTTGTAATGTAGGAAGATTCCTTCGATGTCAATTTGTCATAATCTTTACAAAACAAAGAAATTGTACTCATTTTTCTAACAGCATCCCATTTTAGTATTGATAGATAATATCCGAAATCGTCCTTTTGATATGATGTAACTTTCAATTCATCTTTATATTTTTTATTGTGAACCTTATGCTACGGAGAATCAAAAACTACGCACTTGAATTGCTATCAACCCTGCAGAACCTAGAACTGCACAATATTTCTCAGAAATAGATGCTTCGGACGAAAGTATTTTAAACATTGTTTACATCATAAGTGTTGCCACGAGGGGCAAGTTGCCATGTTTATAAAAACAAACTAATTTTTTTGTGTTCATTTTGTAACACTTAGTGGGCAATATGAATGTAAAACTAAAATCACGTTTTTATAAGAATGATTTAATGCAAGATTCCAGCATTACCTCAACAAAATCGATCATTTCTACACATTTCCGGGTTTCGTTGCATTATCGGGAAAGACGGCAGAAATTATTGAGCGGCCATGTGTAGCCTTATAATGGTTTTCAGAAATTCTCCAATCAGATTGCGGATATAACATATTTAGCCGTGAACATGAATAAAATTAAGGAAGTAGCCTGCAGCATGTGTTTTCATTTGATTTGTCATCTGTGATTAGTGACACTGCTACATTTACGCGTTATGAAGCGAACTAGGCAAATGCAACCTCAGTGAAATTCATACGTCAATTAAATCTTAAAAATCGAGAACGAATGATTATTCAGAAAACTAATTTCGTAGGATTATATCAGTTCATTGCGATCTTGCGTTTCTTTCTTTGTCTCCCTATTTACTGTGGCGGATGTGCTTACTACTAACTATTGAGTTTTCTGTTCAGTCCGGGCCTGTGATCCGGCCCTTCGCGTTTGGACCAGTGGCTCCATGACGTCGTCGAGGCTAGGGACGCAAAGACTACGATTCAAAATCCCGTTGAATTTGTATCCGCATCAACGCAAAACAATACAACATGTGGAGTTTGCGCATGAAATTTCAAGGTGATTCAGTGGTGATTTAACAACACAACTTTAACGTTACTTCAAAGACTTTAAACTCACGCAATAGCGGGAAAAATGCTAATTTTGCTTACAAGAGGGACTTTAAACATTTTCGGCAAAAGGCAGCAAGCAGAAATCTTCACAAATACCATTCGTTTCTTTATCTGCACACTTTGGATTTTTAGTTACGTTGCAAATTTATCAGCGTTTACTTTTTAGTCGAATGCAAGTTACTTGATGCGTTGTGTAAATTATGATACATTAATATAAATTAAATAAATTATAAAATTAAATTCAAGCTAGTTTAGTTATGCAAATCGAAACTAATTATTGTTAAATTTTTCATGTTATCTCTTTGTGAACACATTTTGTTTGTCATTTATATACATATATATGATTTAGGTAAGAATATAGAAAGCATGGTTAGTAAGTTTGTGGATAACACCAAAAGTGGTGGTATAGTGGACAGTGAAGAAGGTTATCTAAGATCACAAAGACGTCTTGATGAATTGGGTCAATGGGGTGAGGAATGGCAGACAGAATTAAATTTGGATAAATGCAAGGTATTGCATTTTAGTAAAACATACAAGGGCAAGATTTAAAACAATCAAAAGTAGGACCTTGTATAGTGCTGTAAAATGAATGGAGAGACTTAGAGGTTCAGGTACATAATTCATCAAAGTTTGCGTCGCATGTAAACAGGGTGATTAGCATGCTTGCCTTCATTGCCTTCAACTCCTATACTTTTGAGTATAGGAGTTAGGACCTCATGTTGAGTTTGTACAGGATGTTGGTGAGGTCTGTAATGGGGTGGAGAAATTTGCAAAGAGAAATACGTCAGGAAGTGGTCAGCATGTACCATCCTTGGAACCCTGTGGGAAAAGGAGCGGGTGGATCCTGTTGGGTTGTTCCCTTAGCAGACTATCAAAGCCATTTGGCAGAATGCCTCATCACCAGAACTTTCCAGCAAGCACCATGACATTGCTTGGCTGGTGGTGAGAACAGCACTACCTGTGAGATCCTCCATATACGCCCGAACTCTCTGTGCCACCACTGCCCTCGAAGTGGCTGCAGCGGGGTAGAGACTGTCAGATATCTCCTGTTGGAATGTGCTTTTGCAAAGGAAGTATGAAGAAAGGCGCAGTAGTTCTTGTTGAGGTTCATCCCGAGCAGCTCCATGACACAGGACTCTGCGCTTTACAGTCTGTTCCCGGGATGTACACTGAGACAAAAATTAACTGTGCGTGAAAGATGTTCTTTGGTCTTCCCGAAACCTGTCGGCCTTCCAGAGGAAAAATGTATCGTAGTCTTGTATCTGTAGAAATGACTGGTTTGTTCGCTGGATAGAGTCAAACTGCAGTGTTTGTTTATTTCTTCATATGCTACTGTACAGAACCAAACCACTTTAGTGACTTTATACATATATAAAGATATTTTTAGGAATAAACTATATTTTTGAAAAAAATGGGTGAGGTCTCTTCTAGAGTACTGTGTCCAGTTCTGATTGCCCTGTTATAGGAAGATTTACAAGGATAAAGCCAGGAATGGAGGGTTTGAGTTATAAGAAGCTGGATAGCCTGGGACTTCTTTTCACTGGAGCATAGAAGGTAGGGGGGTGACCTTATAGAGGTTTATAAAATTATGAGGGGTAGGATAAGGTGAATGGCAAGTGACTTTTCCCTAGCATGGGGGAGTTCAAATCTAGCGGGTGTATTTTTAAGGTGAGAGGAGAAAGATTTAAAAAAGATATGAGGAGCAACTTTTTCACACAGAGTGGTTCGTGTGAGGAATGAACTTCCAGAGGAAGTGGTGGATGTGGGTACAGTTACAACGTTTAAAAGATATTTGGATAGGTACATGAATAATAAATGTTTGGGGGGATGTGGGCCAAGTGCAGGCAGGTGGGATTAGTTTAGTCTGGGATTATGGTAGGCGTGGACTGGTTGGACCGAAGGGCCTGTTTCTGTCTGTATGATTCTATGACTCTGAGTGCTATTTTTGAATTAGCACATTTCGAAGAGGCAAGGATTGGAAGTTAGGACCTTACTTGCTGCTTGTTTTGCATCAGAGATCATGGTGAATTTCTTTGGGAATTTTCAACCTCATAGTTCTAACTTAATTACCCAGTTTCAAATACGATGTTATGGTCTTCACCTGTCACTGTAATAACAAGAGGTAATTTCTGAACACCCTGTTAAGACCTGTATTACACACCTCTGGAGAGGTGAAACCGGGCTCCTGGCCCAGAGATAGGGATCACTAGACCACAACAGCCCTTGTAATAATAGGAGGATCTTCTGCTTCCAACAGTGACTTTTATATTGAGGGGCAGTAACTCATTATTGCAACTCTACCATCGTAATTGTGTTAAATCCCTTGTCTCCCATTTCAAATGAAATAATAACTAGAGGCCAGATTTGTATCAAAGCATTTTACAGGTAGCACCTGTATAAGTGGAAGTACATTTCCAAATGTTTAAGGAACTATTTATAGCTATGGCTACTGATAACATAAGAATGGATTTTTTGTGAGAGGGATGTTCTGAGACTGTTCTGATGATTTCTTTGCCTACAGTGGGCATTGAATAGCTTCCAGGAATAAAACCTCATGCTATTCCCATAATAAAACATTGCAAGTGGCATGGGGAGTGTTATGAGGTTGGCATTTGCAGCTCTTGCAGTAGTTACATAGTGTTTGATTTTCCAAATGGGCCTGTCAACAATGCACAGGAGTTAAGATGACATAAAAGTAATTACATTGTTCAGCCAGAAAGGTAGTTTACTTGAAGTCAGTTATGATATAAAATGGGTACTTTCACAGGAAACTAAAAGCCATCTTTCAAAGAAACTATTGTTTGATTCTTTGTATAAACTAAAGCATTTCAACAAGGCCTCAGAGGAGGGAAGGATAAAAGGACATTTAATAATTGTGTTTAAAATCATGAATGGTTTAAATCAGTGAATAAAGAGTAGACTGTTCACAATGGCAACAGAGTTGATAACCAGAGAGTACAGGTTTAAAGGGATTGCCAAAAGAATCAGAAGACATGAGGATAAAACTTAGATTTTGTGGTTAAGATTTAGAATGCTCTGAACATCTGGAAAACAAATGTTCTGCACCAGCCACTCCTGCTACTTTGACCATCAAAATCCACAGCAAGTCCCTGGACAACATGGATCATTTCCCTTACCTCAGAAGTCTCCTCTCAATGTAAGCGGACTTTGACGGTGAAATCCAATATTGACTCTAATGCACCAGCGTAGCCCGCGGACATGTGAGGAACAGAGTGTTCGAAGTCCTTTCCTGAAGCCCAGCATCAAGCTCATGGTTTATAGCTCCCTCCTGTACACATCAGAAATATGGACCATGTACAGCAGACACCTCAAACCCCTGGAGAATTATCACCAGCACTGTCTTCACAACATCCCGCAAATCACACATCACCAGTTGAAATGGGTGGGTCACATTGCCTGCATGCTGAACTCAATACTCCTAAAATAAGTGCCTTGACTCCCAGCTCTGCAATGGTAAGTGATCACTAGGAAGGCACAGAAAATGCTACAAAGACAATGTGAAAGCCACCCTAAACTAAAGCAACATCCTCACTGGCACATGGCAATTGCTTGCTTTAGAACACTCAAATTGAAGAAGCATCTACAAAGCTGCCAACCACTTTGATCATCACCAAGTGAAGCACTTGGAGGCCAAGCATGAGCAATGGAAAAAATACATAGAAACCAAAGCATCCCACCGACTCGTCTCAAACACCACCTACCGACCTGTGGTGGAGCCTGTGGCTCCAGGTTTGGACCATTCAGCAGAACACCATGTTCCCTCCCACCCCCTCCAACTCACCCACCCCTCCTTGGAGTGGCAGCAAGTCATCCTTGACCCTGAGGGACTGATGAAGAAGACAGAGGGTGAATACAGAATAATTAAAAGCCTTCAAGAGGGATAAACAAATACTTGGATGGAGGACAAAATTGAAGAAATAACTGGAAAGAACCAAGGTATTGGGCTAACTAGATTTTGGTAGTGAAAATCTAAGAATAGTACTTGCAAATTAAGTGTCTAAATGACAGAGAGTAGCAGAGGGATCAAGGGGTATAGATCCAGAAGTCATAAAAAGTGATGAATGCAATTTAACTAGGCTATTAAAAAGTGCAAAGAAAGCACTGGGTTTTATTGCCACAAGAATATAATTGAAAAGCAGAAAAAGTTACCTTAAATCTTTATAGGGGTGGTACGGTGGCACAGTGGTTAGCACTGCTGCCTCACAGCGCTAGGGACCCGGGTTCGATTCCAGCCTTGGGTGACGGTCTGTGAGGAGTTTGCACATTCTCCTCGTCTGTGTGAGTTTCCTCCCACAGTCCAAAGATGTGCAGGTTAGGTGGATTGGCCGTGCAAAATTGCCCATAGTGTTCAGGGAGGTGTAGATTAGGTGCGTTATAGGGGATGGGTCTGGGTGGGATGCTGCAAGGTTCAGTGTGGACTTGTTGGGCCGAAGGGCCTGTTTCCACACTGTGGGGAGTCTATGATGATTCTATGATGAAGAACCTTGGTTACAGCACAGTTTAGAATACTGTTGTCAATTCTGGTCCAATAAAAAGAACATCGAGATGGTGCAATAAAAAAGGTTTACTAGAGTTGTACTGGAATGTGGAGCTTCTACACATTAAAGGGAAGGATTAAACAGACTGGGGCTCTAGAAGGTTTACTGTGATCTAATAGAGGTCTTCAAGATAATGACAGAATTTGGGTATAGGGTAGATATAGAGGAGATGTTTCACTTGTAGGAAGACTAAAGCTAGGTTTCGAAAAATAAGGTAATCACTCAAAAATCGAATAGAGAACACAGGAGAAATTCATTTACCCAGAGAGTGCTTAGAATGTAGAATTCCAATACAAGGGGTGATTTAGACAACCAGCGTAGAAAACCACTAACATATGAGGGAATAAAAACACGCAAGGGAGAAAACTATAGAACAGCATGTTGATAGGAGGAGTGGAAGATTAGTGGGAAGAGGCTTATAAGGATAAATAACACTGGCAAGACATGTTGGCCTGTCAGTATGTATATCTGGCAGGGAGGCGGTGGGTCTCATGAACACAAAGTTTCCCATACTTTGCGAACTGCTATTAAACATAAAATAAATAAGAGTTAATAGCACAGATTACTTGCAGAATGTCATGGGGTGGATCTTGCAAGATTTGTATAGAATGTGTTTAAGCAAATTGACACTGGTACGTTCAGATTATTACACCGTGTTGTTGACTCTCTTCATTCAACTAAAAACGTGATAGATTCACAAAATGTTACGAACTCCAGTCTAGGTTTTTATGTGGTACTATCCCTAACTGAAAACAAGTGATATTTTAAATGAGGCACAAAATAAGTTTGTATTTATTATTACAGTCAACTTTCCTGCTTTTAAGGGGAACTATATAAGATGCCAGGCCACAGGTGGAGTACCATGTATAGTTTTGGTTACCGCACCATAGGAAGGATATCCTGGGAGGCATCCTGACTGCACTAGAGTAGGTGTAGAGGAGATTCCCCAGGACATTGCCTGGTTTGAAGTATTTTAGCTGTGAAGAAAGACTAAATAGGCTGGGTTTGCTTTCCCTAGAGCAGAAAAGGCTGAGTAGTGAAAACTATGAGGAGCATATTTTGGATAGATAGGAAGACATTTTTCCTCTTAGTGAAGGGATCAATAGCAAAGGAGCATTGATGTAAAGTATGGATGAAAGATTTAGATGGGATTTACGGAAGAATTTATTCACCCAGAAGGTCAAGAGTGAATAGAATTCTTTGCCTGAAAGTGTGGTAAAAGCAGGAATCATTTAACACACATTTAAAAAGAACACTTGAAGTGCCATTATATTCAAGGGTACAGGTCCAGTGCTGGAAAGTAGGGCGAGAGTGCATAAGTGTTTGATGACCTGCATGGACGTAATGGACCGAAGGATCTCTTTACATGCTACAATTCTAAGTTCTCAAACAAGTAAGAAACCTAGATTTTTGAAAGGGCTTTTAAAAAATATTTAGTGATTTTCTTGTTGTCTGTCTTTGGTATTTATTTGCTAAATAATGTGTGATTATACATTTTTTGCTAATTTGCTTATTGGTGCATTCCCAAACTTCACAGTGGATGTTTTGTGGAAGCAGTATTTAAGCCAAATGCATGTAATCATGTCACACACTGTCAGATTAAGAGACTGAGAGAGTCATGCCAGATGTATTTGGCACAGATGACCTCTAAACACAACATGCAGATTTCCTTGGGCGTTGCTCACAATTTATTGGACATTGATTTTTTAAAAAATCACATAACAAAAGATTGTCACAGCTGACTGAAGTAGTGTGCTGGAAATCAAATCCCACACATGCCTAGAATCATTACAAATGTTAAAAGATTTAATCAAACTATTCAAAGTTCCCAGTTAACCTGACTCATGAACTCAGGTAAAAGCAAATATTCGTCAAGTTTCTGTCATTAAAAAGTAAACAGTCATGAATAACAAACAGATTGTTTTTAACTAATAGCAGAAAACAAATGCAAATTACTGTAGTCTCTATAATTTAAACATTGTCCCCTTTTTAAAGTCGTCCATATCCATGCACAGAATACCTAGGTGAGGTTTTAAATTTATATTGGTATTCGCATAGAGAAGAATGATGTAAGTATAGAAATCAGGGAAGTGTACCGTGATATACTCTAACAAATTGAGAGGGAGAAAGTATTAGTAATTTTAGAGACCTTAAAATTGGATATGTCCCCAGGCATACACAATGTGACCATACATTGGATTAATGTGGAAAGGATGTTTCCTCTTTTAGGAGAACCTCAGAACTAGGCATTGTGGTTAAAAATATATAAGGGGTCACATGTAACATAGAGATGATGGGAAAAAAAATCAGGTTTGAGAGTCTTTCGAATTTCCTTCCTCAAAAGGCAATGGATGCAGAATTCTGAAATATTTTTAAGGCAGAAGTTGACTCTTGATTATAGAGGGTTTGAAAAATGATCAGGGATTACAAGAATATAGTATTGAGGTTAAAATTAGATCAGCCATGGCAGAGCAGGTTCATAGGCCCAAGTAGCCTAATGTTCCTTGTGCATACGTTCACAAACAGACAAAGAGACAGGATGAGAGACATATTATGAGTGAGAAAGAAACATTTTTCAAAATTGTGAAGCACAGTTCTGCCACCAGTCCAGATTAAAGGCATTAATGAGATATTTTCCTTTAGTTCCCTTCTGGATCATTTAGCAAGACCCAAGATTGTAAACATGCAGATTCACAACCTTTTATTCCCAGTTGATGATATGCCCTTTTAGTGTCTCTGAAGGTGTTCTTCCCTCTTACTCTTCAAGAAGGGAATTTACAGCATAGCTAGCGGCTAAGAATGTTGCTTCCTTCTTCACTCAAAAAAGACTTTGAAAAAGATGTTTTCTGTCTCATTGGCTGAATATTTCTGCTGTATTGTCAAAATACAAAACTGCAGCCACTTATCCAGGAACAAATCAAGAACTTGTTACTACGCTGACTAAAACTGAACATATACAAAACTGGTTGAAAAAAACAATCAGAAGTCTGTCCTTGGGCAAAACTGCCCTGAACATACAGCCATGGAGCTGAAGTCTATCACCTCCCTTCCCCACCCCGTGGCTTAAAGGAGGCCAATTTGTAGTTGCAACGCACGATGAGTTCCAGGAACTCACTCTTCTTCCTAAAAACAAAATTGCAGTATCTTACTTCACAGTCCCCTGTTTAAAGCATATCTTTTCTCATTTTCAGTCCACAGTCCAAAACAAAAGTGGTTTTTCTCCATTCTTAGATGAGATGAAATACCATGTAAAATACGATTTATCTTTGTCTTGAATTCATAACTTATTCCATCATTTTTACATTCTAGACATTGCTGGTAAGATAATGTGATAATAGACACAATGTGAACAATCTTTGCATTGAATGGTTGCATCAGTAAGTTTTTCCTGAACAGTCTCGCATTTCAAGTTTTAAACTTTTCAATGAATGCTTGTGGCTTAGGTTAGTATAGGTTGCTTCATTGCAACGCTGTCATAGACTTCACAATGTTGATTAACAATAATATTGCCAAACTCTGCTTTTCTACCGTAGATTATTTCCTCTGATAGTCATGCAATTTCTTAGAAAAGTACACACTGACTTCTCCATTCCTGAAGGTATCAAGCTTCTTGAGTTTTTTTGGAGCTGCAGCATCCAGCAAAGTGTTGAACATTCCAGCACACTGCTGATTTGTGCCTTGTAGGTGGTGGACGGGCTTTAGTGAGTAAGGAGATGAGTTAGTCACAGCAGTATTCACATCCTCTGACTTGCTCTTGTAGCCATTGTATTTATGTACCAAGTCCAGTGAGTTTCTGGTCAATGGTCACCCCCAGGATTTTGATAGTGGGGATCAGTCATTGTTATGTCTTTGAACGTCTAGGAGCGGTGGTTAGATTGTGTCTTATTGGAGATAGGCGTTGCCTGGCATATGTGTGGTGTGAATGTTAGGCACAAATTTCCAATAAAATCTAATGATTTTCCGTTTAGTTTTAGGAATGCTCTTGTCCTAGCTGTGTAATTTGTCCCAGATAAGTAACACTTGCTTTTGTGAATTCACTTTTAGCCAGACACTTTATTAAACCAGCTAACTGTAAATGCATAAACAAGTCCTATAATTGCCTTACATGCTTTTACCATGTAATATTCTACGTTAACGTTTACACAGTTAGGTTCTTCAGCCACAACTTGATTCATACATCTTTGGAATATTGCTGGATCATTTCTAAACTCAAACAGTGTCACCCAACAATGACATAACCCATTTGGTCTATCAGAAATGGATATTTCTTTAGGTTTTGATTTTCACGGTTTTTGGCAATACCCCCTAAACAGATCAAGTTTAAAAAGAAATGAGCCACTGCTAACCCTGTTGATATTATCTTCTAACCTAGGAATTGAATAGGAATCTGTTAATGGATGACTTCTACTCCTGCATATTATAGTCTTACTTTCTCCTTCAATTACGTACTTTCTATTTCTGTCAGCCTTCATACTCTTATCAGCTGACACTCTTGCTCTTTCTCATCTTCCTCCTCATGATGAAATCACTTCAACATGTTCACATGACAAAATTGATTCTTCCTCCTGTGATCAGAAATATTTATCAGACAAGTCATTTAAATAACCCTCCTAACTACCTAATTGCAACCACTGAATTTTGCCTGCTTAAAATGTTCTAGCATAAAATGTTCTAGTCATAGCATAACAGTCTATCCATCCTTTAATTTTCTCTTGTGAAGTTTTTAAATGCTCCTGTGTAACGTTACACTCCTGGTATCTCCCCAAAGCTCATGTGTGTATATGGATGATAGGTGGTATACTTCAACTGTTTTATACTCATATTGCTGACCATGTCATGGAAAATCAAGGAGCGTATTTTCCCTTTTGACCAAAAAAATCCTTCATATCTTTTATCTACCATATTCACCTGAACAGCACTCATAGCAATTTTACCTCCAGTTTCCTGGTTGCAGTTAAAGCTATAAGTTGATCCATGGTATTTTCCTTTTGACCTCTCTCTTCAGACTCACTCCAATGAACCCCAACATGTCCCAAATGCAACCTTTGCAACTTTCAGCATCCTGAATGAAGGAGTTCCGCTTCATCATATTGGAAGACCTTTGATTTTCATCTGCAACTTTTGCAACTTCCATTCTGATCGGAGGAAATTATCTTGGGGCATTCCCAACAGTTCCTTCTTTCCCCTGGTTATTTGCTTTCCTTTCACTCTCCCAATTCTATTCCTGTCAAATTTAAGGTCTACCAGAAATAAGGTTTAGTTTTATGGATCAGCCCATAATCATCAGTCATTGCTGCTGCCCATTTTGCAGTTTATTTCCACACACAATTGTGCATTGCTTTAGTTCCAAATCCCTGCCTGCAGAATCCCTAAATTTTGTCACAACGCACTGAGATGGGGTACTGGAAGTCAAGCCCCTACTGTTCCCGGAGTCCTTATGAATGTGAAAAATTTAATTGAACTGTCCAAAGTCACCAATTTACCTGGATGACAAACCCAAGTTAAAAGACAACACTCATCAGGTTTAAGTATTTAACAAGCAAACAACTACTTATTGCAAACAGATGGGTTCTGATAGCAGAAAAGAAAAACAAATTACTATTTAAAACTCTCTAACTTTATCCTTTTTAAAATTAGTTGTCATGCACATACAAAAAGACACACAAAAAGACATAAAAATTTAGGGTGGGGAAGGAACAAAAATAAATAAAGTGCAGGGAAGTACAGTTCTGGCACCCGTCTGAATTACACAGTGAGATATTTTCTTTCAGTACCCTTCAGATTATTTTCAGCTGTTTGAGGCGGCCGCTAGGTTGCAGACGCAACATTCTCAACCTTTCACTCACGAGTTGAGGATTTGCCCACTCAATGTCTCTGAAAGTGTTTTCTTCGTTTTTCTTTTCAAGAGTGTATTTGCAGAGAGGGAGAATAGCTAGCTGCTAGAAATCTTGTTACTTCTCCACTCAGAATTTTCTACTCTAGCATTCTCTCTCGTCCCACACCCACTGTCACTTGGACTAAGATCACCTTGTGGATATAGCACAAATGAGTTCAGGTAATTTGTTATTTTTTAAACTGTAACATCTTCCACAGCCCCTTGGTTTAATGCAGTACATTTTGCTATTAAAGCCACTGTCCAAAAAAAATAAAAGTGATCTTTTCAGTGTTATCAGGACCTTTATCATTGTTATCACTTTCCTTGCCTTTAATTCATCCAATTCTGATTCACTTGTTTTGTTTTGAATTAGCCAACAGAGGCAATGCCTATGATGTGACAGGAGACAAATGTGATGATTCAAAGAAAGGCATGACATAGTCAAGAATTTTATTTCAAGAAAAACTGAGAAGTGGATGGATTAGTGCAGAATGACTAAAATCAAATTAACAGATTCAATGTCTAAATGGTTTTATTAATGATGCCAAGCAGTAGAAACTGTTGTAAAACATCAAGACTTCGAATAAAGGATAGTCCGAGGGGATGAAAGGGACTTCAAATATATAACTGGAAAACATAATATAATTAATAAAAAAAACCTTCAGTACTGTAGCAGCAAGGGGCCAGACAGAGTAGCAATAAGTCCTAATAAAAGATATGGAACTCATTGCCACAAAAGGCTGTGGAGGCCAAGTCATCGAGTGTCTTCAAGAAGAGATAGGTCCTTGATTAGTAAGGAGATCAGGGGTTATGAGGTTCGGAAACATGATTAAATAGTGGAACAAATGCGATAGCCTGAAAGGCCTAATTCTGCTCTTAAATCTTACCGTCTTATGTGAACAGAATCAAAACTGGAAATGAGCAAAAGCTAGTTAGTATTCTTACTGATTACTTTCTTCCAAATATTCACAAGGCAAGATGAAAGCAATACCAAAGAGACAATCAAAATAAAATAATTGATATCTATAAATGAGTTTAAGATTAAAATAAACGTTCAGGAATGTTTTTATACCCACTATATAAGATACAGTTAGGGTCACGAGAGTATTGTGAGTAGCTGAACAATCAATAGTTTAATATATTGATTGATCATTTCAGTTGAGTTTTGTTTATAAACAAGGGTAATCTGAAGGAACACAGGTTTATGCTTGTACGTTAATGAAAACATTATCCAATTTAGTTTTGTACCTTGTACATTTTTCATGCCGTTTAAATGAAACTTTCTTCAAGGAAAGTATGTAATTTCAATACTCTTCCTTAGCAGAGTTTGCTTAGTGGATAGACCATAGCTTTATACTTGTTAACAGGTTGTCTGAATTTACCCAGACAATTTAGGATTAGAAACACTAATTATATGTTTACAAACACAACTCAACTGAGTTCTATCTGTTGATCTGGCTTAAGAAGGTAGATGGTGGTGCCGTTGCAGGTGTAAGCTTGTTGGATTTTTCTTGCGTCTCTGTTATTCTCAGTTGTTGTGAATTTAGCATGTGTCAATCATCCCAAAACTATTACTGTCCAGTTTCATTGTAGCATGGGAGATTTCATGACCATTGGAATTGTGAACAACATTGCCTTTACAATGTATTTGTTGTGAGTCAGTCCCTTTTTTCTTCTGCAAGACCATGCAACCTATTCAGAAAGAGGGTATCCTTGTAGGAAAAACAAAGTGAACATTCAGGTATCACAAGCAATTGGGAAGTTAAATGATACATTGACCTATATTGAAAAGGATTAAACAACAAGATTTTATTTGATTTGATTTATTATTGTCATGTGTACTGAGGTATGGTGAAAAGTGTTGTCTTCAGTGCTTTACAGGCAGAATGTACTATAAAAGTGCATCAGGGTAACAGAACAGAGTGCAGGGTACAGTATTACAGCTGCTGAGAAGGTGCAGGGAGAGATCAACACTAACATTAAAGAGGTCCATTCAAAAGTCTGATAACAGCAGGGAAGAAGCTGCTCTTGAATCTGTTCGTACATGTTTACAAACATTTATATCTTCTGCCCAACTAAATAGAGTGGAAGAGAGTACAGGCGGGGTGGGATGGGTCTTTGTTAGGAAAGCAACCAACATTATCAAAGCGGAAAGTACAGATGGTGTCAGTGGATGGGAGGCTGGTTTGTGTGATGTACTGGGCTGTGTTCACAGCTCTCTGCAGTGTTTTTCAGTCTTGGGAAGAACAGTTCCATTTCACACTGTGATGCATCCAGGTAGATGCAGCATAGAAAGCATCCAATACAAATTTGTAAAGAGTCTTCACGGACATGCCAAATTTCCTTAGCGTCCTGAGGAAGTAGAAGCATTGATGTGCTTTCTTGACCACAGTATCAACATGGGTGGACCAGGACAGATTGCTGGTGATCATCACTCCCAGGAACTTGATGTCCTCGATCGTCCTTACACCATGCTGTGGACCTGTTGCGCCGGTAAGCAAATTGCAAGGGATCAAGGTAATCTGGGAGACTAGAGCTGATCCAAGCCATGACCAACCTCTCTAAGCACTTCATAATTACGGATGTCAGAGCCACCGAGCAGTACTCGTTGAGGCACGCAGCATGAATTTTATTTGGCACTGGGATGATAGTGGTCTTCTTGAAGCAGGTGGGGACCTTGGATCATAGTAAGGAGAAGTTGAAGATGTCTGCGAATATCCCCCACAGCTGATCCAGACTGGACCTGAGTGCACGGCCAGGGACTCCTTCTGGGCCAGTCGCTTTCTGTGGATTCACTCTCAAGAAGGCCAATCTAATGTCTGCGGTGGTGACCGAGGGTACAGGTGCATCGGAGGCTGATGGTATAGGTGATATCATTTTACTGCCCTACTGTTCAAAGCCAGCATAGAATGCATTGAGCTCAATAGGTAAGGATGTACTGTTATCCGCAATTCTGTTTGACTTAATTTTGTAGCCCGTTATGTTGTGTAAGCCTTGTGACAAATGATGGTCTCAGGCTTAATTTAGTATTGTTTCTTGGCATCCAAGATGGCCTTGCAAAGGTTGGACGTGGATTACCTACATATTTGAATGCCTCAGACCTGGACTTCAGTAGGGAGTGGATCTCCCAGTTCATCCATAGTTTCTTATTGAGGTACATTTGGATTAACTTCTTCAGCACGCTGTCATCTACACACTTACTAATGAGGTCTGTAATGGTAGTGGCATACCCATGTAGGTTGGCCGCTGAGCTCTTGAATACGGACCAGTCCCGTAAAAGCCCTTCAGTTTTCTCAGACAAGCACTGCACTACTTTCTGTACTGGGTTCTCAAGCTACAATTTCTGCTTGTAAGGAGGAGGAGCATAGCATCATGTTGTGAATTTTCAAAATGCAGATGGAGCGATAGGCATCTTTTATGCTTGTCTATCAATGGTCAAGGATGTTCGGACCTCTGGTGGGACAGGAGATGTGTTGGTGGAATTTTTGCAGCACATTCTTCAGATTGGTCTGGTTGAAGTCACCGTCTACAATGAACAAGGCTTAGGGTTATTCCATCTCAAGACTATCATTGCATACTTCATCAAGTGCACTCTTCACTTCCCCATGGGGTGGGATGTAGACTGCTGTCAGGATAGCGGAAGTGAACTTGTGCGGCAGGTAGTATGGACAGCATTTCACTGTTAAACATTCGAGGTCCAGGAGAAGTGACTCACTGGGTCACTACGTCTGAGCACCAGGTGTTGATTAGAGAGCAGACCCCACCGCCCCTTGCCTTGCCAGAGGATGCCGAGCAATGCATTCAGTGAATTGAGAAGCCCTCACATTGTAAGGCACAGTCAGGTGTAGCAAGAATGGTCTACATCTTAGTGAAACAGAGCACACAGCATTCCCTCAATTCTTTTTAGAAGGTTAGTCTAGTTTCAAGTTCATCCATTTTGTTCTCAAAGGCTGGAATGTTAGCCAGGAGTATGTTGGGGAGGGGAGCCTGAAACCTCGGAGTTTCAGAGAAAGTTTCAAAGACCAAATCCTGCTGCGACCTTCCTGGTATTTAGTGAGAGCACATCTGGAGTGAAATTTTGTTCAGTGTAGTGCACCACAACTACAGATGTATATACTTTCCTTATATCATATTGTTTCAGGTTGATATGAGAACTTTCTTCATTCAGAGTGTTCTGAATCTTTGCAATCTTCTATCCCAGTGGGATCCAGATGTACATTCAGTGTGAAATCAATAGGTTGTTTTGTCTGTAAGAAAATCAAGGGATATCAGATGACAATGAGTTGAGGGTGAGGATCAGTCAAAATTTCTGAATGGTAGAGAAAGCTCAAATGACCGACTCTTGCTCTTATATCCTACTTATCATGCTATTGTAAGTTAAACGATACAACGCCTCAGACCACACCTAGAATACTGCAAACAGTTTTGATCCCCTCATATAAGATATACAAACATTGGAATAGTCTAGAAAAGGTTCACTAAGTTGATCCTGTGTATGGAGGGATCTTTTTTAGGAGAGGTTAATTAGGTTGGGCCTAATGGTATTGACAAACTGGATGTGGAGAAGTTATTTCCTCTTGTGGGAGTCTGAAATTTGAGGGTATAATCCCAGAGGAAGGAGATGAGGAATTTCTTCTGAGGGTAACAAATCCTAGGAATTCTTTTCAGCAGAGGGCTATAGAAACTGCATCATGAGTATGTTCCATGTTGAGATCAACAGATTTTTAATCAATAGGACAATTGAGGGGTACGGGGCGGGGGAGGCAGGAAAGCAGAGTTGAAGATCATCAGAAAAACTATGACCTCACCGAATGGTGAAGCAGAATCAATGACCTGAATGGCCCACATCTGCTCCCATGTCTTCTGGTCAACATTTGAATTTTAAAGTTTAAGCAATGTAAATTAACTACCGTTAGTAGGGTTTAGTTTAATTCCTTATTTCTTCTTGAATGAAACCAGGAATTATGAGGATGAGTTGGAAAGGCTGGGCTTCTTTCCGCTGAAATTCAAAAGAAAGGAGTAACTTGATTCAAGTGTATAAGACTCTGAATGGTCTTGACATGGTGGACATGGAAAGGATACTTTCTCTTGTAGGTAGTCCAGAATTAGGAGGCATCGCTTTAAAATTACAAATTACGCTTTCAGGCAGAGATGAAAATAATATTTTTCTGAATGTTCTGTGACTTTGGCAGACTTGGGAGGTGAAGGTAGGGTTACTGAATATTTTTAAGACAAAGGTAGATTGACTTCCATGCCGAATGAGAACCTAAGGTTATGGATAAATAGGAATGTGGAATTAGAAACACAAATCACGTATTGAAGAGCGGAACACAGTCAAGGGACCAAATGATCTACTTCAGGTCTCAATATGTTTATCAATTTTTAGAATACTATCAAATGTAATTTCACCATTTACAGCATCATCTGATGGCAAAACCCGATAACTCCTAGTTTAAGTGTACTGTCTTTTCCCTGAAGTACAAGACTTCAAAATCTAGTATTTCCCAAAATATTTCTTGTATGAACTAAAATATGCAAGTTGCAAAATGCTAAGACCATTGATCACTGGATTTATAAGTTAAATTAATACAATTCTGCATCAAATTGCTGACAATTAACCTGTTTTCCTATCTGTATAAATTCTAGCCAAAAGGTGGTACAAGTACTAGCAAATGACTGATAGACATTTAATGATGCTGTTTGAAGACGCATTCATTCTTTCATTAATTTTGAATATTCATTAAGAGATTATAAAACACATTGTTCCTTAAGGTTGTACGATAAACAATTATTAACAATAAAGAAATAGCAGAAATTACAGCAATCATGTGAAGAAATTGATATTTTACTCCAAATGAAAATTGGATTAAGTTCGTTGGAAAGAATATTCCAAATTTAAAAATAGTTGTGCATCATTTGCTCCAGAATAGCATTACCATGACGACTACTGAAGGTTTTGTCACCTTGGGAGAGAGAGAAGAAAGGAGAGTAGAATAACCCACCATACAAGTGGGATAATAAACATGCTCACCACACCCCAAATAACGGATAGGGGACTTGCAACAGATTCAGCTACCTAGACATAGCAAAACAAAAATGCATGGAATGTACAACGAGATTAGTCACTAAAGCGTACGATTGGTCTGAGATCGGCAGAAACAACCAATCTTTTGTACGTTATTAGTGGCACTGAAGATCATTCCACCTTCAACATTTATGTTTTTTTCATTCATTCATTAGTGAGATGTGAGAACTGGCAAGACTGAGAATTCATTGCCGGTCCTAAAATGCCTTTGCAAAAGTGGTGTTAAGTTGGCTTCTTGAACCATTGTAGTCCATGTGGTGTAAGTCACTGGTTCTCAAAGTGTGATCTGATGACCATGCAAGCCCAAAATGCAAGTCATTGATGTGCAAGACCACAACTGGGATTATATTAGAAACCCTCATTCTCACCACTCACAAAACAAGAGCAGCTACACCAGTACAACACAAGTGATCGTAAGTGGGAACAACAGCAATGTAGTTCATAAAGATTTGTTACTGTAATAACATACATTTGCAGGAATGGATTTTCAAAATTCTTCCTTATCTTCAGTTTCAGTTATGTGAACATGAAGCCAGAATGGACATATCCCAAATATTAAAGGATATGAAAAGTATATTCTAAATATCGAAGTATCTGTATATAATTCACTCTTGAATAGGACCACTGTAATAACTACTGAAGGATGTTTCACAGCAGGAGGGAGGAACGAGAAAGAGAATCAGAAGAACTCATCAAACAACTGGTGTAATAAACTTACACCAGTTCTAAGGAAGGCTCAGTGGACCCAAAACAATAACTCTTATTTTTTCTTCACAGATGCTGCCAGACCTGCTGAGCTTTTCCAGCAACTTCTGTTTTTGATAAGATATTCCAGCTTGGAATCAGACATCACTTGAATGGTGTCTCATTAAAAGCAGGGCCATTCTTCCCATTAATTCTAATGTGCTTTTTACAGTCACAAGTGAACATGAGTTCATAGGATCAGTACCTAATTATTGACACCTAACTAGTCTATGGTTGGAAAAGCTTCAGAACCACTGCTGTAGGAACACCCAAGTACAGTTGAGAGGGAGTTTCAGAGTTTTGTGCCAGCAACAATCTTGATGCTAGTATACATTGCTACCACTATGCCTTGACGTGGAGGGAGTAAATGTTTAAGGTCATAGACATGATATTGATTGAGCTGTTACTTTTTCCTGAATATTGTTGGAGCTGCATTCATCCAGGTGAATGGGATGTATTCCATTCCAGTCCTTACTTGGGCCTTGCAGATGATGGCTTTGGGGAGTCAGGAGAGGAGTTACTCACCTCACAATTCCTAACTGCTGACTTGCCTTGATGCCTCCATTATGTACGTAAATGGTTTATCCAGTTCAGTTCCTTGTCAATGATAGCCCCATTTTCAATAATGGGGCTATTTGTTGAGCAGCCTCCTCCAGTGCGATTTTGTTTTATTTACTGTCCCCACTTCACAACGGTGTGGTATGACTGCATTATACTTTTATTGTGTGATCATTTAGTTCTGTCTGTTGCATGCTGCCTCCACTGTTTGGCAGACTACATAGTCTTGTATTGTAGCTTTACTGCAGTGACGCCTCATTTCCAAGTGTGCTGCTGCTTCTTGCATGTTCTTTTGTAATCCTCATTAAACCATGGTTCAATCCCCTGGCTTGATAGCAATGGTGAACTGAATAATATGTTAAACCATGGGTTTACAATTGCAGCAATTCTGTCACTGCTAATTCTAACCCATATATCAAGCAGCCACAGGAGACTTCACATCCTTGAACTTTTCTTACTCTTTGTATTCTATGCAAAATGAAGAAACATTCTTACATTGACAAAGCACTAAATACAACCTCAATGTCCCAAAAATGCTTCAGAAACGACAGTCGCCAGTGATTTGTGGGGGAACACAGCAGATAATTTGTGCACAGCATAGTTCCACAAACATTAAAAAGAGAGATTTTATCTGTTATGGTGGTAATCACAAACTACCCATACTGGTCAAAACAGCAAAATTCATTTCTGAAAGTTCCATGGAATCTCGAGTCCCGTAAAATTAATGGATTTGAGTTCAATATGTCAAGCAAGTGGGTCTCAACACAACAATCCAATACAACAACCAGCCTCTATATATTTGCTCAAGTCCAAATTTGATTGTATCCACAATCTTTGAACCAGAAACAAGAGGACTGCCACTTAGCCATAATGACACTATAATCCAGTTATTTCACTTCAACATTACAGCCTTCTGTTAAGCCACACTTGGTTAAGAAGTCAAAGAAATGTTCAACTTATTATATCTTTCAAAGTTGAGGTAAACAATTATACAACATGGACCTAGTTCATCACATTGTTCAATGTACATTAATTTACAACATCTCCAATTGCAGCAAGAAGATACAAATAATCACTTTAACATACACAAAACGGACAGGATTAAATCAGTTTCCTTCATCACTGGTCTAGCTGAATACTGCATCAATTGAACCATTATGCTAGTAGAGTATCTAAGGTTTTAGAGTATATCATGGAGCAATTTAGAATTTGTAGTATGATTGATACAAATTAAGTTATTCAACATTCTCATTAATGACTTTGATGAGAACACAGCAGTAAACTTTCAGATGACAACACAGAATAGAAGTGAAATGGCTGATAAAAGAAACACAATTAAAAGGGAAGTAAGAGACAAATGCAGAGTTAGAGTTAAATAAATGTATCAATCATCAACTTGCATTTGAATCAAAACTTTTAACAGAAAGTCGCCCATGGCACATTACAAACAAAACCTTTCATTCTGCAACTTCAAACTTTGTGCACAATTATTCGTCTGCATAATGAAGATGTATGGATGTATACCAACACTATGTTATTATTCTTTATTGCTAAGCTTGGCTGTCAAAGACAAAAGGATTATACATCCACTTCTTGTATGAAACAAACTTTTAATTTACAAACTTATTTAAATTACATTGGTTCAGTTTTTATAAGATTCAGACAGCTTGCAACACAACCAAAATATTAAATACAATGAGTTAATTTTTAACAGATTTCTGTGGAAGGAAGTGCTTTTAAATGAAAAGGCCCTTATCTCCTGTGAAACGTCAATAGCTAGGTCTTGCACCACTGTTTTAAGTTAAGATCCAGTTTTGTACGTCGGACTCAATTAAGAACGAAGTATGAAGTAAATTAAACATTTTACATGTAAAACTACTTCCATCAACAGAGACCTCTCTCTAGTAACATAAAGAGATTTGAGTTATTCTTGACTGTAGAAGAGAAACTAACATTAAGGTTTTGTTCAAGTCCGTAATCAAGTGGCTTTTTGCATTCGACTTAACTTGAAGCAAAACTGTAATATTTAACCAATGAGACTTGGATCAACCTATGATTCCTGTGGTATCAGTAATGCAGTCATTAACCATATCACAACAAAAGCACATGGCTCAGACATCCAATTCAGTTCACAATGGAAGATGGTACATAACCTGCTATTACGTATCACATTTCAGGTCTATGGTACATACACAGTGAATGGAAAGAACTATTGCAAAATTACATTTACTTTTAACAATTGGATATTTCTACTGGGTACTCAGATGATGAAAAGAAGATCGAGATATAATTAACAATTTTGTTTAAAAAAATTGAAGTAAAAAAATCTTAATTCTATTCCTTCCTTTAAACAGGATTAATTACAACATTAATAACAAGTATTTGATAAAAGCATAAACAAGAACAATGTTTTAAATGAACTTATTTATGTTGAAAATTAATAACAGAACTGCACTGCCATAAAATAAGTTCAATAACCCAGTTGAAATTCCTGCATTTAGCTGTTTAAGTCAATTGAATTAGGATAATAATAATTTATAATTTATTGGGTATTAGTGGAACTGGAAGTTTTCTCCCTGCCGTTCTAATAGTGAAAATTCCATCCTACAAGGCATTAAAATACTTTTTGAACACTACCGCACAATAAACATGAACTTAAAAGGTCTATTCCTGAAATAATTTTACAGCCACAGCCTTCCTTCGGGAAGAATGTTTTTCAGGCATGGATATGTAGTCACATTAAAAAAAACCTCAAGGTTATCACAATGCACAAATCCACGGTGCTACGGCTTATTATTTCCACAGAACAAGCAAAACAATGTGATGTAATTTTCACTGCAAATCACCTGATCAAGAAAAACAAACAGGGAACAAAAAGAAAACATAAAAGGGGAGAAAAGTAGAGTGAATAATAAATTTAAAGAGAAATAAACATAGATCGGGGTACAATCCAAAAGGTCCTACTGGACCAATGCAGATTAACCCTAGCCTGGCTTCCCTTCCATGTCACTTACTGATTTGGAAAACAATAAGCAACGGCACAGCATTTACAAATGTTAAATGGCAGAAATTATTTTTTTTAAGAAGAAAGCAGCCATGTTTAATACCTCTAGGCAGTACACTGCCAAATATCTCCAAACTTTGCATCAGGAGAATAACACTCATTTTGTAGTAAAATGTCTGTCTAAAAACATCAAGATTTGGTAAAACGTCTCAGTTGTGGTCAGTGTTGTTTGTTGTTGGTTTCTTCTTCTGATGTCCCAGTTGTCCCATTATGGTTGTTAGTTAAACCTGATCCAAGACCATACAAATGTCCACAGTACTTTGTGTCATCAATGTTGTCTTCAAAAAATAACTGAGAAATAAAAGTATAAATATTTAGGATAAATTTACAACCAATAAACATCGGGTTGGCTCTTCTCAGGATCACCTGATTAATCTGGCCCCAGAATGTAACGTTAGCTAATCTAGTTTGTGTACTGCATGTATCACAATTAATGCACTGAGGGGGTCAGTGGAATAGAACCAAAATTTGGGCAGCAGGGACTACTGAACTTCTGTTGGCCAAGCCCACAGTATTAATATTTCCAGTCTCCAAGAGGGGAGCCAAAATTCTGAATAAGTTGCAATCCACATGGCTGTAAAGGAAAGGCCAGGGTCACAAGGCATTACATTCTTTTCTTTATTACGTCTTCTCCTTCAGTGAATACTGGACCACAAATGGAATACCTAGCACTCCAGACATGTTATAGAGAATGCCCAAAGTAATTATTTCAGAGGCTCTAGGAAGATTTGCATTGTGTCCACTTTCTAAATACGCTTCATAATGTGTCAATAGACCTCATAACTAAAGGAAGTCAAAGCTTGCGATGAGTAACAAGTGTTGTAACAGTCCTTTCATATCAAGATTTGGGATTACAAAGTAGCCTGGCCAGACCTGAATACTTTGAAAGGAGTGGTCCATTTTATTCACTTTGATAAATACTGCATTTATGCCTTTGATTTTACACAGTTTTGAATACAACAACTTCATATTAAAATTGGATCCGGCAACAATATCGGAGATAAACTGAGTTCCTGTGAAACTTCCAGTTAATATTTCTCCTAACCAATACCTCAAGAAAACAGGTTTACTAGTTGATTGTGACATCGTTGTTTGCGGATTTTGACTGTTGTTAAGATGATAGTTTGTGTCAATGGTCAACTCTTTATATATATTAACATTTAAAAATTTTTTTTTCTCGACATTTGTCAGTTCCATACCTCCCTCATTCTGAAGAAAGCCATGCCTGTCAATAGTGAATCTGAGCCTGCCTGGTGCTGTCGTCCAATTCGCTCCAACTCAAGCTGTTCAGCAACTTCTTGTAGACCACCCTGTGGAAAATGGCAACTAACTGTTAAATGTGAGTGATTTAATTTATATTAGATAGCTACTTCAACTATTAAATTTGCTAGCACTGTTTCAGTCAGAAGAGAATGTTATTAGGAAGATGACTATAGACAAACTGGGATACTCATTGGATTGAGCCAGCCTGTTGATGCAAACTGAACGTGAAGTATTGAGAGTAATCGGGAACATGATCTTGAGACAAACGATCAGCCATGATCATATTGAGTAGCGGAGTACTTCAAAGGGCCAAATGGCCTACTCCTGCTCATAGTTTCTACGTGTTTTACTCAATGTGTAGTAAATCTTTAGACTGCAAAAATAAATTTTGCTGAGGGAATTGCAACAATTTTAGCCAACGACAATTTCCCTCACTTCTGTAAAATACGGACATATAAATAGATATTTACACAAATTCACAATACGAGCCTACTTGAAATTAAGGGCACACTTGTGACATAGGCACGTTTATCTAAATTATTGCTGCTCTTACAAGTGTTAAGTTGTGATTTCCAACCTAACCAGAAAACATGCAATTTGATTTCAACTTCATACAAATACCTTAAGATTTTTACAGCTTTTCATCAGATATTTCACATCATAGATAGCAGGGAAGAACAGATGCAGGATATCAAAGAATTCTTGCTCTTCTTCCGGTAGTCGTGAGTGGGTTAGAAGTTTGATCAAGTAGCCAAAGTCATAACCACTGTATCAGATAGAAATTTCTCAAGGTTAATACAATTTTAATAATTAAACTAGTATGTTAAAATGGCAGTTTGATGCTTCAAATGAAAACGTGCAAGTTTTAAAAAAAGAAATCCACTGTGTCACAAGAACAGAAGAACAAACAGAAATCATGAAGATTGATAAAGGTTACTAATAGGAAATCCTGTTTTCCCCATACATTTTCACCCAATGCAACATTTAACTGACATATTAACTGAAAGGGTAGCGATGTTTCTGTGAATATTTTTATACAGCTCTTAAGTCATTAATCTGTGAAAACATCTGAATATTCCAAAGAATCTTTCAAGTAGCAACCAATCTCAACTCAGTACTTCCTACTATCAGTTGGAGGTTGATTAGCTTAATTGGCTGGTTTGCAACGCAGTTATGCCAACATCATGGGTTTAAATCCTGTACCAGCTAAGGTTAGCATGAAAGATTCTCGTTCTCAGCCTCTTCCTTCAAATAAGCTGGGTGACCCTCAGATTAAACCACCACCTATCATCTAGTACAACCCTATCATTCAGGAGTATTATGGTGACTTCACTGCTGTCAGTCATGTGTGGATATGCACTGTACGATCCCTCAGTTTTGTGACATCGCAATCAACATACAACCATTTATTGTGCACTCCTTTGCCTATTTTCCCTCCCATTTCACACTTTACTGTGCTGAATTCTGGCTGCAATTTCCTGCCACTTGGCCAGTCTGTAACATCTTCCTAGAGTCTAGAGTCTTCTTCCTCACTATTGACCACATGGCCCATTTCAGTATCATCTGTAAACTTGTTAATCTCGGTTCCTACATTTATATTTAAATCATTGCTATATCATGAAAAATAAACTACCTGGCTCTGAGCACTAAAGAACCCCACTGGAAACAGCATTCCAGTCACAAAAATATCCATCAGGCATGATCTTTTGCTTCCTGGCACTGAGCTGTCTTTAGATTTAACCTGCCACTTTCCCTTGGATACTGTGGGTTTTTGTTTTTTCATCTAGTGTACAACATCAGATGTTTTAAAAAGCCTTGCTAAAGTCCCTGTAGGCTATCAACTTACTTTGTTACTGCTTCAAGATTTAATCAGCTTATAATTAGATGATCTACTTTTAACAAATCTCTGGTAACTGTCCTTGATTAAGGATTTCATATTCTGATTCTGTTTCAAGCAAAGAACCAGAGATTATGTTTAATTATTAGCAGTGTCTCAAGAGATTATGGAATTCAAAAGTCTCAGTTCGCATGTTGTCCACGGAAGCGTTAATTATTTTTATATTTTGTTCTGAGACAGATTCAGCAGCAAATGGTCAATGCAAGATTATAAGACCAAGCACAGAGAAGAACAGTCATCTTGTCAATTCCTGATAATTTCCGCTGCCATCCTTGCTTCTGTTAACATAAGATCTAGCTCATCTGGAACAGCTTAGATGATCAATTTGTCCGCTCAGTTTTAAACTCACACAAAGAATGGCCAACTATCAAAGGAATCAAATGGCAGTTGGCTCCTACTGAACTGTTGCAACTGTTCCAGTGTATTCAGGAGTGGAGTAAAAGCAAAACCAAAGGGAGGTGAAAAACACACAACTGGGTCACAATCTAAATCAATGTTAAGAAATCCATTTTGTTTGTTGGGACCAACCTGTGAAACGAAAGCCACTTGACATTATCGCACAGCACCACACCAGATGTCATGAGGAGCTCTGCAAAGTAAGAAGTTTCAATTCCTTCTTCTTCATGTTTTTTGAACTGCAGCCCAGAAGTTCTCAACAGATCTATTGAGTCTTGTGAGTACATGTCTTCCCTTTAAAATAAACAATTTTCAACACATGTTTTTCACTTAACAATGTCATTCTATTGAGGAGCAGATAATCCCCGCCTCCTTGACCTGTCCGTCTTCCCTTGACTGACCAACCCCCATCCTAACTCCCCACCTGCATCACCTTTACAGGCTCCATCCCTGCCTCCTTGACCTGTCCATTTCCTATCTGCTCCTTTATCCACCTTCCATCCACTTTCCACCCTCTCTCTATTTATTTCAGAATCCCCTTCCCCTCCCCCATTTCTGAAGAAGGGTCCAGACCCGAAACGTCAGCTTTCCTGCTCCTCTGATGCTGCCTGGCCTGCTGTGTTCATCCAGCTCTACACCTTGTTATCTCAAAACGTATGAAGTGCCCCCAGTGATTTAACAGGTTTATCCAGTAAAAACGGGCTACGTGGGAGGTAAATCTGCAATAGGTTAATCAATCTCATGCAGGGCACTACAACTTCCATTCGTACATCTGGACAGGAGAACTAGAATCCTGCTCCCAATCATTGCCAGCAAGCCCTATCGCAAGTGCATGCTTGTAACACTGGCTCAGCTGTAATAGCATTAAAATAATTTATTGCACAACATCCATTGGCTGTGATTCTGGAGTGTTGCCTAGCATGAGTAACCAAACACAGTAAGAAATCACAGGAGAACACAGTACAGCATTTTCTGTACTTACGTAAGGTTGAATTTAAAGTTGAATTGCCAAGTGGAGGTTCCAGGAGGGTATTGGTTTTTCTCATTCATGAATGTCAATCCCAGTTGAATGATTTTCAGCAAGTCCACATTACACCGTAGAAGCTGGTACTGGTAATCTACAGTGCTTCGGAATTCTCCAATTGGTCTTACCACAACACCGGGAAACTCTGTATCCTAGTAAATTTTAAATATTTACTATCAAAAGATTGATCAGTTATTAATAACTCAAAATGTAATGAATCGATGACATATGAGATACAAAATATAAACAGTTCATGTGCTAAGAATACAAGTTTTAATGTGTCACAGATAACGCTTGTTACCTGAACACAGAAGGGTTTCACAACCAGTACTGAAATAATTATTGTAACGATATTCATAATGGGTGGACATTTAGATAATTAGCAAAGGAATCAGAGGTGACATAAGAAAAATATTTTTAGACAATGGTATGATCTGAAATTTGCTACCTGAAATAGTGGTGAAGGCAAATTCAATGATAATTTTTAAAGAGGCAATTATAATACTGCAGCTTTGGAGGATGGGGAATGGTGTGACTCTACTTCCACGATGTTGCATTGAGGTGTACCAAGAAGGCTTCAAGCAGCAGCCAGCATTGGAAACTGCCCATTTAGAAATACACGAGCATGTCAGTGGGATCATTTTCCCATGAGTGGCTTTGGCCCGATAAATTCTGATTGCAAAGGGGATACAGAGGGGAAGAGGTTTTTTTTTGCTTGCTTCCAGGATGTTGCCTGGTATGGAGGGAAGGTCTTATGAGGAAAGGCTGAGGAACTTGAGGCTGTTTTTGTTAAGAGAGGAGAAGGTTAAGAGGTGACTTAATAGAGACATACAAGATGATCAGAGGATTAGATAGGGTGGACGGTGAGAGCCTTTTTCCTTGGACGGTGATGGCTAGCACGAGGGGACATAGCTTTAAACTGAGGGGTGATAGATATAGGACAGATGTCAGAGGTAGGTTCTCTACTCAGACAGTAGTAAGGGCGTGGAATGCCCTGCCTGCAACAGTAGTAGACTCGCCAACTTTAAGGGCATTTAAACGGTCATTGGATAAACATATGGATGATAATGGAATAGTGTAGGTTAGATGAACTTCAGATTGGTTTCACAGGTCAGCGCAACATCGAGGGCTGAAGGGCCTGTACTGCGCTGTCATGTTCTATGTTCTAAGAGGGAAAATCTGCAGGACAATGAAGAGCAAGGGAGGGGGACTAACTGGATAGCTATTTCAAAGACCAGCCACAGGCACAACGGGCCAAATGATTCCTTTAATGCTATACAATTCTATTACTGTGCTATTCCCCATTCATACTATTTGGCAATTTCAGAAATAGTATTTATTTATTTTATTTATAGAATCCCAACTGCGTGGAAACAGGCCCTTCTGCCGTTGATCTGCATACTAGCAGATATGCACAAAGTACGCAGTTAAACGACAAGAATTATAATAAAAATGTGGAAAAAGAAAACATATGAAGTAGTTGGAGAAGAGACAGGAACAACAGTATTTGTAATCCTGTTTGCTAATTTAGATACATAGATACTTTCAAAACATCATGGATGCACTGATCAGGGTTCAGTGATGAACAACAAGGAAGATAGAGAGAGAGACCAAGTTGGAAGTGCAGAAAGCGGAACCATATTTGATTTTATTATAGAAAAGATGAAGTCGACATTGATGAAATGAAGAATCCAGATACCAATGAAACTTATAGGCAGCTCTGAATTTGAATTGAAAAATACTGGCATAGTGAAAGTGAGTCAGATTTGAAATGAAACTATTACAAGTGCAGTTGGAATTACCTCCTCACGTTTCCAACCCAACATGGTCAATGTATAGTTCATTCTTACAGTGAAAAAAATGAAAGCTTTACCAATTAATTCCAACAAAAAAATGGTCTATAATAATGTAGACAGTGATCATAATTATTCCAAGAGTTCATCAATTTCTATGCAGTTTTGAAAATATCGGAAACTACTCAGGTTCGGCAGAATCTGTGGAAAGGAAATGGAGTTAATACTTCAGGTCATCATTCTACAGCTCTGATTAAAATTCATTGCCCTAAACCAAGGTACTACCTGACCTGAATGTTTTCCAACATTTTCTTGTTTTATTTTAGACCTATAACATAAACTTTATTTTGTTTTTGCCATAGTTTCTACACTGTTGGGCTCACAGATGAAATTAATATGGGTGGGTTGAATAGTAATGATGAAAAAGCAAATATTTTCTAAAATAGCATATTTGTTTTTGGGAACAGGTGCCATTGGGGCAAATCTTTACTTAACGAATTTAAAATGGCACCAAAACAAGATGTTTGGTGTATGAAATGGTCGTTCCACATTCCACGATTAGTTGAGTTCAGAAAACCTGATCTGTATTTTCAAACCTCCAACCCATGCTCCAAGTTTAATGATTAATTACTTGGTTTCTGAAGGCCAGGTCTTGTAGGCTTAGCCAACATTTGTTGTCACTATTAAAAGGATAGGAAGAGTTATGCCAGTTCCACAGAATGGTTTGTAGGAAGAAAAAATTCCTTTAATAAGTTCAAAGTAAATGAAATGAAATAGTGGCTATCAGGTGAAACTAACGTCCAAGGATAGACAGAAATTTGTTTTTTTTCTAAAGTGCCCGAGTTCCAAACCAGGCATTGCCAACTACAGAGTAGCAGCAGCAGAAAAGTATGTGGCATTCCAACATAAAAACAAAGCGTACACTTTTCACCTTACTCGAGGGAAAAAAATTGTCCGGCATTATTTAATCTCTAGACTGAAAAATTCTCCATTCCCTTGGCACAGAATCATGACAAACAGGTTTAAGGAATTCTGCATGTTTTGGTACATGCTAAACCATGAAAAACTGTGATATGCATTCTAGCACTGAGGCATGCCACCTGCTGTTACTTGTATGTTAATTCACATTAAAGCACTATTCAAAATTTATCCCTGTACTCACTGATAACAACGAGAGCTTCTAGTCCAGCAACACTTCAGGTTTAAAATTCTTCTTGTTTTCACATTCCTCCATAGCCTTACCCTTCCCTATTCCTGTAATCTCTGCAGCTCCACAACCTTGAGATAGCTATGCTTCTTAAATCCTGGCCTTTTGAGGTTTTCAGATTTTAATTATTCTATTACTGGCAGCTGTGCTACTGTATCTGTGTTACATAATACCTTTGAGAGGCTTGAGACAATCTGCAGCATTAAAGAAGCTGCATAAATACAAGTTATTTTAAATAACCAACAAAGGCATTTCTTACTACTTTTCTCAACTGTGCTTTTTGTCCAAAATTAAGAATTAAAAAGCCATTGCAGTCTTGCATCTTTGGCTTTATTCAGCTCTTCTAGCAAACGCAAACATGTGCCTTTTCATCAGTTTTCTTGGAAAACATCAAAAACTGTATCACTCATTCATTGGGTGAAAGGTTTTTGTTTTACATCCACTCCAGTGACATGCTGGTGTGGCAATATTCAAAGTGCAGGAATTTTTCCCCATTGTCCTCACTAACATTAATTCCACAGCCAACTTGATTGAAACAGAAAAGGCAGGCGAATGGCAGCAAGTCATTATGCTCATACCATGTTTTCCCACAATACCAAACAGTAATAGTACATCATTAGCTGTGAAGCCACTTTGGGATTGAAGTCATAAACATGCTACATAAATTAAAGTTAATTCTCCTTCTTCATTACATGAAACTGTCTGTATAACAATTTTTCTTTTAAAGTGAAAACCCCTCATCCTTACCAATGAAGTTTAAGACTTCAAACCTTTTAAATTCGTGCTTTCCCAATTGACTTTCCCATCTGTGCATTCGGCTTGCCTTGACAAGAGTTAGAGCTTGATAGTCAAAGTTAGGAATTAAGCTTTCTAAGGAGCATAACTAACCTTTTTGTCTATATTTTCTAAACTATTCTCAGTTGTACAGAGCCCATTCATTACTTTAATGTAAACTAGAGCCCTAATTTTCTACTCCATCTCACTAAAATTTATGCTTCGTGAATGCTGTCATATAAATGTATAATATTAAGATACATACATGGCAAAACCTACTTCAGTTCATTCCCTAGGTTTCTCCACTTAGAGAAATAGAATATTAGATATTTATAATTCAAATACTCTTTCACATGGTTCATGAAGACTTACCATAGCTATATAGTTATATTTTTGAATAATTAAGCGAATTTTTCTCATCTCTTCTTCCAGGTTATTTGCCCATACCTCACGGATTATCTGACTATGATCTTCTTCTGCAGCTGGCATTTTGAAGAGGTTGCCAAAGTGGGCTGATGGGCACTGGAAAAAACAAAGAACAAAACTGATTAGGTCATGCTAACTCTAGCAGAATCAATGTGTGAGATGCTATTTCATGCTTTGCTCATGATTTTGCGCTTGGACTTTAAAACCCCACTTTCTTCTTTAAATAGCTGCTATTGCAGAAGTCTGCAAAATAGTCTCTCTAGCAGGTGGGAGAGAAAAACACAAAGGGAGGAATAAAAAAGAAAAAAAGCCACCCAAATTGCATAAGTTCACAGTAATTAGTTTAAGACTCACATAGGCAGTTTACAAATCACAACCTGGTATTGGCCAAATTAGTATTAACAGCAATAACATATTTAGATATTTAACAAGCTCAAAGCCAATTTTTTCTTATAAAATAACTTTTCAAAATTAGAGTTGTCTTCTCTTCAGTTCCATTAAGAGTACTCATTTGAATGAAACACTACCAGGAATATTTTACAGACTTGTGCAAATCCAACCCAGTTCCTGTGTTTTTTTTGATAATTTAAGGAATATAAATTACTACAACTTAGAGGAAGATTTAAGCAAGTTAAAAAGATAACTTTTCCATGAAAACAAATAAAAATAAGCGATGATTATGAACAAAAATGCTGATTATTTGGATGTGTTTGGATAAAATTCCCAGATAATCTTTAAACACATTAAAAACAATTAAGTTGATACGTACTGTAATTTTAATATAGTGTTAACTTATCATTTATCTTTGATTTGTTTGTCACTATCTAAATCTGTGAAAGAATCCTCAAATTTGTATCAATATCTGAGATTAAGAACGGGGGAAAGTAAAAAAATCCATATGGCCCTTTCGGCCTGATTTATCATTCAGGAAGGTCATGCTGATCTTCAACCTCAACTCCATCTTCCCAGATTGTTCCTGAATCCCTCAATTTTCTTAGTATCTAAAAGCCAACCACAACTTTGAACATACTTCATAACCAAGCACGCAGAGACTTCTGAGAATTCCACAGTCACAATCCTTTCTGTGAAAAACCTTCTCACGTCAGTTCTAAATGAGTGATAATTTATTGAGACTGTGATCCCGTGATCGGATTCTCCAGCCAGGAGAAAATTTTTCCCTGCATCTACCCTGCCAAGTTCTTTAAGAATTCTGTAGTTCAATTAGATCATGTCCATTTTTCAAAACTTCAGGGAAAATATGCTCAGTCCATTCAAACTCTCCTCATAAAATATCCTGTATCCCAGGAACCAATCTGATAACAAACTCTAAAAATGCGTACAAGTACTATTGTGATTAAATCTGCATGGTATTCCAGTATGACCTAAACAATGCACTCTAAAATTGCAGCAATACTATTTATTCTTAGAAACCAATCTCCTTATAACAAAAGTTAACATATCACTCGCCTCCCTCATTGCTCCTGTGCTCGTGTGTTAATTTTATGATTCATTTATAACAAGACTCTCAGAATGCAAATATTTCCCAGTTTCTCACCATGCAGAAAATATTCCACTTTATTTCCCTAGCACAGTGGTTAATTTCACATCTTGCCACATTTTATTTCAGCTGACATGTTTCTTGCCCACTCATCCAACTTCTTTATAACATGTCCTTTTGTGTCCTCATCACTCATTTTCACCTATTGTTGCTGTCATCAGCAAATTTGGATTCATTTACCTCTGTCTCCTCACGTAAGTAATGTTGATTGTAAATAGCCGAGAGCGAGCAAGTACTGATCCTTATACTATTTAATCTGTCAACATCCAGTTTTTGGTTTATTCTACTGTTTTCTGTCCATCTGGAATCCACACAAACATAGCACCCCAATCCTGTAAACTATTGAGTGTTATAAATTACATGCGAAGTCCATGATTACTAGTCTATTTACAAAGAGGGTGTACAACCAAAACCATTTGAAAACCAGAGTTCATGATGAGGTTTGCATAGGTTTTAAAGGCTTCAAACTTCAGAAAGGTTTTAGCCACTTTCTCTGATTCACTATTTTAGTGTAAGATTGTGAAAACATCTTGATGCTCATGGTGTGCAATTTTTGACAAGCTGCATACATCTAATTTATGAAATTCTTTACTACAGAGGGCTGCAGAGGCTGGTTCATTAAGACTAAGGGAATCAGGGATTATGGGAAAAGGCAGGAAAGTGGAGTTGAGGTTTATCAGATCAACCATGACTCTGCAGATTCGATGGGTTGAATGGTCTGCTTCTTCTGCTCCAATGTTTTATGGTCTATTGTGTAACTAACTGCATTTTGCATTCAGCCAACTATTTGAAGTTGTTTTTCCAAACAAGTACAATTGTGATTAAATCACAATGAATAACTCCTTGTATGTTACTACAATTTATTAAATACTGTCCAGATTTATAGATTACTGTGGGGTTTTTTTTCTAATTGGTGAAAGATAATTAATTCATATGGCATTCAAGTTAGGCAGGAGACATGATTTCCGTTTTGACTATTATGGATCCATTTTTTCAGATTTGTTTACATGTGTTTGAAAAAAACAGCAACTTTATTTATTGCTTGAGCTGCAACTGTTTGTCTCGGTTTGAAACTGTGGTGTTGGCACTGGTGTTAATACAGCGTTGAAATCTTGACACTAAGCTCCAACACCATTTTTACTGTATTAGGAAATAACTTTTCGTGTACAAGATTTGGCTTTGTATGCTTTAATTCAGAATACAGATGATCCAACAAATGTTCCATCATCTTAAATTCCACACCAAATATCGAACGATCGAAGGATTCTGCACAGATTTATTCATTTTCAGTAGTACAGCATTATGTCCCATAACTAGTCATATACTCCAAATTTAAGTTTACGGAAAATAAATTCCTTGTTGCGAAAGCTACGGAGATTGCAAGGTCGTCTTAATAACAGATTGCTGCAATAACACGACATTCAATGTATCCTGCAGCGCGGAGACTATCGTTGTAATAGCTTCTGAATCAGGAACATCGAGGTCAAGTGTTATAAAACAGTCCCAGGGCAAGTAAAAGCGCGTTAGACAAGATGACGGCCGGACCGTCCGTGCGGCACCCGGGTAGCGGCGGGAAGATTTTAAACGTTGGGCCAGGACCCACCCCCTCTCCCGCCCGGGAATAATGTCGCTTCTCGGCATCCGCTTCAACCCGGACAGGCCAAGCCAGACCAGGCCAGCCCTACCCCCCATGTTACCATTAAAACCTGCCACTTACCTTGTATCCGTCACTCGCCAAGTTTAAATAAAACCGGCACTCACAGAGCGAGCCAGCTTCCCATCTCCACTAACAGATTCCTTGTCTTAATGTTGATTCGTTGAGACTCCAGCACTTTGCCAACCACCCGGAGTTAATAGTGAAAGGACAAAGACGGCAACAATGGACATGCGCTCTAGGCACGCAGGGCGGGGCTAACGCAAATGGAACTTGTCAATCATTTGACAATCAGCCCGGATCGCGCGGAAGATGCTTCTAAAGGGATCGGGCAAAGCAGAGTTGGTAGCGTCCCTGCTTGTTGGGTCAGGCGGTCCGGCTTCAAGTCCCGCCATTCCCGAGGTGGTTCAGAACATGTTTGTGCCTGTAACAATGTAGAATTGACTCCGCCATTCCGGCTTTAATTAGACACACCAGCAGTTTTCCCACCAATTCCAACTGAAAAAGCAATATTTCATGTGCTAGCTTTATTCAGAACAGAGGTTATGTGGAATTTACACACCAATAAGGAAATCAAGGGATGAGATTATGGTGGAAATCAGGTTGAAGATCAGCCACGATCTCGGTGAAAGGCGATACAGGCTCAAGAGGTCGTCTTGCTTACTCTCTTTTCCATCAACCACCTCAGTTGGACTTTTCTCACTACGTTGACATATAACCGGACGGTCATAGAGGAACTCTAGCAATGTTTCCTATCCTGTTATCACCGCATCACTACTGAAGACTCTCCTGAATATCCATCTTTAGCTCCTCCAAGAATTGTAAACTCCACTAGAAGGTGTTCCTGCAGAGTCAATCACCTCCTATGTATTCATCATGCAAAGTCTGCAAATATTGTTGCAAATACCGTATAATGGTTGGGTTTGCTGATTATCTTTGCTTGTAGTCATTTAGCAATACATGCTTTCATGAGCATTGCTGACAGTTTGTCAAGACTTTTCACCTGACATTTTGCAACTACAGTGGTTCAAGGGGAAACATTTATACTGCATTGGCGTAGACCATGCCTCTCATTTTCCATGACAACTTCTCCGCCAATCAGAATTAACTTGTCAATCAATCAGTTCTGTCAGAGAGTCATACAGCTGTGCAACATGGAAACAGACCCTTCGGTCCAACTCACCCATGCCGACCAGATAGCCTAAATTAATCCAGTCGCGTTTGCCAGCATTTGGCCCATATCCCCCAAAACCCTTTCTATTCATACACCCATCAGATGCCTTTTAAATGTCGTAATTGTACCAGCCTCCACCACTTCCTCTGGAAGCTCATTCCATACACGCACCTCACTTTGTATGAAAGAGTTGCCCCTTGGCCATTTAAATCTTTCCCCTCTCACCTTAAACCTATGATGTCTAGTTCTGGATTCCCCTATCCCAGGGAAAAGACCTTGGCTATTCATCCTATCCATGCCCCTCATGATTTTATAAACATCTGTAAAAGTCACCCATAAGCCTCCAATACTCTAGGGAAAATAGCCCCAGCCTATTCAGCCTCTCCCTAAAATCCTCCAACCCTGTCAACATCTTTGTAAATCTTTTCTGAACCCTTCCAAGTTTCACAACATGCTTTCTATAACAAGTAAACCTGAATTGAACGTGATATTCCGAAGTGGCCTAACCAATGTCCTGTACAGCTGCAACATGTCCTCTCATGAAGTATAAATATTGGCTTTCGTTTTGAATGTGTATCTTTGCAAATGTCCTGAGGAGTACAAGTTGAAAAACTTTTAACAAAATTATATTTTTTCAGCAATGCTCATTTTTATTTCTGGTTTCTTTCTTCATTCAGGGGATTTGGGCTGAGCTTGCTTGGTTAGCATTTATTGCCCATACCTGTCTCCTTGAGAGGGTGTCATCATGAAACTTTGCATTCCATTTGGTGTAAGGACATCCACAGGGCTTTAGCACATCTTGTAAATGGTATATACTGCTGCAACTGTGCATCAGTGTTGGAGGGAATGAATGTTCATGGATGTGGTGCCAATCAAGTGAATTGCTTAGTCAAGCTTCTTGAGTTGTACTGGAACTGAACACATCCAGGCAAGAAGGGAATATTCCATCACACTCCTAACTTGTGCTTTGTAGGTGGTGAACAGGCTTTGGGGAGTCAGGAGATGAGTCACTCACTATAGGATTCCAAGCCTCTGACCCATTCCTGTGGACACTGTTTATATGCTTAGTCCAGTTCAGTTTCTGGTCAATGGTAACTCTCAAGACATTGTGGGGGATTTAGAGATGGTAAGACTTTTGAATGTTAGTGGTTAAATTCTTTCTTGTCGCAGATGGCGATTGCCTGACACTTATGTAACATGAATGTTACTTGACACTTATCAGCCCAAGCATGGACATTCTCTAGGTATTGGGTATGTATCTGTTTAGGTCTAGGTTATGGATATAGAGTTGAAGTCATATATGGATTGCTTAGTATCTGAGAAGTTGCAAATGGTCTGAACTTCTCCACTTCTGACCTTAGGATGGAGGAAAGGTCATTGATAAAATAGCTGAAGATATTTAGCCCTGGGACACTTCCTTGAAGAACTCTTGCAGAGATGTCCAGGAGCTGAGATAACTGCCCTCCAACCATCATTACCATCTTTCAATGTGCTGGGTACGACTCCAACTTGCAGAGAGTTTTCCCTTAATTTCCACTGACTCACACATACTACAACCAGATGCATCCTTGAGGTCAGGTGCTTTCACTCCCCCACACTCCCGTGTGGAATTCAGCTCTTTTGTTTTCGTTTGAACCAAGGCTGCAATGAAGTCGGCAACTGTGCAGCTCTGGCAGAACCCAATTTGGATATCAGTAAGCACTCTTGGAAAACTCAGGTAGTTGCTAGAAGTTGCACAGCAACAGCTTTGAACAGCTGCTTTTCATTTTCCCTTATCAGACTTAGATTGACTGTGTGAGGAATCAAATCCGCATTGGTCATTCCAAGACAACTACACAAAATTACTCCTTACTCCTTCACTATACGAAGTGACTCAAGTTCATATGCCAGTAACTTATTCCAAAGTATTTCAGATCTAAACTGTGTTTCCTACATTGTCAGGACAAAGTTGGTTACTTTTTCCTATTCTATTTTAATTAGCCTTTTGAGCTATTTTTCCTTGTTTCCACTGATCTCACATTGATGGCGATGCTACAACACAATCAATCCTTCAAATTTCACAACACAACTGTAAAAATGCAGCACAAGAGAAACTAAGCCCATTAAGGCATTTTAGTACATCAATCTCTAAATGACATAATGAACCATGAAGCAATAGCTAAAATGAATAGGGTATTCACAAATATTTTCAACACTATAAAGAACAACATTTTATCCTTGTATAAAACCTTGGTTAGGCCCTGGAGTATTGTGTTCACTTCAGGTCTCCTCATATGCAGGGTGATATTGACGCTTAGAAAAGGGTGCAGAAAAAAGAAACTATAGCAATTTCCAGTTTCAAGGATCTACATTCTTTAGATAGAACTGAGTCTCTATTTTAAAGAAGTCTACATGATGACATGATTTGATCAACGTTTATAAGATGATTAAAGGACTAGTTTGTGTATTCGTGGACCTATTGTATTAACTGAATAGATTAGGAATGACAAGGATTCAGCTTCACATATTATAAGGTCATAAATGTGCTTGATATTCTGAAATTCATGTTTTTTTTAAACAAACAGTGGATCTGTGAAATAGGACCTCAAACTTCCAAATTAAAAACTAGACCTACATTTGACAGAACTAAATCCATCTCATACACACAGCACCTTGTAGTATTAAGGAGAGAAAATCCAGGATCTTATAGATTTGCTAGACTAAAATGTGTGGAGGGGAAGTTATTAGAATCTATAATTTAGGGCAGTGTAACTGTGCACTTAAAAGAGAACTTTGAGCTAATTATAAAGAGAATCATGGATTTTAATCACACAAATTTATGACAAAGCTACTAAGTAGCATCTAGTGGAATGCCTATACGTATAGTTTTTATAGATTTCCAAAAGGTGAGTTTCCATGCAAAAGATTGTTAGCTAAAATTAAAACTAATGGGATTAAGGAAAGTGATTGACCGATGTAGACAGAGGGGATAATGGACAAGTATTCAAATTAGAAGGTTCTGTTTAGTGGTGACTCACAAGCATCTGTGGGCTTCAACTAAACATTATTCATATCAATGAATTAGTACAATTGAGAGACAGAGATTGCCAATGACACAGAAGTTTCATAGAAACATAGTTGTGTCGATCAAGGGATAAAAATACACAGTCAATGATAAAGTGAATAACTGATGAATTCTAATGTATTTCAACCAAAAAAGGATTGAAGCTGCTGACTACAGCAAATGAATTGTACACCAATGTCTTTAGTGGCCTGACACAGAATTGAAAAAAATCAATCAAGCCCTATCTGAAACCATCCATGTCATCAATTGATCCGTATAACACTCTTTTTGCTTCATAAACTATTTAACCTTTTACCTCACTTTAAATAAGTTTGTAAAATTCTATCAGATGCCCCAAAATACGTCCGTTTAAAAAGGTAAAAATAAGAGCATCATTTCAAAATTCTGACTCATCTTTGCTGTCTTTTTTTTAATGGTTTCAATATCCTTATAATAATGCTTGCCCAACCACAAGCTGCAGGTGTAACTGAATGAATGCAAAAGAAAAAGACACATTTATACATCACTGTTTATGTCTCAGGACATCCAATTACATATTTATGAAGTGTATCCCCATTATAATGCAGGGAAACAGGCAGTTTGCACGCAGGTATCATTTTTGTGATGGATGAGGAAAACATATTTGTAAAGACTTCAAGTAGTGCCACACGATTACTTTTAATATCCTCTCTTCCCAAATTAATGGGAAGAGTGAACTGAGCTGATACATGACCCCAATGTTCCACAAGTTGTCACAACATGCAAATATCAATAACACCTTGATGCTTAATTTGCCTGACTGAATACTATTTAGGATAAAAGTCATTCACATCCGGTTTCATAGTTAATTGCAAATAACTCTTTATTTTAAACGTACTTATTTCTTATCAAATGGCAGAGAAAGGAAATAATTAATAATTTATTACTATGAGACTTAACGTATACCCATTTAAAACCCCATATACACACACTCAAAGATGAAGAAGACAGACAGAGGACACGCGGTTTGTGAAAAATATTATGTTTGGGAAAATGTAGACAAGAAACTAAAATCCTTAAGACCAAAAATATAGTTCACAATGCTAGATTACAATATCTCTCAGAATTCTTTTGATTTTAGAAATGATGATATATTGTTGTCTGTAGATAGATTCGATTCAATTCAATTCAATTCAATTGTTGATCAGGTGGGCCTAGGTCTTTTATGCTCATTCATTCTTTTAACTTTCTTAGTTATTATACCTTTTCACTTAACATGGAGAGAAAGATGTTTTCTGCTTGCTGGCTGTGGATGTTTCTGGCTGCAATGCTCCTACCAATCTGTAGAGAAACTGCAGCTTGAACAATCCAAGGGCGGTCATCAGACAGTTTTCCCTTAACATCTGGTGCTGGTCTGATTTAATAATGTAACAATCTTGCTGCTTGAAAAGCAAATTGGAACACAGAACAGTACAGCACAGTACAGGCCCTTCAGCCCACGATGTTGTGTCAAACTTTTACCCTAATCCTAAGGTCTATCTAACTTCCACCCCTACCTTATACTATCATCCATATGCCTATCTAATAGCCGCTTAAATGCCCCTAATGAGGCCAACTCCACTCCCCTCTCCAGCAACGCATTCCACGCCCCGACCACTCTCTGAGTAAAGAACCTACCTCTGACATCTCCCCTATATCTTCCTCCACTCACTTTAAAACTATGCCCCCTTGTAATAGCTACCTCCATCCGAGGAAAAAATCTCTGGCTGTCTACTCTATCTATACCTCTGATCATTTTGTACACCTCTATCAAGTCACCTCTCATCCTTCGTCGTTCTAAAAAGAAAACCCCTAGCTCTCTCAACCTTTCCACATAAGACTTTCCCTCCATTCCAGGCCACATCCTGGTAAATCTCCTCTGCACCTTTTCCAACGCTTCCACATCTTTCCTGTAATATGGTGAACAGAACTGGACACAATACTCCAGATGTGGCCGAACCAGGGTTTTGTATAGCTACAGCATAACTTCACGGCTCTTGAACTCAATCCTTCTATAAGTGAGAGCTAACACACCATATGCCTTTCTAACAACTCTATCCACCTGGGTGGCAGCTTTCAGGGAACTGTGGACATGAACCCCAAGATCCCTCTGCTCTACACAGCCAAGAATCTTTCCGTTAACCCTGTATTCTGCTTTCAAGCTTTTCCTTCCAAAATGAATCACCTCACACTTTTCAAGGTTAAACTCCATCTGCCACTTCTCAGCCCAGCTATCCTATCTCTCAGAGCCCTTTCCAATAACTTGCCCACAACTAACATAAGACTAACTGACCTGTAATTTCCAGGGTTATCCATATTCCCTTTTTTGAACAAGAGAATGACATTTGCCTCTCTCCAATCTTCCGGCACGGTACCCGTGGACAGTGAGGACAAAAAGATCATCACCAACGGCCCTGCGATCACTTCCCTCGCTTCCCATAGAATCCTTGGATAAATCCCATCAGGCTCAGGGGACGTATCTATCTTCAACACCCTCAAAATTCCGACCTCCTCTAGCCTGCCAGCCTGTTTCACACTGTCCTCCTCTACAACTAGGTCCCTCTCAGTTGTGAATACCGAAGAAAAGTATTCGTTAAGGACCTCTCCTATCTCTTTAGGCTCCGTGCACAAATTCCCTTTACAATCCTTGATCGGCCCTACCCTTTCTCTGGTCATTCTTATTCCTCTTGTACGTGTAAAAGAGCTTGGAGTTTTCCTTGATCCTATCCGCCAAGGTTTTCTCATGCCCCCTTATAGCTCTCCTAAGCCCTCTCTTCAGCTTCTTCCTGGATAACTTGTATCCCTCTAGAGCCTTTTCCGTTCCGTGTTTCCTAAACCTTACATAAGCAGTGCCAGAGACCTGTCCGCTATGACCTTCCCCTGGTACGTCCCCCTCCCCCCCAAAACAGTATCCAAAACGGTATACTTATTATTGAGGGGAACAGCCACAGGGGATTCTTGCACTGTCTGCCTACTCCCTTTCCCCATCCTGACAGTCACCCAGCTACTTTTTTCCTGTACCTTGGGTGTGACTACCTCCTTATAACTCCTCTCTATCACCCTCTTAGCCTCCTGAATGATCCAGAGCTCATCCAGCTCCAGCTCCAATTCCCTAACGTGATTTTTGAGGAGCTGGAGTTAGGTGCACTTCTCGGAGGTGAAGTCAGAGGGGACACCGGCAGTGACCCTTACCTCCCACATCCTGCGAGAAGAGCACGCAACTGCCCTAGCTTCCATTCCCTCTACTCTAGATTTCCAGAAGAACAAAAAAAAAGCCTTAGCTTACCGACCGTCCACACAGTGTTTTTTTTTGGTTAGAGGTGGAGAATGGGTGGGAGACACTACACGTGTAGTGTTTCGGGTTTAGCCAATGCCCGAATATATGAGTTCCTTCCTGGCTCGCGTTCTCTCCACACACCCACCGCTGAAAACAAGAAGGCTGCCACTGCACGAAGTAAGTTTTTATACAGGGAATAAAAAACAACCTTACCTTCCCACTGGCACTCTGGCTCGTGCTGCTGCTGTTGAAAACAAGAAGCATGTTGGGCCGAATGGCTTGATCCCACACTGTAGGGATTCTATGATCTCCTATTCTATTCTATGTGCTCCAGTATTTAAACGAGTAGGTGAAACTGTCATGTGGTAGGACAGTTCATGTATGTGAAAGAAGGCTGACCTAATACTCAGGTGGCGTAGGAGTCTGTGGTGAGGGAACCTCAGGGAAAATAAAACGCAGGAAGCATGAGCTGAAGGTAAAATCCTGATGAACATTAGAGCTTCAAAAAGGGGTGGCATGGTTGCTCAGTGGTAAGCACTGCTGCCTCACAGTGACAGGGACCCAGGTTCAATCCCAGCCTTGGGCAACTGTCTGTGTGGAGTTTGTACATTCTCCCTGTGTCCACATGGGTTTCCTCCAGGTGCTCTGGTTTCCTCCCACAGTCCAAATGTGTGCAGGGTTGGTGGATTGGCTATGCTAAATTTTACCATAGTGCCCAGGGATGTGGGGAAATCGGGGAATGGGCCTGCATAGGATGCTCTTCAGAGGAGTGGTGTGGACTAGTTGGACCAAATGGCCTGTTCCCACACTGTAGGGATTCTATGATCTAAATTATCTTGTAGATTTTTAGCTGTACACCACTTGATTTTTCCAAGTTACAAAGCTCACATGGTTTTCAACTACACAGCAGGGTGTGACTTCCGTAGCAAAAATATGTTGTCCCTTACACTACTTGAGGATGACAACTGTCTTAACAGTTCATCCAGCAAATAACATTTCCAATATTGCATTTGTTCTTTAGTATCACTGAAGATATCCACCTATATTAAGTGCTCAAATTTCCAAAGTAGGTCTTGAAACCTTAAACTTCTGAATAGGGTGAGAGGAGCTTCTTGCATAAATTCAATAATTTCTCTTTTATTACAGTATTGATTTACATTGTGATTATCCAAACTCAAGAGAATACAAGCAGCTTTTATGTAAATTGTTTGAATGATTTAGGAGCTCTGGTATAATTCTCATGAATCTACATTGTATCCCCTGTAAGTGGAATAGTTTTAAGATAGATGGAGTCTAACTGTACAAGCGAAGTATTGGTGCTTGCTGCTTGGGCAAATATTTTATGAACCTTTGTGCCTGTGTGCTACCTTTTAGTGATTTCTCTACATTTTTCATGAAGTAACAGTGAAGGTTGTTGAGGGTAATGCAGTTGACATCATGTACATGGACATCCAAAATACATTTGATAAAGTGTCCCATATCAGGCTTGCCAGCTTTTGCATTTTTTTATGCATTCAAAATTGTAGAAACATTGTTTGGCATCTCTAGTATAATAATCTGAATTTGATTTAAATTGCAAAAGTCCCTTTAAGATTAAAATAAATTGTTCTGCAGATTTAACATAGAGAAAAATAAGCCCCTAACTGCTTCTGTTGTTTTGGTTGACGTGCCACCGAGTGGAGTGTTTTAAAACAGGCCATCCAGTTTTTCAGTTTCAGTAGACTCCATTGCTTGCAGCTCCCAAGGTTTATGATTGTATAAGCCGGTTACGAATGATTGGCATGAATTTCAAAAGGTCCAAAAAAAACTTATATCACAGGACAGTTTTCATGCTTTGATTGACGGTTTTAGGAGTTCATTAAAAGATAATGTGTTTTGATGTGGTTAGTGAAATAAGTTTGTTTTTAACAACAGACTGATGACATGATTTTCAAAACTGCATTTTGAATGCTTCATTTAAAAATAGTAAGTGTGCAGTATAATGTTATTTTTACATCCATTTCAAAACATAAGCTGCCAACATCTGCCCAAAGTGTATATTGAGTGAGTGTTATGGAGGTTACGAGGGGTGCAAGGACGACTATGAGGTAGTGGAAATAGCTCAGAGAACGAGAGGACATGGGTTATGAAGGAATACATATGGACAGGATGAGGGCCTGATCTTTTTCATTAAAACGAGTTAACCAAAGAAGGTGTTCCAACGTACCAGCCTCAACATCTACCTATCTTAGTTGTTGGCTTGGGACGACCTCCAGAAGCAATGCAATCCCAGCCAACTTGAAATAGGCTAACAAGAGGCGAGGCCACATTGGATTTGGTACTGGGTAATGAACCAGGCCAGGTGTTAGATTTGGAGGTAGGTGAACACTTTAGTGATAGTGACTACAATTCGGTTACGTTTACTTTAGCGATGGGAAGGGATAGGTATAGACCGCAGGGCAAGAGTTATAGCTGGGGGAAAGGCAATTATGAGGCGATTAGGCAAGACTAAGGATGCATAGGATGGGGAAGGAAACTGCAGTGGCTGAGCACAATTGAAATGTGGAGCTTGTTTAAGGAACGGCTACTGCGTGTCCTTGATAAGTATGTACCTGTCAAGCAGGGAGGAAGTGGTCGAGCGAGGGAACCGTGGTTTACTAAAGAAGTTGAATCTCTTGTCAAGATGAAAAAGGAGGCCTATGTAAAGATGAGGCGTGAAAGCTCAGTTAGGGCACTTGAGAGTTACAAGTTAGCCAGGAAGGACCTAAAGAGAGAGCTAAGAGCCAGGAGGCAACATGAGAAGTCTTTGGCAGGTAGGATCAAGGAAAACCCTAAAGCTTTCTATAGGTATGTCAGGAATAAAAGAATGACTAGAGTAAGATTAGGGCCAGTCAAGGACAGTAGTGGGAAGTTGTGCGTAGAGTCCGAAGAGATAGGAGAGGTGCTGAATGAATATTTTTCGTCAGTATTCACAAAGGAAAAAGACAATGTTGTTGAAGAGAGTACTGAGATACAGGCTATTAGACTAGACGGGATTGAGGTTCATAAGGAGGAGGTGTTAGCAATTCTGGAAAGTGTGAAAATAGATAAGTCCCCTGGGCCGGATGGGATTTATCCTAGGATTCTCTGGGAAGCTAGGGAGGAGACTGCAGAGCCTTTGGCTTTGATCTTTATGTCGTCATTGTCTACAGGAATAGTGCTAGAAGACTGGAGGATAGCAAATGTTGTCCCCTTGTTCAAGAAGGGGAGTAGAGACATCGCTGGTAATTACAGACCAGTGAGCCTTACTTCGGTTGTGGGTAAAGTGTTGGAAAGTATTATAAGAGATAGGATTTATAATCATCGAGAAAGGAATAATTTGATTAGGGATAGTCAACACGATTTTGTGAAGGGTAGGTCATGCCTTACAAACCATATTGAGTTCTTTGAGAAGGTGACCAAACAGGTGGATGAGGATAAAGCAATTGAGGTGGTGTATATGGATTTCAGTAAAGCATTTGATAAGGTTCCCCACGGTAGGCTATTGCAGAAAATTCGGAAGCATGGGATTGAGGGTGATTTAGCGGTTTGGATCAGAAATTGGCTAGCTGGAAGAAGACAGAGAGTGGTGGTTGATGGGAAATGTTCATCCTGGAGTTCAGTTACTAGTGGTGTACCACAAGGATCTGTTTTGGGGCCACTGCTGTTTGTCATTTTTATAAATGACCTGGATGAGGGCGTAGAAGGATGGGTTAGAAAATTTGCAGATGACACTAAAGTCGGTGGAGTTGTGGATAGTGCAGAAGGATGTTGCAGGTTACAGAGGGACATAGATAAGCTGCAGAGCTGGGCTGAGAGGTGGCAAATGGAGTTGAATGCAGAAAAGTGTGAGGTGATTCACTTTGGAAGGAGTAACAGGAATACAGAGTACTGGGCTAATGGTAAGATTCTTGGTCATGTGGACAAGCAGAGAGATCTCGGTGTCCATGTGCATAGATCCCTGAAAGCTGCCACCCAGGTTGTTAGGGCTGTTAAGAAGGCATACGGTGTGTTAGGTTTTATTGGTACAGCGATTGAGTTTCAGAGCCATGAGGTCATGTTGCAGCCGTACAAAACTCTGGTGCTACCGCACTTGGAGTATTGCATACAGTTCTAGTCACTGCATTATAGGAAGGATGTGGAAGCATTGGAAGGAATGCAGAGGAGATTTACCAGGATGTTAGATAACAAGGTGTGGAGCTGGATGAACACAGCAGGCCAAGCAGCATCATAGGAGCAGGAAAGCTTGACGTTTCGGGCCTAGACCCTTCATCAGAAATGGGGGAGGGGAAGAGGGTTCTGAAATAAATAGGGAGAGAGGGGGAGGTGGATAGAAGATGGATAGAGGAGAGGATAGTTGGAGAGGAGGCAGACAAGTCAAAGAGGCGGGGATGGAGCCAGAAAAGGTGAGTGTAGGTGGGGGGCTAGAGAGGAGATCGGTCAGTCCAGGGAGGACGGACAGGTCAAGGGGGCGGGATGATGTTAGTAGATAGGAGATGGGGGTGGGGCTTGAGGTAGGAGGAGGGAATAGGTGAGAGGAAGAACAGGTTAGGGAGGCAGAGACGAGCTGGGCTGGTTTTGGGATGCGGTTGGGGGAGGGGAGATTTTGAAGCTTGTGAAGTCCCACAAGGAGCTCGAACAGTTCATCCACTTCACCAACACCTTCCACCCCAACCTGAAGTTCACCTGGACCATCTCCAACACTTCTCTCTCCTTCCTGGACCTCTCTGTCTCCATCTCGGGTAACCACCTAGAAACCGATGTCCATTTCAAGCCCACTGACTCCCACAGCTACCTGGAATACACCTCCTCCCACCCACCTTCCTGCAAAAATGCCATCCCCTATTCCCAATTCCTTCGCCTCCGCCGCATCTGCTCCCAGGATGAGGCATTCCACTCCCATACATCTCAGATGGCCTCATTCTTCAAGGACCGCAACCTGCCCCCCGCAGTGGTCGAGAACGCCCTCGACCGTGTCACCCTCATTTCCCACAACTCATCCCTCGCGCCCCGTCCCCGCAATAACAACCAAAAAAGAATCCCCCTCGTCCTCACGTACCACCCCACCAACCTGCGGATCCAACGCGCCATCCTCCGACACTTCCGCCATCTGCAATCCGACCCCACCACCTTAGACATTTTTCCCTCCCCACACTTATCTGCTTTCCGGAGGGACCACTCCCTCTGTGACTCCCTCGTCCGCTCCACACTCCCCTCCAGCTCCACCGCACCCGGCACTTTTCCCTGCAACCGCGGGAAGTGCTACACCTGCCCCCACACCTCCTCCCTCACTCCAATCCCAGGCCCCAAGAAGACTTCCACATCAAGCAGATGTTCACCTGCACATCTGCCAATGTGGTATACTGCATCCACTGTACCCATTGTGGCCTCCTCTACATCGGGGAAACCAAGCGGAGGCTTGGGGACCACTTTGCAGAACACCTGCGCTCAGTTCGCAACAAATAACTGCACCTCCCAGTCACGAACCATTTCAACTCCCCCTCCCATTCCTCAGACGACATGTCCATCCTGGGCCTCCTGCAATGCCACAATGATGCCACCCGAAGGCTGCAGGAACAACAAATCATATTCAGCCTGGGAACCCTGCAGCCCAATGGTATCATTGTGGATTTCACAAGCTTCAAAATCTCCCCTCCTCCAACTGCATCCCAAAACCAGCCCAGCTCGTCCCCGCCTCCCTAACCTGTTCTTCCTCTCACCTATCCCCTCCTCCCACCTCAAGCCACACCCCCATCTCCTATCTCCTAACCTCATCCCACCCCCTTGACCTGTCCGTCCTCCCTGGACTGACCTATCTCCTCCCTACTCCCCCACCTACACTCACCTTTACTGGCTCCATCCCCACCTCTTCGACTTGTCTGCCTCCTCTCCTCTATCCATCTTCTATCCGCCTCCCCCTCTCTCCCTATTTATTTCAGAACCCTCTTCCCCTCCCCCATTTCTGATGAAAGGTCTCGGCCCGAAACGTCAAGCTTTCCTGCTGCCGTGATGCTGCTTGGCCTGCTGTGTTCATCCAGCTCCGCACCTTGTTATCTCGGATTCTCCCGCATCTGCAGTACCTATTATCTCTTTACCAGGATGTTGCCTGGTATGGAGGGAAGGTCTTATGAGGAAAGGCTGAGGGACTTGAGTCTGTTTTTGTTAGAGAGAAGGTTAAGAGGTGACTTAATAGAGACATACAAGATGATCAGAGGATTAGATAGTGTGGACAGTGAGAGCCTTTTTCCCTCGGATGGTGATGGCTAGCATGGGGGGACATAGCTTTAAATTGAGGGGTGATAGATATAGGACAGATGTCAGAGGTCGGTTCTTTACTCAGACAGTAGTAAGGGCGTGGAATGCCCTGCCGGCAACAGTAGTAGACTCACCAACTTTAAGGGCATTTAAACAGTCACTGGATAAACACGTGGATGATAATGGAATAGTGTAGGTTAGACGGGCTTCAGATTGATTTCACAGCTCGGCGCAACTTCGAGGGCCAAAGGGCCTGTACTGCGCTGTAATGTTCTACGTTCTATGAAAATGTAAACAGGATTGGTTGGGAAATTTCCTGACTTGGCATACTCACTCAAATCCTTGAAAATTCAGCTCATTCGGGGCATTTGCTCATGGCTACAAAAGTGAAAAAAGATTACTAGAATGGTTCCAGAAAAGATAAGGGACTTCAGTTAAATGGATAATTGATGAAGCCAAACAGTTCTTCTTGGAAAGATCTAGACAGAGTAGATTTGTTAGAGGAAATTAGTTAGCAATGACATAAACGTAAAGATTGGCTAAAGATTGAATAGAAGCAGGACGAAAATAAATTAAACAGTAAGTGGTTAGAGTGGAATGCACCACCTGAGTGACACGTTCAGTCCTAGATGTCAAAGGCAGATTTAGTAAGAATCGGAAGTTTTAAATGAAACGCAAAGACTATAGGAGTGGGGGCGGGGATTTATGTGGGACAAGCTAATTAGCTCTTCGAGACAGCCAGTACAAAAAAATGAACTAATTAGCCTTCTGTGTTTAACCATGCTATACGATTTATGACACTGAGGGGGTCAAAGTCCCATTTAGTTTTGTCTTGAATGGCTGAAAAATAACCAAAATAAAGAGAACATTAAAAAAATCTAGCAGCAAGATAAGACCAAGTCTTTCAGATGAAACTTACTACTCGCTGAGAATCTATGGAAAGCTGCGGGTTGATTCTGGAGCAGCTCGGACTAAGCACGAACTAATGTTCGCCACCATCTTATCCCCTGACCACCTCCCACGTGATGATGTAATTTGCGTCTACTGACGCCAGGACTGCGCGCGGTTTGTTGGCCTGCTCCCAGGATGCCGCGCGGGCGGCCGCTTTTATTGGCCGCTGCTTCGGAGGGCGGTCACCTGACTGGCATCCTGCATTCCGTGACGTTAGTGGGAGGGCAAATTGTGTGAAAGGTCGTCGATTTCGAGGATGCAAGCTGGCAGCTGTAGGTTACCTGTGCCAGCCGACTTTCAAACCTCTCAGACATTTCCAAAAAAACTATAGCACAGATACAAAGTTATACTGAAGGGGAGGGAAATGAGAACAATGACTCCTGAGCAACCTTCTACAAGTACATCTGTGACACTGACTGAAGAAGATAGAGACAAAACTATTACAGAAACTGAAAATCAAAACACACTAAGGAAGACACTTGTGGATGTAAGGCTACTTAATTCATACCTCAGTTCCATTGGAGAGACCAGACAAATTTATGAAATAAAGCTTGATACCCTTGATTCCATCTTGGCAGATTTTATTGTCTCTGTACGTAAAAAGAATGGAGACGAATTTGAACCCAGTTCACTTCGAGGAATTTTGGGTAGTATTGACCGTTGGTTGCGACGTCACAAGTATGGCCATTCTATCTTTCAAGGAACTGGAAACCAGTTCAAAAAAACAAAAGATGCTCTGAAGGCAAAGCAGAAGCAACTTAAGGAAGAAGGCAAAGGTAATCGACCAAATCGTACGGAAGCACCAACAGAGGAGGAATTAAATAAGTTGTATGAATGTGGAGCTATTGGCCTACAGGACCCAGCTGCATTAATTCACATGCTATTCTTCAATATCAGCATATATTTTGGTTTAAGTCCCAAGGAACAATATGATTTAAAATGGGGAGATGTTAAATTACATACAGATTCGTCAGGGTTGGAGTACCTTGAATATTGGGAAAGGCAAACATTTAGTACTGGAAATGATACTCATGGTGTAGGTGCATTTAGGCTACGCATGTATACGAATCCTAACCCAGAACGCGATCCAATAAAGGCCTATAAAATGTATTCCAACCAGCGCCCTCCTGATATGCAAAATTCAGAATCTCCTTTCTATATTGCCCCTAACTACATGTACAATCCATCTTATTCATTGTGGTATCGAAACATGAGAATTGGTAAAAGCACCCTGCGAGCTATGGCAAAACTTGTGAAACAATTGGGCACGCTACCAAATGATAATCATTTCACTAATCATAGCCCAAATGAAGCATCAATCCAGGAACTTGTGGAGATTCATGTTCCTCCAATAGAGGTTCCTCAATCGTCAGGTAATAGAAATCTTCAGAATATTAACAACTGCACCGAATTGTCTAATGGAAGAGAGCATATTCCACAAATTCAAACTCAATCCGTTCAGAATTTCAGCCTAAAAAATACAGTAAAGCCTAATGTGTCTTATTACAACAGTGGTGGACATGTGACTGTGAATTCATGTGTAACTAACTTACAAGATATTCTGAGTTCCAGCAGCATGTGTAAACAAATCAAGGAAGAGCCGGAGAGCAATAATTTGCCTAATAAGCTGCAAGTGAGAAACCTTCCACTGAAATCACAGATCCGTAAAGGAACAGATGGGGTTAGTGCACACAACACATCTGGATTTATGTCCTGTACGATCCAGTCTATCCTTGAGCTTCATAAATCACATGGTGACATTCATGTTCATATTCATGACAGTCCACCACAGAAGCGTTTTAAGTGTATCATCATCAGGTCTGAATGTGATGATGACTAAGTTTTCTTCCACCAAAAAACTAAATCTTCACAATGTAAATACAATAATATGTAACATCACATTTATAAATTGGAATTTAAATAATTCAGTTTGGTACCTGTTATGTCATTCTATTTATTATGTTTTACTTTGTTAAGAGATTTAATCGCTACCATATTGCCAAGCTGTATACTGTATGGTACATGATAATGAATGAGATACTATGTCAGGTATTTAAACATTAGTTTGACTTGCTATTGGCTAGATAAGACTCATTTTAATTATTTAGACTGATGTGAAATCACAAGAGACAAGATCTTCTCGGATCATTTGTACTATTCAATGTAGATTATTATTCTTGATTGTAAATGCTACCAGGGAAAATTGTTGATGGACACATCATCTAAACTGACATAAATCATGCAAAATATTAAATACTGACTGAGTGTACAGTGCCTGTACATCTGCTGTTTCTGTTGTGAAGTTAAAGTTGCTCAATACATTTAGTTACAACCACTGAATAGAGCCCACAAATTTAAAATTAATTGATTGACATTTAATCCTGATTTGAAATGACCTTATTGATTGAATGTAAGAGGGGAACATTTACATTAGAATGAAAGATTTAATGTATAATGTGTGCCAGGATTGAAGCTTAAATTCATGGTAACTTTAATATACTATTCAGTGCACCCAGCATTCTGACCTCAAATTTATTCGAGGTAAGATCGCAACTTATTTAATAGGAAAAAAAAGCAGGTTATTTTACTTTTGGAACTTGAGTTTAGATCCAGCCCTGAATTAAACTGCAAAGCAATTGTCTTTTTGTATTTTCTGAAGATTTTTTGATTTTCTGAAGAAGGTTCTAGGCCCGAAATGTCAGCCTTCCTGCTCGTCTGATGCTGCTTGGCCTGCTGTGTTTATCCAGCTCTACACCTTGTTATCTCAGATTCTCCAGCATCTGCAGTTCCTACTATCTCTGTCTTTTTGTAGTCATTAGTAAAAGGCTTGAACATTCTGTTACATCAGGAGTTCAGAACAGAAAACTTTCTGTATTTTGACATTTTTCAGTTGTTTCGCTCATAGACCAAACATTATGCCAAAAATAAAAACAGAAATTGCTGGAGAAACTCAGTAGGTCTGGCAGCATCTATGAAGAAAAAGTAGAGATAACGTCCCGGGTCCAGTGACGCTTCTTCATTATTAGCAGTAGCCAGGAAACTTGGCCTCGCTACTACGAGTTCTGAAGAAGAATTGCTGTATGTCGTTGGACCCAAATGTTAACTCCGCTTTCTGTCCATGGATGCAATTTCTGTTTTTGTTTCAGATTTCCAGCATCCACAGTTCATGTCTTATATCAAAGATGATCAGATGTAGTCTTTAAAAAGACCCAATCCACTTATCACTAATGCTATAGGATTTCATAAGAACTTTTTGGCATATATGTGTCTCAAACATATGTCATTAGTCATTAGAAGAGGGAGTGGGAGCTCCTCCCAGGAGGAGCTTGAACAGTTCATGAACTTTACTAACACCTTTCACCCCAACCTCAAATTCACCTGGGCCATCACCGATACCTCCCTCCCCTTCCTGGACCTCTCCATCGCCATCTCCGGTAACCATCTCAGCACTGACATCTGTTTCAAACCCACCGACTCCCATAGTTACCGTGACTACACCTCCTCTCACCCACCCTCCTGCAAGAATGCAATTGCATACTCCCAACTCCTCTGCCACCACCTCATCTACTCCCAAGATGGAGCGTTCCACTCTCGGACATCTCAGATGTTCTCCTACTTCAAAGACAACTTCCCCTTCCTGTGATCCACAAAGCCCTCAACCACATCTCTGGCATTTCCCACACGTCTGCCCTCAAACCCCCTCCCCCCAACATAAATAAGGACACAGCTCCCCCTGGTTCTCACATACCACCCCACCAACCTCTGCATCCAGCACGTCATCCTCTGCCACTTCTACCATCTGCAATCTGACCCCACAATCAAAGAGATATTTCTCTCCCCACCCCTATCTGCCTTATGTAGGGTCCACTCGCTCTGCACTCCCTCGTCCACTCCACATTCTCCACCACACCCGGCACCTTTCCCTGCAACTATAGGAGGTGCTACACCTGCCCCTATACCTCCCCCCCTACCTTTGTCCAAGACCCCAAACAATTTTTCCAAATCTGACAGGGATTCACCAATATGACCTCCAACCTGATCTACCATATCTATTGTTCCCGATGCAGTCTCCTCTACATTGGTGAGACTACATGCAGACTCAGTCATCGATTCGCAGAGCATCTGCACTCTGTATGAAATAACAGCACCTTCTGGTTGCCAACCATTTTAACTCCCATGATGATAAGTCCATCCTGGGCCTCCTTCAATGTCACAATGACGCCACACGTCAACTGGAAGAACAACACTTCACTTCTGCCTCGGGAGCCTACAGCACAATGGCCTCAATATAGAATTCACCAGTTTCAAAATCTTCCCACCCCCAGCCTCATTCCATGTCCAACCCTCCCTCTCATCCCCACCTCCTTGACCTGAAACAACCTATCTATCATCTTTCTCCACTAACCCCTAACTGCATCCAACTAGCACTATCCTACCTACCTTCCACCAGGACCACCCCCCCTTCTATTTATTTCCAAGCTCCCTTCCCTCTCCCCACTCCTGTTGAAGGGTTTAAACCCAAGACATTGACCTTCCACCTCTGATGCTGCCTGACCTGCTGTGTTTCTCCAGTTCTGCACTGTGTTGACTATTACTAGTCATTGTTGAATGCAAAATATTTTTTAGATCACTAGCATGAGCTGCTATCAATTGCTCAGCCATTGCGGCTACTTCATTATGATTGGCTTATCCAGAATTTCCCATTTTTGTTAAGTTTCTAATTTTAAATTGCGGGATCTAGTTAGTAAACATGACATTTAATTTATGTCAGTCTGTCAATTGCGTCACAGCACTTACTGATAATAAACCTTTTGACTTATTTCTTTTAACTCATTCGCTGCCATTTTGTTTATTGATATGTTTTTCTTTATTTCTAAAGAATTTGGCAGGGTTGGACTTGGTACAGAAGATTAATGCACAATACAAGGTGTTGACATAATTCATCATGTTTTGTTCCTGATTTACAGCATCCACAGATTTTTATAATTCATCATGTATTCTGTTCAGAATGGGAGTCACTTTATATTAATTTTCAGCAGAAAGCTAATGACCAATAACGTTTAATAAAATGACCAGGTGAATAACTTTGTTTCCCAGTTTCTGGTTGTATAAAAAATGTTGTCCAGTCACTTACACCACATGGAATGTGAAATGAGCATAGCTGAGGAGTTGAATTTGGTTGGGGCATCACTTCCTTCGATATCAAATGATTTGTAGGTTCAAGACCCATTCTGGAGAGCAGCGTAAAATCTAGACTGACACTGAAACAAAGTGGAGTGGCAATGTCAGCTTCTCGTATTTAAGGCAAGACATTAAACCAAGACCCTGTCTGCCTCTCAGGTGAACATAAAAGAACACAGGACACCTGAAGGGGAGCAGATGAGTCCTCCTTGATGCACTTAAAAATATTCATGCCTCACCCCAATAACTGGAACAATAACTTGTATTTAAATAGCACCTTTAACATAATAAAATGTCCTAAAGCACGTCACAAGAAAATTTCTGAACTGCATAAGAAATATTAGGATCCATAAAAAAAGTCTTGGTCATATAGTGAGGGTGTACGTAGCAATGTTTTGGATTATTTAAAGTTCACAGAGGGTAGTATGTCAGAAACCAGCCAGGATTGCATTGATAAACTAAAGTCTAGATGTAACAGAGGCCTTCCATCGAAAATTAGCGTAGGCAGAGAAAGTTGGGTCATACTATTGAGGTGGAAACTGGTTGTCTTAGTAATGTCTTGCACATATGATCAAAAGCCCATCTCAGGATTAAATATATCAAGATTGTGAAAGGCCTGGTTCAATGTCAGGTAGTCGCCAGAGAGAGATATAATGGCTACGTAACATAGTTTGTAGTAGGACCAAAGACAACAGCTTTGAGCTTTCCAACACTTAATCAGGGGAAATTTCTGTTCATCCAGTACTGGATGTTGGGCATGCAGTCTAATCATTTAGACAATTGAGTAGTCAAAAGAGACGATGGTGAAGTGCGGCTGCATGATGTCAGCATTTCTATGAAAACACATGCTATTCTGTTGATGTCACCAAGGCAGATTATGTCTTTGAGAAATGGGAGGCAGTCAAGGATAGATCATTGGGGCACACCAGTGGTAACTAGGTAGGAAAAGGAAGCGAAGTAATTACAGGTGATCCTATGGCTATAATTAAATAGATGTGCATAGAATCTACTGAGGACAGTTCCACATGATGGAGGAGACACTTTGAAAGAACATGGTGTTGTCATTATTGACCTTTATCACACAGGTTGTATTTGTGACCTTGGTAAGAACATAAATAGTGTACTGGAAATTAAATAAGATTTTATAAAAAGGAGTTACAACAACAGTAAGGCAACACCTTACAAGAACAGCACATTTTAGCAGGCATGAACTTTGAACACCCTAAGTGTCCACATCAGCAGAAATGACTGCAGAAGAACTTTGTACACCCTAAGATCTGTAGCAACCTTGAGAGCAAACGAGAATATAAACAGATTCCTGTAGACAGTCCAAAAATGTGCAGGTTAGGTGATAATAACTTATCCATAGTGTTCAGGGATGTGTAGATTAGGGGGATGGGTCTGGGTGGGATGTTCTGAGAGTCAGTGTAGGACTTGTTGGGCTGAAGGGCCTGTTTCCACACTGTAGGGATTCTATGAAATAAGAGAAAGACTAGAATGGAAGATTTCTGTTCATTGCACAAGAATGAAATAACTATGTGTTTAAAGGTTGATTAATTTCAATACATATTGGACAGATTTTAGAACAAGATCAGATATATGTGGGACACAAACAGCAGACAGAGTTCAGATAGAGGTGGAATGGAGCTGGGACAGAATTCCACCTAACTATTCTAAAACTGAGATTGCTTGAATAAACACAAAATTAATGTTGCGGCCTTTCATGGTTTGTGCAACAGGAATAACCACAATAATTGGCATAGGTGGCACAATATTTATATTGGATCCTTCCTTTGGCCCTGCAAAGGAGTGAGTATCTTTTATTTACCACCCACAGTTAGTGCAGTTAACCTACCCAAGAACAATCCTGTTGAGTATTGAAAGAACCTGAGGGGCAGACCTGGGACAGGAGGTATTGAGAAGGCAAAGCTGCACTGGTGGGTGCTATCTGTAAGCAGATTGCAGTTGAAGCCAGTTGGATTAGGTCAGACCACTCATTAGTTGAAATGTTGCTGGGGACAGTTACTCCAGCAGATGAGATGTGGGGTGATCCATAGGAGTAGAGTTCATTTGGTTTTGAATTTGATTGAAGTTACCACGGTACTAAATATTTTAAAATGCAACTGATAGTTTAATGGAAAATTTAGGATCATTGGGGTTGTACTAGCAATTATAGAAATATGCAATGGTAATTATGAATGTGTCCTCAGTAGGCTTTCAAGAGTCTATTAGAAGGAACAATTAAGTTAGAAATTGTACAGAATAACGTGGCCTACGGTGCCCATTTTTATGCTTTACAGTTTGATGAGAAAAATAAAAAGCTGTGGGAATTGCTAAAAAGAGCTGTGGGGTAAAAATAATTGCCAACAGGAAAGCAAATGATCCTAATGCCATATGAGGAAACGACTGTGGATAAATCCAACATTGTGACTTGACAAATTAGATATTGATGTTGAAATTGATCATGCATCAGATTTCTCCACTGAGGTAACTAAGATCAAAACAGCAGCTGGGACTACTTTCTTACAAGACAAGGCAGATTCCTTAGTATGGTCAGGTAGCCAGCAGCAGAAATGCTTACAAGATTGGTTAAGAGCTACAATCAAGCTAGCTGGGAATTTTGGTCAAGCTAGTTTAAACTCTGACCTCAGTTAGAGCTGCAGCCGGGACATGTTGTGACCTGGGATAGTAGGAACTGCAGATAGTGGAAAATCTGAGATAACAAGGTGTAGCGCTGGATGGACACAGCAGGCCAAGCAGCATCAGAGGAGCAGGAAAGCTGACGTTTCGGGTCTGGACCCTTCAGAAATTC
>JAHRHZ010000289.1:19056683-19067678 GCA_024137785.1 Ginglymostoma cirratum
GAATTTCTGAAGGGTCCAGACCCGAAACGTCAGCTTTCCTGCTCCTCTGATGCTGCTTGGCCTGCTTTGTTCATCCAGCTCTACACCTTGTTATCTCATATTGTGACCTATAGTTTCCGGTGTTGACTAAATAAGGCAAACATCATGGTGTCTCTAGACAGTCTGGCACCAGACCACCTTATATGGAGAATGGAATATCGCTTTTTATGGCTTGTTATAAATATTTGGGACTTGTTTACCAGTGAAATTCCATTCCCTGGGATCGAATAATTTGATCAGGCTTTGATCAATTCATTGACAGAGTGCCAGAGAACTTTCTGGAAACTTAGCACATTTGAAATAAATTAACAGAACAAAGGATTTTCTCAGAAGAAGCCTTCAAGACAACATTTGAGAAGCATGTGCCCTGAAGTGATCTTCAGCAAAAACAAAGAACCATGAGACAAGACTTAGCCAACAAAGTTGGCCACCACTCACATCGGAGTAGTATTTGTTTCAAAACAAACTAATACAGTTAGAGTTTAGGTCAAATGGGGAGTAAGTAAAGTAGGGTAAATTGAAGTTAGATGGTATAAGAAGTAAATGTTGCAATGAATGCATGTTTTATATTGAATATTAGTACTTCGCGTTAAATAAAGAAGGGTTTGTTTAATTAAATTGAGTCAGTTCCCTGCCTTTTGTCTGTCACACAGGGAAGAATATCAAGATAAAAAATTTGAGTTCTCCTTTTTAGGCAACATTAGGAGTATGGTTTAGAGTGTTTCCTCCACTGTTACATCCCTATCTGGTGAGTCAAAGTCTGTGTGTGATGCCAATCAAGAGCTGGAGGCAGAAGGTGAAGGAGTTGGATCCTTTGGCACAGTTAAGGAGGAGATCAACTAATCCCTTCCACATACGGATATTGAAGAAGCCCCTTGTTAAAAGTGGATTGTATTCATAGAGTTCCTATGACTGGTGCAATGAAGCATCCCTGACATTTGTTTGAAATCATCACCGATGATGATGAGCTCAAAAGAGCTCAAAAAGTCCTTTTTAAAACTACTGTAGACAAGATCATGATATGGAAGGAGACTGGTTTGTTTTCAAAACATAGATAAACTGTATTTTGGAAGACATTCAATTTGAATTCAGAACTTGGAATGAGAAATACTTTGTTCACGTACACACTTTTTTTTGAAGGTAGACTTAAAGAAAGCCTTTTTGATACTTTTTTGAAGGCAAAAAATGTTTTTAAAAAACCAGTTTGAAATTATCAAACATTTGAGAGTTTTTTTTAAAGCAGAGTACATGAAAGTGCAACATGACATCACCTTAGTGACTTGGACCCTGTCCCTTCTCAGAACAGCAGAGAGTAAACTCTTCCTGCTAACAGCTTTGAAATCTTATCACACACCTGTGTAGCAAGATGAGTGATTTAGACACATCTATAAATTTAGAAATTCAAAATTTAGTCATGTCTCAGCATTCTTAATCCATTTGGTTTCTTCCAGAGCCACAGTGGATTTTATTTCCATGTTTTATACAGGTTTCAAGAACATAGGAGAACTGTGAACTGACTGTGATCACTTATGTCTTGAATAAAAAAGCACTGGTTAAAACCGCCAAGCCTGGACATAATTGTTTCTGAAAAGGAGACTGATAAAATTACTTGATACAATTTACAAGCGCACTTACACAATGGGAAATTTAATTGGAGTTGGGATAAATTAAAATTTAAAAATTTAAATTCATTTAAAACAAGAGCAAAAGGAAACAGTCTAAGTGGTTTTAATTTCTATCAAAAATGGAAAAGATTGGTTAGAAAGAAAATTAATTGACAACTTAAAACCCATCAGCCCAACAACACTGCTGAGGCTGTATACAAAAGAAACCCTCAAGTCTGTTGTCATATTTGACCTTGGATAATTTTAAAACAAAAGTGGAGTATAATTGAGCAAATTACTTTCGAGTAAAAAGGTGTCTGTATACAAACCAGCAGAATTTTGAAATGCTCGAAACCTCATAGTATAGTTGATTTCTGTTTTAAAGATAGTTTAAAAAAAAACTGGATATTAAGGGTTTCCAGGGGACTGAGATTGAGATAGAATGCTAATTAATGGGAAACCCCACTTAAGTGTAAAAGAATACTGACAGGGAAAAAAATGGCAATAATCTAATGGGAATGGGAATGACTCATTTGAGGTTTAGATGAATGTAATATATTGAGTGAAAGTAAACTGTAGATGAAATGAAATAATTAACACATTTCTCTTTGAGATTCTGTCCTGACATTTTGTTTTTAAACACCACTGAATTGGATAATTTGGCCACCAGACAGAACACTGGGACCTTGTGGGGAGGATTTGCATGCCCTGCCACCCCTTCCGACCTCCCCAACTTTTGATTTTTCAAAAAGATCACCTGAAAGTCAATAACACATGACATGCTCTTCAGATGCAGATGCAAGTGTGCAGAAGCAATTGTGACATCTGAAGTAAGTAACATGAGGGAATGCATGGTGAAAATGTACTGAAGAATGTCTCAGACATGTATACCTGTTTGTAAAATGGTTATTGTAGCCTGAACAGCAAGAAAACATATCTTTAATGATAACTGTTTAACATCTTTTGCCAAATAACCTTGTGTTGTTGCATTAAAGAGCAACAGCCTTCTGTGGCTATCTTTAGTAACGATCCACCATGGTAATCAATTGCAAACATTAAATTTCATCCATCAAGCCACATTTCACCCTGGGATTTGACTAGTCCAGTATTACCATCAGAATTATAACAGAACACAATATATGAATTTAAAATAGTGAAATAACTACACTTATGTAGTTTTGTTGAATTCCACTCTGGCTCCTCTTTTCAAATAAATATACTACCTAGTTTTGATTTTTTTCAAAGCCATCAGATTATCTTCGTTATGTGTACATTTAAGTTGGTGGCTGACATTAACTGCTCAATTTACTCCACTTACGACCAGTACACAACTGATTTATTCACTTATCCTCGATTATATGATAAATTCTATATCCAGTGACTTACTTTTGAGCCATGATGTGGAGGTGTCGGTGTTTGACTGGGGTGGACAAAGTCAGAAATCACACGACACCAGGTTATAGTCCAACAGGTTTGTTTGAAATCACAAGCCTTTGGAGCGATGTTCCTTCATTGTACTTCACCTGACAAAGGTACAATGCTCTGAAAGCTTGTGATTTCAAATAAACCTATTGGACTATAACCTAGTGTCATGTGACTTCTGACTTTACTACTGTGTATGTGTTTAAAACCGATGATTTATGTTTTATCAAATTTATCCTTTCCAATTACTAAAATTCTTTTAGTGATGTAAAAATATCCATTTTATAAGTTGAATATAAATAGGTAGATATTTTGATGCAAGTATTTTTTAAATCATGAAGAATGGATTCCCAAATTCATGAGAAAGTGGATAACATCCAATAAGTTATAAAGTTCCTATTTTTTTCATAAATGAAATCACAAAAGATATACATTACTAGGTATTACAGATTCTACATTAAAATGCAGAATATCTATAATAAAATGGATTAATTTCCCTGCATTCGTTGGTGACCAGCAACTTCCTGATATTAAAAGTAAGATTCGGTAAATACTATTTTCTCCAGGCAATAATGGACTCCGCTAAAGGAAGCAGTTGCTTTAATTTGTAACAGCTAGTGAATGGGAACCCAAAGAACTAAGAATAATATACCCTCTGGTTGCTGGGTGTATATATAATATTGCTGCTATTGCAGTTGAACCATTAAACTCAACTTAAGATGATGTATTAAAAAGGGTTGTATAACTAGATATGTCAGCACAAAAAAAAAAATTCAGGCTTGAAAACTCAAAAGCCTTTTTATTCCTTCACAGAAGAGAAGCAAATGCTACAACTTGTGGCAGCTACAAATATACTTTACCCATAACTATGAGCTGAAATCAACACAGATTATCAAGTTATCTTGACTTACAAAGAAACAGTTACTAAAAAAAAAAAGCATATTTTATCAAAAGGTCAATGGACCATTGCATTTCACGTACATTGAATTACTTTGAACTGCATCTGCCTTAACACACAAGACAAGGGACTGTGTTTTTTTAAAGTTATGGTTGAAGTATGAATCAGGTATGACACTGACAGAGCTCCCTGCTGCTCGCTGAATGGTGCCAGAATAACTTAAAAGTATGGAATTATACAGACTAGACCCCGGTAATGATAGTTCATCTGGATGAACAGTGGACAATGCTCCCCTGGATTTCACACAGTATAAATTTTGGTCTATTTAGGGGTCAATTCTTAGCGTACTTCAAAATAATTCACTGGAATTATTTCAAATGTTTGAGGTACAAAATAAGATTGTTTAAATGCATCTAAAAGTGCATTTAGTTAAATGATCAGACTGTCACACAACATTAAAACGATAGTGAAATACTGCCACCAGTTTAATCACTTCTTTGCATTCTCCATTACCGTATTTACCTTTATAAAAGCTGATTTCATGTAAACTTGACTTCAAAATTTGTGGCCCAAAAATAGAAATTTTTCAGCTTTCTAAAAGTCACCCTAGATTTTGAAGGTTCAATGGCCAAAAATTTCAGAACAAAAATATAATGCTGGAGACATTAATGACTCGAGTTTATTGTAAATATATAAATACTAATGAAAATAAGGATCTGTAAATAAAACAGCTTTCATTTTTACTTTTACACAAGTGTGTAATATTATAAAAAATAGTTAGCTAATCAATATGAATTCTTTAGTGTTGTTTTTGATTTTCTTACTCTATTCCATTGAAAAATTTACTTTCATATTTCACTTAGGGCCCAATCAACTATGTACGTCCACACCTCAAAAAAGATTACCAGTGTTAAAAAAATTGATGCCATGATTTTAGGCCTGAAATGTAAAAATCAAATATTTGAGATCGACCTAAGTCCTTTATATTGTATATAACAATATACTTACAAATAACATTTCATTTTGTATAAATGTAAGTAATAACTGAAAAAATATGTATCGTTTTCTACTGGACACAAAAATATATTTGGAGGCGATTAATTACAATAAGCATGAAGCATTCTGGCACTTAAAGACAAATACTTTAATTTCAAGAAGTCTGAGCTAACTCTCATCCTGACTTTAATATCAGAGTCCTCTGATACATTCTTGCAGAAATCAGACCAAAGAGAGAAAAATTGTTTTTTTAAACATACAAACTTATCAAATGTCTAGGTTTTATTCTGAGCAGGCATTTTTCCTTTTGCTTCACTCTGTTCAAATCCACCTCCCATCAGAATCTGTGTTTAAAACAGCCTCCACTGCTGGCAAAATGCAACCTTAAATAATCTGCATTTGTTGATAAAGTTTTGGCAGAAAACTTGCACAAATATGTCATATATCAGGTAAACAAAATAAGTCAGTGTACAGTGATGTCCGAGCGAACCTCAATTTCAGAAATTTGGAGAACTGGAAGCAGGAGCTGAAAGGCATCTTGAATGTAGGTTGCACTATTGGAAGCCTGAAAGAGTAGTTTAAATAAAGTTATGAATACTGCTGGTGAGATTTGTTTTTGGACAAAAGAAATACTTAACAGATATTCACTAGCATGACTGAAAAAGGATAAACTGCTGAGTTTTGCAGGTTCGCCTCTTCACTCGAATTAATGTATGACTCTTACAAGCATAATGCTGGAATCTCAAAATCTGAATGCTTCCAATCTTGATTTTCTTTCCCCCTAAGTTTTGTTTTATAATCAATCTGGGGTGAAAATCAATACTGATGATCAGACATCATAAACGTTAAAGGAAATTGAGTGAATACCAGATAAATTAGAAAGTTATGTTCAAGCAAGATCAAGTTAAGATTTTAAAATCTTTTAGCTCATCACGGATGGCAAACACCAAAAGAATGCAAGAGGTGTGTACTCCAGGGATAGCATTTCATATGGCCTGCAGTGTTTTCAATATTTGGTTCTCTGAACAATTTGATGTTTTCTTTTATGCTCTTAATGGCCGCCTTACATAAAACACTTGTTTAAATTAGCAGTTTTCTTTTGTGGTGGTCACAGAATCACAAAAATGATATGCATTGCAAAATTTTATAAGGTGAAATATTAAACGTTAAATGCATAGAAGCACAACAGTTAATAATTGGAAAATGGTTACACTGGAAGAACAAGGGGCCACTGGCACACAACAGGTGATATTTTTGATTAAATAGCACTTCTGCACCATATTGCTAAAGGAAATTCTCTCCAACAGCAAATTGCTTAATTTCCCAATATACTTTATGGTAACCTATTCACATTGGCTCTTTATACTACCCTTTCTGTAGTCAAATATATTTATAGAGTTCTGCAAAATGTACTAATAATATTTCTGTGTGATGATGTTATGGCAACCTAACTTCAGTAAAAAAAAAACTTGCCTATACATTACGTACCTAGGGTGTTCTAAACCACTGCTGATGCAATGAAGTACTTTTGAAGTGTCACCACTATTCAAGTAAATTGAGCAACCACCTGGGTAAATGCAATTTCTCAAACAATAATGTGAAATGACTGATCATGTTCTTTGTGATACTGTCAATAGAGATATTGGGCTAAATTTGCTATTGAAGTGAGTTAATCTCTTTTAAGGAAAACCGATCTTCAACAATAGAAAAATAATTACTTTGACTTTTAAATCGATGCTTTGGATTTCAACTAAATGATGATACAGAAATAAAATCTTGCACTTAGCATTTGACAGATTCTTAGGTCTTTCCAAAATGTGTCACATTTAACTATTTTTGAAGTGCAATTATTGTTATTATGCAAGCACTGAATTTACATACATCAAGGACACATATCGTAATGAGGTAAAAGTGATCAGTTATTCTAGTTCATTTTTGGTGCTGTTGGTTAAGCTAGGCCTCCTCTGTTTCAAATAATGCTCTGGAATAATTTAACTCTACCTACGTGTGCCTTAATGTAACATCTTTCCTCAAAGATGGTACCTTTAAGAATGCATCATTCCTCCAGTTCTACATTGATGTGTCACTCTACACTATGTCCAGATGCTGGAACTGGGAGTGTCATCATTGAGCCAATTTGTTGCGTATGCCATGGAACTTTGGTTAACGTAGTGAATTCAACCAGATGCAGTGCATACATTGATCTCAATATAAATTACCTCCAAAAATACTCCAGTAATTAATGGATTAAGAACCTCTACCTTCTCTTTAGCCTGTAAAGAAAAGACAACAAGGTGAGTTGTGAGCATCAAAAATAAATATTGGAAGGAAAGCTGGGAAACACACATTTTTAATACGACGATGAGAAAACCAAGTTGTGACGAAGAAACCGGAAACAATATTTTTCATTCAACTGGAACAAAAGAGAGTGCAATCTTGATTACAGGCTTCGTAACTGCTGCTGAGGAGCGAATCGGAATGCTTGCAGCAGCAGGCAACTGTTGTTTCTTCTCTTCTCCAAGTTACAAAGGCCCAATAACAAAGTTCATATTAAAACAAAACTTAGGATAAGCTGAATGAATTCTACTGGATGTAACCTACAGGCATTTATTTGGTAAGTCAGAGTTGCAAGTTCTACACCACATCTCCACCCACTTCAAGAGATATTATAATTTGATTTTCAGTTCTGCACGAGACGAAAAAAAAACTCAATTCCTTACCCCTATTGTTGTCAAGCAGGAGGTAAATTGTTTAGAAAGAGCAGCCACTTCCTTACATAAGACAATTGTCACTCTGTAAACAGAAACCAGAATTAGGAAAAAAAAATGTTCAAGAATTCAAAAGACAATAAAATACTCATTAAGACAGATGCAAGAATACCAAATTTCAAAGGGAAAAACAATTTATACTCCAATGAGAAAAGTGTTCTGATTGGTTAGCAAGTAGATTGTGCTTGGTTGAATGCACCAGGAAACAGTTGTATCCCAAGTTTAACTGAAGAAAGATCAATGCTTGGCCATGTTGTGTTTGCAGAGCATAAGGCCCAGCCCATGTACAGATGTAGCTTCTAGCAAGTGTGAGTGAGCCACATTGTGAGACTGAACAATAGCCTTAAAAAGGTTGTTAGTGTAATTCTTAGCATAATTAATATCGTATGATGACAGCTGTCCAAGCTGAAATATGCACACCACGCTCTGAATTTATAAGCACAGACAGGTTGAGTACAGTCACTATTCTGCCTGTTGCAAACAGTGAGGAGGCATGCTGCTTGATAAGATGTTTCAGTCATTGAAACTTATGGCCAATATATCTGGCATCACAGCGGCATTGAGACTCAGACACCATGTTACTCATTTGTATAACTGGTGGAACATCTTCTTAGCTTGATGGCACCACATTTGATACTAGAGTAAACCACTTGTGTAGGCATTTCATAGCAGAATTAAGTGATGGGTTTCAATTGTTGCTCAGATTTTCAGCAGCATTTTCTTTATTTCCCTGCAACTATCAAGTTCTCTACTACCAAAGAACTATTTATCATCCATTTGAGAAGGAGAGAAATGTGGATAATAAATGGAGAGATCGGGGAACAGAAAATAACAGCATCATCAGTTTCTTTCCACTTACAAGATAGAATGCTGTACTAATGTAATACATTCCATACTGTTTACTGGCAGCCCCATTATGGTGAAGTAGACAAACCAGTATCAGAGATTGTCTAAAAACGATTCATTCTTGTCTTATACTATTTAAGATGTAATTGTCTTTTTCTAAACGAGGTTGGTCAAACCTGGACACAGAATTCAAAAGTAACTTAACTATCACCTTGTAAAAAAGTTTTCCATTGCTTGTTTACAACTTATGCTCCTACCTATTAAACCTAAAAACTTAAGGAACTTTTTTGTGATATTATTTTCCTGATACTTAAGGATTTTTGAGGTGAAATCAGGACAAGATGATAGTGTCAGACGGGCAAAAGCAAGTCAACATCTCCTTTCAGACTCAGTTTTTAATTGAAAGCAAAATCAGACCAATCATTCCTTAGTATCATCCAAGGCCAAGTTCACCAATTATGTATTGATTTCCCAACTCATTCCGTTTCTCAACATTCACTGAAGATCCCAACGTTACTGGGAACAAAGCTCACATGATTCCATTGTAAAGTATATGCACGTCAATTTAAAAATGCAAAGCAACCATTCTCTTCTATTCCAGGAATGATTAAAACCTTATATGAACATTAATACTAGATATAATCATCTGGCCAGGCAGCATTTGATGAGAGGAATAGTGTTAAAATGTCAATTTACTGTCCATTTAATTAAAACATTAGAAATGTATAGATTTTAATTAAATGAACATTAGGAGGTTGGGAAGTGAATAAGAAAGATTTGTGAGAGGGTGAAAGAAAGGAGACGTTAATGAAAGGAGAAAAAAGACCAAAAACAAAACCGACAACAAAAAAAAGCAAACAGAGGAAATTACAGTCTGAAATTGTTGAACTTAACATGGAGTCTGGAAGGCTGCAAAATGCTTAATTGAAAGTTGAAGTACTGTTTCTCAAGTATGTAACATCAATTCTACGATGCAATGCTTTGGATTGATCTTCCTTTACTCTCAACCAAAGACTCCCTGACAATGTCCTCAACTGTGTTTATCATGCTTCAAGCCATTCTGCATTCACTCCTTCTCCTTCCCAGAACCTTGTCATCACCTTCTAATCCCCCAGCCTCCGCATTCAGCAAATTATCCTCCACTATTTTGATCATCTCCACCACAATGTTACTACCAAACTCGGCTTCCTTTCCCCTTTCAGCACTCCCAAGTGATTACTGCCTCCAGGACACCTTGGACTACTCGTCAATCACCTCCAATACCCATCCTGTTCCTATGGCCCATTTCCAAAGAAGTTCAGGAGATGCAACACTTGCTGTTTCACTTCCTCTCTCCTCACTGCCCAAGGCGCAAAGCACTCCTTCCAGATGAAATAGTAATTTTTCTCTGCAGGATTTTAGTTTTACTTTTGCTTTTTGGATGGCAGCTGTTCATCAAACTATCACTCATACCTCCTCTAGATGCACCTTTTGTTTCTTTGTTTTTTTTTGCTATTCCCTTTGGCATTGCACTGTATGTACCCTTTCTTCGTTTAAAATTTCTGGCCTTTTATTGTACCATAAGTAGAGTTTTCTTTTATGTTCCTCCCCAACACCTTCACCCCACCATTTCATTTGCTTAAACCTATTACATTTCTAACTTTTCCCAGCTTCAATGAAAAATCATCAACCTGAAATATTAACTCTGCTTCCCTAGCCACTGATATTACTTAAGCTGCTGGGTAACATTTTCTTGATAATGTTTCAGATTTCAGCATTTGCAGTGTCTTACTTTTGTAATAGTATTAAAATATCATACCTGGACAGTGTTTTGGCACGATCCAGTGAAGCCACATCATGGTTCTGACCGTGAAGAATTAGTACTGCCACTTTATGGAACTGTTCAATAGATCGTGCAGTGAGTTCTGCCAGGCTTCTTATAGCAGATGTGTGGATGTTCTGTGAATTTCAGAAACAAATTATGCACTTTGAGTTTAGATCAAGCAGGTCTTTTCCTCCTCAATCAATTTACCTATTTAAGACCATCATCCAACTTGCTTATTGGGTGATGTAATACAATATATTGGAAACTTTGATGACATTCAGACTCTGATCACAAACCTTTATCATCCTTGTTGAGTATGAAGTAGCAGGCAGTGGGCAAAATACATGAAAATTACAATGTTTGTTTCCAAGGTGCATATTTGTTAACAGTACACCAATAACGCATTTGTGTGCAAAGAATCTGTGAACATTTAATGATCTGTTCTGCACGTTTTATACAATGACAGATGGAGCAAATATGCTCATTAAATAATCAATACCATCACATGACATATGTTTGCTGTATATATTTCTAGGCAAACAAGACAACACATCACAGAGTTGCTTCAACAGGCATCTCATCAACAACTATCATGAAGCAGTAATAGTGGGAACCGCC
>JAHRHZ010000289.1:19068078-19172742 GCA_024137785.1 Ginglymostoma cirratum
TCAGCTTTCCTGTTCCTCTGATGCTGCTTGGCCTGCTGGGTTCATCCAGCTCTACCTTGTTATCACCAAGCATTGCCATTTTCTTGTCATATTTTTAAAGACCTGATGCATTGTCTGCCCTACAAATTCAGTAATCTGCTTGAGCTAGCAAATATATTTAGCCAGACGTTGATGTGTTATGGCACATAACAGAATCTGTTTTTAGTGACTTCGACTCCATCTCAAAAATATTTTTTTCACAAATTTAAACTGACATTTTCAATCCTCAAGTGGCTGGTCACCTGAACTTAAAGTAAAGAGAAATTGTCATAATCTTAACAAACCACATGGCTGTTCTTTCATTAGAGACAGACAATTGATTGTGGCTCAACCAGAGGGTCATCATGCCTCAGGCAAGGGGGACAATACTTCACAGTAACCTCAGCCGGTGTGGTGATTGAACCCACACTGTTGGTGTCACTCTACATCACAAACCAGCTATCCAGCCAACTGAGCTAAAGCTCTTTAAAGTTAAACTCTCAATTGTTACAAATATATATGTGCTGTATTTGTTATATATTGATTATAGCTAACTACACGCTCAAAGTAGCTCAAGCAAGTCAGATTTCTTTGGTCGTTGTGCAGCAAAATCACATTCTTTCTTTAACAGGAATACTCAGCCACATATGTAAAGCTGTGAATGATGAATTTGAACCACATGAAACACCGTTTTTATGAAATGTTTCCTTTTGCATGGTGTTTCAATAATCTAAGATCTAAAAAATATAGCTTACTGGGGCAATGGTGCTGTAACAATTAGCAGGATTTTGATCAAATACTATCTACTTGCCTGGATAAGTGCAACTTCAACAATGCTCAAGACACTTGACACCATCCAAGACAAAGCTATATGCTTGATTGGAACCCTTTCACCACCAAGGCACAGTAACAGCAGTGTACGTACAAGATGCACTGCAGCAGTTCAAACCTTCAACAGCATCTTCCAAATCCAAAAACTCTTGCCGCCTAGAAGAACAAGGGCAGCAGATGCATGCAAACTGCACCACCTGCAAATTCTCTAAGTCATGCACTATTCCAACTTGGAATGAAATTGTCATTCCTTCACTTTTGCTGAATCAAATTTCAGAACTCCCTCTCTGCACCAAATGGACTGCAGTAGTTCAAGACAGCAGCTCACCAAGTCAGTTAGGTTTGGGCAATAAATATTGGCCTAGTCAACAATATCCACATCTCATAAGCAAGTTTAAAAAGCCCATTTTGTCGTCTTCGTGGAAGTTAAATGACCTAGCCACTGAACTGAATAGCACATTACATCTAGTAATGACTGTTGGTAATTTGCAGGCTTGTCTCCTGTTTTAGCATAGATCTTTACTTATGTAAATAAAATAGGCTAATATCAGTGCTAAACTGGGGATGTTGGCATGCTGTACGCGCAGGTAAAATGTGTTCCTGTATTATTATTATCCAGTTAACCATTATTGGAAATACAGTTGTCTCAAAATTTTAAAACAGCTTTTATTACCTCAATTGAAAATTTATGACCTTTGCTCAAATCATCAGGTTTAGATTCTTCACTGTCCTCTTTCTTCTCTGGATCTTCTGACATATCTTCTATTTGTGCAGGTGATATAGCATCTATTTCACTTATACGATCGTGGGCATGCTTTCTGGCCTGAAACAGTTGAATGTCTTTAATTATTCAGCAAAACAATACAGAACAGAAAATTAGATTTGAATTTGAAGATGGAGCAAATCATTGGAGCAGGGTAGGGGGATATGTTACTGCGAACCGCAGAATGCTTGGTACCTAAAATGAGAAAGTACATTTTTTCCCCTGAAACAGATGTAAACAAAACTTACTGACAATTTTAAAAATAATTCAATGGGTTTGAGTATTCTGTAATCTCTACAGCATAATCATATTATGGATTGGACTTGTGAAGATTTCTTGACTTTAAAAGAAAAACAACTCTATCTTAATGCTTTTTTTTCCAATGTTTAAGGGCAAGAGTCTAAAATCAAAAACACATCTGATGTTGCAAGGCTAATTCTAATGAAAGGTCTCATGTTTGACTTAATTGTTCTTTGATGTGTCCACATTTTCTTACTTTATTTCTGTGACTTTTATTTTCTACTTGTGGTACCACAAAAACAATTTTTTAACATTGCATAATTACAGATTTATAGATTCACAGAATTTAACAACGCAGAAATAGTCCATTTGGCCAGTTATGTTTGGCATCAGCTGTTGGAAATAGCTAGTTGTCTGATTGGTTTAAAAGATAAAGGCAAAACATTATTTAAATTTTGACCCATTTTCTTTTTTAAAAGAATGGTTTCTCCTTCCATCATTTTCCAACAGACAATCCAAGTCCAAACAATTCTCTGCAATAAAAAATAGCTCCAAACCTCTTTTCATCCCTCTATTAATATCAAGCGTTTAATGGCAGAAGACCTGAATACGTAGCAGAAGTAAGCCATTCAGCCTTCAAGTCTTCTTCCCCATTCAACAAAATTAAAACTGTTCTGATAATCTTCAACTTCAATTTCCTGTTTTATCCCCATAATCCTTGACTCTCTTACTGATTAAAAATCGGTCGATCTAAGCCTTGAATATGTTATTGATCCAGCACTGACGGCACGCTGCAGTAATGAATTCCACAGGTCCACTATCCTCAGAAGAAATTCCTCCTCATCTCTGTCTTAAATAGGTGACCTCTTACTCCAAGATTATGTCCTCTGGTCCTAGACAAGGGAACTTTTCCCAAATTTTAAGGTCTCCTGGAAGCTTGCTACCAGTGCGTCCACTATATCTGTAGCTATTTCCTTTAATATCTGACAATGCAACCCATCAGATCAGGGAACTTATCAATTTTATATCAATTTACACTTACCTGGCCCAGTTTATCAGACGTAGTAGCAATTTTCATCTCCGACAATAACTCAGACAATTCTTTCACAAATCCAGACCCATCATCCCCTGCAAAGTCAATCACATCGTTAAGAGCAGTAAACCTTTAGTTTTTAAAGAAAAGTTGTTTAGACCAAGAGTGGCAACATACAGCAAGGCATTAAACTATGGCATTAAAGAACCAATGGCTTAAACACAGGGAAGGGGCTTCAAATCAAACATACACCAGACTAATTTTTTTTGGGTGGGGGCATGGGACGTGTTGCAAGATCTTCTTTGAAAGATAGTAATCAGCTGGATTTTTTTGAATAATTCAGCAGCATTTTAAAGTCATTTTAAAAAACGTAAAATTCTATGACTTTTGCTGCAGCCAGACAAATATGTTATTTGTTTAATTTCAGTTTCACTACTTTCCGTGAGGTGATGTAAACCCAAATTCTGAGTTGCTAGTGGAGTACCAAAACACCAAGTAAGTGCACATTAATACTGATTTACATTAACTTGACACTCAGTCCAAATAGAATAGAAATAAAGAAAACATAGAATGGTCTCCTCTGTCCTGTACAATTCCATGATTCTACGACGTAATCAGGCCCTAAAGTCAGAGAACATGATGTTCAGTCATAGAGGTTGCAGGGTCTCCAAGTGAAAGATGAGGTGTTGTTTTCTGAGCTTGGCAACTAGGGAAAACAAAATTTCCCTCTTTATCTTGTCAAAAATGTTCTTAATTTGGAACACCTCAATAAGGTCACATTTAAGCTTTTCTACTCCAAGAAGAATAAGCCCAATTTCTCTAATCTTTCCTTGTTTTTGAAATCCTTCATTACTGTTATCATTCTAGTAAATCTCCTTTGCACCCTCTCCAGGGCTTTAACAGCCTTAATGTCCCTCCATGTTTTACCCACTGCCACACTCTGGTCCTGTCATGGCATAGGTTGCTTTCGCCACAGCCAACCCATTCTCACTCACTCTTAGTCCAATTATCACATGATATGGGTTGCTTTCAGCATAGTCTACACATTCACTCCAACTCTCAGCTCTTATTATAACTTATTCAGCTTCTTTTCAGTCCTGGCTTACCATCTTTAAAAACCCTTCTACATCTCTCTCTCTCTGGATCCACTTCAACTTATCTGGTCACCTCTCCAACCACCTCTACTCATACCTCCACCATCTTCAGCATAAATATCACTTTTTCCTAGCTGATATCAGTTTTGATGAAGAATCACTGAACTCAAAACGTTAACTCTGCTTTCACCCCACAAATGCTGCCAGGCTTGCCGAGTTGCTCCAGCAATTTTTGCTCCTGTTTTAGACCTCCAGCATTCATGGTTCTTTGTTTTATTTCAATCTTATAGACTTATCAAAGTAACTCCAACCTCGTGCTAAGTTTATGTAGGTGTAGATCAGTAGTATATTTACAAATATTTGGTTGAACACAGAACAAAGTACATAGAAATGAAAAATGCTGGCTTTACTCAGTAAATCCAGCAGCATCCTGAGTACAGGTGAGAAATGGAATAACATTTCAGGTTATGAACTCTCCGATGCTGCTTGAAAAGCTGAGTAGTTCCAGCATTTTGTGTTTATATTTCAGATTCCCAGCATCTGCAATATTTTGTTTTTGATATAGGAATTATTCATTCTCCTTTTCACCTTTGTTCTCTTCTTCATCCTCATCCTCATCATCAAATTCAACCAAACAAAAGGCTTCTTTTATGGCTGTCAACTCCTCCTTTAACTTTTCCACATCCTCTCCAGATAAGGCATTCAGTACTGATCTAACCTGCAGAATATGATGAACAGCCAACACATGCATGGTGTGAGCAAAAATGAACAAAGACTAAAGTCAGCATTGGGTAACAAAAAAAAAAATCAATTTCCATATTCTCATGCAAAATCCAGAGAATTAACATCATCTACGCATGCAAAGTAACAAGTCTGTAGAGGAAATTAACATAGACATGAGGGTATGACAAATATTACACTAAGATAATTCTCTATGTGTAAAGTAATACATACAAAGCTGGTATTTTGCTTAAATAATCACAAAATATATCATTTCTAATAAAGTAGAATTCCCCGTATTTGGGACTTGGAGTTATACCAAATCGCAGGCAGTAATACCAAAGAAACAGGCAAAATAAAAAAATCATATCCCTTATCTACCTTTACTTCACTTTCATTTGACAAAATCTCCAAAGCTTCCAGATGGGACAGACCTTGAAACTCATCAAATAACATTCCATAATGAGCCTTCTTTTCTGTATCCACAGTAAAATCATCACCTGTTTGTTGCTGTTCTCTTTCTTTAGCCTCTCGCAGAACCTAGACAGATAAAAATATGGCATAATCAACTTCAAGATCCCCTACTTTTCAAGAATATAGTTTAGGTCAAGGGTTTAACTATCATTTTCTCTGATTTATCCATGTTCCAGTTTGGTTAATGAGACATAAGGTAGGACTTTACTTTGGAATTTATCAAATGATGATTAGTGATAATTTCCCCATGTTCCTTGCAAGCCTAAAATTGGATGTGAAGTCTGCTACGAATTCATTTGAGTACTCCAACAACTTTTAACAACTTAATAGTAACTTCATTTAAAGCACATGAAATTTAGTAACATGCAAATACAGACATCGTTCTTGCCTCAGTGTCACTAGTTTCCAAGACAACTCCTATTGTTACTCCAACACTCAATATCCTCACATTCATCAGCATTACCTTAATTCTCGCACAAGTCAATACCACCTCTGCCTATTTCCATACAGAGTCCTAGTTCTCCCAACACAATCTCCTTTATTCCAAAATCCGAGAATTCCCTTCCCTTTCTTTCAAAATTGTAAGGTCATCCTCCAACATTCCAATATCTGTTCCTCTTAAAAAAGAAACTCTTCCCACTGTAGGCAACCTTTACTGAGTTAATGATTTTCTTAAATGGGCTGGAAAACTAAAATCACTTTCCACGAGAAAACATAGAAGGATGGATAATGTTCCTGCCTATAATTTTTACATTAATGTCTGACTGGTATTTTGAGCAGAACTGCCCAAAATTCTCTTACTAATACTGAATAATTTATGAGTCCTTTCTATTTAATGCCTGCTTATCATATCACAGATTCAGTTCACTGCAATCCATTACCTGCCTCGCGCAATTCTCCTGTTGGCATTGTTCCTTTCCCTTAACATTGTCACTTGTTGATTCTGCTCATTACCTCTCCCGCCTGCCCTCGGGTCCCTACACCTTGGGAGAGTTTCAGGAGAACAACGAAATAAGTGAGAAGTGGAAAGCGGTGAGCATGAAACTTGCAGAGTAGAGCTGTAAAATATTCAGGATGTGAAGCAGTGCGCAGGAAGGGTAGGAAGTAATTTCTTAAAAAGACTGAGAAAGCTCAAACAGTTATGATCATATGAGGAGGGGTCATGGTTCCCATTTTATTTAATCCCCCCTCAGTCTCAATTGGTTTATCATTTTTAGTTGGTAGCTATCACACTTCAACTAAACTTGGGTAGCAAGATCAAAAATTGAGGAGAGCCAATTCTAATGTTTTCTTTCTACCACCACCCTGAATAAAATAATAAAATGCGACATCAAACACAGGTATAGAAACACAGGACATGAGCTTACAAGAAGTGGGGAAAAAGGGTGTCTAGACCAAACGAGAAGGTAAAGGTAAAGGTAAAGGTAAATGCGGTTACAGATTCTAAGAATCCCTTGGGTTGAGAGAATGAAACAATGCCATCCAATTGTTTAGCTGATGTCCTATTTCTTTGGTAGTAGCACAGTTCACAGATCTTGAATTTTCAATGAAATATTGATTTTGTCAAGCATGTGTTTTTAATCAGAGCTAGTTTAGTCACTGGGATTGAGACTGAGAAGACAATAACCTGGCTATAGCATTTCTGACAAAGGGTCTAGGCCCGAAACGTCAAGTTTTCCTGCTCCTATGATGCTGCTTGACCTGCTGTGTTTATCCAGCCCCATGCTTATTATCAATCCATATTGCTTTTTGCTCAAAAGCTGCATTGATATACTATTCCCTTGAAAATTCTGGAAAGTTGGAGAGAGCCTTTCGTCTCTCAGTATGTGCAGTAATCATGCAAATATGAGACAAACAAGAAACCTTTGATGCCTCAATGAGTTTCAGTGCATCTTGATAAAAGTAATAATTCTGAGGCAGCTGCTTTTTTATCCTACGCGAGTCTTCTGGACTTGTCAGTGATCACACCAGCTATTTTAGACCAGCAGTGCCCCTTTTAAAGCAAATTTTAACTTACAAAAGTCTCCGCTACTAAGTCAAATGATTAAAGTTGCATATTGGTAATCCATTTTCACTACGATTATAACAATAGGCTGAAATGGAGTGAGTCATACTTGGCAACACTCCTAACCTACAAACCATACTAAAGCAGAAACATTCCATTAGAGTATTTTTTTGGAGGAATGTATTCTCTTACATAGTCCACCCTGACAACACGAAAAAAATTATATCAATATTTCAAAACACCTCATTGCACCTACTCGCAACTTAGAGTAACTCCTTTACCATTTGCTCCTTAATAAAAAAGGTAGACCATAAATTTCAGGACACAGTTATTTAGTACAGATGATGATTTCTACACAAAAGAAAAGTAAAAAGACAATTTGAACTCAAATACGTAGCCAGCACTTACATGATACATAGAATCGATTTAACATATTCAGTTGCCATACATAATCAGATCACTGAATTTATTGTACACTGCAAAGTATGAGAATCTCAGTCTCAAAGATTCTCATAATAGGGCTAAGTATCTGCTCTTTATAAGCAAAATGGAGCTTTTGGGGAGCTGTCCGACAGATTTGGTTCTTGCAACAACCCACACTGAAAACTTAATTTTATAAATATATAATTCCTTAAACAATCATAGTCCAGTAAACTCCCTCATTCAGTTTTCAATGGACTACAAAGATAATTAATAGCATTATAGTAACATTGCAATATTCCAATCATTGCATAAGTGTTCATAACATAATCAAGAATTGTCAAGTAAATGATGCTCCAGTACCAGATAATGATTTTATTTTAATCATTGCCAAAGGTTAGAGAATACCTGAGACAATGTGGTTGTCCTGTACATTAGTCCTTTTGTCTTTTTGAATCCAGGATCTCCTTCTGCAATAACATCCATGGTCTTTTTACCAATAAATTCAAGTGCATCCAAACTGCCACTCAGTACAGATTTCCCCTGAAAATAACATTATTTATATTTATATTTTATCAGATAAATATACATAAGTTTGATTAAATATTTTTAATGAATATAATGGCCCAGATTTTCTGGTTGCTGTGGAAACAGATCCGAACAGTAATGCTAATAAGGATTTCCCTTAACCTGTCAGCAACTTTTTGAGCCAGACATCAGACTCTGGTCTTTCCCAGAAACCTCCATCATAGAAAACCAGAAAGGAATCTAACTGTGCAGTATCAGTTTTCAAGGCCAAGATATGCCCAGAGCAAGAGCAGCCTGTATGAATAGCAGTCTATAGCAAAAGCAGCAATGTTCCAGTGTAAAGTATTCTAAAGACTCAAAGCCACTTTGGCAGGTATTGAAAGAAGGGAAAAATGCAAGTTAGGAGGGACAGAGAATAGGGGTAGTTGGGTGGGTGCAGTGGCAGGTGGGGGAGGGAGCACCAATGGTAAGTAAACGAATTAGAGGGTCATGTACGGGTATACAACAGGTATGTGGTTTTGGGGGATGGTCAGTATAAGTGTTAACAAAAGCAAAGTACTGAAGATGTTGGAGATCTGAAATACAAACAGAAAATCGCTGGAGAAACTAAGGTCTGGCAGCATCTGTGGACACAGAAACAGAGATAAATGTTTCAAATCCAATATGACTCTTCTTCCAAAGAAGTTGAGCTTCTCCAACACTTTTTGTCAGTATGAGTGTTGTGGAGAATCAATGAGTGAGAGTTAGACAGGGGTTTTTGTTTTACGACTGGCCAAAATTTAGAGCTCGTTTTAATTCCTCTAATTGTTCCCCAGTAACTGCTCAGGTAAATGAGTCAGAACCTTATGAAGTCTCTGGCTCCAACTTAAGACTTGGAAACTTCCTCGGGGGTTCCAGAAGCCGAGTAATTACCCATTAGAAGTTGAAACTTCCCGAGCAATTACTGTGTAGTCAGTGTGCCAGGACTTTTTGGAACTTTCAGGGAATATCTTGCCTGGGAGTATCCGATGACCATAAAATCTAGGCCAAAGTGTCAGTGCGGTTGCAGTTTTTAGCTCTGGATGCTTTATACTGCAAAATGTGAAGTTCATTTACCCACCTACTTCATATGCAACAAAATGGTACTCTGAAATTTTAACATATATCCTTGATAGTTATTCCAGTCCAAGGTTCAGATCTTAAACTATTGTAAAATTAATTTTAAAAATACCAAAGCTAAGCCACACCCTTTGTAAAGATGCATTAAAGACATACTCCATTTTGTTACTTGAAACTATCATTAATAGATAAACCTGTAATCTAATCGGAAGGGTTGGGTGCTCAACAGTTTGTCTACATATGCTGCGAATGATGCAATATAAGCTTTAGAATTGAAATAGCTGAAAAAAGCTCGGTAAGTCTGGCAGCATCTGTGGAGAAAAATCAGAGTTAACGTTTTGGGTCCTGTGACCCGAGGAAGGGTCACGTGACCCAAAACACTAACTCTGATTTCTCTCCACAGATGCTGCCAGACTTGCCGAGCTTTTTCCAGCAATTTCCGTTTTTGTTTCTGATTTCCAGCATCCACAGTTCTTTTGGTTTTTAATTAAGCTTTAAAATTGTTGGATGTATTAGATTATTAACATTTGCAACAATTAATAGTTCAGTGACATCAGGAATTGTCCCCAACATATGAATAACCCATTATGCATGTATTTTGAACTTTACATTACAAGGAAGAAATCATCGTATAGTAAAGTAGGCCTTTTATCTCTAAAGCTGATCTGAAATTGTGGGAATAATTTAGTTAAAGTCAGAATTCAAAATAAAGCAGAGTCACTAGTGAGATGCAGGAAGAAGGGAAAATGCTTTACTGGTTAAGTATTCCCAGGTTTCTCTTGACAAGTTTAAATTAATCTAATACAATATTAATAGGTGACATTCACAGAAAAGGCATTAACCATCAGTGAAATAAAACAAAATACATACTCACAGTGCTCTGAACTGCACTTGTGATGGTAGAAAACATCCCAAATGCTCCACTGCTTGAAGAGGAGGTTATGCTCTCTGCTTCCGGGCTGTTCTTACCATTCTTAAATTCTGTTTTTAAAATCAGAATCAAGCATGCAGGTCTAGGAATTATTTAAGTAGAAGTAAACCACACAGTGTGTAACTGCACTTATTCAAAGAACAGAATTCTTAACAACTGAATTCTTGTATTTCTAAAGAACTTTCTGCCTCTTCTTCACTTCCCTCCTTTAACAGATTCTTCAAAGTCTGTGGTCACGATTTTTGGCCACCCTACTGTGAGAACTAACATGTTAGTGCTCACCCGTAAGAAATTATTGTATGGCAAATTTTCAAAACATTTGTAATATTTCTTAAGATTGTCAAGAAAATTTTCAGAGAAGCCTACTGTCCAAAAAACACAAGACCGGGGTATTATCTCTTTCGAGGAACTGTCTTTAGATATGGCTGTTAAGATTGAATTCAATGACCCATACATCAACTAACTATCGGAGAAAAAGTCATGACGGGCTCTTAAGAGAGAAAAATAAACACTTTGGATACAGGTTTTCAAAATCATTCTTTCTGAGCAGTCTTCTTTGTAGCATTTAGAGGGGAAAAAAGGAACAAAAGAAGTTGCAAACAGAATAGATCAGGGTTGTTAGCCCCAGCTGCAGAGGTTGACTTCAAACAACCAACTGCCTTCCAGAATTTAAAAACTGTCCTTACTATTCATTGTCCATTTAGCTTTTGCATCATATTTTAGCCAGTCCTTCTTAATAAACTATTCTTAAATCACTTGTGCTTGAACTCTTTCTCCGAGTAATCTGAGACTCCCAAATTTAAATCTTATTGACTGTCTCCATATTCACTGCTACTGGCACCACAAGATCCAAGCCATGAACTAATGGTGCTTTGGCAAGATACCAAAACTCAGAACTTGTGGAACCACATCCCAAGAAGTCATTAATTTTAAACTAGAACAGAAAAGAAATCTAAAATCTTCACTTTGTACAGCAAAAACATATTTGTAAACCACAAAAATCATTCCAATTAAAACTGAACTTCAAGACGGACTATATTTGCAGATTCTATCTCAGTGTTCCTTACAGCATCTTCATCTTAAACCCAACCATAGGCTTGATCTTTGATAGAGGCTAACTATTCAGAATTCAAAGGTAGCTCTGTTGCCAGCACCTCTGTCTTCACCATGCATGTTCACTTCTGACGAAACTTCTGTGGGGCTGGGAATCCCAAGAGAGGTCTCAGCTTTTTCAATCACATTGGAAATCCCATGACCTGTAGCAATAAAATAAAATAATCTATAAGAAAAGTAAGCATTCATTTTTTAATAACCAACAGTGGAATTATCAGAGATGGGGGTGGAGTTGGTGCTATTCATACACTTCTTTGCATTACAAACATTACAATGCATCTGGATTTTGTTTATTCTGGATGAACAGAATATCCTTGATGTCAGTATGCTCCACTGTCAAATTTGAGATTGTAAATCAAAAGCTACCAGGGCATTTTTCCTCTGCAGTGATTCACCTTCCCATTTACTTTCTATTCAGATTATAAAATTTTAACAACTTCAAACAGTCTTTTAAACTTCATGCAACCAGGTAAATATTCTAAAGACTGTACATTTTTATTTTTCTGTAGTTTGGATTGTGGACTGAAACAGGAAAAGCACTGTTTTAAACTAAGGATGGTGGCAAGGATCACTGCACTTTTTAAAAAGCAAATTACTCAACACTCATTGTCAGTGCTGTTTGTTCTAGAATCAGGGGCAGTCTATTTGCAGACAAGCTGCATCAAAGGGATTTATATAAATGGCGAATCAGCTGGCAACAATTAGTTGATTGGTGACCGTTTCAATGTCAAAGGCTTTTTGCCTGCCAACAACTATGTGATTGGCTCGCAGGAGCTGAACAGCTTGTGGGTGTGAATTGGAGCTCTAGAAAATAAGGAGCTATCCTCTCCTTTGGAGTAAAAATACCTCAAGCCTGAAGAAAGTCAGTGTATCTTCCTTTAATCAATTGCTATAAGCTATGACTCTTAACCAATAAGTCAGGTAATTCATAAGTTTGAACCAGTCACTCCATGCCTCTTGCATACAAGCAAAAATACCTGCAGAAGGAAGGAAGATCAAGGAGCAGCAAGTCCTGACAAGCTAAAAAGGATCATCGTAGTGAACCCTATGCACAGGGACCACTGAATTGCCTTCCCAATGTTCCTCTTCACCTACGATACTTTTTTTTGGTTTCTGTGTTTGTGCGTGTGTGTGCAAGTGTAATATCTGGGACTGAGTTTTACATAGAAGAGTTATATGTCAACAGCTTATATTGGTTATCTGTAGCTAGGATCGACTTATTTGGAATAAACAGTAATTCTTGTTAAGTACCTAAATCTGGTTCATGCTTTGTATCATCTAAGTCTAAAAGACAAATACATTTGGGAATTTTGGGTACTTTTATAAAATCTTTTACTTTTACGATAAGTGCAGAAATAGAGGAGTTTGATTTTTAGCGCATGACCCCAGTAAGGTGTAACATTGTGCACAAATTGGATTACAAGATTCTAAGAAAACTATAAAGCCAGATGAAGGACTAGATAGGATAAAACTTTGTTTAAGAAGAACTCAACCTGAAACCAGAATTCTAAAGCGAAGAAATTTTAAAGTCAGGTCCTGACTTAAACAGACCTTTTTTTAAGCAAATAATAATGTAAAATGATATAAATGAGAGCAACAGCCTTATCAAAAGCTTTCTCAAAAATGCAGTCATTCAAATAGTTAATAACTAAAACCAAGAACGGTAGTAAAAATTGTTATTTCATACTTCCAAATTTTCAATTCAACTTTGCGTGTATGGAATGACCTGCTAGAGGAAGTGGTGGCAGCTAGTACAATTACAACATTTAAAAGTCATCTGGATGGATATATGAATAGAAAGGGTTTAGAGGGATATGGGCCAAATGCTGGCAAATGGGATTAGGTTAATTTAGGGTACCTGGGTTGGCAGAGACGAGTTGGATCAAAGGGTCTGTTTTCGTGCTGTACACTCCTATGACTCTCTGACAATAAGCAACCAGTCCAGTTTCACTCGAATCAAGTCATCGTGTTGTCATGTATTCCTTCTTGACTGACCTTCCACCCTTTGATCTTCTAACCGATTAATATTAATAATGCAATAATTTTGTACTGCTTATTATACACGAAGCAGCTCAAGCTGCTTCATAATGCCCTACAGTCAGTCGAGTTTTTGATTTGCTTCAAGATTTTGCACGTCAAACTCTTTGGAAAGATGAAAGAAAACACTTCAAAATATCATGTTTTTCAACTATACTGAATAGCCAAATGCTAAAATTTTGAATGATAATATTTTGAAGAGAGATAACGTGGATTGGGCCTTTCACATCTGAGGCTCATGGTTAAATTTAACAAAGTGAACAGATCAAATGTCATTCTGTCTGTGGTTGTAAATGCTATATATGGAAAAGGTTAGGGCAGTCTGAACAAGTACAAGCTAGCGTGACCTGGTAAAATAAACGTACTTATTTAGAATTAGTTAGAAACAATCCTTGGAGAGGCCACAGAATGACATGAATGGAAAAGTGTCACACTGGTGACAACAAGGGTGGTTCAAACATTGTGCGGATGGGATTTTCATTATATATAAAGTGATTTATATATTGTGGTATATATGACTTTAGGTGGGTGTGATGTATATGTTCATTGGTGGAAAACTAGCTACATATACTGTTAAACTAAAACCTTAAAACAAAAACAAGTCCAAAATCAGATATTTAGTTAATTAATGTAATTTTTAAAATTCCCGGTATTCTGACTTTTGATCAATTGTTTTAAAAATAAAGGTTTGGAACTGTGAAGGGTATTAAGGTACAATTGGATAAAGTAACAAAGGCAATAAAACAGATGTTGTAGTCTAGATTTAAAATTTAAGTTTTAAAGAAGTAGTAAAATAGAAATTAAATTTTTATTTTTTAAATAGCTGTCAAGTCATTGTTTGACGAGAGTATGAGCTACAGAACATGTTTCACAAAAATTGGAGGTTTATGCATTGAGTCATACATATGATAAAATCCTAATTTTTTTTCATGGGATATGTGAATGAGAGTTTGCTATCCTTCAGACCCTTGATGCTCCTGTGTCCATCAAACGGATTGTGTTTGATCTGTACGACAACTCAAGCTGCCTGCTGTAGTTCCACCTCACGAGCTTACTCAACAAAATTTAATATTTTGTAATCAGCCTGAGATTTTATACATTGTGTCTTTGATGCATTGCTTCATTTCATTCATCAAATGAAGTAGTAAATTAGCTTTATAAGATAATCTGTTGGAAAATATGTTTAAAAGCAACAGTGAGCTCACCAACAGATGCAACAGTGGCTGTTGCTGTTGTAAGCAATGACTTTCCCCAGTTTCCCCAGTAGCCCCAACTTCCTGTCTCTTGATTCGGGAGATCTTGCGGCTGCAAAAGAAATTGAGTAATATTACTGCAGCTATTAGATAGTTAGCCATATTTTTCAATCTTAGGCATAAATATATAATTAAGTTTTGGAACTCAAGTCGGCGAAATTATCAAGCACTGAATGAATTCAGGTTGAGGTTAAAATAATATTTTATGGGTCAAACCTCTAATATTGCTTACTTTGTCTGCAACTCCCAAAGGTTGTTGTTCAGATAACCCTGGCTGACTGGATCCTTTTGATTCAGGTCTCTTTCTTGTCCTGTTGGCAGACTCCTTCCCTTTACTTGTACTGCTTTCATGTATGCTTCCAGCAGACCCACAGTCCTCATTTTGTGCATTGCCTGTCGTGCACTTGCCAGTTTCAGTCTCAGAGTGCTGTTCTGAATCAACATCTTGTTTATGCTCTTTTTCCCTACATGCTGAAACACTTCCTTCCTGAGCCACAGATTCTTTATTCATAGATTCTTCACTTGTCCCAGTTCCCTCCATTTTTGATTTACCTGTGAAGAAATAAATAAATCACTTCATAACAGCATAAGAAACAAGATCAGGAATAGGTTATCTGTCCCATCAAGCTGGCGCCATTATTTAATCAGATCATAGCTGAATTCCTATCTCGATTCCACTTTCCCATCTACAAGATGCACTTTGGACAGCACCTTCCAAACCGAAGACTATCTTGCAGGACAAGGGCAGCAGATACATGGGAATACCACGATTGGCAAGCTCCTCGCCAAGACACTCACCATCTTGACATGTAAATATATTACCATTGCTTCAGTGTTGCTGAGTCAGAGTCCTGGAATTCCCTCCCTAACAGCACTGGAGTTCTACCTACAGCCCACAAAATTCACTGGTTCGAGAGGGCAACTCTACTATCTTCTCAAGTGCAACTAGGGACAGGCAAGGAATGCCTAACCAATACCGCTCACATCCCATGAATTCAAAAATAAGGTTTTTGATTCCCTTAAAGCCCAAAATTTATCTCTCAAGTTTGAATATAATCATTGAATATGAGCATCCATTAATATTGAAAATTCCAAACATTCACTGCACTTCAGAGGAAAGAAATTTCTCCTCTTCATTCATAAATTGTAAACCCTTTATCCTATGGTAATAACTAGTTCCAGACTCTTCAGTTAAGAGAAATAACTGCTCAGCAATCATTCCTGGGAAGACTACTTAGATTTTTGCAAGTGTCAATGAAATCACCCTTCATTCTTCTAGACTCCAGAGGCTAGACCCATTCTACTCATTCTAATCTCGTGTGACAGCCTTTTCAGCCTGGAATCAATCCGGTAAAATATTGTGGCACACCCTTAAGCACTCACACCTTGCCTCAGGTAAGGAGGCCAAAACTGTACATGGTAGTTCATGCATTATTTCTATAAAGCCCATGTAATTACTGCTAAGCTTCCTCATGCAAATACTCTAGCTCCTTTGTATTTCTGATGAAGAGCCACTGGATCAAAACATCATAACTTTGCTTTCTTCCCACAGATGCTGCCAGATCTGCTGAGTTTCACTAGCAATTTCTATTTTTGTCTTCTTACTTGCTCTCAGTAGGTTAACGTTCTGTGATGTATTTAGAAGAACATCCAAATCCCTCTGAAGGTTAACATTTACCAATCTCCCACCTTTAAAAAACATTTGCTTCTCCATTATTCCTACCAAACTGTATAATTTCATGTTTTCCCATATTACTTTATTTATGACCTATTTGCACAAATACTTAACGGATCTGCATCCACTAGCAGTTTCTTTGCAATCTCCTTGCAGCTTTCTTTCACACCTACCTTTGTAAAGTCTGAAAATCTGAATATATTTATTAAACATGGTACCTTAGGTGACATAAATTACAAATAGCAGCAAATCCAGCTCTGATATTTTTGGCACCCAAATACAAAAAACAAACTATTTAATCCACACAGTTTTCTGTTGTCACAGGTATGGTTCATAACCCCAGAATACCAATAAGCATATTGAACTTTAACTCAAACAAGTGCTTTTTTGAAAAGAAAAGGATACAGAACCCAAAAGTTGATTGCATATGTAAATTCAGTGGCTGTCTAAAAAGACTGATTCTGAAATATCATATCTGATGCGTTGACAAGGAAGCCAAGAATGCACTATGAATTAAACTGTGATCTCCCAGAGGTCATTTCAAACCGTGAACATGATAGAAGATAAGACAACATTTAGGCGAGTGGTATGCATTATGCCTTCCTCTTTCAAGAATACACAAGGATAGGTTTGTGTGCGCTACTGGAAGATGTGCCCATGAACTGAAGTCCTCATGTTCATTAGTGGGCTAGGATAGAGATGTACTAGTCTAGGTTTGAGCACTGGTGTGCTGTGAAGGACACAATTGGAGAAGTACTACCCAGGCATCCTAACGTTATAGGTAAAGGAAGCTCTCACTCAGAGTTCTAGAAGCTAGCTGACTAAAGGAAACAAGACAAGAGAAGAACCCTCTCGTTCTGAGTGCTGCTAGCCCAACCAGCATCAAAAGAAAACAGGAGAAAAGAATTTCAACAAAAAAGTCAAGTATCCTGAAACTGGCTGTTCAACTATAAATATTCCACTATATACTCTTCACTAAAGACTCAGAGACTGATCTCTTTAGCTTTATCATTGATATTTTTTGGATAAACTTTTCATTTGTGGTATGTGTGTTGCATTATTATTTCTTCTTGTGTTTAGTAACTAATCTCACTGTTTTATTAACTACAAAAAGCCTGGTTAAATTGACTTCTTTTAAAATATAAATTCATTAGGTCTGGAAGAATGTTATCTACAAGGAAGATGATCCTTTGTTAACTAACCTTGTTATGACCAACAAAGGGATTGTTGAATAAAGAACAGCAGCCTGTTCATAACTCCTCACCCAGTAGTTTGACAATTTGAGATATCCCATCTGGAATAACACTAAAATGGGGAACGTCGCCTAGGATTTTGTTGTAAGAACTGTCCATGAACTAATTCTCCATCTGTGTTTCAGAATTGTTCTAGAGCAGAAGGAGGCCATTTTGCCCATTGTGTGCGCAGTGGCTTTGTGCCTCAGTGCCATTCACCTGCCTTTCCCCTTATTGTACATGATTCTGATGGACACAATGAGCCAGTGGTCTTCTGAATACCTCTGCCACACTTCCAGGCAGTAAATTCCAGACTCGAACCACTCCTTGTATACATGTTTTTCCTTATTCCATTTCACTACATTTGTGAACCACTTTAAAATCTTTGCCCTTTCATTCTTGATCCTTTTACGAGTAGGTTCAGTTTCTCACTTTCTATTCTATCCAGAATTCTCAAGATTTTGAAAACTATCAGATCTCCTTTTAGCCACTGTCTCTTCAAGGAGAACAGTCTAAACTTCTGTAATCTATACTCATAACTGAGGTTTTACTATCCCTGTTTTTATAACAAACATATAAAAGTTACTTGCATTTTTAAAACAACATTTCAGACGGTAGATCGAGTTCTTCAATTTGTTTCATTTGAATTGATAGAATGTGCGGATAACAGACGCTTTGTGAAATGGGAATAATGTATGTTTGAGAGAGAAATTAAAATGAGACAGGGTTACAAAAACACTGAGAAAACCATTACACACTTTGAATCTATAACAAAAATCTGACTTGATAATATTAATACTTAAAATATTCTCATAAAACTCAACAACTTGTATTGATGCAGTACATTTAACATAGTGTAACATTTCAAGGTGATTTACAGCAGGATTATAAAACACAGCATTATACAGAGGCAAAGAAGGAGCCACGAGGGTCAGACGATCAACAACTTGATCAAAGAGGAAGATTTCAAGAAGGGTCTCAAGGAGAAAAAGCAGGTAAAGAGAGGGAGTACAGAGGGTACTTCAGATTCGGGTCTCTATAGTAGAAGGCAAGGCCGCCACCGATAGTGGGTTTGTTAAACCTGGGGATGGGCAACAGGGCAGAGTTAAAGAAACATGGATATTTGAGTTGAAAGAAATTAGAGAGATGGGAGGAGAGGGACCAGGGGCTGAATATTACATGCCCCTTCCAGATGTGTTTTCAGCAGCCAGACGTGCAGGTACATGAAATAGTCTGGATGCTCATCCCACTACCTAGGCCAAGCTCATTCACATGACACAAAATGGGCAGGTACCAAGGATCAATTGAGCTTGTTAAAAATTTTGTGCATTAGAGAATCGCCCAAATACCCCAACCCCGAAACTGAATATAGTCTTCCCTTCCAAATTGGACTTTAAAACCCACCTCCCCTCTAAGGAAAACACACCCTCCCCACCCAATTCCCTTTACTCATCAAAGCCTGAAGATCATTTGGGCCTTCAACCTAGGCCTGCCTCCAGTCCCAACTGAGGAGCTCTGGAGCTAACAGGCCTACTGCTGTTGCTAGCCAACCACACAGGCCAATGGATCCAGGGGCCAAATTTGCTTCCACTGAGGAGTAGAAGTCTCATTATTCTTTAACTGAGTTGACATGCAATGCATTAAGGCTGTGAGGCAGGCTTATTCTATGAGTTGGCTGGATGTTAACTTTCCTTCCATCTGCCTGATGTAGGGTTTTGAAAAAATGATTATAATATCAGCAACAACAGGGGTGATTGGGAAAATAGGACCTAGTATGAATTAAATACCACTATTGGATGATTTCAAGTTTACAGAAAGTAGAATGTAGGATACCAGTCAGAAGATGAGGTAACAACTGGTTTCAGTAACAAATAAACCGAGACAAAAGGTTGAAAAACTGAAATGGGAAAATGGATGACTGGAATAAGTGACTAGGCCGCTAGATAGCTGAGGGAATTATCAGATAAAGGATTTGAAAGGAAGGGAAGTGCTTGAAAGTAGGAACACTGTATGTGAAGGATAAAGTTCAACACGATGAGATTTAATGATTCAGATGGATGTTTTTCATCATAAAAGTTCACTAACCTGAAATGTTAACTACTTTTTTTTGACACAGATGTTGCCTAACATAAATAATTCCACTATTTTTTGTTTTTAAAGGGAAGTTTCCACATCCTTTTCTACTTCAATTGCTGTATAACTACATGATCTCTATTTCTCTGCGTTTGTATTCTGCTTCATTCAGCATCAAGTTTACTTCTATTAAAAGTATCCTTTTCCTTTCAAAGAATTTGTTATCTGTTCCCAAATAACCTAAATCCCAATAACACCTATATCAAATAGCAGCCTTTAAGTGTTTGTGGAATTCTCAGTGTATCATATTCTGGACTTTACACAGTCCACTTAAGCTTCAGTATTTACTTGTCTCCCCCAAGATGCATCCAAAATGGTTCTACTGAACTATCAGTCAAGATCCATTTGGTAGCATTTGAAGTAAGAAGGCTGAGAGTTTAAGTTCAAAACCAATCAGGAGTACATAATCTAGATAGACACATCAGTGTACCAAAGGAGTGCTACAGTATTTAAAATTGTCATCTGAGATTAGACATCTAACCAAGGTCATGTTGCTCTCTTAGACAGGCAGGATGAATCCTGTGGCATAACACAAGGAGTGAGTTATCCCTGGGGTTCTAGAGCCATGCCTCGTTCTAGATTGTCTTTGTTTACTGAGCAGGTTACAAACTCCTATGCACTATATTTTATCCATGGCAGTTTAGATTTTAACCATCATGGCTTACAGTAGGCTGAAAGTTCCTCACGAGGACCTGACAAGTCAGCTTATTTTAATGTACAGTACATTTCAGATTATAACCTGGCCACACACATGCATCTTATGAGGGAACATTGGCCCTGGTCAAACATTACTAAAATATACCATCTGCTCATTATCATTTTTTTAAATGGGACATTGTCGTTTATAAATTGGCTGTTGTGTTTCCTAAACTAGCACAGTGACAGCCTTGTTGTGCATAAATTGGCTGTAAAGTGCTTCAGAACATCCTGATTTTTTAATTGCAATACTTTGTTTTACAATTTCTGTAGCTTAACCCAGACAATTGCGGAAGCAATTAATTGCGCTCCCTTGGAAAAATCACTTACAGAGATTAAGCAGAAACACAAGGCATTAGGGATGGACAAATGCTGGCCTAGCCAGTGATGCTCACACCTCACAAACATATGTTAAGAAAAAAGCAAAGGCTACACATATAGGTTTATGAGGTTAAAATTAATCCGATTAAGAATAGTCCTTGCAAGAATTCTCCCTGTTTTTAGAAGTGATATCCCAAGATATCACAGATGGACTTGCACCCTTTGTGTTTATGGAGCTGAGATAGGGAATCATCCTTTTAGTTTCAGGGCAAGCCACTGATTCCAGATTAGTCTAAAGAAGCCAATGAGAAGAGACTGTGTGTATCAAAAATTACAGTCTAGACTCTTTGCAGGGTAAGAAACAATAAAAGTGATCTTTGCAGCACATCAGATTCAGGAACAAACATAATAAAGACCTCTTTATTGGTTCATTCACCCAACCAGGGCTTAATCATAAAACATGAAAGGTTGTGGAAGGTTTGTATGAATATGGCTGCCATGCAAAAATATTCAGCATCATTTGTTCATTTCAGATCACGTACCAACCCATTTCTGGCCATGTATTCAAAAACCTCATGCACTTCAGTGCTACACCCACCATTAAATACTGAAGTTTTACTATCTTGGGAGTATCCTATCCATTAGCACTATCTGGATGTTAAAATCAATCTCATCATTTGGTAGACTCACTCAGATTCTTTGGACAGAGAATGATTTTGTCTCAGAAGGAAGATCAAAGTCTACTTGGCAGTGGTTTTCACAACACTTATTTGTGGGTGTGCAACCTGGCCAACATGTCAGTGTCACATAATGCAACTAGAAACATTGCAGCTTTGCTGTTGGGAGATCTATTTGCAGAATCATGAGGTAGGAAAAAAACTTCTAAGCACCAAGGTCTTGTGATGCACTGCATTCCTGCATCAACAGCGTGCTCTTCAGGGCTCAGCCACTCGGTTCATGTAGTGGACTCCTAGACAGCAATGGCAGTATTCTGCAAGGAGCTGAGCGGGAGAACTCACATCATAGGATAGGATATCCTAAACTGATATACAAAGACAATCTAAATGCTAACCACAGAATTTGAAAGTTGTATCTTGTTAAATGGGGAGAGAAAACTTGGACTAAAGAGAAATCTGTCATCAAGCGATTTTGTCATTTGAAGAGAACAGAGACAACTCTAGCATACTGAACAAAATAAACTTACTTAAAGTAGTAACTAAGAAAAAGCGGACAATTTGCATCTTTAAATGTGATATTGAACTCAGAATGAGAAAAAAAGAACACTGACACCAGTTTGCTCCTTGCTCCCGTGACAGCTCAGCCTGGATCAAGCAGACATTCACCCATAGTTTGCAGGGCTCTGTTCCGCCCGAAGCCCTAAACCCGATGTCTCGGTGACCGAACCGAGGCGCGATTGACAGACAGACAGACAGACAGACACACTGACAACCCGAATGCCCCTCTCACCTGCCGCTTCCCGACCTCAACCTGTCTCGCCACGTCACTCACCCTTCACCCAGGAAGTGATAATTGGTGTCAACACCGTCTGCGTTTGCGATAAGGGTCAGGGCGGGGCTTAGTTGACAATCCTGATCGCGCATGTGCTACTTCACCCGGTTTCCCGCCCCCCCCACCCGTTTAGGCACGCGCTTAACTGTCGACTTTTTCCATGAGAAGGAGATTGTAAACTGAACCCAGCACAGATTGTATTTTAAATCTGACATCACAGGAAAAACAGTAGGCACACACTGCGGATAGGTTTTCATTCAAATGTAAGGCAATAGCAGTGTGTCGTCACTAAAAGAAAGTCCGTGAATAAGTGTCTCGTGGGGGAATATAGACGTTTGAAAGCAGCGGCTTCCTAAAACGTTATCGGATGTGAAATATAACTCTCAGCTGCTGACAGAACTGCAGAGTTTTTCCAGCACTTTCTGTTTTTGCTTCAAATCCGCAACATCTTGCTTTTTGTTTGAGTGGCCACTGTTTAGTGCGGACGCTCTGTAGTTACCCCTCCCCCACTCCCCCAAACAGCGCCATCTGTTGGCAGTTGGCGGGAGAGGGAATGAGTGGACACGCAGCAGCGTTCAGAGCGCATGCGTCAGTTGTTGACTCCAGCAAAGAAGACAAACAAAGGAAGCGAAGGTCAGTTGGCCGGAAGCTAAAACGATTCACAAATTGATTTTGCTTTTCGGTTGTCTGGATGTACTATAATAATAATTAACCCCTGTTAAGTAAGATAGCGTAAACATGTTTTATCGCTAGGGCTGTGGAATTCCTTTTCCCTGGTTTGGCTGCCGTTATTAGTGCAATATTTGGAATTGCCTATGGGAACTTCAGTTCACAAATCGTTGGTTTTATTTAATGTCAAGACTTTTAGTCCCCGTAATTTACATTATGTTAATTTGAGGATTTGTCCTTTATTGTTAGGTGTATGTGATTGCGTGAATGTTAATGTGATTAACAAACGCTCCTTGCAATTGCAATGGTTACATGGCTGCAGAAATAACCAATTCAGCTTTTTAACAACATTTCGGCTAAGTAAACCTTTCCTGATTGAAATTAAAATGGCGGTTTTGAGGTATGAGTATTCATTACTTTGGTTATGCAAAGTTCCAGTGAAAGTTTATTAATACAGGAAGTTAGAATAATTTAGCTGAAAATAAAATCTGCCAATGAACGTTATGATTTTGTTGGGGTCGCACAGATTTTGCTGATATTTCTAAATGGTTAGATTTTTGCATTGTTGATAAACCCAGTCATCATCCAGATAAGTATACCTGTGATCAAAAATGTGAAAGACTAAATATGTGTATATGTGTTTTGCAGTATACCGCTTGTTAAGGAATCAATCTTGTTTGTTTCGTTTATCGAGAAACGTAATATAAAATGCCATCAACTTCGTAGTCCTGCCAAATCTGAATTTTGAAGTCTATAGATTGTCATAGAATGTCAAGAAATCAGACATTTAGTGAGGACCTTTAGCAAACACGATGTCCTGGTGTGCTTTACAACTTTTTAACTGCAACAGTCAGTTTGCTCACTGCAAGGTCCCACAAACCCAGGAGTCAATAATCAGATAATCTCTCCCAGCCATACCAGGAATAAATATTGATCATAAACTGAGAATTCACTGGCTGTTTTTCAAATTAGGGCCATGGGTAGAAGTAACTTTGCTTAATATCTTAAGCAGAAGACAACTTCATCAATGCTGCACTCCCTCAATATTCCACTGAAAAGTATTGTGACAAGTTTCTGAAGTGGCCTTTTACTCATGCAACTCAGTTGATAGATTTATCGTTGTTACGTGTACGAAGATATGGTGAAAAGTGTTCTTTTACATGCTATATAGGCAGATCGTACCATGTAAATTGCATCAGGGTAGCAGAACAGAGTGCAGAATATAGTGTAACAGCCATAGAGAAGGTGCAGAGAGAGAGATCAGAATTAACATTTGAGAGGCCCGTTCAAAAGTCTGATAATGGCAGGGAAGAAACTGTTCTTGAATCTATTTGTACATGTATTCAAACTTTTATATCTTCTGCCTCACAAAAGAGGGTGGAAGAGAATATAACTGGGCTGGGAGAGGTCTTTAATTACGTTGGTCGCTCTCCTGGGTTAGTGGGACATATAGATGGAGTCACTAGATAGGCTGTTTCGCATGGTGGAGTGGGTTGTGTTCACGATTCTGTGGTTTCTTGCGGTCTTGGGAAGAGCAGTTGCCATACCATGCTGTGATGCGTCCAGATAGGATGCTTTCTATGGTGCATCTATAAAAATTGGTAAGAGTCCCTGTGAACATGTAAAATTTCGTTGGCCACCTGAGGAATTGGAAATGTTGTTATGCTTTCTGGACCATTGCGTCGGTGTGGGTGAACCAGGACAGGTTGGTGATCATCACTCTCAGGAACTTGACGCTGTTGATCATCTCCACCTTAGCACAACTGATGCAGACAGGAGCATGCCCTCCACTCTGCTTCCTGAAGTCAGTGACAAACTCCTTCGTTTTGCTGACATTGATGGAGAGATTGTTGTCTTTATACCATACAGCTAAGCACTCAATCTCTTTCCTGTATTCTGACTCGTCGTTGTTTGAGATCTGACCTATGATAGTGATGTCATCAGCAAACTGTAAATGGAGTCGGGTGGAATTTGGTCACACAGTTGAGTGTATAAGGAGTATTAGGGGGCTGAGTACACGGCCTTGTGGCACATCAGTGCTGAGGATCATGGTGGAGGAGTTGATGTCGCCTGTTCTTACTGATTGTGGTCTATAAGTCAGGAAGTCGAGGATCCGGTTACAGAGGGACAAGCAGAGACCTAGGTCTTGAAGTTTAGAGATGAATTTGTTTGGAATTATGGTGTTCAATACAGAACTGTAGCCAATAAATAGGAGCCTGATGTAGGCATCCTTGTTACCTAGATGATTCCAGGGATAGGTGTAGTGCCAGGGAGATGATGCCTGCTGTGGACATGTTACACCAGTAGGTGAATTGCAAGGGATCAGAGCAATTTGGGAGGCTGGCAACTGAACCATTGATGAAATAAGACCAAAACAGTAATAATTAGTTAATTGGTGTGAGCAGATAAGTGATCTTTATAGTGCAAAGTGGAAGATATCAAGTAAGAATATGGGAAAGGAACTAAATGGAAAATCTTTAAATTGATTAGAAGAGTGGAGGGTCTCCAAAGTGCAGATTTGCAGATCACAACTGATGTCAGCGCAGATGGCCATTACAAAAAGTAGAAATGTATTTCTTTCTTTTCTATTTAAAATTGTGGTTGTGAAACAAAATTGATGTTTCACTTGTACAACATTTTAAGGCTGTGGTTTGAACCTTGTTTAGGTCCCTAGGTGCCCTGGTAATAAAGTATCACATCAATTCATTAACATTTTGCCAGTATGGTTCCTGGGTTATTATTGGAAAGAAAGATTTTAGAAGTTAGTGGGTTTTTTCAGTAGAACATGGAGTTGTTATATGGATGATGTGATATAAATCATTAAAAGATGAGATAAATGATAGATAGTTCCACTCACCGTGAAAAAGCACAAAATTAGGGCATTCAATGGTAAAGTAAAGCAGAACTTTGAAAATATTTTATTGCCATGCTATTTACCTGAAATATTAAGTCCAGGCCTCATTTGGCTTTGAGTAGGGACTATGGAGCATGAGAATACAGAGTTCTTTTGGGGTGCCAACATTCGTCACTGCCGTTGTTATGTGTCTATTAGTTTCCACGCTTGCTTGTAAAACAGCAGTGACTACTTCTCAGGGTGAAATACTGGAATATCATGATGTAAAAGACACTGCATCTTCTTTGTCGTTTGTTCACTAGAAAAATTTAAAAAAAGAGACTGGTAAAGGAATGAGAGGAAAGTCAGAATAGACAGATGATAGAGAAAGATACCTGCACGGATTTGATGAACCAGTTAGTCTGTTTCTGGGTTGCATTTAATGCAAATGCATAAAAAAACTGGATTTGGCTCGAATTATTTGAAATTTAAAGAAACTGTCATAACTGTGAATCAACATGACATTGTCATGCAACATGTTAGAATGCTATATTTATAGTTTATTGGGAATTTAGTTCACTTATTTGCCTACCCACCAACTTTACCCTGAAGCTTTGCTGTAAATCTAAAGTTGATGTGTAAGCCCAGCCACAGTGTTACAGGCTGTATACAAATTAATTCATACCATCAAAGGAAATGTTTTCTTTATATTAACTCGTGGGATATGGGTATCCCTGTAAAGGCCGGCATTTACAGTAAAATACCGATAAATCTGAATTACAGGAGGTCCACCCACAAATTTGGAGTTTGAGATAGCCAAAGAAGCTCTCATTTAATCCAATATGTCCACATGCATGCTTTATATCAAGAAAACTGAAATGAAAATGTGAAGTAGTACATAGCAAAAAAGTCTTTATTCTTCAATTTGTTGACATCTTAGAATGAGTTTATACAGTAAAAGGTGTTGAGAAACATTCAGTGTTAGCTCTGGGAAACCTTTATAATTGTTTTCTGCTAAGTGCACAGTCTTCAGTCAAGTGCAATAGAGTCCACTGTGCCACCAGTGCAGTGAAACATCTTTTCTCTGTTTCGTGTTACAGCGCAAAATCCTGGAGCACCTTTGCAGCTTCCTCTAGGAAAGCAGGCTGGTGAGCGAACAGGTATTCCTCACGCTCTTCAAGGTCATCAAGGTGATGATCTTCCTTTTATGTATAGTACATTTTATGCATTTTTCTGATCCTTGAATCAAAAATGCTGAAGGTCATTTAAATGGTTTTGTTAGCCTCATTTTACGTGGTTAATGTCTTGACATTTGGAAAGCAATATGGCTTTTTGGTGCCATCTGTGTTGGCACAGACCACACTTTGCTTCACTTTTTAACATTACACATTTTTAAACATTAATGAACAATCTGGTAAAAGGTAGTAAAATAATCTTGTTCCAACCATTTTGCAGCCATTGCTGAAGGCTTGCCTGTGTTTTCATGCGCTAGCCGGGCCTAACTCTGCTGTAATTTTTTTAATGGTTACATGCCTGCGATCAGCCAACCTGTAATTACCTGTAGTCAAGAACTTTGGCCTATCTCAGGCATCCTCATTTAGGATTTCCCTTCTGCCATTGTGATTAGCTGACAACTTTGCCACAACTGGATTTTCTATTTATCCAGAATTGGCTTATTGTGATTTTGCTGTATTGTCTTTCAGAAGGTGGTGGTGGGCTACCTCCTTGAACTGTTGCAGTCTATGTGGTGAAGACATTCTGACATTGTTGTTAAAAAGGAGGTTCCAGAATATTTTCCCAACATTGACGGAACAGCCATATAATTCCGAGCCAGGATTGTGCGTGACTTGGAGATAAATATGCATCTCCCTGCTCTTGTCATTATCAGTGGTAGAGTTCATGGAAACCAAAAGAACTGCAGATGCTGTAAATCAGGAACAAAAGCAGAAGTTGCTGGAAAAGCTCAGCAGGTCTGGCAGCATCTGTGAAGAAAAATTAGAGGTAACGTTTTGGGCCTTCCTCAGAGGAAGGGTCACCGGACATTAAACGTTACCTCTGATTTTTCTTCACAGATGCTGCCAGACCTGCTGAGCTTTTACAGCAATTTCTGTTTTTGTAGAGTTCATGGGTTTGGCATGTTGCTGCAGTGCAACTTTTAAGTGATACAGATTGAGTAATGATGCACAGGTAGTGGAGCGAGTGAATGTTTTAATTTTAATGCTGGCTTGCCTGCCAATCAAGGAGGCTGCATTGTCCTTCGAGGTGAATGAGCTTCTTGAATGTTACTGGAGCTACATCATCTGGACTTAGAGAGTAACCCATCACACTGATGACTTGTGTCTTGTAGATGGTGGACAGACTTTGGGAAGGACAGCTGGTAAGTCACTTGCCGCAGAATATCCAGCTTCATTTTGTAGTCACGTTAAATGAATGGATGGTTGACATTAAGCTTCTGGCAGCTGTAAATCCCAGGATGACGATGCAAGGTCAATGCCTGAAATTTGTTTGGCATAAATATTTCTAACCAGCTATCTTCACAGCATGATTATTGTCCAGGTATTACTATATATTGTCGTGGAGTGCTTTATTATCTGAAGAACAGTGAATGAGACTGAACGGTGTACATTTGTCAATGAACATTCCACTTCCGAATTTGCGATAGAGGGAATGTCACGGAAGCAGCTGAAGATAGTTGAACCCAGGACACGGCTCTGAGGAACTCCTTCAGCCTCTAACAAGCACAACCTTCTTCTTTTGGTCTCACTCCTGTTATAGTGTAAAAAGAAATTTTGTAGGATATCATTATCAGTTAAATGCTAACCTGTCCGTATTATTGAAACTAGTATTTTTGAGATCATAAGTCTCTCTAACTCTATGTAATTGTAATTGCCTTTTCTTCAGGTTTTAATTTATTATTTATGTAGCTGCTACTTTATAATGTCTTATAGTGTTTTGCTCTTTTTAAAAAAAAATGTAAACTGGCAAAATGCAAGCATGAAAGCAAATACTTTAAAAGCTAGTTTTAAATTTTCCTTGTGAACTTTTCTTAATGTACTTTGTGAGCAATTCATTCATCCTCATTTGTAACAGAAAGCAATTTTACAGTGATTGTCCTTTATCATTTTGACATGATTTGTAAAAGATTGTCATGTCAATGAACTTGAGTACATTACTTTATGATTAGCTGATGAAAAGACTTTGTCATGAATTTGTGTTCATGGATTTCTGTTTTTATAATTCCAGGTTTTTGTTGAGCTTGGACCAACATGTGAGAACCTGATCAGGACTCGACGTGAATACTACAGAACTGGACAGCTTAATGAACTGATTTTTCGAAATCTGTATTTCCACTTGAAACTTAATTACATTGCATTGGACTTGCTTGAGATTTGCACAGTACTTAGACTTGCCTATTGTAAATGCTGAAAATCTCATTCTTTTCCATGAAGCACTCAGGTTTAACACTAAGTTTGGTTTTCAACTGCTGTACACTTGTTAGCACATTATATAATAGTACAAATCACAGTTATGTCAGTACAGAAAGGACCATTTCTGCTGCAAATGCAGGATCACATCATCTTTCAAGCCTACCAGTACATCGTGACATAATAGTGAAAGAAGGAACCAGTGTATTAATTGACTGCAATGTGAACAGCAGCCAGTTGCGCAGTGTACTGTGGTACAACTCGAAGGGAGATCTCTTGGAGGAAACAGGAAAACTAGGTAATGTGAAGTTTAGATTACTCAACAACAAATGATTGAGCACTTTTTTTTCCTGAACAATTACATTATATGTTTAGTTTAAAAATGTACAAATTGGATAATAATAAGAGTTTCTGTTATTTGAAAAATGATATCTTAAAATGAGTTTTGTCCTTAAAGTGTAGATGTCAGTTTTTATAGTGGTAACATAATTTCAGTTGTAGATGCATAGTCAGTATTGGTGTTTACGTCAGTTTTGCAACCACTGGTGAAGCTGCACCTGTACTACTAAAGGTGGAAAATCCTTTTTTGGATAAGTTTCAAATTGGAATTGAGTTTGGGAAGATTGGCTTAAGGTCTTCTGTGAATGGAATGTGGATGTGGTTGGTTAGGTCAATGTTTATTGCTCGCTCCTAATTGCTCTGGAGAAGGTAGTCATGATGAGTTGCCTTCCCTTTGCAGAACACCGGCGCTCAGTTCGCAACAAACAACTGCACCTCCCAGTCGCGAACCATTTCAACTCCCCCTCCCATTCCTCAGACGACATGTCCATCCTGGGCCTCCTGCAATGCCACAATGATACCACCCGAAGGCTGCAGGAACAGCAAATCATATTCAGCCTGGGAACCCTGCAGCCCAATGGTATCAATGTGGATTTCACAAGCTTCAAAATCTCCCCTCCCCCAACCGCATCCCAAAACCAGCCCAGCTCGTCCCTGCCTCCCGAACCTGTTCTTCCTCTCACCTATCCCCTCCTCCCACCTCAAGCCCCACCCCCATCTACTAACCTCATCCCACCCCCTTGACCTGTCCGTCCTCCCTGGACTGACCTATCTCCTCCCTACCCCCCCAGCTACACTCACCTTTACTGGCTCCATCCCCGCCTCTTCGACTTGTCTGCCTCCTCTCCACCTATCCTCTCCTCTATCCATCCTCTATCCGCCTCCCCCTCTCTCCCTATTTATTTCAGAACCCTCTTCCCCTCTCCCATTTCTGATGAAGGGTCTAGGCCCAAAACGTCAAGCTTTCCTGCTCCTATGATGCTGCTTGGCCTGCTGTGTTCATCCAGCTCCACACCTTGTTATCTCGGATTCTCCAGCATCTGCAGTATCTATTATCTCTGCCTTCTTGAACTGTTCTTGTCCTAGGGGATGAGTGACAGTGATTTTAGGACGTGAGTTCAAGGTTTTTGACCCAGTAACAGTGAAGGAAAGAAGACACACTTTCAAGTCAAGGTGGAGTGAAACTTACAGGTGATGGTGTTTCCATACATCTGCTGCCCTTGTGCTTCTAGGTGGTGGAGGTTGCATATTTAGAAGATGCTGTCAGGGGAGCCTTACCGAGTTATAGCACTGTACAAGTTGTACTGCAATCATTGTGCATCAGTGGAAAAGGAAGTGAATGTCGAAGTTGGTGCATGGGTTGCTAATCTAATGGGCTGATTTGTCCCGAATGAGTTGACGTTATTGTAGTTGGAGTTACCTCTATCTAGGCAAATAGAGAGTATTCCATCATGCTCTTTATGTGCCTTGTAAATGGTGGACAGACATTTGAAAGGCAGCGGGTGAATTACTCTTTGCAGAATCCCAAGCTTCTGCCCTACTTTTGTATTCACTGGTATTTAGATGGCTCATGTATTTCAATTTCTGGTCAGTGGTACCCTCAGAATTTTAATAGTGAGGGATTCAGTGATAATAACGTCATTGAATGTCTAAGGGCAATGGATTCCTACTCTCTTGTTGAAATGGACTTTTTTTGGCATTTGTATGGTGCAAATGTTCTGGATTGGCAGAATAAACTATATCTTAACAGTGTCATTTTCTGCCACTGAAGGGTGAAAGAATATTTTCATAATTTCATATTTTGCAGGGAGCATCAAGTGACAAAATTTAATTGTGGGCAAGTTATTGCATAATACTATAGTGTTACATTAGTGGATGATCCTTTGGGGAAATATTTGAGGACTGAGAGCATTTTCAGACACGTCACCTCATGAATGCAGTACAAAATGTGCAGAGGAGAATGAAAGACAGAATATGAGGACAAAAAGAAAGAATGAGCATAGACTAACAATAGTTAGATTCAGTGTCTGTTGAGATTAAGTTGGTAACGCTCTCATCTCTGTGTCAAGCTTGTGGGTTCTAGTTTAGGACCTGACTATAAAAGCTGACAGTGCAGTGCGGTACTGAGAGAGGTGTACACCTCCAAAAGTCTCACCTTTTCAGATAAAAGGCTAGAGTGCAATTTCAGGTGTTTGTTGGAGCTTGCTATGCTCAATATGTATCCTACATTACAGCAGTGACTATGCTTCACAGTGCTTTATTGCTGTACAATACTTTGGGATTCCTAGTTGTGAAAAGTTCCATATAAATACAGGTTTCATTTTAATGGGTAACGTAAAAGGGAATCCAAATATTGTCTATAAGCAGTAAATGGATAATTGAAGAAAATGTGAAGCTGATGACGAGGAAAAAGAAGAGACATTGTTCATTGTGGTACAATCATCTGCACTATCTTGAACAAATCCATAGTTAAATGTTTTGACAAATAGAACGCCAAAACCACTGCCTCCATAAGAGCCAGTGTTTCAATAGCCAAAATACATTAGCTTCCGTATAATTTTCTTAGTTTCCTAAGATAAAAGATAAATTTCTCATTCTTACTCAAGAAATATAATGAATCCAACTTCAGTTGAAGATCAGTCAGGAAAATTAGTTTGTGAAGTATTGATTTTTTTAAAAACCAGAACTCCTAACAGTCCAAAGCCTGCATCTGGTGTAGCCCGAGCATCCAGATACTTGATTGACTGACCAGGTTTTGTGCTTGCTTTGTACCTTCTTCTGTTATACTGTCATTTTCCAATGATGATCTAGTACCTCACCAGCACTTTTCCACTCCTTTTATGTATTTAAAAAAAAGGATCATAATGCATTTTCACGAATTTTGCAAGAGCTCAGCCTGTATCCCTGCAAGTAAAGCATTTAAAGTTCTTGAAATTGAATTGATTCTAAAGCAGGAGGATTATCTCACATAACAGAAAGCAATTCATTGGCCATAGACTAATTGTCTGGGATTATAACCTCCAATCATGTAGAATAAATTATTTGCGTGAACCACCCCTTCTTCGGTGGTTGTCATCTTGCAGTCTGGTTGATCAGTGAAAACGTTTTATTTCATTGATAAATGCAGACATCTTTCACAGAGTACTTGCTGAAAGGACGCTCAGCTATGTTATTAATAACCATGATGTTTTTGTTTGCTTCATGTTTCTGAACCGCTCATTGGCAAACTCTCCTCCATTATCAGTCAGAAACATCGCTGGTATCCCAAGTGCAGTCTCTATATATTTTTCTGTGAATTTGTCAATAATCACTCTCTTTTACTCTTAATAAATATTGTCGAAAAATTAAATCTTGTTGCTCGGTCTTTAAAATGTGGAATGAAATTATTTCTGTCATTGTCCTAATCCTTCGATAAATGTACCCCTACAAATTCTGATTTCCTTCTCTTTATTATACAGATGGAAAATGGCTTATTTTAGACAGTGGAGAGCTAAACATCACCAGAATTACATTTGCCGATCGAGGTCGTTACACATGTGTCTCAATAAACTCTCATGGAACCTTAAATTATACAGTCACCCTGCGTGTTGTTTTCACCACTGGTGACATGGGTGTTTATTATATGATTGTTTGCCTCATTGCTTTCACAATTGTTATGATATTGAACATCACTCGCCTCTGCATGATGAGCAGTCATCTGAGGAAAACTGAAAAAGCAATCAATGATTTCTTTAAGATGGAAGGAGCGGAAAAATTGCAAAAGGCATTTGAAATTGCAAAACGCATTCCTATCATTACGTCTGCAAAGACGCTTGAACTGGCCAAAGTAACTCAGTTCAAGACCATGGAGTTTGCCAGGTACATTGAAGAACTTGCTCGAAGTGTTCCTCTACCACCTCTTATCTTGAACTGTAGGGCATTTGTAGAGGATATTATTGAAGCTGTCTGGATGGAAGATGCAGAACAGGCCACAAATGAAGAAAATAAAGATGGACAGGCAGTTAGAGGCACTGAGGATATTTACACTATTGATACTGAAATACAACGCAGCAGTTCACCTGCAGGTGAATCAGATGACTCATATGTACATGAGGAGTGCCAAGAGATTGCAGTTCAAGTTTCAGTACATTCTCAATCTGAAAAACAGAGCATTGACACACTATCTCAAGGAAGCAGTCAACTTGAAAATAGTGAAGAGAATTTACCCAAGATACAAAAAAGCAAAACAGATGGTGTAGTGTATGAAAGCCATATATAGATTGTGCAAGGTATCTTTCATATCGATTTTGATTGAGGGAAATGTTCAGTGTGCAGAGGCAAACCTAAAACTAGTTTGCTGACACGTTAAGTTATAAATGGACCAGAAGGCAATTATATTCAACCCACAGCAGAATTGTATGTAATTGTCACTGTGATGTTACTTTTAATAGAAATATGTGTAATTTGTCAGTTGTAGACTGCTGCTGAAGAGGTTAATAGCTGTTTGTATCTAGAAGATGCAAGGTATGAGTAAACCTTTTTATCATCGTAAGTAGTTGTTGTTTGAGAATCGTGCTGTTCTTCAATGGATGTAAAGATGATTTGACTGCATTTATAAAAACGAAAGGATTGTTGTGTAGTGGTAAGTCACCGATACATTGCAATCTCATTTGAAATTAACATATCTGGTGCATATATTATTGATAAGCATCATAATAAACTTGAAGTTTTAATCGTAAGGGAAGTACCTAAATCTCATGATTTTCCAGCCACTTTTGAAATCCTGAGATTCAGACCAGCCTCGAGGACAGGGCCTGCTCAGTATAGTTTAAACCATGTATTTATGCTTTGATTCATTATTTCCCTAGCAATCCCAACCCACCAAATCATACATTGCAGACTTGAAAAAAGTGATGTAAGTCCATGATTGTCCAGAAGATCCACATGGTAAGGTTCACCCTTCCTGGTTACAGTTGCACAGTATATTGTTTTTGAAATACCAAAAACAATTAGCAGTAGTGTTTCTTTTCAGTCTTCAAAAGTATATTTTAACATGCATTTCACAATGTCTGTTTTGCTACAGTGAGGTGTGGAAGGATTTTTGCCTGAATTTATTGTATGTTCAAGTGCATGGTTCTCTTCTGATATGTCCTTAAGCAATTGGTATATTGAATTAATTATTTTCTACATAATGCATGCAACTGTTTCTATACACTTTTATTCCTCTTGCTCACATTAGTCTGCCAATCCAAACACTTTAGTCTAGTAGCTCCTGAATCAAATCTTTGAAGAAATAATAAATCTTACTTTACCAATTATATGCTTTCTCAAATATACTTCGGAGTGATTTGTTACAAAGTTGTAGTAATCTTGTACAAATGCAGTGGTGCTTTAAATTGAATACTCAGTAAACTGCATAAGTAGACTGACTCAATACCTCATCCATTTTCACTTTACCTTTTTGACAGGTAAACATTATTATTTTTATTTCTTCAGTCAGTTTAGTTGTATTTCTTCCATGTACATAATGATGTTTAAATTCATAGCAGCACAGAATAATTCAACAACCAGCAGCAGTCTTCAAGTCTGCTCACAGCATTTCACGTTTTATTTCTCTTCATTTCACTGAAATGTTCTTTTAATCTTTAAATGATGGCTAATATAACTTAAATTTCATGGATCTATTTTTCCATCTTAAGCAGTTTGGAAATGTTAGTCATGTATACACTTTTGTAGCTAAAACAAATATTCTTTAAAGTTGCAATTTCAACTGTCATTCTGTGGTACAGTTTTCTATGAAGTAAAAGTTGTTCATAATTGATGTTGAAATTGTTTCACAGTTTGTTCCATATACATTCCATTTTGCCAATGTGGATTTATCGAGTTAGTTAAACACATCAGCTATCAAAGGTGAAGCGTCTAATGGAGTTTATATGTCAATTTGTGCAAAAATGTATTTATTTTCATACTTTACTGGCATGTAACCCCATTTACATATGGTCTATTCAGTTACTCTTTGCTACATTTGTAATAATTTTGACTTTATTTAGCACATGCAACAATGAATATAATAAAGTTTTAAACTAGTAGTTTACAAAATAAAATTGAAAATTATGTTAGAGGGTTTGTTAAATAGCAGAGTCAGCTGGACGGCTGGTTTGCAATTTAGCGTGGTGTCAACACCATGGTTTCAATTCCCACACCAGCTGAGGCTACCATGAAGGATCCTTCTTCTGAATCCTGTCCTCTCGCTGAGGCATGATGACCCCTAACATTAACCACTGGCCCCTCTCTAATGAAAGACCAGCCTATAGTCCAGAAGTTCTATGGTGATTCTTCCTTTTACTCAGTGCCCTTTGGGTAGAAAATATGACTTTGTTCCACTGATCCTCTGCTATGTTGTGCTTGTTCAGTCTTCTACCTGGAATTAATTGAGAGTTGCCAATTATTCCCTTGAGATTCCTGCACAGCTGTTGTCATACTATACCCATTACTGCTATTACAATTTAACAGATTTCTCCTTTCCCTTTTCCCTTGGGCCATGATAATCAAGAGTAGCTCTTGATGCAAGTCTGCACACTTGGTTATGACAGGTCAGTATATGAATATGTCAGTGGCATAAGGAATGTAGCAATATTAACAGTTGTATATACCACAAGGTCTGTTTTCTGACCCACAATACTTGCGTAACAGACTACACTGTAGATACGAAACAATTGTTCTTCTCTAATTTTGGAAGATACAGAGGCCTGGTCAGATTTGTCTGTTTGAGTAAATATATCCTGTAAACTTTCAGACTAATGACAATTCCAATAATTATACCTGAGATATCCTTACCATAACATTTTTTTGCTTCATAGTGCTAATAAAGCAATTATAAGTCAATAGCTTGACATAATTTTCCAATACATTCTATAGGAATTTAACATTAAAAAGGGAGTTATTATTCCTCTGAATTGTTTATGATCGTTCCTAAGGGGAGTGAAAGACAAGTATGTTCCTTCCAAATGTGAAAAACAGCAGGTGTAGGAAATCTGAAACAAAAGCAGGAAATGCCAGAAATACCCAATATGCAAGGAAACACCAGTGAAGAGAGAAATAGAATTAACATTTCAGGTTGATCGCCTTCTAACCGAAGATATTTAGAAATATAATCAAGCAAGGTCTGAGATAGTGTGCGAGAGATTAAATGACCCAAAAAAATGGTGGTGCAAGTTGAAAGGGTGTGGTAATGGGCGATATAAATAAACAAAAGATGTCAATGATGTGACCATCCAAAAGCAAAATTTGGGAGAAAAAAAAAGCAAAGCCTGCAATGTAAAAGGAAATAAAATGGAGTAGAAGTTAAAATCTGAAGGTTTTGAACTTAAATGTTCAGTCCACATGGTTGTAAAGTGCCTAAAGAAAGGTGAGTGAAAATTAAATTCTTGTATTCTGTCAAGTCACACATATGGACAGTTTTGTTTCCCTTTATGGGAGGGTCCAGAACCAGAGGGCATAATTTCAGAATAAGGGGTCGCATTTAAGATTGAGGTGAAGAGAAATTTCTTCTCAGGGTGGTGAATCTGCGAGACTCTTTTTCACCAAGGGCTGTCGAGGATGGGTGATTATATATATTCAAGGTCGACATAGATTTTTAATCAGTAAAGGAATGAAGCGGTAAAAGGAAAAGCCCGGAAACTGGAGATAAGGATAATCAAATCAGCCATGATCTCATTGAATGGCAGAGCAGACTCAATGGGCTGAATGGCCTACTTCTGGTTCTCTGTCTCATGGTCTTATGAACTCTTAATCTTGAGCATACTTTGAGTTTTATTGAAAACTACTGTGAGCTGAAGATGGGTCAATACTTCAACAAAGTGAAGAATTGAAATGACAGATGACCAGAAACTTGGAGTTACCCTTGCACATTGAATGGAGGCTTTGCACAGAGGAGTCACCCAATTTTCATGTTTCCCCAGCATAGACTTGGCTGCATTTTGAGCAAAAAAATCATGTTTTGTTTTGAAGAGAACTTCCCACATCATTATAACTTGGCATTAGTTGCTTTTCTTCTTTAATGGTTCTATCAGTGTTCTAGGATATCATTGCAGCAGCATCTTCAACTCACGGATAGTAGTGCTTTTTGAAAAGCCCACCACCATCACATCACAGCAACTAGTGATGTATTTAAACCATTGGCTGCATTCTAATCTTGTTTTTCAACAAAGTAAAATGCGCCAACAGAAATATAATTTGTTTTAATATTCAGATGGTGCACATATATTGAATAAATACAAGCTTAGAACATTGAATCCTTAATGACTAACTTGCTTTGACCATGTGCGGTACTCTTGTTCTCAATACGTTTGGTTCCGTATTAAACTTATAATATTGGACAATGAATAATTGATTGGACAGCAATTAACCACAAAAGATGACCTTCAGGTCCTTTTTGTTTTACAGTCCAGTTTCTTTGTATTGTTAATGATCAATTCCAAATCTACTGTTGTAAAAGTGTGCTAATGATAGAGAGACTATAAAGGCATTCTCTCCATCAATGTTCACCTGTGATCATCAGTGCCAAAAATTGGGGACTGTCGTGATAGAGAGAAATAGGAAAAGGAGAAGGCCTTTTGCAAGAATGAACATTAAAATTATGTCTTCAAGCATTATATAGTTTTCACCTTGTATCAGGTAAGCAAAGCTATGCAGATGTGAGCTTAAAATTCTCACCTTTATTTGCCATTTCTTTATCATTTTCCATACCTAATCCTGTAAGACAAGATTCAGAGCTGTCCTATCCACATACTGAACCATAAGTGTGCCAAGACATGATCTTTGATCTTTAAGAATGGCTTCTTTTGGGAGCTTTTATGGTAAATAAGTGCCTGAATGTCAGGACCCAGTGTAACATGAACACTTTTGTTATGCAATATATATCTGGATATGGTTACATAGTTTAGAGTGACATGTCAAAGCATAAAATGCCTCCTTATAAAGTCTCCATAGCACACGCAGGTACTAAATTGACACTTCATAGCGAGTGATGTGAGGACTCAGTACGACTGTTCCTGATATGCTGTTCTATTTGTGACACCCCACAGATTATTGGCTCCTACATCTGTATTGGAATTCTCAGTCGGATGGTTCCATGTGGCTTTGTTACAACTGTGATGACTGCATTGAAGGGAAAAGCAGTTACAACTTCTGCACCCAATGAGAACCGTAACCTCTGGTGGCTTCAGCAAGAACTCCAAAAGAAGAAGCAACAGGTGAAGAGCCGTCAAGGAGGCAAAGGGAAATGACTGTACCCTGAGTCTGTGAACCTTACTATGATTATGTACAACTCTCAGCAATCGATTAAATAATGTCCTAGGTCATGATAACTGAATCATGTCAGCTGTTGGAGTCAGACATACCTTCAGAAGGAATGAGTGGTCACCCCATTCTGGAGCATGTCAAAGTTATATAAGTCTTGAAATTTTATGCCAGCAGCTAGTTCCAATGGACAACTAGAATTCTATGTGACATTTGCCAGTTCTTACCCCACAAATGCATCCATGTCACTGATTCCATTTTCTCCAGACTACACCAGTTTATATCCTTGCCGTATGATGAGAAATAGACTATGTGATGGGATTTCCAAGTGCAGGGCACTGTAAACTGCACCGACGTTGTATTATCAAACTATATTAACAAACTGCAAAGCTCATCAAAAGAAAAGGCATTCTCTCCATCAATGTTCACCTGTGATCATCAGTGCCAAAAATTGGGGACTGTCATGATGCATACAGAGTAGAGAACTCTGTTTCCTGCCTCTTTCCCAAATCCTTGGGCCAGACAGGGATGACTGCTGGGAGACAAGGCTATCGTCCAAAGGTGGCTTATAAACCATATGCATTATATGATACAGAATAGAGGCACAATGCTGCCTATGCTTCTACAAGGGAATTTCTTTTGGGAATCACCTGCGCCAGGTGATGAGTCGGGGAGGGCTCCAGAGGAATGGAAAATGGCTAAAGTCACGCCACTTTAAGAAGGGAAGAAGATGTAATACAGGAAACTATACAGTTTGGTTGCCCTGGCCTCAGTTGTTGGTAAGATTTTAGAATCTATTAGTAAGGATGAGATGGTGGAGTACTTGGAAGTGCGTGGTAAAATAGGGCTGAGTCAGCACAACTTTATCAAGGGGAGGTCATGCCTGAAAAATCTTAAAATTCCTTGAGAAGGTAATAAGTAAGTTAGACAAAGAAGAGTCAGTGAATGTGATCCATTTGGATTTCCAGAAGGCCTTCGACAACGTGCCAGGCAGGAGGCTGCTACATAAGATAAGAGCCCGTGGTGTTAGGGGCAAGGTACTGGCATGGATAGAGAATTGGCTGACTGGTAGAAGGCAAAGAGTTGGGAAAGAGGTCATTTTCAGGATGGCAGGGAGTAACTAGTGGAATTCTGCAGGGGTCAGTGCTGGGATCACAACTATTCACTTCATGCATAAACAATCTGAAGGAAGAACTAAGGGCAATGTTGCTGAGTTTGGAGCTAACACACATATGGAGGGACAAGTAGTGTAGAGGAAATGAGGAGGCTGCAGAAGGATGTGGACAGGCAAGGAGAGTGGGCAAAGAAGTTACACATGGAGTACAATGCGGGAAGAGACAGATAGGTTCTTGAATATGCAGGGGATCAAGGATTGCAGGGAGAAGGCAGGAGAATGGGGTTGAGAAACATAGCAGCTATTAACAAATGGTTGAGCAGACTCAATAGGCCAAGTAGCCTAATTCTTCTCTGATAGCCTATGGTCTTATGGTCAGGGCTATACTGGAACAGACCATAGACTTCCTTAAGATGGTATTTTAGTACCTGTACAACTCCAGTGAGCCTCACAGTATAGCCCAGAAGGAGTCTGCCACATCTCTGTGGTATGCTGTGACATTGGATGAATGAGCTGTGTTTGGGCTTCCTATTTTTGCGTAACGTTTTGTTTGTTTTATGGCAAGCAATCTTTAGCGAGTCCGAAGAATATGTTGTTATTATCCAAATCATCTTACTACTGGCAATTTAGATATTAGAATTAAATATTTCTTATAATATTTTTTAATTAAACAGCAATTTTTCATTGGAACATAGGGTCAAAGAGCTGTACAGCACGGAAACAGACCCTTTGGTCCAACTCATCCATGCCGACCAGGTATCCTAAATAAACCTAGTCCCATTTTCCAGCATTTGGCCCATATCACTCTAAACCCTTCCTATTCATATACCCATCCAGATGCCTTTTAAATGTTGTAATTATACCAGCCTCCACCACTTCTTCTGGCAGCTCATTCCGTACACGCGCCACTCTCTGTGAGAAAAAGTTGCCCTTTAGGTCCCTTTTAAATCTTTCCCCTCTCACCATAAACATATGCTGTCTATTTTTGGACTCTGCCACCCTGAGGAAGAAACCTTGTCAGTTTACCCTATTCATGCCCCTCATGATTTTATAAACCTCAGCATCCGATCCTCTAGGGAAACTAGCCCCAGTCTATTCAGCCGTTCCCTATATCTCAAACCCTCCAACCCTGGCAACAACCTTGTAAATCTTTTCTGAGCCCTTTCAAGTTTCAGAACATCCTTCCTATAGCAGGGAAACCAGAAATGCATGTAGTATTCCAGTAGTGGCCTAACCAATGTCCTATACACCCACAACATGACCTCCCAAATCCTGCACTCAATGCACTGCCCAATACAGGCAAGCATACCAAACATCTTATTCACTATGCTACCTACTTGTGACTCCACTTTGAAGGACCTATGAATGCACTCCAAGGTCTCTTTGTACAGTAACATTCCCCAGGACCTTACCATTAAGTGTATAACTCCTGCTCTGATTTGCCTTTGCACAATGCAGCACCTCACATTTATCTAAATTAAACTCCATCTGCCACTCCTCGGCTCATTGGCCCATCTGATCAAGATCCCATTGTACTCCAAGGTAACCTTCTTTGATGTCCACTCCAATTTTGGTGTCATCTGCAAACTTACTCACGATACCTCCTGTGTTCACATCCAAATCATTTATATAAATTACGAAAAGCACTGGACCCGGCACCAATCCTTGTGGCACACTGCTGGTCACAGGCCTTCAGTCTCCACCACCACCCTTTGTCTTCTACCTTCAAGACAGTTCTGTATCTAAATGGCTAGTTCTTTCTGTATTCCATGTGATCTAACTTTGCTAACCAGTCTACCATGAGGAACCTTGTCGATCATCTCCAGTGCTCTGCCCTCATCGATCATCTTCATTACTTCTTCAAAAAACTCAATCAAGTTAGACAAGATTTCCCATTCACAAAGCTATGTTGAATATCCCTAATCAGTCCGTGCCTTTCCAAATACATGTAAATCCTGTCTGTCAAGATTCTATGCAACAACTTGCCCAGCACTGATTTCAGGCTCATTGGTCTGAAGTTCCCTGGCTTTTCCTTACCACCTTTCTTAAATAGTGGCACCACATTAGCCAACCTCCAGTCTTCGGGGACCTCACCTGTGGTTTTCGATAACACACCTATCTCAGCAATCACTTCCCTAATTTCCCACAGAGCTCTAAGGCACACCTGACCAGGTCCCAGGAATTTATCCAACTTTATGTGTTTTAAGATGTCCAGCACCACCCCCTCTGTAATATGGATATTTTTCAAGATGTCACTATTTATTTTCCTACGTTCTCTATCTTCCATATCCTTCTCCACAGTAAACAGTGATGCAAAGTGCTCATTTAGTTTCTCCCCCATCTCCTGCAATTCCACACATAGATTGCCTTTATGATCTTTAAGGGGCCCTATTCTCTCCCTTATTACTCTTTTGTCCTTAATTTATTTGTATAATCCCTTTGGATTCTCCTTAACCCCATTTGCCAAAGTTATCATTTTCATTGATATCATTCCCAGGATACACGTTCTCCACTAAGTTTTAATTTTCAATGCAAAAGGATTGTTATAATCTCTGAATACCCAGTACTATCATAATCATTGTAAAGAGCATAACTATGAATTAGGATTTGAACTCAAGTCAATTCAACAAAATTTTCCCAATTGCTTGACATAGTACTTTTCTGGTAAGATGGCAGTGGAATAGGGCCTCTGAGCTCTGGGCTCGTCCACTCCATCTGTTTTCTTTTCATTTCTTTTCTTTTATCTCTCTCTTTTCTCGTTTCTTTTTCCCTCCTGTATTGTACTTACCTCTTGTTGAAGAGCTTAGTCACTGAGTTGACATCGGTAGCGGTGAGTAGGCCTAGCACGGACTCGAGTAGGCCCAACAGCGTAGACTTGTGGCAGCAGCGTTGGAGACAAGTTTCCCAGCGGCTTCTGTATCTTTGAGGTGGTCCTAGCATCGACTCTTGGATGCTGCGGCAGAGGTGGGTTTGGATTCCCAGCAGCATCTGCATCCAGTGCAGATTTCTGGAGGTGGTGGCAGAGCTGAGTTCGGGCTGGTACAGTACCTGGTGGCATCAGTGGCATCTGCATTGGTGAGACCCAACGAGGACTCATAGTAGCGACTGCATCGGTGGAGGTGAGATAACAATTTTCATTTCAACAGTGGTCGCACAGTGAAGGGGACTTGTGCCCGGCCTATGGCCCAGGCGGAGCACTTAACAATAGGGACTGTAAAGTTGAACACTTTTTTTTTTCACTTTTCTATATTCTATATTTTCATTTATTTTTCTGTGTTTTAAGGTGGCACTGGAGAGTGGCGTCATTATACAACACTTTTCACTGCATTTTGTAGTAAAATACACGTGACAATAAATAAATAAATCAATTTTAAAATCAGTACATCAAGATGTCTTTACTGCAATTTGATAATGATTAAGTCAGTCTGATTTAGGACTTTGGGTTGTGTCCTGAAAACAAGAATGTACTAAACACTTTGTTTTAAGGAAAACAGTCTTGTATTTATGCATTGTAATTGCAAATAACAAACACCAGAGGGATCTTGTTTCCTGCTATAGAATTTATTCAGTCATTAGGATGGATTTTAAGCTCCCTTGCCAATGGATTTGAAGGTAACCGTTATGTAAAATTCAATGGGCAGTTTGCCACCTACCCACTCACTTTAATTGTGCTGGGGGTGATGGCTTGGGGAACCCCTGCCAACAAATTAATTGAGGCCCTTAAGTAGACAATTAATTCTCACTTAAGAACCTCATCTTGGTACCACTGGGATTGTTAGAGAGGGATGTTAAAGAGGAGTTTGAGTCCCACGTTCAGTAGCACAAATCGATCTTTACTGGAGCACCCTTACCACATATGTGGGAGAGGCCAGAGACCGCTCCAAATCTGGCTTTCACAAGGGGCCTATTTGCTCTCTTAAATACAGCTCAGATCAGAGGTCAATGACATGCTACCTTTCATAAGGTAACAAACAGCACCTACTCAGTATGATGCTGCTGGCAGATGTCTACGAAGGCACATAACAAGCGGTGTTGTAATGTGGTCAATAGTCATAAGAGCCCAAGGACAAGTGGTTGGGGGTCTGGCAAACATCACAAGATGATGGGAGAACCTAGGGTGGACCATGAAGTTGTTCATCATTGATCTTGTATTCACAGAACTGGATGTGTAGGTCAGAAGGGATGTGGCAAGCGATGATGTCAATGTTGCATGTAACCATTGTAAAGCAATATGTATAAATATCCTATACTTGATTGGAAAAGGTAGAGTGCCACTGACCACTGATCTGTGCTGTAATTAAGACGACAACTGGCCCCCATACGAATGCCAGATTCAGAGCAGTCTCTGGCCTCTCCCATACGTGTGGTAAGGGAGCTCTGAATAAAGATTGATCTGTGCTACTGAACATGGGACTCATACTCCTCTTTAAAATCCCTTTCCAATAAGAATTTAACTCATGGTGCGAGAGACCCACAACAATTAGTCAGTCAGGCAGATTTTCTAGCATCGACAGGGGTTCCCTCCTAAATAGCTCCTCTGGGACCATAGAACACCCCCATTCCCCTAAGGTTTTATACTCCCTTCAATATTTCAAGATAAAACATGCAATGTTGGAAAGTGAAGCAAGGAATGTATCACTGTTACGGTTTGCATCAATAATGAAGCTGCCCTTAAGTTAGGAAAATCCAAAAAGCCACATTGTCAAAATGCTTCCCACGTGGAATGAGGGTTATAAAACTACACAGATGAGCGCCAACATTTTTGAGGTGTAAATCAGGAAAGTGGATGAAATGCATCACCTAAAGAAAAAGAAGGTTATCATCATTACAGCCAACTGCCCCATGCATCCTGACCTTACTGACCTTGAGTATCAAGCTGACGTTCTTGCTTACAAATACCAGGGTCAGGCTGAAGCCAATGGAAGCAACTACCACCAGCAGCTGTACTCTCAAATTATTGAGGTCATCAGCAAAAAGCAGAAGTATAACCCGACTGTTTGAGAGGCCATGTTAGTGATGAAGGCATGGAAGGTGATGACAGAAGTCATAACCACAAACTGAATCCATCACACTGAAAAATAGGAGCAACAGGGTGAGGCATACCATCCCTGGCATAGAAATTCCAGCAGCAACAACCATAGAAACTTATGTCTAGGTGGTCGACATTGTATACTGCACCACAGAACTGACAAATAAGGCAATCATTGTTGCAGAATGTTCTTCATCTGGGGACCTTGAATGCCCACTCACTCACTAGCCTGGTCCCCTAGCTAAACTTGCAAAGGCTGAGGAGACATTCTGAAATATGGCACTGCAGCACAAAAATATGGAAAAGACATTTTACTGCATTGATGGCACTAAGTGTATTACACTCATCTTGAGACAGTATTGCCAAGCAGGAAAATGTTACTGAACTTTTCCAGAGCAACTCCCAACATTGTTCAATGCAGTTTAATGTACAAGGTGCAGTTTAAATTGAACAATGAAGACATTTGTACATACTTACCATGTCACTGTTTTCTTATCTTTGACATAAATGCCTTTGTAGGTAAAATTGAGTTTTATAGGACCCCCTTGGCTACCTCAAAACTCTGCTTAGCAAAAGTTTGTGGGTGGGTCCTTGTGATTCAAGGTGTCGAAATTTTACATATATCTAGAGAATTGGTATAAATTATTTTGACATAAATAACCACCTTCTGTTCTTTATTCATTAGATTTATAATTGCAGCATCGTAATTACCTCTTATTTTCTTTTAATACTATGGAAAGATGCATCTGCTCTTTGAGACTTAGGATAGAATTTTGTTTAATATATGTGCAAAATGAAAAATATGATATAAAATTGATGTATGAACAGCAGAACATTTTGGTTTCAAGAGGTTGTTTGGGCAGTCAGCCAACAACACATTAAATTATTCCTATTAATCATTGACTTAAGTTCTGTTTATTCATGTGTTAGCATAATTTGCTATGATATTTCTAGGGAAATTGGAAGGGAGTGCTTGTTCATGACTAAGAAACCTGGGAATGCAAACGTTGGGCTGATTTAACATTTCTCTACTCCAATTCCTGGCCAGCCTTAAGGGGCTGGTGGAAGCATTCTTGCTCTTATTGGCCCATCTTGAGTGTTCTTAAAAGCACTTTCTTACCTCAACCAGCAACTCCAATGTCCGTTTAGCTGCTGGGTTCCCCAAACATTGGAAACGCATACTGCAGTCATTAAGGTTAAGAAAAAGCAATTGTCGCGATGAAATATAATAATGATGAATACCTCTCTCTAGATTTAATTACTAGATAGCCTTACATGACTGACTTTAAAGCTGAAGTAAGCAGATGCAAAGAGATTTACAATTAAGGTTCATACTTTACCAAATTTGTCATTCAGTTTTAATTATACCCTTTTGAGATTTGGTATTATTGCATCCATCCTGCTGTGTACAAGTCAGAATATACCTTTATCAGCAACATTCCTTTCTGCACTCCTTCTATTTCAGCAGCTTCTATTTAAATATTCTGATACACGACTTTTATGCCATAGCTACATTTCAAATATGTGGTTAGCTAGATTTATAGGATTTGTTCCATAAATGCATTAGAATTTTTTTTTGTGCCAGACTCAATGACTATAACACACAGAATATTAGTAACCCAGTAAAGTAGGTATCAATCAATTATTCATACCTTCCTGGACACAAATAATTGGAATCTGAAGCAAATCACATTATGCAGAATGGGATTGGAAATGGTATCTTCAAAGTTTTTTCATCTTGAGACTGACAGCAAATGTCAAGAAGCGTTGAAAAAATAGAACAAAAGCAATGATTTGACTGAAACAGCAACAGGTCTAGTTCATCGTGTGCTTTAAGGTGAGGAAACAAGTAGAGCTAGTTGCATCATCTGCTTATGGTTGGGGAGAGAGAAGGCAAAAATGTAAAGGAAAAAGTTTGATGATTTCACACTTCAAAAGAATATTTACATGGGAAGACTTGTTTAAACCCAATGTTTTATATAAATGCTTAATGTCACCGTTCGTGTGCTTCAGAAGCATTGTTTTAGTTTCAGAGATTGAGCTGTAAATATAAGTCAGAGAAAAAAAACCCCAAACAGTTATAGACTTGCTCACCGCACAGCATTAAGATGCTTACAATGCTAAAAGCAACTTGTTTACTGGATAAAGTCAGAGTAAAAGGGTGAGAGTCATAAAATAGCTGGTGGACTTACTTAGCCGAAGACCTGAGACAGAGCATTGGCAGTTATTTCAGGAAATGAATAAAGTTATTTATGTGATTTCCCAGAATTAAGGAAATCTTCAGAATTAAATGGTAGTTAATTTGCCTTTCTACCTGGGAACAGGCTGTGTGTGTCAGATTGCCTAGAAGATGGGTGGAGCTTTGTGAAATTCTTTGACTTCATCTCCCATTGAAGGTGAATTCAATCGAGCTTTGTTGGCAGGCAAGTCTGGTCAATGTTTGGAACAATAACTAAGAGATTGTGTCAGCTTTATTACGTATGAGGTTTGAAGCTCCTTAGAAGTAAAGACTATCATCTTGAGTAAAGCAAATGCGATATCGATTGTCCATGTTTGGTAAAACACATGGTGCCAACAGATGTTGCAGCTGGTTTTATTTGTTTCCTCACCCAATCAGAATAATTTGTATTTGTTGCTGTTTCAGCCAAATCTTGGCCTTTGTTCTGTTTTCTCCATGTTTCTTTGACATTTGTTGTCAGTCTCATAAGACATCAGAGCTTTATGGAGTCCACTTTGACATGATTTGTTCAATATTCCAATGATCTGTTGTCCAAGTATAAACTGAAAAGTAACAAATGATTGGGATTTGTTAGCTGCAAGCTAAAGGAAACAATTTACAGTAAACCCCAGAATAAAAGAAATTTGTTGCAGTCGACGATTTAAAAACAATTCAGCTTAGTTGCAGTTTGAAACCATTGCACTATTGGAAACTGAATGGGCTTCATAATGTTCTAAGCCACTGTCTGGGAGTTGCAGGCAGGCCAATGTTTGAGCTGTGGAGTCCAGAGTTGCAAAGTCAGTAAGGAAATTGAAGTAGCAAATTACTGCAAATGTTGGAATCTGTACTGAAAACAACAAATGCGGGAGATCACAGCAAGTCAGACAGCATCCATGGAGAGACAGCAAGTTAATGTTTTGAGCCTAGATGACTCTTCATCTCTGAAGGAGGAGTCATCTAGACTTGAAAGGTTAGCTTGTTCTCTCTCCATGGATGCTGTTTGACCCACTGTGATCTCAAGGAAATTGAAGGGTTGCTTAGCTAAATGCTGACGGAAAGACACCTGGGAAATCTTGCGTCTTAGCAAGTGGCTAGAACACTGATGAGAAAATAGCTTAAATATTGGAGAGTGGGTTGCATCGGTCCCAGGGTGAGTGAATTAACCTTCAAGATTTTGTAAAATAAGGAAACTTGGGAATAGAAAATAGTACTGAATTTGTAGCATAAGTCTCTCTTAAGTTTTGATGCCAAGTTGATAGTGCTTACTTTAACTCTTTTTGATGTAAAATAAAGTTTATTTTTGTTTGAAGAATGTGAAATTATGTGGCTTTGTTCTGTTGTTAATTTCTGGATGTTTGAATTTCTTTCAAAGCAATTGGTCCCTAACTTGATCATAAGAGCAAGTTTCCAGTTCGAGGAGTTCAAGGCTTACAAGGAGCAAGCTTTGATTACTTTACAATAAATATGTGAAAGAAAGTCAAATCTAATAAATGAGATCCCCCAATATTAGCTTTGTTAAAGGCTAGAATTCTAATCAGTATTTTAGATAATCAATTTAGAGGCAGATTGCTGAGAAAGTAGCCTAGTTTTCAGAAAGCAGCTGAAATATGTATAGAAGGTGAGATGATCAAAGCAAGGCTTGTAAACCTGTGTGTTACCAGCAGCATTATTAATAATATTAATGAATGCAGACATGAATTCATAATGAAAAGTAATTCAGACCAGATCGGTCGTTAGAGACCACAGAGCGTAGGAACTGTGATAATTAGCATAACATGAGAAAGGTCCAGTATATTGCTGAACATGTACATTGTGACACTAACAAAAACGTAATGCTAAAAATATACAATGTCAACGTCAAAGAAGAAGTTTATAATGTGACAAGAGTATGAAAATGAGAATAAATTTCACAAATATGGTTCATACAGAAGATAAAGTTGAACCGCTTGTTGACCTCAGGATGAACAAATATTCTCTTTTTAAGCAAGATGCAGGAGCTGAACATAAGATCGTGCCACAGTTAAGTTAAAGCAGCAAACTACGAAGTTGAGTAAGATGAATGCAATGTTGATTATATTCTCTGGCCACATCATCAAGCTGTGGAAATATGAAACATGGCTTTGAAAAATTAAGGACAGATGTTGAATGTTTCAGTCACAGAATCTGATTCCTTAGCACCCTTGCCTTAGTGCAGGGAGCATCATTGGATGTATGCAAAGTAGGAAGATTATAATGTAACAAGGTGTAGAGCTGGATGAACACAGCAGGCCAAGCAGCATCAGAGGAGCAGGAAAGCTGTCGTTTTGGGTCTAGAGCCTTCTTCAGGTTTTCTGAAGAAGGGTCTAGACCCGAAACGTCAGCTTTCCTGCTCCTCTGATGCTGCTTGGCCTGCTGTGTTCATCCAACTCTACACCTTGTTACATCAGATTCTCCAGCATCAGCAGTTCCTACTATCTCAAGAAGATTGTAATGTCAATCAGCATGTAATATTGATTTGACTGTAGCAGTGCCAATGTTGACTCCAATTCTACAGCTAATACCTCCTTTTAAGCATTTTTAATCAACGTGTTTGGACATGTAATGTCATAGCTCTATGACAGGTGGCATATGAAATTTGCTAGCTAGATGTAGGGACACTACTAACTTGTCACAAGAGCACCCACCTCCCCCAGCCCCCTTTTAACCTTCAAGATGACTGCAGCAGATCAGCAGCATTCAGGCTATTGGGCCCAGGGCTTATGCACTTCCGTCTGCTTTTCTTTTTCTTTTTTTCTTATTTTCCTTTTCACTTATGCTTTTCACTTTTCCTCTTTTTCTCTTTAAAGTTCTTTCTCCTCCCTTTATTCCTCGGTTGCAGCGGCATCAGCAGCAGCAGCAGCGACGAGAGTGGGGTCTCTGTAGAATGGCGGACGAAGATGGCAGCATGGGCCCTGGGGAATGGCAAGATTGAGTAAATGATGACGGAGAAGATGCTCGGTGGCAGCAGAGGCAACATCAGGGCAAAGCAGACACGGCGCCACCCAGCCCAAGGTTCCCCGGCGAATGAGGAGCAGGTCCCAGGCTTAATTGCCTGGTCCAGACTCTCAGGCTGCACTGAGGCTCCATGCCTGCGGCTAGGCTTGGGCACCTCTTGGCAGAGGCAGTAACAGTGGCAAGTGTTGTTGCAGTGCAGGACCCCGCAGCACCAGGGATGGCTGCAACAGTGAAGTTGGCCCAGCGTGAACCCATCGCGGGAGTGGCATTGGTAGAGGCAAGATGATGCCAGAGAGTGGCAACTCTTTCTTCCAGCGGTGAAGCGCGGTTGTACCAGTGCAGTCAGTTTAGCAGCAGAGACTTGAGGCATCAGGGTGGAGCAGCCTGGATCCAGGCCCATGGCTGAGCTAGAAGCGGGAGCTGTTCCAAAGACCACCCATCTTTATTTGAGACAAGACTATAAGATGGATTTTATTGTTTTACTTTTCTGGCTTTATATTCTGTGTTTTGGTTTAATTTCCCTATTTTAAGAGTAGCGACCCTAAACAATGCTTCTCACTCTATTTTTTAGTAAATGTACATGACAATAAATCAAATTAAATCAAATGTGTCAACACAAGGCAGAATCCTCACAAGTGACACTGGAAAGGATCATCAACTACTTTCAGGCCAATTGTTAGTTAATTTCTACTGGCTATTGTGATTATAGAAACATTTCCTGGTTTCTAGGGTTCTTTAAAGTTACTAAAGTTATCAGGGAATGGTATGGTACTTTTTGATTTCAAGGGTTCTATGCAAACTGTTACTCCCAGAGTTACTTCCATGTTGCCTAAATTAGAAGGAATGGGCACAAGTAATTTTACACCACGATCCATACACCAACTTTTGGGCCCTCTCCAATTATGTGGCCTACAAATTCAAACACTAAGGCAATGAGTACGTTCATGCTTTGCAACTCAAATTTGTCAAGAGGTAGAACTGATTTAAATAATTGGTGCAGTCACAGGTGACAAATGTCTAAACATGAATGAAGAGCATATGATACATGTAAGTACTTGCATAAGTGCATAGAATAACACTTGTGCCATACAAATACTAGACAATGACCATCTCCAACAAGAGAGAATCTAACCACCATCTCTGACATTCAATGGAGTTACCATTATTGAATCCCTCACTGTCAATAGCCTAGGGCTTACATTTGTCCAGAAACTGAATGGACTAATCAGGTAAATAGTGAAGCAAGTAACTCACCTCCTGACTCCTCAAAGCCTGTCACCATCTACCAGGCATAAGTCAGGAGTGTGATGGAGTACTCCCACTTGCTTGAATGAGTGCAACTTCTACAACACTCAAGAAGCTTGACACCATCCAGAACAAAGCAACCCATGTGATTGGCCACATCCATGAATAGCCACTCGCTTATCCACTAATGATGAGTAGCAGCAGTGTGTAATACCTACAAGATACACTGCACAAATTCACCAAGGTTCCTTAGACAGCATCTTCCAAACCCATAACCACTTCTATCTGGAAGGACAAAGACAGCAGGTACATTGGAACACCACTACCAGCAAGTTCCCTTGCAAGCCCCTCATCATCCTGACTTATTAATATATTGCTGTTCCTTCAGTGTTACTGGGTCAAAATTTCCTGCAGCAGTTCAAAAGCATAGTTCACCACCACCTACTCAAGGGATGGACAATAAATGCTGGCCGAGTTAACCATGCCCACAATTCACAAATAAATAATAAAAAAATTGAAAAGCAGATGGTGTTTTCAAATCATAGACAGCTAGATGATTAAACTTGGAGTACTGGAGGTTAATCTTAATCCACTTGCAAGCTTTTATCTACACAGCCACACAATGCATACTGTGCATCTCTGTCAAAAACCCATCATTCATCCTGTTCCAATTAATATCCACATCTGAAAACAATTAGCACCCAATTCAAAAGCAACTAACACACATCATTACAGGTTGTTCTGCTATAACGCATGTTTTGTTAATGTGAATTGGCTGTAATGTGATTGATGACTAGTGGGCACTTTTTGGATAACGCAAACTTTCTGCTGTACAGGCTTAGCAATTTTCTATAGCAATTTCCCTATAACGCGATTTTCTATAGCACAAGGTCACATAAGAATGCAGCTATCACATTAGAGGAGAACTACCTGTGTAGCCAAATAAATATCCATTGACAGTGGTATTCCAACTTTGTGACAATATTTATGTCATGACAACTGGAACAGAGTGCTAATAATCATACACCACTGTTTCACAAGCCATTCCAAAATAGATGAATGGTATAAAACCCCAAAACTACTGAAATGACCAATTTTCATGACTGACAGGATTTAGGACAGAAGCAATTCACACCAAAGTTTGTCAGTAACAATAAAATAACTATGCATTATAACACACTTTACTTCAACAAGAGGCAAATAAAAGGAAATGATTTCTAATCAATTACTTTGCAACTTGAAATACACATCTTCAAAATCCCCAAAAACACTCATACTCAAATCTTGACTAAGACAGACAAAGGGTTTAACTTTTCTTTATTTATTCATTTGTGGAATGTTGGGCTTTGCTGGCTGGCCAGCATTTATTGCCCAACCCTTGTTGCCCTTGAGAAGGTGGTGGTGAGCTGCCTTCTTGAACTACTACAGTCCACCTGCTGTAGGTTGACCCACAATGCCCTTAGGGAGGGAATTTCAGGATTTTGACCCAGCGACAGCAATATATTTTTAAGTTGGGATGGTGAGTGGCTTGGAGGGGAACCTGAAGGTGGTTTCCATATATCTTTTGGCCTTGTCCTTCTAAATGGAAGGGGTCATGGATTTGGAAGGTGCTGTCTGAGGGTCTGTGGTGAATTTCTGCAGTGCATCTTCTGTAGAGTGCACACTGCTGCTCTTGAGCATCAATGGTGGAGGGAATGGATGCTTGGGTTTACTACTTATGGTTGGAAAAATAATATAGACAGGGTAACTAAGAGTGTGAAGACCACAAATCCAGATTTCAAGTGTGGTTTAGATTGTCTTATACAGTCTTTTGTGATTTATAGAACTGATGACATGCTGTTGACTATAAGCTGATAGCTGTTCTTCAATTGTGTAATTGATCAGGTGGGCCTAGATCATTTCCTGTATTAAGCATTTTTTCTTTTAAGCTTCGTTAATTTTGATATCTTTTTCCACATGGAGAGACGGAGAGTCAGAGATGGGTATTTGTAGATTCTGGAAGTTTCTTTTCTGCAGTCCTGACACTTACACTGTTTTAATATTCAGCAGATCAACCAGTCAGAGGGCTGTTGTCAGGCAGAATTTCCTTAACTCAAAATAAACCAGCTCAGTCTCAAGTTCTTTCACTTATTGCTTCAAAAAGCACAATTGCACATTTCAAAAACATTGCAGCACTTGATTTTTAAGTTGCAAAACCCTTCTGGTATTTCATTTTCTGATGAAGGGTCTAGGCCCAAAACGTCAAGTTTTCCTGCTCCTATGATGCTGCTTGGCCTGCTGGGCTCATCCAGCCCCACGCCTTGTTATCTGGTATTTCATTTGTAACTGTTCAACTTCTATTTTAGTTCATAGCCAAAAAAAAAGAAAATATGTTCCCTCTTACAATTGTGATGAGCAACACGGGATACTAAGATCAACAAACCAAACCATGAGATTGTTATATGGTGATAGTAAATTAAAACTACGACCTTGTCAGAATGTATCTTGCACCTAATGATTTACGATGCTACAGAACAAAGAACATTATTCAAAGCACTTGTTGAAGGACATAATGACATAGGTTGCAAGCTTGAGAATCTCAAAGGCACTTGGTATTTATGCTGAAGATCAGGAGGTGGGGAGGGACAGGGAGAGGAAGGGAGTGAATGGTAGGTGAAGATGGAGTCCAGAGAGTGAGAACAGCCATCTCCAGCAGAACCCCCATTCCCCTCCTCTCCCTTGTCAGTCTTCTGCAGGAACTGTTCCCTTTAGGGCTGGTCCATTCCTAACATCTGCCACACTTCCATGGTATCTTCCAATGCAATCACAGAAGGTGTAACACCTGCACCTTTTACTTCCTCCCTCTTCACTATCCAAGGCCCCAGACACACCTTCCAGATGAAGCAACAATTTACCTGCACTTGACTCAATCCAGACTACTGTATTTACTGCTTGTAATGTGGTTTCCTGTACTCTGGGGAGTTAATACACAGAATGGATGATTGCTTTATGGAATACCTATGCTGTGTCCACAAAAATAACCGTGAGCTTCTGGTTGCCTGTCATTGTGTTCCCTGGCCCACCAAATCTGTCTCAGTTCTGTTGCAGTTCTCCAACAAAGCTCAACGCAATTTGGAAGAGCAGCATCTCATCTTCCACCCGGGGACCCTGCAGCCTTCAGGACCCAATATCGACTTCAATAATTTTAGGACCTCAGCACCTTCTCCCACGTCCTTTGCCCACACCCACACCCTAGGCTTTCCTATCACATGAACTGCTTTGACCTCAGATTTCACACAAATTGTACAATGTATGCGCCACTGCTTTAAAAACTGCTTCTCACAGTTAGAATAGGAGAAACTTATCAGTGCTCACCAATCAGCTTCTTCCCTTGTACTAAATTTAAAAAAAAAACTATAACAGACTGAAAACAATAGAATAGGAAAGTTGCACCACATTTTGAGCTCCTTCTAACTCACCAAACTCCTACTTTACATCCTCTACCATCAAAGCAGCACTCAGTATAGACATGGCAGCATTGAGGAAGACTTCTATTCATACTTCATGCAAACAACTGACGTAAGATTCAAAAAACAGATTAAACCTGCTACTAATTAAATAGCATCAGAGGAACAGGAAAGCTGAAAATTTCTGAAGAAGGGTCCCGACCCAAAACGTTAGCTTTCCTGTTCCTCTCATGCTGCCTGGCCTGCTGCGTTTCTCTAGCTCCACACTTTGTTATCTCTGACTCCAGCATCTGCAGTTCTTGCAATCTCACTAATTAAATAGCTACAGTTTCTCAGACAAGAATGAAGATTGGAGTAGACTTCTTCATTCTCACTGGAATTGATTATCTTGTCATCATCAATTATTATCCTGACTACTGGGAGTTAAATTCACTGATGGTAATGACCACCAGTGAGATTGCAGAAGGCCTGAAAATACCTCAGTTGTTACGGATTCAAGGCATTGTGATGAGCCACAATGGCCCTCAATTCATGAGTCAAGAATTCAGGCACTTCACAAATGATTGGGAAATTCACACCATGCATCATCTTCACAGTGTCCCCACAACAGTGTAAAGGCTGAAACATCAGTAAAAATCATCAAAGCAGTTCTGAAGAAATGAAGCAAACCTAGCACAGGCTTTTACAAAGCAATACATGAATGAAAAAATACAATCACTGAAGGCATGATGAGATTAATGGCATGCTCCAACCAAACTACTTTTCCACTAGCCAAAAAATTACGGAAGTCAGAAACAGTATTAAGCATCAGTCACAAAATCAACATGAAATGACAAAAAGCCAAACTTTGTTCTGATAAAACTACCAAGTCATTGCCAGAGCTAAGACAGCCACTCAGAGTGCAAATGTTTCATGCTTGAACAAAAATCAACCTATGCTACAGCTTGGGACCTTGATAGGCCAGTCATATGTAGTCAACATGAACAACTCGATATATCATTGCAACTGTAATCATCATTATACAACTAGAGAGGCTGTGCTTTCACTGCGAGCAGCTGATCAGGAAGTGATCAGGATGTGATCTTACCACCTACATAGAGTACAGAATGACCGTCAGTGTCAAATGTCCGCCACTCACCAGTGAAAAAGACTAGCAACAGAAGTTACCATGCTAACATCACTCGCCATGGGAATGGCACGGCAGACAAAGTACATCTCCCTGGGAATGAGCATTACCAAATGAACAGTCAAATGACAACTCAGGAGACTTGCATGATTTGGGTGGCTCAGTGGCTAGCACTGTTGCCTCACAGCACTAGGGACCTGGGTTTGATCCCAACCTTGGGCCCTAGTGTGTGTGGGTGTCCTCCAGTTGCTCCGGTTCTCCCCCACCATCCAAAGATGTGCAGGCTAGGTGGATTGTCCATGGGAAATGCAGGGATAGGATAGGGGTCTGGGTGGGATGCACTTCAGAGGACTGGTGTGGACATAATGGGCCAAATGGCCTGCTTCCACACTGTAGGGATTCCATAATTTGAAGACTATTTATGCAATGCATGAGCAGAAACTGACAGACCGACTAGAGTTAACACAGTTTTTTTTAATGAATGATCATATTCTTTGTGACCATGTACATTGGGTAAATTGCAATGAGAGTGCATGCAGTTTATTCTTTAATGGGAGTGGGAGTAATAGCCCAGTGGTATTGCTGCTAGACTATTAATCTAAAAATTTAAGTAACGTTCTCAAGACATGGACTTGAATCCCGCCATGACAGATGGTGGAATTTGAATTCAATAAAAATCTGGAATTAAGACTCTAATGATGTCAAATGGCAGAAAAGCCCTTTTGTTCACTAACTTTGGGGAATGAACTCTACCATCCTTACCTGGTCTGGCCTACATTTGACGCAGCCCCGCAGTAATGTCGTTCACTTGCAACTGCTCTCTGCGCCATTTGGGGTGGGCAATAAATGCTGGCCTAATAACTCTCACATCCTGTGAATGACTGAAAGCTAATGAAGTGCCTTTGTGTGCAGTCTGTGGCAACCATTTAATGGACATCACTTGGAACACATTAGATCAGGACTGCAGTGTTCAATGGAGCCACATATCCAGTTGTCCAGTTTGCTGCTGCTTCTCCTCTACTTGGATGTATGGTACCAAACATACAATAGGGGCAAAAAAAAAGATTTTTTTTGCCTGTAGCATCAGTGTGCTGGTATATAGATGAAGTCTGCAATGGGATAGTGGGCAGATTGGAGAAAGAACCAAAATGATTGAGAAAACTCAGAGGTAGGGGATTTGAAGGTGCATGGTTATTTGAAATTGAGCCTCCTCTGTTCTAGTACCAAAAGCAAAACATTTCACCCTGTTATGTGCTATCAGCAAAAAAAAATGTGGTAGTCAAAGAGTTAAATCAATATTACTCTTGTAATTAGCATTATTCTCCTGAACATTATCATTCAGGACTGTTTATCATTAACCAGCCTTTAAGTGTGACAATGCTAATTAATTGCATATTGATGAGCTACTGGATCTTTGCTTATTTGCATAATATATATATTTTGACCTTTGAAATGTTATTCTTTTACAATTATCAACATAACCTATTTTATTAAATTATTTTGCATTACAGTTTCTTTTTCCAACTCCATAGATTTTTGTTCCAGGTTTGAGATATAATATGTGATTTGCTGAAATCTAGAAAAGATATTTTGTCAGAAAACATAACGTACATTTTTCAATAAAGCTTTATCAGGCACGGTAATAAAGTTTAATCTATTTGGATATATCAAAAGTTTATTATGTGTTCTCACTGATTTCCGTTTGTAGGATTCACTGACAGCTGAGTAAGTCAATGAATAGTTTCAGCAATTAGAAAATCGTACAATGAAAAGAAAGAGAGTTGAATAAATTTGCGTTATAACATTTAAAAATCTTTTAATGGAAACTATTGATCTGCGCTTTGCCAGTCAGACTGGATGGCCCAACCTCTTCTGTTCTGAAATAGGAAGCCGTGGAATGTATTAATAAATATCAACACCAATCTAAATGAGCTAATTGAATCACAGAACATATGAACATACAAAATAGGGTCAGAACATAAGAAATAGGAGCAGGAGTAGACCAGTTTCTCAAGCCTGTCCTACTATTCTACACGATTATAGCTGATCTGCCCCAGGCATCAACCTCTCTTTCCTGTGAGCTCCTCATAGCCCTCAATCCTTGAATGCTTCAAAAACCTAAGTCCTCTTTAAATACATTCAGTGATAGGGCCTCCACAACTCTCTGTGGTAGGGAATTCCAGACATTTACTACCCTATGAAAGAAGTAATTCCTTTGCATCTCAATTTTAAATAAGTGTCCCCTTATTCTGTAACTATGTCCCCAATTTGAGATTCATTCACTAGTCAAAAATTCTTCACAGCATCTGCCTTGTCAAATCCCCTTAGGATCCTATATGTTTCAATAAGATCAACCCTAAACTTGAATGAAAAAAGGCTTAACTTATTTAGCCATTTTTGATAAGTCAATCCCTTCATCTCAGGAATCAGCTTCATAAATCTTTTGAAGTGCCTCCAATGCCACTACATCCTTTCTTAAATATGGGAACCAAAACTGCACACAGTACTCCTGGTGCGACCTTGCCAATACCCAGTGCAGTTGTAACAAGACTTCCTTGTTTTTTAAACTCCAAGCCCCTAGCAGTAAAGGTAAAAGTTCCATTTGTCTTCTTAATTGCTTGGTGCACCTGCATGCCAACATATTATATTTCATATACAAGAACACAGAAATCCCTCTGTGCTGCACTTTGTTTGGAGGATGTCTACATTTAAATAATAACCTGCCTTTGATTCTTTCTACCAAAGTGTATAACTTCACATTTTCCTACATTAAACTCCATCTGCCGAGTTTTATCCCCACTCAATTGAACTATATTACTTTGGTAGGTTCCTTATGCCCTCATCACATGCCCTCCTAACTATTTTTGTATCATCAGCAAATTTGAATACCTTACACTCTTCTTTCCTCCAAGTTGTTAATATAGAGAATAAACAATTGAGACCCTAGAACCTTTTCAGTACTGGTCATCTCAAACAGCTTTGTGGCCAATGAAGTGCAACCATTGTTGTAATATACAGGGTGTGGCAGCCAATTTGCATGCAGAAAGCTCCCACACACAGCAGTGTGATAAGAACTCAAGTAATCTTTCTTCGTGATGTTGATTGAGGGATAAGGATTGGCCAGGACCCCAGAGACAGGGTACAGATAAATAATTCTTTGAAATTTGCTTCACAGGTTGACTGGGTGGTTTTTCACACTTGCCTTCATTGCTCAGACCTTTGAGTATAGGAGTTGGGACGTCATGTTGAGGTTTTATGGGACATTGGTGAGGCCTCCGCTGGAATGCTGTATGCAGTTCTAGTGGTCCTGCTATAGGAAGAATGTAATTAAATTGGAGACGGTTCAGAAAATATTTACTAGGATGTTGCCTGGAATGAAGTGTTTGAGTTATAAAAATAGGCTGGGACTTATTTCACTGCAGCATATGAGATTGAAGGGTGACAGGTTTATAAAATCCAACAGGGCATTGATAAGGTGAATTTTCCTGAGGGTAGGGGAGTTCAAAACTAGGAGGCATATTTTTAAGGGGAGAGGAGAGAGTTTTAAAAAGGGCATGAGGGGCAACATTTTTACACAGAGAGTGGTTCGTGGGTAGAATGCACTGCCAGAGGAAGTGGTTGATGCAGATACGGTTACAACATTTAAAAGACATTTGGATAAGTACATGAATAGGAAAGGTTTCGGGCATATGAGCCAAATGCAGACAGGTGGGACTAGTTTAGTTTGGGATTATGGTTGGAATGGACTAGTTGGTCTGTTTCCATACCGTTTGTATGACTCTACAACTCAATGCTTCTTGTGGCACTCTTTCAACCTGAGAAAAACCCATTAATCCCAACTCTGTCTCCTGTTAACAATGGGTAGTTCATCATTCTCATTGATACCTTTTTTTGACCAGAATAATTTTTTGCTGGGAATTATGAAATAGAAGTAGACATTTCAATCTCTTGAGTCTGCACCACCATTCAATATGATCATGACTGATCTGTTTGTGTTTTGAATTCCACACTCCCAACCCCTCCCATAATCCTTGATTCCTTGCCTAACAAAAATATATCCATCTCCATCTTAAAAGTATTAAAATACCCTGCCCCCTCTGCTTTCTAAGGCAGAGAGCTCCAAAGTCACACAATATTCTGAGAGAGAAAGATTGTCCTCATCTCTGTCCTGAATGGGTGACCTCAGTTTTGAAACAGTACTTTCTAATTCTGGACTGACTCACATGAAGAAACATCCTTCCATGCCCACCTTATCAAGACCATTCAGCATTTTATACATTTCAATCATGTCACTCTCGCTCTTCTTCCAGTGTTCTTCCAACATGCCTAATGTCTCCTCATGAGACAATCCACTCATTCCAAGAATCAAGCTAATATACGTGATCAGAGATAAAAGGTACTGCAGATGCTGGAGAATCCGAGATAACAAGCATGGGGCTGGATGAACATAGCAGGTCAAGCAGCATCATAGGAGCAGGAAAACTTGACGTTTCGGGCCTAAACCCTTCATCAGAAATGGGGGAGGGGAAGAGGGTTCTGAAATAAATAGGGAGAGAGGGGGAGGCGGATAGAGGATGGATAGAGGAGAGGATAGGTGGAGAGGAGGCAGACAAGTCGAAGAGGCGGGGATGGAGCCAGTAAAGGTGAGTGTAGGTAGGGGGATAGGGAGGAGATAGGTCAGTCCAGGGAGGACGGACAGGTCAAGGGGGCGGGATGATGTTAGTAGATAGGAGATGGGGGTGTGGCTTGGGGTGAGAGGAAAAACAGGTTAGGGAGGTGGAGATCTCCCCTCCCCCAACCGCATCCCAAAACCAGCCCAGCAAATCTCCCCTCCCCCAACCGCATCCCAAAACCAGCCCAGCAAACAGGATGAGACATTCCAATCCCGCACATCTCAAATGTCCTCATTCTTCAAGGACCGCAACTTCCCCCCCACAGTGGTCGAGAACGCCCTCGACCGTGTCTCCCGCATTTCCCGGAACACATCCCTCACGCCCCGTCCCCGCAACAATAACCAAAAAAGAATCCCCCTCGTCCTCACATACCACCCCACCAACCTCCAGATCCAACGCATCATCCTCCGACACTTCCGCCATCAGTAATCAGACCCCACCACCAAAGACATTTTTCCCTCCCCACCCTTATCTGCCTTCCGGAGGGACCACTCCCTCCGCGACTCCCTTGTCCGCTCCACACTCCCCTCCAGCCCCACCACACCCGGCACTTTTCCTTGTAACCGCAGGAAGTGCTACACCTGCCCCCACACCTCCTCCCTCACCCCAATCCCAGGCCCCAAGAAGACTTTCCACATCAGGCAGAGGTTCACCTGCACATCTGCCAATGTGGTATACTGCATCCACTGTACCCGTTGTGGCTTCCTCTACATCGGGGAAACCAAGCGGAGGCTTGGTGACCGCTTTGCAGAACACCTGTGCTCAGTTCGCAACAAACAACTGCACCTCCCAGTCGCGAACCATTTCAACTCCCCCTCCCATTCCTCAGATGACATGTCCATCCTTGGCCTCCTGCAATGCCACAGTGATGCCACCCGAAGGCTGCAGGAACAGCAAATCATATTCAGCCTGGGAACCCTGCAGCCCAATGGCATCAATGTGGATTTCACAAGCTTCAAAATCTCCCCTCCCCCAACCGCATCCCAAAACCAGCCCAGCTCATCTCCACCTCCCTAACCTGTTTTTCCTCTCACCCCAAGCCACACCCCCATCTCCTATCTACTAACATTATCCCGCCCCCTTGACCTGTCCGTCCTCCCTGGACTGACCTATCTCCTCCCTACCCCCCTACCTACACTCACCTTTACTGGCTCCATCCCCGCCTCTTCGACTTGTCTGCCTCCTCTCCACCTATCCTCTCCTCTATCCATCCTCTATCCGCCTCCCCCTCTCTCCCTATTTATTTCAGAACCCTCTTCCCCTCCCTCATTTCTGATGAAGGGTTTAGGCCCGAAACGTCAAGTTTTCCTGCTCCTATGATGCTGCTTGACCTGCTGTGTTCATCCAGCCCCATGCTTGTTAAGCTAATATACGTCCTTTGAAACTCCTCCAATGCATTTACGTCATTACTTAAATAAGGAGATCTAAACTGCACATATTATTCAAGATGTGGACTTGTATGCCCGTATGACTGAAGGTTAAGATCCTTATTTTTGTATTTAATTCCTCTCATAATAAAGGATTGGATCTCATTAGTCTTCTTGATCACATGCTGTACTGGCGTACTACATTTTTCAGTCTCATGCGCCAGAACACCGAAATTCCTCTGCACCTCAAAATTCTGCAATTGTTTTCCATTTCAGTAATGTTCTGCATTTTATTTGACACTACTTGAAAATAACAGAACAAGTTGTGAACTGGATTTGAGATTTAATAGAAAAGTAACAGTGCCCTCTCCTTTCCAGTAAGTCTTTAAAAAAATGCGAAAGAACAATTTTCTGTGCTCATTTAATTGGTAATTAAGTGAAATTGTGGACCAGCCAATCATTGATAGCATATAAAGCACAGACCTTTGACAATTTAACATCAAGTGCTACTGATGCACCAGATGTCTTGAGATGCTACAATACAGCTTGTACCATGGGGAAATACCAAAGTAAGTAGCAGCAGCTGGAAAGGTCGCACAGATGGGGCCATAACGATGTTATTGTGGACAGCTTCAACAGTGCTAATATTCTGGAGAGAGGAAAAATTATGGGACACAGTGCTGCAATATTCCACATGCAGCATTAATTATTTGAATAATCTTCCAGGTATTGCAAGCAGTTCACTGGTGCACAGAGAAGGCAGACCAGAGAGAATATACCTCCTATTAAGTCTATCCATTTAGGTCAGGTTATCCTACTTAAAATGCCATGCAAATAGTTCCAGTTTTCTTTGATGTTGGAGAAAATGGGATGTAGATTTAAGGATCCGTGGGAATTGAAAAGTGATGAGCAGAGATGTACTGACCTGAAATTCAATGGAGTTAATAACATTTGAGATTCATTTTGAAGAGATTAAGTCATAATAGTTCTTAACAAGTATCTTTAAACTGAATAACAGTTTTAGAGGGCAAAGAAATAAGCATAGATTGAACAGCTGTTTTCAGTAGACAAGTCAAGTATGTCAATTTCTAACCTAAATTCAGGTTGTAGGAAGCAATTTGGAAATCTATCTTGTCCTTTTTGAAAGTAGATAACTGCTCCTTAGATAGAAGACTGTCTGATTCTTTAAGATGATCAAAGTAATGCTAGCATCAAGTCCACCTAAACCCAGAAAGACATTCAAGCGATTATACTGAAAATGATTGTTTTTTCATTATCAAGGATATAATTTCTCTGAGGCCTACCTGTAGTGATTGTAATGAGGTCAGCCAGGTGACCCTCATAGAATATGAGTTCCCCGATTGGGGCTATTAATCTGATGCAATCAAGGAGCCCTGGCTGACAGATAAGAATAGGAGTATTAAACATCCTGTTCTGTCTGAGAACTGGCTCTGTGGGAGCTGGATCAGTGTCAACGACTCCATGTAAAAATAATGGGTGACTTAGTGACAGGATACCGGCCTCTGTGGAGTTATTTCACTTCCTTTCCTTTCAAGAATAGAATATCCTGATTTTTCTGTCATGAATGCTGTAGAATCTTCAGTGAAATGAATTCTTCCCAAAAGCTTGTGGGAAGGTAAATGCTGACGTATGCGACTGATGTTGGAGACATTGGATTTGAATCACAAAATTATATGTCAACGGATGATATCTGAGTTAACTCTCCTGACTTTAGATAAGACGTAACATTTTTTTTCCATTTTGGAGGCAATTGACTACTGTGTGACTTCTCTGTCTCATCTAAGTCAAGACATCATGGACTCGCCTGATAGATTTCTTGCTCACATTTTAACACAGTCAACAGCAGGACTCTCCTGAAGCAGGCAGTTGAGCAAGGTTTGCGGTAGTGAATGACATGACATCCAAGAGACAGTTCTGGTATAAATTTCCTCACTTAGGATCCCGTGTTATGGAGGGAATTGTATTAAAGAGGTGCAGTCTGTTGACATATAAGCCAGCAAGCCATTCAGGAATGCCACTCATGCACCTATAGAGTATCAAACCAGTCAGCCCAGACCACCGGATCAGTACCACAGAATTTTCAATGACCAGTTTCTTGCCACCTTTGCTTTTTCAAGGTTCTGAAAACCTCTATCAGATCTCTCCTTAGCCGCCTTCTCTCCAAAGAGAACATGCCAACACAGTCCCAGTAGGCACAGCAGCAGTATCTCTGTAAACACTGAAAGATCTGCAGATGCTGTAAGTTAGGAACAAAAACAAAGTTGCTGGAAAAGCTCAGCAGGTCTGGCAGCATCTGTGAAAGAAAAAGCAGTGTTAAAGTTTCGGGTCCAGTGACGCTTCCTCAGAACTGATGGTGGCTGGGAAAATGTCAGTTTATATGCAGAAAATAGGGAGGTGGGTGGGGTAGGGAGTAAACGATAAGATAGAACCCAAAGAGAGAGAAAGCATTCTGAGGAAGGATCACTGGATCCGAAACGTTAACTCCGATTTTTCCTTCACAGATGCTGCCAGACCTGCTGAGCTTTTCCAGCACTTTGTTTTTGGTCCTGAGAGAGAAAGACAGTTGGACAGACAAAGGAGTTGCTAACGATCAGGCTGGGAGGGTGAGTAGTTGTTAATGGAGACTGTTAGTGACTAACAACAGAGGGTGTGTAATGGTAAACTATGTGGTAAGCAGTACCTCTGTACTGGATGAGGAGACTATAGTGAAGGCAATGAAGCCGCAAAACAAAATGGTCAACTTGCAGCAAGAAATGTATGAATGGAGTTAATTGCTTATTAATTTCAGGCATGCTTCTGTTCTGAAAACACATACAAAACCGTTCTGCATTAACTGTTTTTCCCCACTCCCTCAATGCTGCATAAAAAAAAATAATTTTTCCATCATTGACATGCTGACAATGCTGATGCAGAAGCTACCAAAAGTAGTGATACATTCTGAATAGAGTGATCTTTTGACTGCTTTGTATTCTATAGCTGAATGATATAACTTCCCACTACACTATGTTTTTCTGTAGCTGTGCATTTCACACAAAGGTTAAGACTTGTGTGCCAGAACTGATCTCAATGGTTGTGAAAATCAAGAGAGATGTATAACATATGACTGACCCAATATTGTTTGTTTTACACTATTGCAGAGTTTGATTTATCTCTTTTTGACAGCAAAGTAATATCCTTGAATAATTTTGTAATATTTGATATATTCTCATTTTTCACTAACCCTTGTTCAACTTTCCCCTTTTCACCTTCATTTTATCTCCTGATGACTGTGACATGATCGGGTAGAGTTCCACAGCTACATGCAGCTTTGCAAATTCTTGCCCAAGTGATCAATCTTAGAACATAGAACATAGAACATAGAACATTACAGCGCAGTACAGGCCCTTCGGCCCTCGATGTTGCGCTGACCTGTGAAACCAATCTGAAGTCCATCTAACCTACACTATTCCCTTATGATCCATATGTTTATCCAACGACTATTTAAATGCCCTTAAAGTTGGCGAGTCTACAACTGCTGCAGGCAAGGCATTCCATGCCCTTACTACTCTCTGAGTAAAGAATCTACCTCTGACATCTGTCCTATATCTATCACCCCTCAATTTAAAGCTATGTCCCCTCGTGCTAGTCGTCACCATCCGAGGAAAAAGGCTCTCACAGTCCACCCTATCCAATCCTCTGATCATCTTGTATGTCTCTATTAAGTCACCTCTTAACCTTCTTCTCTCGAACGAAAACAGCCTCAAGTCCCTCAGCCTTTCCTCATAAGACCTTCCCTCCATACCAGGCAACATCCTGGTAAATCTCCTCAGCACCCTTTCCAATGCTTCCACGTCCTTCCTATAATGCAGTGACCAGAACTGTACGTAATACTCCAAGTGCGGCCGCACCAGAGTTTTGTACAGCTGCAACATGATCTCAGGGCTCCGAAACTCAATCCCTCTACCTATAAAACCTAACACACCATACGCCTTCTGAACAATCCTATCAACCTGGGTGGCAACTTTCAGGGATCTATGCACATGGACACCGAGATCTCTCTGCTCATCCACACTACCAAGAATCTTACCATTAGCCCAGTACTCTGTATTCCTGTTACTCCTTCCAAAGTGAATCACCTCACACTTTTCTGCATTCAACTCCATTTGCCACCTCTCAGCCCAGCTCTGCAGCTTATCTATGTCCCTCTGTAACCTGCAACATCCTTCTGCACTATCCACAACTCCACCGACTTTAGTGTCATCTGCAAATTTTCTAACCCATCCTTCTACGCCCTCATCCAGGTCATTTATAAAAATGACAAACAGCAGTGGCCCCAAAACAGATCCTTGTGGTACACCACTAGTAACTGAACTCCAGGATGAACATTTCCCATCAACCACCACCCTCTGTCTTCTTCCAGCTAGCCAATTTCTGATCCAAACCGCTAAATCACCCTCAATCCCATGCCTCCGAATTTTCTGCAATAGCCTACTGTCGGGAACCTTATCAAACGTTTTACTGAAATCCATATACACCACATCAACAGCTTTACCCTCATCCACCTATTTAGTCACCTCTTCATATGCGAGCCTGGATGTTGGGTGTTGGAACTACATGATTGTTGAATGCATTAGAACTGCTCACACCTAATGCTCACTTCCAGTAGATGGTGCTAAAGAGTGAAAGACCTGGTTGTTTTCTCTCAAAGCAGAAGCCAATTTTAGCCTGTTCCAGTGGAAATTAACTAAACAAGTATAGACTGTCAATCAAATCTAGGCCATCTGTTTTGTAAGCTGTGTGACCATATGTTTACTCATTAAATTATAGGTGGAGCCTGTGTATTTGTATCCAAGAAGTAAAGTTAAGAGTTTTCAATCCTGTCTTTCTTGTTCACTCTGCATCCTAGTTTACTCACTCCCTCCTAATACAATTAAAGAGAAACGGTCACTATTTAAATACATGCTAAGCCTGATTGCCTCCTTTGTCAGTTTCAGACCTAGCTGTCTATCATACAGATCAGTAGCCTAAAAGGAAAGAGAGGCAGGAAATTACAAACACCTGATCAATCGTATAGAAAATTATTCCATTTCTGCCTGATGCTTATCTAAAATCCATTGACTATTAAAAGTGGAAAATAGTTTTGAGATGGTATAAGCACACCACATTGAATATACCTTATTAATGCTGTTTCACAGTTGCCATGGAAACTACATGGGTTACACTATTGCAATTTTGTTGCTAAGGAAGAACAAATAGTTTATATTCCATTTGGTCTTTTTAGATTAACCTGCTCAAGTGAATAAATTAATTTTTCATCTTGCTATATATCACTTTTAGAAATAAAGAGTTTCTATTTTTGGTTAAAAATATCTAATTTGTGGAATTTACTTTCAGATTTTGTGAAGAGAACAACTGAATCTGACTACTGTTGAAAAAGACAGTTGGTTAAAATGGCATCATAGTTTTAAGATAAAACTTAAATAATCTATTTTCAACAATAATGTTTGAAATTAGTGTCACAGGTGGTCTAACTCGCTTAATGGAGTTCATTCTCAATTCAAGGTATAATTATGGAGGACAAAATTACCTCATTATTAATAGTTATAGCTGCAGAATCTGACATCTCTTCAGGAGAAATGCCCTACCATAGTGGATGAATCAAACCGTGTTAAGAACAAGCATACATAGATGATCTGTTACAACTGACCCAATATTGTTTAGGTATCAAAAAGCTTGCACTGAAGTCTCCAGGGAGATATCACTCATTGGAGTAATATGACAAATTTACTGAAGTAATTTGCATGTATATACAATAGGAGAGTTGCAGTAAATGTATTATATACCTGTTACTGAAAGATGTAGACATCATTGAAACAAATATTTTTAATAGTGCTTGTGTACTCTTGGGCTATGATAAGAGTATGGTGGTATATTGTTTAAGTTAGTGGTGGCCCTAATGGGACATGAGTTCAAATCCCACAATGTTAGCTCCAGAATTTAAATTCAATTAATTAAGCAAAAAATAGTCATTGGGGGTACAGGGCTTAAGTATTGCTGAAAAAGTAACATTATGTTGATACTTTCATCTGGCATTCGGGAAATTTCACAGAGTACAAATTCAAGGGAAAAACATTATTTATATGGCATGAAAAGAGTGCTGATTGGCCAGCAAGTGGTCTCTGATTGTGAACACCCAAAGGGGCATGCTATTTGATACCTGCTGCCAGTCTAAATATAAATCTAAATCTAAATATTTGAGATGTACAGCATACATACATGGTGTATTGCCATCACAGAAATTCATTTACCACATTCATCATTTGTGTGATAGGCAGGACTTCTTTTTGTCTTGATGGCAGCATATTGTTAGTGGCAAGCACCACTCATGTTGCTACTGCATGGTAGGACCATGAACACGCAATAAGCAAAATACTGACCATACCCAACCAGCCCACACTTGCTAACATTGTAGTACAGTATCTAAATCCATTTAAAATGTTAGATGTGGTTCTGCAACTGGGCAAAAATGGCTGCATTATCAATGGCAACACACCTACCAATCAATCAGTACTCTCCTCTCCTGCAGTATAATGTTGGCTTTCACGTTGAATTTGTATTCTTGCGAAATGTCCAGATAAGTTCAAGATGAAAAGCTTAGATAAAATATGTCAACAAAGAATTTGGAACAAAAGAAGTTAATAATGGTCATACTGACCATGAAATGATTTTACTGGTGAGAAGAGCCACCTGGTTTATTAAGCTTAATTAAGGAAGGAAATCTGCTCTCTTTATCAGTTTTGTTGAATATGCCTCTGGATCTACAGAAATGTAATTGACTGAAATGGCCTAGCAAGCTAGAAGGTGGATCATTAACACTTTCTTAAGGACAGTTAGGGTTTGGTAATAAATATTGGTCTTGACAGCAATGCTCACATCCTATGAGTAAGCAAACAAACTAACTTTTTAAGAAAGACTGCTTAAAATATATATATAACTTTGTTCATTCTTCCCTGAGAACCGAACATGCAGGAGTTTTTTTGAGGTTCATGGAGTTTGTGACTTTATTCAAGATCATGATGTACCATAAGATTCAAGGACTCATTGCTATCATTAATTTTTCTTCTTGGCCTAGAGCTTTCTGGCAGCAGCCATGTGAAGCTGGAAGATATGGAATAAATAGCCAAATGCTATGCCTCAGGTGAGGAGAAGAAATTGAGAAGTTAGGGCCATCATGGTAACAACAGTTGATGTGGGAATTGAACCGACATTGGCATCACTCTGTATCACAAATGAACTGAGCCATCTGACACCCATCAAATACTAACTGGGATAATTTTATGGTAGTGAGGGAACAAAATGCTCAAATTGCATCCAGAACTCTTTTAGCCAGTATGTAGAAAGGTGGAAAAGGGAGGGTCAATTCTGGACCTAATATTCAGAAATGAGTCCAGGCAAGTGAGAGATGGGTCATAGGGAACATTTTGGAGATAGTTACTGTAACTTGGGTTAGAACAGTTATGGAAAGGATAAAGATAGGTTGGGAATAAAAGTTGGGGGAAGATTAATTTCACTCAGATAACATATGATTTGGCCCAAGTGGACTGGGAGCCCCTATTTGCAGGTAAAACTCTGTCAGAGCAGGGGGAGGCATTCAAAGAGGAAATGGCATGAGCACAGGGCAAAAATGTTCCCATGAAGAGAAAGGGTGCATCTAAGACCAGAAAACTCTGGAAGTCAAGAGACATAAGTGTTTGGATTAAGGAAGAAAGAAAAGCTTATAACAGATGCCGAGAGCGCAATACAGCAGAGTCTCTAGAGGAGTATAAAATGTGCTGCATGGTAGTGAATATATGAATAGAAGAAGAGTGCAGATGATTGGGTGACTAGGCAGATGGATTTTCTTCAAAGGGAACTAGGAAAGCTAGGAGAGTATATGAAAAAGTATTGGCAGGTAATATAAAGAAAAAAAAAGGGTATTTTAAAGATATATCAAAGATAAGAGAATAACTAGGGAAAGATTTGGGCCCCATTAGGGACCATAAATGTAATCTGTGTGCGGACCTGAAAGGCATGGCCACAGTCCTTATTGAATACTTTGAGTTGGTCTTTACAATAGAAAGAAATGCCACAGGTATAGACATTAGGCTGGAGGACTGCAAAATATTGACTGTGAGAGAGAGGAAGAGGTACTAGCAGGTTTTCACAGCCATTAATTTGGATAAATCCACAGATCTGAAACGTATTTCAGGCTATTGAAAGAGGAAAGGAAGGAGATATCGGGGCTGTGGCAATAAGTTTCAACTTTTTTTTGGTCAGAGGTGAGATGCAAATGGCCTGGAGGACTGCTAATTTTGACCCATTATTAAATAGAGAGGAGGGGTTAAATTAGGAAATTACACGTTGGACAGTCAAACCTTAGTGGTGAGTAAGTTATTAGAAAGAATTCTGAGGGATAAAATATTCTGTATTTTGAGACACATTGATTAATCAAAGATAATTAGCTGTTGTTAAGGGAAGTATTTTTTGACAAATTCGATTGAATTTTTCAGAGAGTTGACCAGGAGTGTTGACTAGGATAATGCATCTAATGTGGTCTACATGGTCTTTAGTAAGGCTCTTGATTTCATCCCTGATGGAAGACTGGTCAAGAAACTAAAAGCTCACAGAACATCAGATCCAAAATTGGCTGAGGGGCAGAAAGCAGAAGGTGATGATAGAGGGGTGTATCTGTGACTAGAAGTCTGTTTCCAGTGGTGTTTAGCAGGGGTCAGTGCTGGAGTCCTTGTGGTTTGCGCTCTATATTTCTGATAGGACGTAAATGTAGGGGGTATGATCAAGACGTTTGTGGATGACATGGAACATAGAACTGTGCAGCACAGGAACAGGTCCTTCAGCCCATGATGTTGTCCAAAACATGACGCCAAATGAAACTAATCCCTTCTGCCTGCCATTGGTCCTTATCCCTCCATCCCTTGCATATTCATGTGCTTATCTAAATGTCCCTTAAATGCCATATTGTATCTGCCTCTACCACCACCCTGGCAGTGCATTCCAGACATCTACCACTCTGTATAAAAACTTGCCCCTCATGTGTCCTTTGAGCTTTCCCCCTCTGACCTTAAATGCATGTCCCTGGTGTTAGACATTTCAACTCTGGGAAAGAGATTCTGGCCGTCAATCCTATCTATGCATCTCATAATTTTATAGACTCCTATTAAGTCTCCCCTCAGTCTGTTTGCTCAAAAGTAAACAGCCCGAGTTTTTCCAGCCTCTCCTTGTGTCTAATCGAGGCAACATCCTGGTAAACCTCTTCTGCACCCTCTCCAAAGCCTCCACATCCTTCCTGTAATGTAGTGACCAGAATTGAACACCATACTATAAATGTGGCCTAACCAAATCTTAAAAAGCTGCAGCATGACATCCTGACTCATGTACTCAATTCCCTGACCAATTAGGCAAGCATGCCATACACCTTCTTTACCATCCTATCTACTTGCATGGTTATTTTCAGAAAGCAATGGACTTGAACCCCAAGATCCTTCGTGTACTTCTGGGTTGTTTTCCTTGGATCAGCATAGTTGAGAGGAGATGTGTTAGAGCGATGTAAGATTAGGAGGGACATAAAAAGGGTGGATAGGAAGGCAGTTTTTCCATAACTGGGAGCATAGAGTTAAAGTAGGAAGTAAAAGGCTAAGAGGAGAATTGCAGAGAGGTTATTTTGCTCAGTGTGTTGAGAGTCTGTAATTCATTGCCTGAAGGGATACTTGAGGCAAAAACTGTTGTAACAATTAAGCAGTATTTAGATATTCACTTGCATTGCCATATCCTCCACAGGTATGTACCAAGAGTTGAAAAATGTGATTAGTGCTGTCAGATCCTTGTTGACTGGCATAGACATGATGGGCTGAATGGATTCCATCTGTGTTGCAAATAGCTAGATGTTGAGGGCTTGATTTCTGCATCTTCCTCCACAATTTTTTTCTAATTCTTTCTTCTAAAGAACATAATGAGTTTGTAGTTGATCTCTTTTATTAATGATGCCTTACCTTTCCAGGTAGTTTTCTGCAAACTTAAATAAGGATCTTTGTTCTCTTCTCAGGTTTCAGTATCAGATGCAAAATCATCACTTGTTGATTAGAACAGAAAGTTTTCTTCATCTATTGACTCAAAGTGATTTTGAAGTTCTGAATATTTAAATAAAAGAGAATTTTTTTCCACCATCAGCTCATGCTTTTCTTTTGCCACTTTCTAAAGAGTAGTTCATGCACAGGACTTCCATAATATTCCTATAAAGTTTTATTTTTTGGTTGTCACTTCCTGTTTTTCTCTAAGCAATGTCCATGGATAGTTAACAATTCTATCTGCCCATGAAGGAATTGTAGTCAATCACATTCTGCATCTTTACTGTTCTTCCGAACTTGCCAGTTTGTGACTGAAATTCGAGTGCAAACTTTGAAGATCTTCATTTTTTAATTATATTATAGAGTAGCTGCTGCAACCATTTGATTTTCCTAAGCAATTATCCCTTTTTAGATTCTGAGGTTTGATAGAGCCGTGTGACTGCTGATTGCAGTCCAATGCTTGCCAAACTTTAATTCATGTATGTTTCATTTGATGCTCAACTTTAAGCTTTTCTAAGGTAATCCTCAGCAGTAAAAGGTCTGTAGTTTAGGCCTCTGCTTCTACATTGAAAGAAACCTTGATTTCTTCCATAGCTCACTGATAATACTTAGCGGCTATTTATGCAAATTGATGATCTTTGAATGTTCAACGTTAGCATGACCTAATTTGGACTTAAGCATCTCTATTTCCTAGATAACTGATCGCCAGCTGCATGCCTGGTGGAATGCATTCGAGGTTTGGAGTTTTGTTGTGACTGTATCTCGTTCATCTTCAAATTCTTTGCTTGTTGTTGTACCTTTGTTTTATCCATGGTTGATATTTGCAAATAGAAATGAAGTACCGTCGACCATATTAGAAGCCTTGATGCTCATATGTGTGTTTTGAAGTTCTGTGATGACCTTCATGCTTGCTGAAGAACCTTTTCTGACTTGATAATCTGAGACTGGCAGCACGGTGGCGCAGTGGTTAGCACTGCTGCCTCACAGCGCCAGGGACCTGGGCTGGATTCCACCCTTGGGCGATTGTCTGTGTGGAGTTTGTACATTCTCCCTGCGTCTGCGTTGGTTTCCTCTGGGTGCTCTGGTTTCCTCCCACTGTCCAAAGATGTGCAGGTTTGGTGGATTGGCCATGCTAAATTGGCCATAGTGTTCAGGGATGTGTAGAGTAGGTGGGTTATAGGGTGATGGGTCTGGGTGGGATGCTCTGAGGGTCAGTGGTCTTGTTGGGCCGAATGGCCTGTTTCCACACTGTAGGAAATTTATGATATTGTAGCTACATTGCTGACTGCAGAAAATTCTGAAGATTTGCTGGTATTTGTTTGTGGATGGCCTGTTATGAGCTCCTCTTCAGCTGTTATAAGTGCAAGGGCACCTGCATATTTTTGATGTTCTACTACCAACTTATCAACGTCAGTGGGACTTTCATTCCATTTTCTGCTACTCTTTCCAGAAAGTGTAAGCCAAGGTTGAGAATGCCTCTTGAGATTAGTCACCTTCATTGAGTGTCTTCTTGTCCCTTTAGGTCCAGCCTCTCTTCTAAGAGAAATGAAACTTCTGCCCAATCTTCCTGTAGCCCAAGTGATACGGCTGCTGTTGTGCTAATTTGGTGGATAGTTATACTAAAAAAATTCAAAGTCACACGTTTGTCTTTGCTTAGAAAAGATACATCAGGACCTGGAGTGACATACAGATTGCTGTGCCATTGAACTGAAATGTAACAATCATCCATCCTTATCTTCATCAGGAACAGATACATTAAGCTGAATATCAAATGTTCAAAGAAGGTTAGGCTGCAAGTGTGGTGTCAAATTTGAAAGATGCAATGTGAGGGAGATTCTTTATTTCAAATGATGTTAATTTTCTTGCTCTTAACCATGATGTCACAACGAGGCATTTGTCTTGTGAATCTCATGAGTGTGTTATACTCGGGCACCAGAAATTGCCTTTTGAGATTGTTGAGTATGTTATATTCCCCAAGAAGAATTCACCTTCCTCAGTGTGTGTTAATATTTGGGCATTTACAGACTCTTATTGTGTGTTTGTAACTTATTGTTCCGCTGATCCAGCTGTGAAATGTCCTTTATCCTTGTATTCATGATCATCTATAAAACTGGGTGGACAAAACCCCCAACAGTGGGTCCTATGATTGCAGTGACTTTTTATCCGCTGTTCCCTCTCATGCTTTCTGCCCGTGAATTCTTTCTGTGCTTTTTTTTAAGTCTCACATCTTCGTGTGAAGCTGTACTCTGCAGTCAGCCATCCTACTGTAACTCCCAGCTAACAATGAATATCACATCCCCACATCACTGACCTGCCAAACCCTCACATAGAACTGCTCTACCCAGCCTAAAACAATAGGGTTTCTATCCCTGATCAGAAGATCTGAGTCATTATGTTGGAATTCTTGTTCATTCTACTCACCATTTCGAGTGATAGGCTAACTACTGAGGTATATTTGTGCAATAAAGTGATTTTGTGATGTTTTATGGCTCAGGAGAGTATTGTGATATAGAGTCATAGAGTCATGCAAAATGGAAACAGACCCTTTGGTTCAGCTGAGTGAATGTGCAACTTTCCACATTCCTTGTTGCAAGGAATGTGCTTTTTAACTTTCTTTTACCTGTCTGTGAACTGCCTCAGGAGCTCGTTACCCTGCTATGGTCTTGGTCCAGGTGCTCTGCCGCGCTGCGGGCCCTGCCTGCACACTGCCTGTGGACTGGCTGAGTCCAGAACTTCTCTCCCAGTCGATTCTTTAATGTTGCTTGGCTGATGTATTCACAATTTCCAGGTTGGGACTTCCAGTGAGTCCCTCCACTGATGCACAGTGGCAGCTATGAGCAAGCCATCTGCAAGATGCATTGCCACAATTCAGCAAGGCTCCTTCCAGATCAACGGCCAAAGAACAAGGGCAGCAGATACGTGGGAGCACCACCAGCTACAAACTCACCTCCAAGCCACACACCATATAGACTTGGAAATATAACCACCGTTCCTTTAGTGTTACTGGATCAAAATCCTGGAATTGCCTCCCTCACAACATTATGCATGCGCTTACAACTAATAGATTGCAGCAATTAAAGAAAAGACAACATATCTTCACTTTCTCAAGAGCAGCCAGGGATGGAAAATAAATGTTCATCCCACATCACTTGAATGAATAAACAGAAGCTTTTTATTCACATACTCAGTAACTACTATCAGAGTAAAGGTATGTGTAACCATCTAGTCCATACTTTCTTCGGCTTTGAGGTGACCTCAATAGCTGTGTCCAAACATGTATCAGCCTGCAGATTCATAAAAACAAAATTCACCATCTCCACCAAGCAGACCCCTTGACATACACCCTAAGGATCTGAATGGACTGTTATATGGTAGCAAGTGAGCTTCTCTTCCCTTTCTGCCTCCATATCTCTTTGTTAATCTTAAAACTTCCAAGAGCTGTCAGGATCCTAAGACAGCCTTCAGATCACAATTTTGAAATTGTGCTAAAGTAGGTCTCAAACCCACCATTTGAAAGTGTAGCCCTTGAATGTTTCTGGATTTGTCTGAGAAATGAAAAGCTCTTGGACATTTCTCTAAAGGGTAGGTTGATTTGCCCATCATCACTCATTCTTTATATCTTTGTCATGTCTTTAACAGTGATTTGTTCAATGGCAACGTAAGGAATAACTTCAGAGTGTGTCCAGTTCAAACATTTATGAACCTATCCCCGTACTTCTTTTTTGCAGGAGGTATTGGCTAAGATCTTCCAGTGACTAGATAATTGAAATTCCCGGGAAATGTGCGTTAGGACCATGCAGAAGCTGAAATGTCTGATGGCCAATTACCTGGTATCTAGAACCCTCCAACAAAATACTCTACTCTTGGTTAGAGTTGAATACTTCAGGGAGTCCAAATCACTTACCTCAATAATTATCCAGGATAAGTCAGAGAAATGAGAACTTACTGTAACTCCCAGCTAACAACGAATATCACATCCCCACATCACTGACCTGCCAAACCCTCACATAGAATTGCTCTGCCCAGCCTAAAACAAAAGGGTTTCTGTCCCTGATCAGAAGATCTGAGTCATTATGTTGGAAGTCTTGTTCATTCTACTCACCATTTTGAACGATAGGCTAACTACTGAGGTATATTTGTGCAATAAAGTGGTTTTGTTATGTTTTATGGCTCAGGAGAGTATCTTGATATAGAGTCATGCAAAACGGAAACAGACCCTTCGGTCCAACTCTTCCATACCAACCACGTTTCACAAACAAAACTAGTCCAACTTGCCTGCATTTGGCCCATATCCCTCTAAACCTTTCCTATTCATGTCCCTATCCAAATGTTTTTTAAATCTTGTAACTGTACCTGCACCTATCACTGCCTCTGCAAGTTCATTCTACATATGAACCACCGTTTCGTTGAAAAAGTTGCCTCCCAGGCCCCTTTTAAATCTTTCTCCTCTCACCTTAAATATATGCCCTGAGTGTTGAACTCCACTGCCAAAGAGAAAAGACCCTTACTATTCACCTTACCTATGCCTCTCATGATTTTATAAACCTCTATAAGGTCACCCCTCAACCTCTTACACTCCAGTGAGAAAAAACCCAGCCTATCCAGCCTCTCCTTATAACTCAAACCCTGCAGTCCCAACAACATCCTGGTAAATCTTTTCTGAACCATCTCCAATTTAATAATATCTTTCCTAAAGCAGGATGACCAAAACTGTACATAGCACTCCAAAAACAGCCTAACAAATGTTCTGTACAACCTCAAAATGACATCATAACTCCTGCAATCAGTGATTGAATGGAAGATATGAGAATAAGCATTAGCAAATATGTACTTCACAACCCAAAAGGAAGCTCTCAATTTCCCATCCTAAAAGTGCTGAAGCACCCTCGACCACCAACCTGAGATCTGTTTAACCCCAAAAATGCAAATATAATGTTGCTTTTTACTATTTCACTCAAATAATTCCATTAATCTGTGAAAGAGTAACTTCCTTTTACACAATTTTGGATATAGTTCATGGAAGTCATCATAGAAATGCCACGGTGTGGAAACAGTCCATGCAAACCCACAAGTCTACACCAACCTTTTGAAGATCTTCTCTCCCAGACCCGTACCCTTACCCTTTTTAACCTTGCATTTTCCATGATTAATGCACCTAACCAAACATCCCTGAACACAGTGGGCAATTTTGTATGGCCAATCCACCTAACTTGCACATCTTTGGACGATGGGAGGAAACTGGAGCCATTGGCAGAAACCCACACAGACACAGGGAGAATGTACAAACTCCGCATAGACAGTTGCCCAAGGTTGGAATCAAAACTGGGTCCCTTGCACTGTGAGGCAGCTGTGCTAACCACTGAGCCACAATGCAGCCCTAGTTTTGCAATTTGTTTTAGATCCATCTTAACAGAACAATCAAATAACAGAGAAGTTGGTTTTGAGAGAAGCACCGGCAGGAATTATACCACATGAATGATAATAGTATTATTTGAATAATTTCTTCTTTCACAGGAAACTTACAAAGCCTTATCTAATCCTGCTAGGATAATTGTTAAGTAGGTTTTATTTCCATAAATTCCCAGCTTGCTTGACAGTAATGAGACTGTACTGTTCCACATCATTTTGAGGGGGGGGTTACCAGTGGAATTCTGATTTTCTTTTATTTAATGGTATTTAGGAAAGTACTTTTAATAAATTATTTGACATTGACAGTGAATTCTATTACTTAGTGATTAAGGTATTAAAGATTCAAAGGAAACGGGAAAAATTAATAAAATGGCAATGGAAAATCTCAGATTTAATAGAGAGAAATTAAAGATTTATTGGCTCATGATAGATTTCATTAGCAGAAGTGCTGAAGTAAATAGATATGTTATGAGTACAATCTATTCAAGGAAGGGTTCCAGTAAATGTGAAATTATTTGTCAACAGAGTCAATTAAGTTGGAGTAGGCTACTTTGACCTCATTGACAATGTATCATTTGGAATATCTTGGAGATATTTCAATGTTCTAACTTTAAACTAAAATGAAACCAATTAAGTTATAAGGAAATGCTGGATAGGCCAAGGCTTTTTCATTGGAGTGTAGGAGATTGAGAGATGACCTTATATAAGTTTACAAATTCATGTGGGGTATAGATAGGGTTAATGTTAGGTGCCTTTTCTCTAGGATGGGGGATTTCAAGACTGGGAGCGTATTTTTTAGGTCAGAGGAGAGAAATTTGAAAAAGACATGAGGGACAAATTTTTTACACAGAGGGTGGTTCGCGTGTGAAATGAACTTTCTGAGGAAGTGGTGGATGTGGGCACAATTACAATGTTTAAGAGAAATTTGGATAGGTACACAAATAGGAAAGGTTTGGAGGGATATGGGCCAGAAGCAGGCAGGTGAGACTACTTTAGTTTGGGATTATGTTGGGTATGGACCGGTTGGACTGAAGGGTCTGTATCCGTGCTGTCTGATTTTGTGACTATGACTCTATGACAGAGTTCAAAGGAGATGTGTAGATAGTGAGAGAACTTAAAATTCTATGCTATGGCGGATCATACAGTTCAAATTATTTATGAAGGAGAAAGAAGTTTAATGGAGACATTAGCAAAATGATAAACGTCAGATCATGGCTCATGATGTGGATTCTTGATGGAAAAGCATGGTTGTACCTCCCCCAATTTTCAAATTATTAACATAAATGTAAGGTTTATATCTCTGCTTTCTTGATATGCACTCATAAAGGCATGTCTTCATTTTGAATACAATATTTGTAAAGTTTATTATTAAGTATTTAAGTTATATGTAACAAGTTTTTGCATTTGAGTTGTGATTGCAGAATTAAAGGACAAAAGTTTAAAATGAATATCCCTCAAATTAGGATTTGTTTTACTATAGGAAAAGAAGGTACATTAAGTATAACATGTATTACAGTCAGTGACTCTCTATCTATTTTGGACTATCCTGACCAATGCTATGGTTGGATTTTAATACAATTATGCTAGTGTAAAACCAATTCTCAATCTAGGATCTACAATATAGGTTTTTAATTGATAACATTGTAAGATTTCTTGCAAATAGTTGTAATTAATTAAAAGGAACTGAACCTAAATCACTACACTGCCAAAGTTGGAGCATTTGTAATAGAGAGGGAAACTTCTGAGAAGAGCAGAGGCAGATAACATGTTACGAAGTTTAAGGGTTAGCTGGTATCAATATTTCAAATAAATAGTGTATATATTTAAGAACTTTGTTGAGGCAAGACAAAAATATAAAGGCACTGCATTGCCACAGGATCAAGAATATGAACAGAGACAGCAAGGACTAAACATGATTCAGGAGGCAAGAATAGATGCGTGCTATTAATCCTGAAAAATATACAGTCTGACAAATATAGAGCCATACAGTTATACAGCATGGAGACAATCCCTTCGGTCCAACTCACCCATGCCAACCAGCTACCCTAAATTCATTTAGTCCCATTTGTCAGCATTTTGTCCATATCCCTGTAAGCCATTCCTATTCATGTACCCTTCGAGATGCCTTCTAAATGTTGTAATTGTACCACTTCCTCTGGCAGCTCATTCCATACATGCACCACTCCCTGCGTGAAAAAGTTGCCCCTCAGGTCCCTTTTAAATCTTTCCCCTCTCACCTTAAACCTATGCCCTCTAGTTTTGGACTCCCCTACTGTAGGTAAATTACCTTGGGTATTAACCCTATCCATGCCCCTCATGATTTTATAAGCTTCTATAAGGTCACATCTCAGCCAACACGCTCCGGGAAAAAAGCCCCAGCCTATTCAAACTCTCCCCATAGCTCAAATCTCCAATGAGCAAGTGAATAGAATTACAGAAATAAGATTTTGAGGACTCAAATGGACCTGTACACTTTAGCTGTGAACAAGATACATTGTAGTTTAATGCCTCTGTCCCTATGAAACAGGTTAGCGGTGTACAGTGTAACACGGTAATAGTCTGTAGTGCACAGAGGCATACAGCGCAATAAGTAACATGCTATAATGTACAGAGGCATACATTGTTACAGAAGATCCAACAATTGCTACTACTAATGTCACAAAAGGGGAGTAAAGTTAAAGTGAAATGTTAGCTAGAAAGCTATTAAAGTAAACACTATTGTGTACAGTTCTGAATGCCACAATATAAGAAAGATGTCAATACATTGTAGAGAATGCAGAAGCAATTTACAGGAATGGCTTAATGAATCAGAAATTTCAGTTTGGGAGTTATAAGAACATAAGAACTAGGAGCAGGAGTAGGCCATCTGGCCCCTCGAGCCTGCCCTGCCATTTAATAAGATCATGGCTGATCTTTGAGACTCAGCTCAACTTACCCGCCCGCTCACCATAACCCATAACTCCTTTACTGTTCAAAAATTTATCTAGCCTTGCTTTAAAAACATTCAGCGAGGTAGCTTCAACCACTTCACTGGGCAGGGAATTCCGTAGATTCACAACCCTTTGGGTGAAGAAGTTCCTCCTGACCTCAGTCCTACATCTGCTTCCCTTTATTTTGAGGCGATACCCTCTAGTCCTTGTTTCACCTGCTAGTGGAAACAACCTCCCTGCCTCCACCTTATCTATTCCCTTCATAATCTTATATGTTTCTATAAGATCTCCCCTCATTCTTCTTGTATGGTTGGTAAGTTTGCAGATGACACCAAAATGGGTGATGTAGTGGACAGTGAAGAAGGTTACCTCAGAGTACAACTGGACTTTGATTAGATAGGCCAATGAGTGGCAAATGGAATTTAATTTAGATCAATGTGAGGTGCTGCATTTTGGTAAGGCAAATCAGGGGAGGACTTATCCACTTAATGGTGGGGTCCTGGGGAATGTTGCCGAACAAAAAGACCTTGGGTTGCAGGTTCATATTTTGGCATACAGGGTAGTGAAGAAGGTGTTTGGTACGCTTGCCTTTATTGGTCAGCTCATTGAGTATATGAGTTGGGATTTCATGGTGCAGCTGTACAGGACATTGGTTGGGCCATTTCTGGAATACTGTATTGAATTCTGGTCTTCCTGCTTTGGAAAGATGTTGTTCAGCTTGAGAGGTTTCAGAAAAGATCGATATGGGATGGAGGGTTTGAGCTATAGGGAGAGGCTGAATAGGCTCATGCTATTTTCCCTGGAGCATCAGAGGCTGGGGCATGACCTTACAGAAGTTTATAAGATCATGAGGGGTATGGATAGGGTGAACAGCCAAGGTCTTTTCCCCAAGGTTTAAGGTGAGAGGGGAAAGATCTTAAAAGGCACCTAAGGGGCAACATTTTCACACAGAGGGTGGCGCCTGTGTGGAACTAATTACCAGAGGAAGTGGTGGAGGCTGGCACAATTACAACATTTAAAAGGCATCTTTTGTATTCAGACATACAAAATGATCAGAGGATTAGATAGGGTGGACAGTGAGAGTCTTTTTCCTAGGATGATGACATCGGCTAGTACGAGGGGGCATAGCTGCAAATTGAGGGGTGATAGATTTAAGACAGATGTAAGAGGCAGGTTCTTTACTCAGAGAGTGGTAAGGGCGTGGAATGCCCTGCCTGCCAATGTAGTTAATTCAGCCACATTAGGGGCATTTAAACAGTCCTGGATAAGCATGTGGATGATGATGGGATAGTGTAGGGGGATGGGCTTAGATTAGTTCACAGGTCGGCGCAACATCGAGGGCTGAAGGGCCTGTTCTGCGCTGTATTGTTCTATCTTCTATGTTCTATGATCTGATGGGTACATGTATCTGAAAGGTTTAGAGGGATATGGTCAAATGCTGACAAATGGGATGAGATTTATTTAGGTTATTTGGTCGGCATGGACGAGTTGGACCGAAGGGACCATTTCAGTGTTGTATAATTCTATAACTCTATGATCTTATGAGGATAGATCGAGGAGATTGGGACTGTTCTCCCTGGAGAGAAGAAGGCTGAAGGGAGATTTGACAGAGTTTTCAAAATCATGAGCATGCTGGATACAGTAGACAAGAAGAAGATTTTCTCACCTGGAAAAGGAACAAGAACAAAACGGCATTGATTTAAGTTATATGCCAACAAATCAAGGGTGATGTGAGAGAAAACATTTTCACTCAGTGAACAGTCAAGGCATAGAATGGAAATGTGTTGGAGGCAGGTTCATTTGAGGTATTGAAGGGGGCATTGGGTAATCATTGAGATAGAATGTATGCAGGGTTATAGGGAGACTGGCTCCAGATAATAGAACCAGTGCAGGCACGATGAGCTAAATGACCTCTTTCTGCACAGTAACAACTCTGTGATTCTACTAAATATATATATGTTTGACCAGAAAGCCCATCGAAGCAATGAATCCAATGAATATTTCAGCTCTTCTGTGCCTGTTCACATTTCTTGTGAATTTTGTTAACAATTCCTGACAGGATGAATTAAAAACATCATCATTCTTGAAGGACCTATGATTCTGGCTATGAGCCAAAAAGCACAGCAGAGAAAACTAGACTATTTTTAACCACTGGTGTAATTGAAATTTAAAATATGGGTAGTGAACAGCCCTAGCCAAATTGGAACTAGAAATGAACTGAAAGGTTGTGACTCTTGCATGTGCTTAGTTAGGGGAGAAATGGAGATAATGAAACTCAAGGGAAATCACCAAGTTTTTGAATCCATCATTCCAAAAGAGTATTATTGTTTCATTAGAAAACCATCGAGCTTGTCCATTTCTTGAATGTCAGTAAATAACCTGCAACAAAATGTTCTCGACAGAGGGTGTTCATTCTCCTTTGTAAACTGCACAGCTCAGACATTTTCAGCCTGTGAATCAGAACATTTGTATATTGATATAACCTTATCATGTTTGTTAGAAACAACTCAAAGATGTCGATATAAAATTCGTTATTTAAAAGTGACATTCTTTTATAGAGACAAATAAAGCAAGTGTCAAGTTTCAATAATAAAATTAATCAAGAGTTAGCTTGATCTTGAACGCTTTATTCTTGCAAATTATCATCTTTTCTTCAACCTGCATTTCCACTCTAAAATCCTTGAAGATGATGCTGCCTCCCAATTCTACATGCTTCCTTGCAACTTTGCATTCAGTCTTCTCTAAAAGACTTCAACTCCTTCAACAGGAATGAAATACCCCCCAACTAAAGTCATAAATTACATCCTATGTCACTGTGTGCATTATCCCTCTGCATCGTTCAGCCTTTTACACAGTCAACAACTCCATTCTCCTTTATCATATCTCCTCTTTGATCAGCTAAGTGGGGCTGCTCTCAAAGAATTCTGTACTCATCTATCCAAGTATTGTCTGTGCATATTATATCTTGACTCTGCTCCAGGATCTTGTTTACTCCTTATTTCTTATCTACATGGTTTTGCTTTTGGCAACATCATCTGACGAGATCATGCCACGTTTCACATGTGTCTGATGACAATCATCATGCATCGCCATTATTTCACTGCCCTTGTGTTTTCAGCTTCCTTTTTAGTATCTAATATAACAATTTGATACATCCATCCTGAAATTTATTACAGGCCAATTTAATGATTTCAATGATCTCCTGTCTCATCAATCAGTTTTCACCTCTCAGTTTTCACCTTTCGCCTTGTAACAAGGCCAGCTGGGTGGACTTCATAGAATATGAGTTCCCTGATTGGACCAGATTATCAGCCCCAATCGGGGAGACCTGGCTGACAGATATAAACAGGAGAGTCAGACAGCCTGTTCATTCTGAGTGCTGTCTCTGAGGAGGCTGAATCAATCACAAGGACTCTCCACATGTAAATAAAAAGGTAGCCTGGTGTTAGTATGGCACAGTCGTAGGCACTGCTGCCTCACAGTGCCAGGGACCCAGGTTCGATTCCAGCCTTGAGTGATCATCTTTATGGAGTTTACGTGTCTGCATGGGTTTCCTCCCACAGTCCAAAAGATGTGTAAGTTAGGTGGACTGGCCATCCTAAATTATCCATAGTGTCCAGGGATGTGTAGGTTAGGTGAGTTAGCCGTGAGAAAAGTAGGGTTACAGGGAACAGGTAGGGGAATGGGTCTGCGTGGGATGCTGTTTGGAGTGTTGGTACGGATTTGTTGGGCCGAATGTTTCCACACTGTAGTGATTCTATGGAGTATACCAGCCTTTGTGGAATTATTTCAAACCTATTGCTAATTAAAAATCTGTCCATCTCCTCCTTAAATTTACTTAATGTCCTGGCATTCACCACACTCTGGGGTAGTGAATTCCACAGATTCACGACCTTTTGAGAGAAGCAATTTTTTTTTACATTCCCTACAGTGTGGAAGCAGGTCCTTCGGTCCAACAAGTCCACACCGATCCTCAGAGCATCCCACCTAGACCCATCCCCCTATAACGCACCTAATCTACACATCCCTGAACACTATGGGCAACTTAGCATGGGGCCAACCCCCATCTCTGTTTTAAATCTGCTACTCCTTATCCTAAAATTATGACCTCTTGTTCTTGATTGTCCCACAGGAAGAAACATCTTACTTATTTTTACTTTGTCCATCCCCTTTAGTATCTTTTATACCTCAGTTATGGCTCCTCACATTCTTCTAAACTCTCATTCTTCTATAGACATAAGCTGCTCGATCTCTCTTCATAAAACGTTCCCCTCTCCTCTGGAATTAATGTAGTGAACGACCTTTGAACTGCTGCCGTGCAACTACATGTCTCCTCAAGTAAGGGGACTAAAATTGTACGTGATATTCCAGGTGTAGCCTCATTAATGCCTTGTACAGTCACAGCAACAAACTGAACTCATCCAAAATTTTGCTGCCTGTATCTTAACCTTTAAGTTCCACTCATTCACTATCCCTCGAGGTCTGTCAATACCTTAAGTTAAAATGATCTTCTCAATTTTCAAATCTCTCCATGACTGCACCTCTCTCTAGCTCTGCAACCAAATCCAACCCCACATTGATAGAGTTATTATGGCCCAAAGGAGGCCATTTGGCTCATCCAGTCCATAATGGTTCTCTGTAGAGTAGTTTCATTGACCAGATCTGCCCCTGTAGCCCTTTAGACTAATTTCTCTAAAGTGCTCTGTCAGTGCCTTTTGAAATCATTCATCATCTCCGCTTCCACTGTTGTAGACAGTGAGTTTCAGATCATTACAAAGTGCTGCTTTAAAAAAAAGCCTTTCCTCACATGCCCCTGCTGCTCTAGCCCCAAATATCCATTCTGTGTCCTGTAGTCCTGTACCATTAGTTAAATGGAACAATTTTTCTTGTCTACTTTATCTAAACATGTCATAATCTTGTAAACCTATGTGAAACCATAGAGTCAGGGGAATGTTAGAGCGCAGAATCACCCTTCAATCTGCTCCAAGGGGAATGGCTTGACCTCCTCCAATCTAGACTTGTAGTTCAAAACCCTTACTTAAAACATTCTGGTAAATCTCCTTTGCACACTCCCAAGGTCTCTCACATCCTTCCTAAAATGTGGCAACCAGAACTGAATACAATACTCTAGCTATGGATTAACCAATGCTTTATCCAGATTCAGCATAACTTCCCTGCTTTCTTCTATTTACGAAGACCAAAATTCCATTTGCTTTGTTAACCACATTCTCAGTATTTCCTGCCAGTTCAAAGGTCAGTGCACATGAAGTCCCTAAGTCCCTATAAATGTTTGGAAGTATGCCATTTCAGTAATGTTACTTTCCTTATACACTACTCACACTTCTCAGCTAAATTTTCAAAATTGTGCTTCTCTAAATTTCATCTTCCACTTTTTTTCTGTTTATTCTGTTAGCCTACAGAGTCATACAGAATTATAGAGTCATGAAGTTTTTAAGAAAGAGAAAACTTCATGACTCTATCACTCTCCATGACACTATGGAAAGAGGCCCTTCGGTTCATCACATCCATGCTGGTCCATCTATTCAAATCCCACTTTCCCACAGTTGACCCATAGCCTTGTATGCTCTGGCTGTTCGAGCACACATCTAAATAATTCTAAAATTCTTAAGAGTTTCCGCCTCTACCACCTTTTCAAGCAGCGAATTCCATATTACCCACAATCTCCTGTATGAAAAATGTTCTTCCTCAAATCCCCTCTAAATCTTCCATTCCTTACCTTAAACCTGAACCAGCCAGTTATTGATCCCTCTACTGTTTCTCTTTAACTATGCCCCTCAGAATTTTGTACAAGTCAATCAGTTCACCCCCTCAGACTTCTCAGCTCCAAGGAAAGCAAGCCAGCTTACCGAGTCTCTCCTCATAGCTGAATTGCTCCAATCCAGGCAACATCCCAGTGAAATCAAAACAAAGAACGGCAGATGCTGGAGATCCGAAACAAATGAAAACACAAATTGCTGGAGAAACTCAGTACATTTAGCAGCATCTGCGGACAGAAAACAGCATTGTCGTTTCAAGTCCAGTGACCCCTCTTCAGAAGTTTACAGGAGCGAATTCCAACGTTTAGGGCCCAGTTAATTGAAGAGCTAACTCTCTGTAAGCAGTTTTCCTCCTCGTACTGAAAAAAAAGATATGATTTCATTGGAGGCATTTCACAGAAGGTTATGAGCAAAAGTTAAACAGATTGGGTCTCCACTCATTAGAGTTTAGGCGAATGAGAGGTGATCTCATTGAAACATGTAGGATTCTTAAATGACTTAACAAGGTAAAAGCTGACAGTATGCTTCCCCTCATAGGAGAGCCTAGGACCAGAGGGCAGAGTCTAAGAATTAAGGGACACCAGTGTAAGACTGAGATGAGAAGGAAGTTCTTCTCAGAGAGTTGTGGGTCTTTGGAACTGCTTGTCACAGGGAGCTGTGGGGATAGAGTCCTTGTGTATATTTTACGCTGAGGTAGATAGATTCTTGCTAGTCTGGGAATCAAGGGTTACGTGGAAATGCTAGGAAAGTGGACATGAGAAATGTGGGATCAGCCACGATCCTATCGAATGGCAGAGCAAGTTTGAGGAGCCAAATAGGCTACTCCTGTTCTTACTTATTGTGGTGTTATGGTCTTATGAGAAAGTGACACTATGGTCCACTCCGACTCTGGTGTCTTTACCTTTTTTACAATACCCATTGCTTTCCCTTCATTAACTTCCTGCTACTTCTTCAAAAATTTCAAGTGAATTCACTGAGCCCAATCTGCCTTTTATAAATCCTTAATATCTTATTAATAATACTTTGAATATCTCAAACTTCTCAAAGTGCCCATTGATGTTTTTTTTCTCCTGAGTAGGAGTCCGCCAACAAATCTGCATTCCTTCAACTTCAACGTTTTACCTATTCCCTTTCCATTAGCTCTGCCACTGTTAGCTATGCCTTCAATTAACTAGGGCCTAAACTTTGGAATTTGTTCTGTAAGCCTCTTCCCTTCCATCTCCCTCTAATCCTTTAGGAACTCCTGAAAACTTACTCCTTTGACTAAACTTGTACAGAGCCACTGAATATATACTCCTTTGCCTCAGTTTCAATATATGTTTGACGATGCACTTACCAAAAGTTCACTCAATCATGGAATGGTTATAGCAGATCATGTCTCTGCTGGCTCTCAGCAAGAATGAATCATCATAGTGTATCTGTCTGCCTTTTCCCCTTAGCCCTGGATTGTCTTTCTTTTTGGTAATGATCTATTCTTTTGAACGCCTTAATTGAAATAGCTTTCATAACATTCTCAGACACTGATGTTCCAGATCCTGTCTGTTAATACGGCAAATGGTTAAGTGGGTGACTGAGGTTAATTGATTAACTTATCAATTGGGTAGCCCCATTAAATACCTATCCCAGCCCACAGTGATTTTAACCCCGTCTTACCATGCTCTGTTTCTGGAACAACTCACCTCTTACTGAACGTCTGCTGAAAGATCAGCATCTCTGGCTCCTGTGCCACCTTTAAAAGGCTGTGTACTCCCGGACAAACACTGGCATTCTGAAACTGCCTGATCAATCAAGGAAAGAGTCTGAACATTGCCTGCAACATCTTCCTTCACTCACTGTTACCACCCTCCCCAAGAACCCCCACACCACAAACCCTGCATGACCTCTGTGCTGGCTATTTACTTACCTGGGAAATCTCACCACCTTGACCAGCACTAACAGCCATGCCACCATTTTTCACCTTAATCCCTTCCTTTTGCATGTTCCAGGATATGGCAGTCCATCATATAACCAAAGGGCCTCAGACGGCTGGGAGAGTGTGCAACATTCGATACCTCAGACCCTATGAGGAAAGAGTGCCGGCCTTCCCAGGAATAGACTGGAAGCATTCCTGCAGAGATGCCGAGACATCCATGTCCCACTAACTGAGCAAATACCATTCTTCATTCCACTGCAACTCCCACATTAACCCTGTTGTCCTTGTCATCCATTGCACACCACTCCTAACCACTGTCTGCAATGCCTCTCTCCCATGTCTTGAAAGAACCACCAGCATGTCTACCACCATTGCAATGAAATTGCCCGCTCCCTCAGAAGCCACCTCCTTGACTGTTGAGGACAAGAACACTGAGGCACCAGAGGAAACATTGGCAAAGCTACCTCCTGCACCGACACTAGCTCAGATGTTGACACCTTAGTGGATGCGTTAGCATTAGAACTTTTGGGAGCATAATTTGGTGAGCATTTATTTGTGTCAAATAATAATTTTAATGCATGAACACTTTCTTCATTGCCTATAAACATCCCTCTTCCCCACCTGCAAGCCCTGTCATGAGATGGATTGCTTTTAGCATAGTCAAATTATTTTCAGCTACACATAATCCATGTTATCAACTATTTAACTTCTCTTCTTCCCTGGTTTATGATTAGCTTTGTCTGCATACCCTTTATCTCCCTTTCTCTGGTTGGGTCCTTCACCACCTATCCACTCACTCCCTTTCCCCTCACTCCCCCATCATGTGCTTAAATTCCATATTTTCCTGGTTGCTATCAGTTCTTATTTAAGGGTCACAGGACTTAAAATGTTAACTATATTTTCTCTTCACAGATGCTGCCAGACCTGCCGAGTTTCTCCAGCAATTTCTATTTGTGTTTGCCCACAAAGGTAGTGTGAAGGAAAACACCTTATTGCAAGTGGGTACCGATGGCCATCTTCATCCCCCATTGCGTGACAATGTCTTATGCCTTGGAATTGCTTGTGCAGATAGTGCAAGTACTGATTTGGTGATCACATGAAATAAACTGACTTAAGATAGCAGGTATCTTATTATCCTGACCTGGTCTGGCATACATGTGACTCCCGACCCACAGTGATGTGGTTGACTCATTACTGCTCACTGGACAGTTAGAAATGGGTAATAAATGTCGAGCTAGTAATGCTCACATCCCATGAATAAATAAAAAAAATTCTAAGAATAACACCAAGACATCAGACTGGAATACAAAGTTCAGAGGGAAGCTATCTTGTTAGTAGCAACAAAGGATTCTGCCTGAAAAATCCACTACAGGCAGAGAGGTGGAGTTTAATAATTTTACCTGCCATATAATGTTTCTTCACTATTAAAAAAAACTCAGAATTTTGATTGTAAGGCCACAAACTTGGTGTTGTGAATTCATCATCAGAGATCTTGACCATCGATTGCAGCGAAACGGAATTTCTCAGTGTGTAAGGCTTCTCATGAACCTTTGGAGAAAAAGGGTAATATCAAATTTCAGGACTTTAAGAATCTAAGGACAAGTTAAAATTATCTTTTGGATGTTGTGAAAAATACATATTTATCCTTTCCTTTGCGTTAAATGTATCAGAAAGCTGGTTCTGTGTTTGTTCCTTAAAGGTCACAGAATTTAAGGGTTTAAAACATATGTTTTCAAAATGACGAGATAACAAAGTGTGGAACTGGAGGAACACTGCAGGCCAGGCAGCATCAGCAAAACAGGAAAGCTGACGTTTCAGGTTGGGACCCTTCTTCAGAAATGGGGAGGTGGGAGGGGAGCTCAGAAATAAATAGAGAGATTGAGAGATAAATAAATAAATAGTGGGGCTGGGGAAGGTAGGTGGGATGGTGATAGCTGAGGGCATGTAGGCTGTGATCAGGATTGGTCAGTGGGGAGGCTTTGCAACTGGTAAAATCTATGTTCAGGCTATTGGGATGAAGGCTCCCGAGGCAGAGTGTGAGGTGCTGCTCCTCCAGTTTCCTGGTGGTGTCATTGTGACACAGGAGGAGGCTCAGGATGGACATGTCACCCAGGGAGTGGGAGGGGAAGTTAAAATATTTCACGACCGGAAGGTGTTATTTATCACGTACAGAGCGCAGAAGTTCTACAAAATGGTCTCCGAGTCTATGCTTGGTCTCACCGATGTAGAGGAGGCCACATCGGGAGCAGCAGATACAGTAGACCAAGTTGATGGATGTGCAGGGGAACTTCTGTCTGATGTGAAAGGGTTGTTTTGTGCCTTGAATGGGGTTAAGGGGGAGGTGGAGGGGCAAGTGTAGCACTTCCTACGGTTGCAGGGAAAGGTGCCGGGAGTGGTGGGGCTAGTGGGGAGTGTGGAGCAGACGAGGGAGTCATGGAGAACGCAGTCCCTACGGAAGGCAGATAGGGGTGGAGAGGGAAATAGATCTTTGATTGTGGGATCGGATTGTAGGTGACGGAAATGATGGAGAATGATAAGTTGGATGTGGAGTTTGATGGGGTGATATGTGAGGACCAAGAGGATTCTGTCCTTATTTTTGTCTTTGTTGGAGGGAGACGATGTGAGGGCAGAAGTGCGGGAAACACAAGAGATGCAGTTGAGGGCATTTTCAATCACCAACGGGGGCAAGTTACAGTCCTTGAAATAGGAGAACATTTGGGATGGGGAGTGGAACGCCCCATCTTGGGATCAGACATGGCAGAGGTGGAGGAATTAAGAGTAGGGGATCGCATTCTTGCAGGAAGGTGGGTGAAAGGAGGTGTAGTCTGGGTAGCTGTGGGAGTCAGTGGGCTTGAAATAAATGTCGATTACAAGGCAGTCATCAGAGATGGAGACAGAGAGGTGCAGGAAGGGGAGGGAGGTATCGGAGATGGTCCAGGTGAATTTGAGGTTGGGGTGAAAGGTGTTAGTAAAGTTGATGAACTGTTCAAGCTCCTCATGGGAGCACAAGGCAGTGCTGGGGGGGGATAGTGCCAGTGTAGCAACGGAAAAGGGACTGTTCCACATATCCTACAAAGAGGCGGGCAAGGCTTGGACCCATGCAGGTGCCCATGGCCACCCCCTTTGTTTGTAGGAAGTGGGAGATATATTTCCCTCCCGACCCCTATCTGCCTTTTGTAGGGTCCGCTCTCTCCGCAACTCCCTCATCCGCTCCACACTCCCCACGAACACCACCACCCCCCGGCACCTTTCCCTGCAACCGCAGGAAGTGCTACACCTGCCCTCCACCTCCCCCTTCACCACCATTCAAGGCAAAAAACAAACCTTCCACATCAGACAGGGGTTCACCTGCACATCTGTCAATGTGGTCTGCTGTATCAGTCGGTCCCGAGGTGGCCTCCTCTACATTGGTGAGGCAAAGTGGAGACTCGGAGACTGTCTTATACAGCATCTGCACTTGACACGCGACAAACAACAACACCTTCTGGTTGCGAAACATTTTAACTTCCCCTCCCACTCCCTGGGTGACATGTCCATCCTGGGACCCCTCCAGTGTCACAATGACCCACCCGCAAACTGGAGGAGCAGCACCTCATATTCTGCCTCGGGACCCTACAGCCCGATGGCCTAAATGTGGATTTTACCAGTCTCAAAATCTCCCCATCCCTGGCCTCAACCCATATCCAACCCTCCTTCTCAATCCCGCCTCCTTCCCCTGACACAACCTGTCCATCTTCTCTCCCAACTATCCTCCACTCCCACCTCACTGACCAATCCCCACCACTGCCTACCTGCATTTACCTATCACCATCCCACCTACATTCCCCAGCCCCACCCCTCCTCCCTCTATTTATTTCTGAGCTGCCTTCCCCCTCCCCATTCCTGAAGAAAGGTTCTGACCTGAAACGTCAGCTTTCCTGCTCCTCTAAGACTGCATGGCCTGCTGTGTTCCTCCAGCTCCACACTGTATTATCCCTGACTCCAGCATCTGCAGTTCTTGCTATCTCAGCGTTTTTAAAATTATGACTTGTTGCAGTCAGTTGCGAGATGGGGAAAGGCGAGATGGGCCAAACACAGGCAAATGGGGCTAGTTTAGTTTGGGAAACCTGGTTGGCGTGGAGGAGTTGGACCGAAGGGTCTATTTCCATGCAATATGACTCTATGACTCTAGAGAAAATACTCCCAGATCCCTTCCTGTCTGTAATAAGCTGCAGTAGAACATGGATGGAATAGCTCATTTCTTCAGCCAATAAGTCCCTTCAACATTTCTGAGCTCTGGAAAATGCAAACCGTGCTTGTTGATAGTTCGTAAACTATATATGTCTTCTATGTGTGACATCATGTGTTATTTCTGTCTTTACACATGATGACCAGGTTTGTATATTGTTTTTAACACAAGCTGCAATGTCTGAGGAGAATGGATATGGAGGTGGACCAGTGAGAATGTCCAGCTCAGTTCTCCAACATAGTATACCAGCTGCCAACAGTATTTAAAAGCTTCATAAACCTGATCCTTCATACTTTGCCCCAAACCAATTCATATGCCAATCCATGACACCTAGATAGCCCATGACACTCATACCACCTCTATGCGCAAAGTATCCTACATGTCCCACAGATCACCCATGCTACTCATACTAGCTCTGTGCCCCATGTATCCTCCATAACGCATTCCTAGTACATGCCCTCAGATTCAATGCATTATTTAAGACCAATATTTTACAAGCTGCAGGAATAAGAAATAAAGTTCTCACCAGCTCAAAGAAACCTCCCATCATTGATACTGAGAAAGAAATGAATTCTGCCATGAAATAGAAAAGCCTGCAATACAGGCGGTCCCGAATTACGAACGACTGACCTACTAACATTCATACTTGTGAACGAGATCCCATTCAAATGTGTATTGATATTCATTTTAAAGATACAACTTGCAAATATTTGCTCATAATTATGAATGTCTGATTTACATTATACTGTACTGTGTTCGGGCTTGCATAAAAATTGACATACGAACGTACTCAAGAACAGAACCTATTTGTTGTCTGAGGACTGACTGTATTTGCAAACCTTTGAGCCTGTGTCAACAAACTGAAAACTACATAAAAGGGATAACTTGTTATTATAACTTTCTGCATGCTCAGATACATGGAACACCCACTTTGCTAAAATTCACTGGCATTTGAATTGCAGCCAAGTATTCAGAATGGACACAGCTGTTCAGACAATTCAAATTTCTCTGGAAGAAAAGAACAGAATGTGCTCATTTAAATTTTGAAGCAGAGTACCTGCCAATTATTTAAGGGTGCCAGTGGTTAGATTTTTAAAAAATTATCAAAACCACTTTGTTTTAATCATAAAAAGACATTTGAATTGCAGCAGAAAAGATGGCAGCACAGGCTGAGAAGATATTTTGTAACATTTTTCATTATGTTATGGACTTCCTGCATTTGACTACTGCAATGCATGGGAACAAATGCGCAATGTTGACCAATGTAAAGATCAACTTACCTTTAAAGGACAGATCCCTGAGGTTAATCACAGCATCAAAACACATTGACATGACAGTGCAGCACATTTGACATTATGAAAACACTTTACACTTATCTCCTCAGCAGCATTTCCATTTTCATTATGAATACTCAGACCTGACATGCTTTTAATGAGGTTCCAAAGCCACATGCAATATGACAGAAATCCAATGCAGGAGGAAATCTAATATTCACATCATCCCTCTTTCCCCTACCCCCACATGTAAAATGAAAAACCCAATCTCAGCAAGGTGGGTGGGCATTTTGCACACAAGACATTCCCAACCCACAAAAAGGCCAAACGAAAATGCCATTGTATGGAAAATGGCAAAACTTTCAGTGGAAAATTGAATTTCCTTAAAAATAAATCTGATTGTGTCCATTTATACCACAAAATATGTTTCTACACCCAGAAAACAATTTAGTTATTGGTTCATGTAAAGTGTTATTTAATGCATGAGTGACTGAGTTTAAAAAATACTTATTTAAACAACTTGTCTAATAATCTAACAGCGTAAAATACTTTATAGAATGAGAACTTTATTGAATGAGAACTTTATTTTTCAGAGTTGGGCTAAGTATTGTTGCAGAAATTTAGAATATCTCTTCATAGAAATTTACTTTTTGTTTAGTTACAGACTTCTATGGTCGCTACTGAATGCATTCTTTTTCCTAGATAACAAGTTGTGGGGCTGGATGAACACAGCAGGCCAAGCAGCATCATAGGAGCAGGAACCTTTTATCTCTGATTCTTTTTCCTGTTTTGTTCTGAACTGTGATTACAAGGTTGGAGCCTTTGCAGCTTCTGGTAAAATATGAGAACTGGGCTTGCCCAGCCTAAAACATTTGTGTTCACAGCATTAGAACATTTCTGGTCCAGGGTTAAGGTATTTTTTGTTTCATTTGGCATTGGACAAGATGGAAGCTAATACAGACGGCATTGAATTTCTTGGAGCCAGCAGTAATCCAAGGGTTAAGATTTAATTAAGAGGCTGCACCTGTGTAATTCGGCAACGTGCGCTATGATTTATTGCATTTGTATCACTGCATTAATCTGCTGTGCTATATTTGTAAACTAACAAATTGACCTGGCACAAATAATTTTCATTATTTCTCCACTTTTTTGGGGCCAATTTTATTCTGATGTTCCATAAGATACTCAAAGGTCACCTAAAATGGTTCAGAAATTCTACTAAACCAATAATAATATTTACATCTTACTACATATTATATAATATTTTAGATTACACAAAACTTAGAAGAATTGAAGGATGACAGTGTAGATCTTAAAAAAGACATTAATTTGGTGGTGGAGTGGGCAAACATGTGGCAAATGAAGTTCATTGTGGAGAAGTGTAAGGTGAAGCACTTTAGTACGAAGAACATGGACAGAAGCAAAACATCAAGGGCAGTATTCTGAAAGGGGTGCAAGAACAAAGAGACTTACACATTTATTGTGCATAAGTCTTTAAAAGTAGTAGGATGGTGAGAGCTGCATGTTAATAAAACATGTAGGTATCATAGACATGCACATAGAGTACAAGAGCAGGGAGATTATGATGAACTTATATAAGACACTGGTTAGACCTCAGCTGGAGCATTGCATATAGTTCTGGACATCAAACTATAAGAGTGATGTGAATACATTGGTGAGAGTACAGTACAGCTTTACGAGAAAGGCTCCAGGAATCAGACATTGCAGTTATGAGGAAAGATTGGAGAAGTTAGGACTGTTTTCCTTGATGGGGATATGGCTAAGATGAGATTTGAAATAAGTTTTCAAAATCATAAAGGGCCTGGACAAAGTGGAAACGGAGAAACTGTTCCCACTTGTAAATGGCCCAAGAGCTGGAGGGCACCGTTTTAAACTGTTTTGCAAAAAGAAGCAAATGCAAGGTGAGAAAATGTTTTATTCATGCAGGGTGTAATTAAGGTGTAGGATGTGATGGCTGGAAGTGTGATATGACTGGTTCAACTGAGGTGATTGTTTAAACAGAAACAATGTGCAGGGCTATGGTGAAAGGGCAAAAGGTTGGCATAAAGCTAAAATGCTCAGACAGCTAGTGCAGACACAATGGGCCAAATGGTCTTCTTCTGCACTGTAGCAATTCTCTGGTCCTGTGATTTGTAACTGTCACTGCTATGCTGTAAAACCCATTGATAAAAATGAATTGATTTTTAACAAAGTTAATGTGAGGTTTTCAACATATACATTTATTCTATTGGATGATATCTTTGATGATACAGGTGTTGTGTAATACAATGGATTTTCACACCGTTGTGTGCAACATACTGGTATCTCTTTAAAACTTGAATGAAATGGCTCCTGAAGCTTCCTTAAAACAGAATTTGAGTTCTGAGAAAATAAAGAAACTGAAAGACAAAGAAAAGAGAAGCTATTATTAACAGGTTTTGATCATTTCAACATTCTGGTTCTCTGATTGCTGCAAGGTTGGAATTTGTAAAATTGGCAGTCAATATTTTGTTGAATGGTTGCAGATAATTTTCTTCAGCGTATCCAGGGTTCATCAAAACACAGAGGGCATACTTTTTTCACTATGCTTTCGACCCCAAAGAGCTCTAAGGCATTGCCACTTTAGCCTGCATTTTATGCAGGATCCCATCTTGGTAAAATCATTGGAACACATACTAGGAATTGCTGCCCAGTGGACCAATAAGGGACTAAATGACAAATAAATTGCAGTCTAATTAATGACCTCTTCCAACAGCAACCATCTGAAAAAGGGTGAACAAGTTGTTTACCAGGGACCATCAACCCTTGATTTTGAGTGTTACTTATTGGCTTGTACAATTCCCATGCTTGGCTTCTTGTTGGAGATTGGCTAAGGACGCTTGTTTGAAAAGGGCTAAGCGAAACATCAAGACACTTCCTTGGCCGCGCTGCCAAGACTTCATCAGCCCTGTTATTGTTTTTAGTGGGAATTCTCTCAGGACACTACTGAAAAGTCATGAGAGTTGTGTTGCTGTAGCTTACGGGAGGGGTCATTAGGAGAATGAAGCACTTGGTCATGGGCATGTTGTTAGGAGACTCCCTGTTGGATGATGCATGAGTGGAGGAGATCAGGCCAAGCAGCGCAGATATACCATCATTAAAAGACAGGAGGGTGCACACTAGCAGACTTTACCAACTAGATTTTTTAGAAAACACAATCCCTCCATTCACATGCCACAAGACCAGTGCATGAGGAAACTGTATGTGACTAAGTCTGTTGACATAGAAAACTGTGACCTCTCTGCACAAAACTCAGATGTCACAGCACAGTTAGGATTGTATTCCTGTCAAGTAACAGCAGTATTTAAATTTACTGTTACTTAAACCTTCCAGGCTGCCATCGCTAAGATCACACAATTGTATAAATCAATAACAGAAGTAGGCTATTAAATAAGCTCAGTGATGATCTGAATATGGTTTCAATTCTACATTCCTGCCTATAACTAATAATCTTTGACTCCTTGTTAGTAAAGAATCTAGCTACTAATATAAGACCAAATTACTGCTGATTCTGGAAATCTGAAATTCAAATCGAAGGTGCTGGAGAAGCTCAGCAATTCTGGCAGCAGCTGTGGAGAGAGAAAAAGAGTTATCGTTGAGTCTGATATGACTCTTCTCCTTGTCTACCTCTGCCTTACAAATATTTAATCATCCTGCCTCCACTGTGCTCTGGAGAAGTGAGTTCCAAAGACTCACAACACTCTGAGAGAACCAGATCAGTCATATATTACAATAGCTTATGCACTAACGTAGAAAGGAAGTTGTCACTGCACTGTGTGTATAAAGGATAGCTAAATATTATTCCCCAGTTGGCATAGATGATCATAGGAAGCTCTAGAATCAACAGGGTTGCAAGATTTCTCATGGGCCAGGGAACTATTGACTGCACACATGGTCAGGTGATGGCCTCATATAATCTTGGAGATGTTGAGAAACAGGAAAGGATTCAATTTTCTCAGTGTGTAGCTAGTGTGTGTGTGACCACTAACAGTGTGTCATGTATGTGAATTCTTGCTCGCCATGGAGCTGCCACATGCTGTCCTACTGACATTTGGGTCTCAAATAAAGTGCATAGTCTGCAACTAGGTGATCAAGCGATGCTATTGCTCATGACTTCCGAAGAAAGTCCTAAACACCAGCTACTCAGAAACAGCATTACTCAGGCTATTAGAGTCCTCAAGCAAGGGTTTAGATGTTTTGACTGGTCATGAAGTGCCTTGCATTATTTAATAATGAAGGTTTCCAGATCTGTGGTACTTGCTGCATGCTCTTGCTGTGTAGGACCAAATGGTCTCCTTCTATCCCACTGAGGACAGAAACTTACCATGCTGCAAGAAGTGTGGTAAGATTCTCACTAGGCAGTGACGAGTTCCCAATTGATGCACATTATTTCCTGTGAAACACCTTTTTAACAGCCCAACTCACCACAGGTTGCAATCTTAACAAACTTAGCGTACAAATCATCCATTGGGAAAATTTGATGTGCAAACTAAAGCAGGTTCTCAGCGGGTACAAAACAGCCAAAACAATTCCAAAAGAACTCCATATTGGACACTGGGCACCAATGGCTGAAGCATGTTTCATGGGCACCTGCCTTATGGACTGCACATTCACAGTCATTGGCATCGGACATATGCCAGCCTCTGTGAACCCTCATGGCATATCTCTGATTTACTTACAGGATGCTTCTGTTTTTCGATACCACACTTCGGGCTGTAACTGTAAATACCATTGTAATGCTTCAGCAACCAGGGTCACACGCCCAGTGCACCAATTCGGCAAGGCTGTGTCTCTGTGTTCTTTGCTTACTGTCATAGCACTCTCTTGCTCTGAGCCTGCTTGGACGCTCACAGCATCCCTGCCTTGCATTGCCTCACCTTTTTGTGCTTTGCCCCTTCAGCCAGAGATACCACTCTAGTATTATTACCGTCTTGCACGTGCCCTGAGGCACAGATACAAAACCAGGAATCTTGTCATTCTTGTCAGCAGGCCTCAGTCCAATCATTGGTTATTACCTTCACTCAGGGGATCTGGACACTTAAATCAAGAGCAACCTCTGATACCAGCCCAGGCCTTAGTCACGGCAGTTAGAATCAGGATCCTCTGCTGATAAGGAGGCTAATGATCCCACCATGACACATTCATATTATGGACTGTTTTCCTCATGGAAATTGAGGCAGATGTTACAGAAGATGAAAGTGGATGGCACAGCTGCTGCTCATGTTGCACGTGAGGATGATTCCTATGTGAGCGAATAGGTGATGGAGAGGGTGTGCATGGTTAGTGGTGTTGCTGTTGGAGTGGATGAGGACAAATAGGGGTAGTACTGCAAGCCCTAATGGGAGTGGAAGAGCACAAGTCTTGGCGGGAAGTGGGCCGTCTATCCTGCCCTGCACCAACACTCCTCAAACTGCGCCGCAAATCTTACACTATGTGAAAGAAAATGAGAATCCCTCAAAGATACACTGGATCAGCTGTGCATTTTGCAAGTCACAAAAGTGCAGAGGTCTGGTTTCCTGAGTCCTGCTGAAAATTTGGTCCCCTGTCTATTAATCCCACTGTCTCTTTCCCAAACTTAATTTTCCTTTCTGAACTTCATTTAAATTTACTGTTTCCTGCTTTTTCACTTACTCATTTAAACATTGCTTTGATGGAATCTAGCAAAGCTCCAGGATGTGGGAACTGAGGCTGATGCAGCACTTAATTGTTCAGAAGGTGAAATGTCAACCTCCTAGCAGTGGGATGAAATTTAGGAAGTAAATCGGCAGCAGATTGAAGGCAGTCTGTGGGATCTGACAGCAAGCAGCAAGAACCTAATTTAATGCATCAGCACATCATGTACGCTCAGTGAAACACATTGTCATGTGACGAAATGGCACTGTTGAGATGAAGTTGACAGCAAATGAAAAACACATTCTTTCAGATTGTTTAAAATGGCGTGCAACAATTGAGGTCATCTTCCTGGTGAATTTGAATATGTAGGAACTGCTTTTCTTTCTATAAGGAATTTTGTTGGATCAGGGGAAACGAAGCTGAATAGCTGCTTTGAGTTCAGAGTAGTGCTGTTCAGGCAAAGGAGATCAGCTTGTGACAACTGTCAGAAGGGTTGAGGGTAGAATGGAGGTAGCTGGACAAGAGAGGGAACATCGGTCTGCCAAAAGCAATATTAGTATGACAGGAGAGCAATAGTAATTGAGAACATGTGAATGGTGAGGCTGGGAAAGTTGATAGTAAACATGGGTTGGTCTACAGTGATGGAGTGTGGATTGAGAATGACATTTGGAAGATTGAGCGTGATGGGGTGGATATGTTTATTTTGACATTTGATCAACACTGCTGCTGGTTGTCTCAGTGGCACAGTGGTTAGCACTGCTACCTCAACGCACCAGGGAGCTGGGTTCAATTCCAGTCTTAGGTGATTAACTGTGTGGAGTTTGCTTGTTCTCCCTGTGCCTATGCACGTTTCTGCCGGGTGCTCTGCTTCTCTTCTCAAGTCCAAAGATGGATTGGCCATGGTAAATTGGGATTATTGGGATATGGGTCAGGGTGAGATGCTCTTTGGGGTGGGCTCAGTGGGCTGTGTGGCTTCAATCTGCACTATAGGGATTCTATGCATCAAGAGTGAGAGAAGGCAGGGGTAGGGTGATGGAAGGAAAATCAACAGTAACTCAAGGAGGGTGGTCTTGCAACTCCGGTGATCCAACTGGGGAAAGAGTGAAAGCAGTTTAACTTAAAAGTCTTCCTCTCACTCAGGCAAGTGGATGCTGCTGGCTTGCAGAAAGTGTACGCCTGTCTGGGTGGCGTTTAAATATAGTGCCCAAACTTTCGACTGCTGTGAAAGGGTTTGTGACTTCCCTCTTGCCCTCACTGCATATTTGCCTGGACCTCATGATGGTGCATAGCAATTGGGATGGCTGTTGTGCAATTGTCTACAGCCTCCCAACCAACATTTGAGCAGAAAATCTGCTCAATTCTGGCCTTGCTCACTTCCAGGCTATCTGACTGGACACGCCCCTCTGCTACAAGATTCCCCACTCAGTCTTCACAAAAATTCTTCAATTTTGTTTGGTTACAGAGCCTCATGGTTTATTTTTCCACACACAGGCCTCACCTATTCCTGATGGAAGGTGTCATGCTGGGTCACATGCCAGATTAGAGCAGACTGCCACCCATATACTCTAGCAGTATATATCAGTGCAATGAACAGCAAGTACCATTCCTTCTCTGCTGATTGCAAAATCTAAGCTACTCAGTCTTGGTGAATTCAGAATTATATGTTGCATTTAAAGTGTGATGTGAACTAGATAAATTGGGCAACTTTTTTGTGTCACCTTAGCTGAATGGTGGAATTCTTAAGTCTGACTTCGAAAGTCTTGGCTTTGAGCCCTGATTCAGAGGTTTTGAGCATGTTTATTTAGGCTGTCACTGCAGTGCAGTACTGAAAGGAGTGTTGCGTTGTTGGGAACAATATCTCTCAGATGAGGCATTAAAACAAGATCCTGCCTGTTTATGTGAATGTGATGGAGGCATTTGAAGAAGAATAGACATTACTTACTGGTGAAATAAAAAGAAAAAACATACCTAGCAGGTCAAACAGATCTATGGAGAGAAATAGAGTTAATATTAAATGTCTAGGGTTCTTTTTATCAGAAGTGCTATTTCAGGTATATTTCAAATATCTATCAGCCAAAGATTAAATTTTCCATTGATCAAAAATTGCCCCCTAACTGGTACCACCTTCTGGTCAATAGAATATTTCAGTATTCCTGTATGGCAGTATGACAGATTAACAATCCCAGTCAAACTCCCAACATGCCAGTGTCCCAGGATGGGCTCCTGCCCGACATCAAAATAAAACAATTGGCCATTTAGAACTCTTTTCAGGGCCTTATTGTCTGCAAATTGGCTGAAAAATGGTCGCACATTACAACAATGATTACACTTCAAATGTTGTTAAGTGGCTCTAAAGCAATTTGACATGTCCTGGCAACATAAAAGCTACTAATCAAATGTGAGTTTATCTATCTATAGCAAGGTTGCAATAATGATAGGATTTGGACATTTTAGGATGTATGAAATAGGCCAGAAAGGAATTGTGACCCCTTCCTGAAAATGTAGTCAATTAGAACTTTTAAAGGTTGTAGTATTTTAAACTCAATTAGATTTAGCTTGGCACATTATGTTTTGTTGCGTGAAATATTCTAACTTCAAACCTTGAAAATGGTACTTTATATATTTTCACTGTTCTCCAGTGAAAGGAGCCAAGAGATCCTTATGCAAAATATGATAATGTACGGTCTATATGAAGTCTGACCACAATCTGAATTACTGAGGATTATTTTATGACAACTCCTCCAACGGCATGGAAGGTGCAAGAACGTTATCTTCTTGCATGTGGCGGATAAAAATCCACCCAGCCTAGAACTTATGGACAGGGGAGAATGGTGGGGGTGGCTGTGAAAAGGACTTGAAGGGTATTGAATCTGCAGGTGACAGAAGAATGAATAAGTGTGTCTTTAACTCCGCGCTGAGGTCTAGGTAAACCATGTTTCCAAGGTGGAAATAATTTGCTTTACAGATGTGTAGGATGGGAAGTTCAAATTTCAGCTTTGAGTCAAACAGCAGGTGGAATTGTCAGTTTTTATCTGAGTTTGTAGTAGACACTAGGCCAACATTAAAATAATTTTCAGATTTTTTCAACTTTCAGTTTTGACTGCATTCCAACCATTCTACATCCCAAGGACTGCAATGGTTCAAGAAGGCAACTTATCACCAGCTTCTCAAGGACAATTAGGGATAGTCAATAAATTATGCCCACATCCCCTGAATGAATAAAGACATATCCTTCCCTCTATCACCCAATGACCACACCTCCATCTCGTCTCCAACTGTGCATCATTAGCTCCTCTGAGATCAAGTATAACTTCAAAATAATGAAGTTATGTTTTCTATAAATCTCCATCTTTAGCTGACAGGGAAGCCACAAGAAAAAAATTATCTTTGATACAGTACTGTCATCTGGGATGACAATGAAATATCTAGAACTGCTGCCACCTCATATTGTTACATTATCATATGCATGCTATAGCAGAACGCACAGATTTCTACTGAAGGGTCACAATTCAAAACATAAATGTCCAAAAGCGGATGAACACACAGGCAAAAATTTCTACTACCTGTCTTTGAAAACATTTACTTTCCTAAACAGGGGAGTACATGTCTTGTAGGAAAAGACAAACATTGCATGAGTGGCTGCAGGCTTTCATTTGTTTAAAAGATGATTTTTAATGGTTCCTCCATTTCACATCTTCTCCTATATTCTTCATATTAGAAAAGACGAAAACAATCTCAGACAATTTATGTGTATCTGTGATTTATGACTGAGCAAAACAAAATTGACATAGGTCTACGAGGACGAGATACGCTGGAATTGAGAAGAAACCTCTTTTATAAATTTTGACTCTGGAATAAATAAGTATACCATCATTTTGCTATTTTTAAAAACACTTCTAAACTGGAAATATGTAACTCAGGACTCCATTGCAAACAACACCACTGCCCAAAATAGATGTTGCAAATCTGTTAAATTGGCCTCAGATCAAACTTTTCAGTTTAATGGCAAAGTGAAAGGTGGCTCAACTTCAAATTCTATTTTGGCTGTTTTAAAAAATAACTTTCTGAGACTGTTCACAGCTTTGTTCACATCTGCTGGGTATGTTGGATTGGATTTGATCTCGATATTCAGTTTACTGGTTAATTAGTTAACGGCTAAAATTGTGACTTTCAAATAATACCGTTCATTAAGCTGTCTTTAATAAGAGAATCATTGTAATTGCTATAGTCAACTCTGAATAGAACTGAGACGTATTTGAGCATCTCAGATTTTTAATCCAGCTGTTGGTTTTTAATTGTGCTGATCAGCTGGTTCCTGCCTGAGGGGACAGTGTAGAATGTAAATTGAAGTGAGTATTCAGTAAATAGTAAATCTTCTGTCTTCCCTGGGATAAATGTTGGATTAACAAATGCTTTAATCTTTATGTTGCATATTTCAGCTTTGGAACTTAGCATATAGCAGTTGCTTTCAGGACAATCTTGGTGCTTAAGTAGATGTCGTGCGGTACGATTATGGCAGAAGCAGGTGGACCAAAGTCCACTCAAATTTGGGTCGTGGACCTCATTTTAAAAAATCACAGCATTTAAGCTTCTCCTGGTCTCTTTATAGTTAGAAACTGTACACCCACATTTCTCTGGAATTTTGCAACAGAGTTGTAAAATAGATACAGTGCTCGACTTTGTATATTTAAGTTGATCTAATGCCTATTTCAGGCAATCACCATGGGTGTTTTTAAATCAACAATGTTAAATATAGCAACAGCTGTGTAAATCACTGCAAGACCTCACACTAGACCTCGGTAAATATTGCATACAATTGCTGGAAAGCAGGCAAAATGTAGACCAATTTCTATCAATTTTACTGCAATATTGCATTTGCTTTAGTGTAGTATAGATTTCCTCACATTGCACCATAAGGCCACAAGACCATAAGATGTAGGAACAGAAGTAGGCCTTTTTGGCCCATCGAGTCCACTCCACCATTCAATTGGATCATGGCTGATCTGACGATCCTCAATTCCATTTTCCTGTCTTATCTCCATTACATTTGATTTGCTTACTGATTAAAAGTCTGTCTACTCAGCCCTGTATAAACTTCAATACCCAGTCTTGACAGTCGTCTGTGGTGAAGAATTCCACAGATTCACCAATCTCAATCTTTATCTTAAATGGGTCCTTATTCTGAGATTATATCCCCTGTTTCTAGATTCTCTGACAAGGCAAAACAACCTATCGACATCTACCTTGTCAATTACCCTGTGAATTTTATGTTTCAATAGCCTAATTCTTCTGAATTCCAAAGAATACAAGCCCAACTGACTCAACTGTTTGCATAAAAAATCTCTCCATATCCTGAATCAACCTAGAGGACCTTCTCAGGACTTCCTCCAATACAGAGATAGCAGGAACTACAGATGCTGGAGAATCTGAGATAACAAGGTTTAGAGCTGGATGAACACAGCAGGCCAAGCAGCATCAGAGGAGCAGGAAGGCTGACGTTT